>OX393556.1:59059318-60259318 GCA_947650365.1 Chamaelirium japonicum
ATATATATATATATATATATATATATATATATATATATATATATATATATATATATATATATATATATATATATATATATATATATATATATATATATATATATATATATATATATATATATATATATATATATATATATATATATATATATATATATATATATATATATATATATATATATATATATATATATATATATATATATATATATATATATATATATATATATATATATATATATATATATATATATATATATATATATATATATATATATATATATATATATATATATATATATATATATATATATATATATATATATATATATATATATATATATATATATATATATATATATATATATATATATATATATATAGATAGATAGATAGATAGAGAGAAAGAGAAAGAGAGAGGAGTGTTACGTTGCGCTGTGCGCTGCGCGGCCTGAAAAATGCGCTGCAAGATTCTGGCCGTCCGATCGCGCGGATCGGCTTCGAACCGCGCTTAAATACCTCGCCCGTCAGATCCAATCGATCGACCGTCTGATCCCGTGCACTCACAGCCGCCCTGGCGTGTTTGATGGGTCGTTCGATTCTCATCCGTTGGATCGATGGGAATCGAACGGACCAAAATATTTTTCGCTGTTACTGTAGCGGCTACAGTAACAGCGAAAAACATTTTGTTTTGTTCGATTTTTTTCGATCCAACGGATGGGAATCGAACGAACATAACAATTGTGTTGTGCGTTGGATCGATTGGAATCGAACGGTCGAAAATGGTTTTCGCGGTTATTGTAGCCGCTACAGTAACAGCGAAAACTATTTTGGTCCATTCGATTCTCATCGATCCAACGGATGGGAATCAAACGACCCATCAAACACGCCTGGGTTGCTGTGCGTGTATATATATATATATATATATATATATATATATATATATATATATATATATATATATATATATGTAGAGAGAGAGAGAGGTGTTACGTTGCGCTGTGCGGCTTGAAAAATGCGTTGCGAGATTCTGGCCGTCCGATCGCGCGGATCGGCTGCGAACCGCGCTCAAATCCCCCGCCTGTCCCCCGCCCATCAGATCCAATCGACCGACCGTCTGATCCCGTGCACGCACAGCCGCCCGGGCGTGTTTGATGGGTTGTTCGATTCCCATCCGTTGGATCAATGGGAATCGAACGGACCAAAATAGTGCCGCTACAGTACCAGCGAAAACCATTTTGGTCCGTTCGATTCCCATCGATCCAACAGATGGGAATTGAACAAACATAACAATTGTGCTGTGCGTTGGATCGATTGGAATCGAACGGTCGAAAATGGTTTTCACAGTTACTGTAGCCGCTACAGTAACATCGAAAACTATTTTAGTCCGTTCGATTCCCATCGATCCAACGGATGGGAATTGAACGACCCATCAAACACGCCCGGGCGGCTGTGCGTGCATGGGATCAGACGGTCGGTCGATTGGATCAGACGGGCGGGGAACTTGAGCGCGGTTTGCAGCCGATCCGCGCGATCGGACGGCCAGAATCTCGCAGTGCATTTTTCAGGGCGCGTAGCGCACATCGCAACGTAACACTCCTCTCTCTCTCTCTCTCTCTCTCTCTATATATATATATATATATAGTGAGAGAGAGAGAGAGAAAACGGGAGGTGAGCTGTCAGCCTTTTTGGATATCTAGGCTGCCCGGACTCATGGTGCTTGCTTTGCAGTTTGATGAAAGTGCTGTAATTGCAGCCGTTCGATGGGTACACAGGTTGGTGAATCACAATTGTTAACATCTCTCTCTCTCTATCTCTCTCTCTCTCTCTCTCTCTCTCTCTCTCTCTCTCTCGTTCGAGGCCTGCGCGCGACCACCGGAGCACTGTGCTGCTCCGGTCCGCTTCCCCATCGTCCCCTCCGGCAGCCCTTCCCAACAGTCATCCCTTCCAGCAGCCCCCTCCCCCTGACATTGAATCGACCCTCCATCAAGCCATCCTGACCGGTGAATCGCACTCGGGCCCCCCGCTTCTCCTCCACCGTCGGTGAATCGCACTTCCCCTCCAGCCGGATCGAGCCCCGATATCTCCCCCTCCGGCCCCGATCGCAGCCCCGACCTTGCCCTCCGGCGCTGATCGCCGGAGGGGAAGGTTGGGGCTGCGATCGGGGCCGAAGGGGGAGAGATCGGGGCTCGATTCGGCCGGAGGGGAAGTGGGGGGCTACCTGTGTTCGCCGAAGGTGGAGGGGAAGGGGGATGTCGGAGGGGGTGACGCGGGAGGACGGTTGCCGGAGGGGAAGGGGAAGCGGGGGCTACCTGTGATCGCCGGAGGTGGAGGGGAAAGGGGAAGGGGGATGCTGGAGGGGGTGACACGGGAGGACGGCTGCCGGAGGGGAAGCGGGGGGCTACCTGTGATCGCCGGAGGTGGAGGGGAAAGGGGAAGGGCGATGCCGGAGGGGGTGACGCGGGAGGACTGCTGCCGGTGTCAGAGGGGAAGGACGCTGCCGGAGGGGAAGGACGCCGCCGGGGTCGGGGAGGGGGCTGACGCTCGCGAGAGTGAGGGAGAGAGATAGAGAGAGAGAGGGGGCGAGAAATATATATATATATATATATATATATATATATATATATATATATATATATATATATATATATATATATATGGGTCAGGATCGGATGACCCAGCAAATTTTGACCCATTAATAACCCAGCACCCTTTGAGACACTTAGAGGTTATAGAATGGGCTGATTTTTTGTAGGGATGTTGTCTATGGTATGTTGATCATCCTCACAAAAAATCAGCCCATTCTAAAACCTCTAGGTGCATCAAATGCGCACTTCAAATCAACGGTTAAAATTGACAGTCAAAAACCGTTGATTTGAAGAGCACCCTTTGATGCACCTAGAGGTTTTAGAATGGGCTGATTTTTTGTGAGGATGATCAACATATCATAGACAACATGTCTACAAAAAATCAGCCCATTCTAAAACCTCTAAGTGCCTCAAAGGGTGCTGGGTTATTAATGGGTCAAAATTTTGCTGGGTCATCCGATCCTGACCCTATATATATATATATATATATATATATATATATATATATATATATATATATAGATAGATAGAGAGGGAGGGAGGGAGGGAGGGAGAGAGGGAGGGAGAGAGAGGAATGTTACAGTGAGTTGTGAGCTACGGGTGGAGAAAATGAGCTACCCTCATTTTGATCCCCCTAGGAGTTTTGGAATTTGATGAAATTTGGGTCAGGATCGGATGACCCATCAAAATTTGACCATATATATATATATATATATATATATATATATATATATATAGGGTCAGGATCGGATGACCCATCAAAATTTTGACCCATTAATAACCTAGCACCCTTTGATACACCTAGAGGTTTTAGAATGGGCTGATTTTTTGTGAGGATGATCAACATATCATAGACAACATGTCTACAAAAAATCAGCTCATTCTAAAACCTCTAGGTGCCTCAAAGGGTGTTGGGTTATTAATGGGTCAAAATTTTGATGGGTCATCCGATCCTGACCCTATATATATATATATATATATGTGTGTGTGTGTGTGTGTCTGTGTGTGTGCGCGCGCGCGCGCTCGCGCGGATCAAGCGTTCATAAGACAGGACGCTAGATCAAGGGCTCAAAGAGGTCCGGAGATCGAAACGGGGGTAAAGACAACAACAACAACTACTTTATTAAATTTCATAATCCCATGATTTAGACATCAATTGTCAGGATTCGCAGATGCAAACAAAATACAACGACCTTGAGGAAAAGTTCTTCATTGGGTGTTGGTAATACCACCAGGCCACGAGCCTGTTGGTAATACCTATATATTAAAACAGTAGACTAAAACAATTGGCTACTCCTGGCAACCTTATCATTCTTCATTAGGTGCCACGTGGTGGCAACCTCGCGGCTAGAAACTCTCTATCTCGCGCGCGCGCGAGCTGCGTGTTTGATTTTTCAAGCGCGGGGGTTGAGAGCTCTGGCCCAAACAACTTGTTTATTATATAAATCGACCCGATCTAACTGGTGGAATCCATCCAAGCCCGAAGGTAGAGTTACAGCTGTTTGAACACACAAGGGGAGCAGGGGTTCACACTAGTGCTAGCTATACAGCCAACTCCTTTGCCAACTTAAGGTGCAACGCCCACGGTCACAGCGTTCGTTGCCCTCAACACCCTCCAATGAATTTGCACTCAGTCCCAATTGTGATCAGTGCCACGTCAAGTTGGCAAACAAGTTAGCTGTATAGCATTACTGCTATTGGTATCGATCAGAGTTGGTGCAATTGTTTGCAGAGCTGGTTAGTTACAGGTTCCAGATATGGTGTTCTGCTTTGGAAAGTCTCCCTCATGGTCGGGGGGGGGGGGGGGGGGGGGGGGAGTGTTGGGGATCCAGGTCCATGATTTTGGCACATTAGCGAGGCACGATGGGCCCCTAACTCTTGGTTGCTTTGCGCCCCCCCCCCCCCCCCCCCCCCCCACCCCCCCCTGGGGAACCTGTGGAGCGAACGGATCAAGGATCTCAGACCCCGGGAGGTGAAGACGTAGCACCTTCCCTCAGGGAGCACAAAGAAGGGGGATCAAGCCACACCAACAATCGGAGGACTGGCGACGACGGAGACCTCAAGGAGAAGGCCTGGACGGCCGGTGCCTGGGTGCCCCGTCAGGAGACACCCGTGTGAAATCCCTCGCAGCTAAGGGGACTCGTGCTGAATGCACAAGCACCCGGGCGCCCATCAGGCGACGCCCGGGTGAAATTCAAGCAGCAACCCAGGGGGGAGGCCGTGGTGCGGTGCCTCCCCAGGTGGTTCGATTTGTTGGAGGAGAGCCCGGAGGGGAGAGACTATGGGACAGCGCTCTCCCCTTCTCAGGGCTGTCAAGGCTCCGGTAGGCAAGACTGAGAGAAGAGTGTGTCCATGGCACTTTTCCAAGCAACGGAGTGGAAGGAATATCAGGTAAGCAAGACCAAGAGGTGCGTGCGGTCAACACACTTTTCCGGACAACAAAGTTGGCGTGGTGATCGATGAAGCAGAGCTCGAGAGGAGCCACCTCGGATCCGAAGAGATAGGCACCTAACGGATCACGACGGAGTGCAGCGATGGCACGAACTCGTGTGGGTGCTAGATCGAGGGGGAGAGCACCTCGATGGTACAGAGGCACAACGGATAACGCTGTGCAAAGTCACAAACGATCAACTATTCTAGCCGCCAACAAGCAGGCTATGGGGTTGTCGATGAGTGGCTGGTGGAGGTATCGGCGAGCACCAGTGCGGAGTGCATCGACAGACGCGAGTCTCAACGGACGTGAGGCGAACAACTGTTGAGGCCACGGGCAGTGGCAGAGCAAGGATTTTTCCAAAGGGGGGGGGGGGGGGGGGGGGGGGGGGGGGGGGGGGGGGGCGAGCACACAATAATTCTAACAGTTGGATACATTTCATAAATACAAAATTTTTATTGGTAGGAACCCAAAATCTTCATTTTTCATCCATAACGAAAAAGAAAAAAAAATATGGAGATATAAAAACTTCTAGTACATGGAATAAAATTGAAAAGTAAGATTTTAATTAAAAAAAGTCAATTACAATTGTCCTCTGTGAGTTTTCATTGTCTGAAATCGGTTCATGATGACCTCATTACCAGTTGTATCAAATACATCTCTTTCAATATAGGTGACCAAGTTATCACTCTTCCACTGATCTCCCATTCGATTGCGCAATCGATTACCAAAAATCTTCGGCGAGGCGACTCACGCAGTCATAGCATCACGCGATCATCTCCTATGACTCCGGCCAGTCTTGGAAGCAAGCACCGACCACAATATGTAACAAGGGGGGCAGGCCACAGGCGACGTTAGGTGCGCCACGAGCGGCGCTCGTGCAGAGCACAAATGAATGGGAGGAGAGAGGAGAACCGAAGCAGGGGGGGCCGAGGCGGTGAGGTTTCTCAATTAGGGCTTGGTCAACATTGCACAGTTCACCTAAATTCGCCCGTCTCACCGCGATGCCGCTTCGAAATCTCGATTGCACGAGTGCACAACTTGCACCGCACGGTCCGCACGGAAAGGGTGGGACGAACCCTCTCCGAGTCCTAGAGAGAGAAACATTCAAAGAGAGATGGAACTCCATCTCTTTTCTCATCGCACGGGTCACATGACTTCACAGTCCACGCCGCTCACGTATGATGTTCTAGCAAGCTGGGGCACAATTGTATTTATCATAATATGGGGGGAGATTTTTAAAGGCACATATTAAAAAAAAAAATTTGGGAGGGCACATGCCCCCACTTGCCCCCTCCACCCCCCCCTAAATTTGCCCCTGGCCACGGGCACGCCCGCGGGACGAAAGGTGTACAGAGTGCGTCGATAGACGCCAGCATCAACAAACGTGGGGGGAGTGTGGCTAGCAACTGTCGAGGCCAAGGACATGCCTGCGGGATGACAAACATGCGGAGAGCATCAACAGGTGCCAAGTGCTAGCACCATTGACGAGTGGTGGTTCCAGGGCAATGTACGCAAGAGGCGTCGGACGCAGAACATGGGCTGTGATGTTGCAGCCGATCATCAACGGGTGATGGACTGGAGCTTCAGAGCATGTTAGATGGACAAACAAACCTTTTAAGTTGGCGTGGTGTACGATCATCATGAATGTAATAACTGGATTTCAAGAGCCTAATATTATTTTTACTAAGGGCAACCCTTGGTATTATTATTATTATTATTATTATTATTATTATTAATGTTGGAATTTGGTATTATTAGTTTTAAATTGTGACATCTTTTATATCGCATGGTGTTACGGCATGTGCAATATGTTGGAGTAGATTGTGTTGGACCGGACCATGGGTCCCGGGTTGCGAGGCGACAAAAAATTGGATGAGTTTGCATGTCTTATATGTATGAGTGTTGTGGGTGCACAAATAATTAATAATCTGTAGCTTACCGCCGCGATATGGTAATTAAACTCTGCATCTGAGATGTCGGGTTTATTAGGAAACAATTAAAATTGGTTTTTGTAGATGGGTTATACTAAACTCGATAGGCTGAATATCGGTTTTAAACTCGGCATCTAGGATGCTAGAGTTTATCACTTGTGACAATCCCTAGCATGGAGAGGATGGAGAGGAAAAGAGAGAGAGAGAGGCTAGGGTTTTGGGAGAATGGATGAAGCCTTCTCATTAGGCCAAGGGCCAAATATATATGGAATAAAATGGTATCTTATACAGGTATCTACGGGTATCTGTATCTCAATGCTATACACTATCACTAACAGCCCCCCCTCAAACTCAAGGTGGGTCATGCACCATGAGTTTGCTAAGTAGAAACGGAAAACGTGGAGCAGGATGTGACTTCGTGAAGAAGTCGGCAATCTGTTCCCCGGAGGAAACAAAGGGGAGAGAGATGGTCCCGGCCTCATACTCCTGGCGAGAGTAGTAGCAATCGAGCTCGATGTGCTTCATCCTCTCGTGAAAGACCGGGTTGGTGACAATCTGTATAGCACTCCGATTATCACAGTGAAGGGCTGTAGGTTTAGAGATTTGAACCCCTAGATCTTCGAGAAGTCGTCGCAAGTGAACGATCTCTTTGGTAGTAGAGGCCATGGCTCGAAACTCTGCTTCAGTACTGGAGAGAGAGACAACGCTCTGCTTTTTGCTGCGCCATGAGATAAGAGAATCTCCAAGAAATAGGCAATAGCCGGTAGTCGATCGACGAGTGATCGGATCACCAGCCCAGTCGGCATCCGAGTAGGCATGTAGGACCAGAGGAGAAGTCGATGATAGGAGGAGCGACCGGGTGATGGTGCCTCGGAGATAACGAAAAAGTCGAAGAAGGGCAGCATAGTGAGCAGAGCGAGGGGCTTCGACAAACTGGCTGATGATGCTAACGGCGTGAGCAATGTCAGGCCTGGTGATGCAGAGGTAAACCAACTGGCCAACGATCTGTCGGTACCGAGTAGGATCTGAGAGGGGCTCACCATCGGTGGGACGAAGCTTCACGTGAAGCTCGAGAGGGGTGACGGCAGAGCGATCATCGAAAAGGGCAGCTCGGCTAAGGATGTCAGCCGTATATTTCTGCAGAGATAGCAGAATTTCTCGTTCACTGTGGGCAATCTCTAGCCCAAGGAAGTAGCGAAGAGGACCTAAGTCTTTCATCTGGAACCGGCGCCGAAGATGCTGCTGAAGGGAAGTGATGGCAGCGGAGTCATCACCTGTGATGATCATGTCATCGACATATAAAAGGAGAATAGCCCTACCTTGAGGAGATGACCGCACAAACAGCGAGTGATCTTGCGAGTTCTCAATGTAGCCGATCTCGGTGACAGCTCGTCGGAAACACTCAAACCAAGCTCGAGAGGCTTGCTTGAGCCCGTAGATGGCACGACGGAGGCGACAGACATGCTGGGGAGGAGTATGCAAACCAGGGGGTGGCTGCATGTAGACGACCTCTGAAAGATCGCCATGGAGAAAGGCATTCTTCACGTCCATCTGGAGAAGAGGCCATCGGCGGACTACTGCAACAGCCATAAGTGCACGAACGGAGGTCATCTGAGCTACGGGTGCGAAAGTCTCCTCGTAGTCTATTCCGTATGCCTGAGTGAATCCACGGGCCACCAACCGAGCCTTGTGCCGCTCGATGGAACCATCAGGTCGTCGCTTGACCTTGTAGACCCACCGGCAACTAACAGGCTCAATGCCAGCAGGAAGGGGGACGATATCCCAAGTCTGATTCTGCTCGAATGCCTAAAATTCCTCGCTCATGGCCTGCCTCCACTGAGGGGACTGGACGGCCTCCCGGTACGATCAAGGCTCCTGGTCTGAGTGAAGGGCTGCAAGAAAGGTTGTAAACTGAGGCGAGTAAGAGGTGACCGTGGCAAAGTCAAAACGGTCAGGTGGGCCAGAGCTAAAGCTGAAGCGATCAGGTGGGTGGTGCTCGCGTTGAGGATAGCGGGGCGGCGAGCGAGGATCCACGACCGGGGACGTCTGACTGGGCGTAGCAGGCAGAGTACCATGAGTATCGGGAGTATGAGGAAGGCTGACGGAATCAATCGGTGACGGAGGAGAGGAGGGGACGGAGGAAGACTCCGTGGAAGAATCACTAGAAGCAGGGGGAGAAGTAGAGCTGGACGAAAGGGGTGATGGAAAGGGCTCGAGAGTCGGAGACAAGGTGGTAGGAGTCTCCAAGAAGGTGAGGTCCTGAGCTGCAGTGGAGTAGTAAGGGACATCCTCGACGAAGGAGACGTGTCGAGAGATGCGAAGGCGACAAGTCAAAGGGTCATAGCAACGATAACCCTTGTGCTCGGCACTGATTCCTAGGAGGATGCATTTAACTGCATGTTCGGACAACTTCGTGCGTTCATGGGGTGGAAGGAGGACGAAGCAGGTGCACCCGAAGGTGCGAAGCGGACGGTAGTCAGGAGAGGAAGAGAAAAGACGCTCGTGGGGAGATATACCACCCAGAAAAACAGAAGAAGGGGTGATGTTGATGAGGTTGACTGAGGTCAAGACAGCCTCAGCCCAGAAAGTGCGTGGAACGGAAGCAGAGAGAAGAAGAGCACGCGTCGTCTCAAGGATATGACGGTGCTTCCTCTCGGCTTCTCCGTTTTGCTCGTGTGTGTGAGGACATGAGTGCTGAAAGAGGGTCCCATGGGACTGAATAAGTGTCCGCATAGCAGTGGAGAGGTACTCGAGGGCGCAATCAGACCGAAATGTCTTAATGCGATAACCGAACTGTGTGTGGACCATCGAGGTGAAAGTCTGGTAGACCTGAGGAACCTCAGAGCGGTGCTGAAGAAGGTAGACCAAGTGTATCGGCTGAAATCATCGATGAAAGAGATATAATAGCGATATCCGCACATCGAAGGAAGAGGTGAAGGGCCCCAGATATCGAAGTGTACTAAGTCAAAAGGAGCAGAACTCTGAGAGATACTAGAAGGAAAAGGTAGAGCTGTAGCTTTGGCAAGCTTACAACTGGTACATGTAGATAAAGAAGAAAAAGAACAAGGACCTAGAGCTCCAGTCTGCAGTAAGCTCTTAAGTCGAGACTCAGAAATGTGACCTAGTCTTCGATGCCACAAGCCGACATCAGGAGAAACTAGGCTACAGACGCCAGGAGGGGAAATGATGGGAAGATGGAGATGCTCGAGGTGGTACAGCCTGCCTTATCTACGACCAGCGCCAATCACCCATCCGGTATGTGGATCCTGCACAACACAAGAAGAAGGGGAGAAAGTCACGACACATCCAGAGTCACAAAGGCTGCTAATGGAGATGAGCTGCATGCGAAGTTGGGGGACATGCAACACAGTGGGTAAAGAGAGGCGACCGCTCGGTTCTGTAGTGGCGGTAATCGATCCACACTGTGAGATGGTTAAAGAAGAGCGATCTGCAGTATGTATCGATGGCATGTGCGGTGCCGGTTGGCAATTGGTAAGCAAGGAAGCGTTGGAAGTCATGTGATGGGAGGCCCCAGAGTCTAGAATCCAAGTAGCAAAGGTACCGGGAGTGGCTAAGTGAGCAGAGGAACTGGAGGCGCTGGAAGCCTCGGCGGGGCTGAAGCTCGCCTGCTGGTCTAAGTGGAACTGAAGCTGTGCAAGCTGCTACTGAAGGAGCTGAGTAGTGTCAGGAGCATCCAAGAAACCCCAGGGTGATGATGGAACTGTGCGAGGAGAGGACGGAGCAGTAGCAGTAGAGCCAACAGGTCGACCACGTCCTCGGGGTCCCTGTCTCTTCTCGGGATGCAGCTTCCAACAGGTAGCGACAATATGACCTGGTTTGTGGTAGTGAGTGCACACAAACCGATCACGACCAGGAGCAGAAGTAAAAGAGACAGCTGGGGCTGCAGCAAGGACACCCGTGTGGCTGGAGGGTGGAGGAGTAGCCCTGATGGCGATGGTGCGCTGCCTGGTCTCTTCGGCGACGAACTCAGCAATAGCAGCATCCAAACGTGGAAGTGGGTCTCGGTGGATCAGTGCGCCAGCAAGTGGGCCAAATTCTGGTCGAAGGGCTATCAGGAACTGATAAAAGCTGACGGCGCTCCCAGAAGGCTTGGTGAGCGGCACGACACTCGGGAGGGACGGGAGGTACCAGTGACTGAAGCTCCCGCCAGTAACCACACTTCTGCGCATGGAATTGCTGGATCGTACGATCACCCTATATTTCGGTCTGGACCTGGGAGAGCAGAGCATACTCGCGGGCGCCGCTAGACTCAATGAAACACTCAACTAAGAAGCGCCATATGGCTGCGGATGCTCCAAGAGCGGCTAGGTCAGCATGCATCGTCCGATCGACCGAAGCGACAAGGTAGGCGGCGACCCGTGCATCACGAAGACGCCATGCTTGAAGAGCAGTAGGGAAAGCCTGACTCGGTGCCGTGGTGGTGCCATCGAGTAATCCAAGAAGGCCACGTCCGAGAAGCGTGGTCTGGACGGTGGCTGCCCATGCTTCCCAGTTGGCGGAGGAGGCGAGAGGAAAATCTGTCGAGCTCGGCAGGAAAATCACGAGTATACTCGAATGGGAGGCTCTCAGAGTGCGGTGGCACGGGCGGAGGAGCATCTACAGAGGAGGAGTCGGCCATGGCGGCTCACTCGGTGTTGCAGCAACAGCAGATCGGAGATCGGAGACCAGAGACCAGATATCAGATCTGATGCAAGGGACGAAAGACGAAACAAATCATCACTCAGATCTAGAGGGTCAGATCGACGACCGGAGTTGGTACCGAGTGGGAGCTGACGCAGATCGGATCGGAGCTGGCGCCAGCCGGGGGAGATCGACGTCTCATGCCGGAGCTGGAGGGGTTCGGAGTTCAGATCCGGTCGCAGGGGAGTGGAGATTAGGACACTTCGGAGTTCAGATCCGGTCGCAGGGGAAGTCCAGATCAGGACAGCTCGCCGGTCGGAGAGGAGTGGAGATCAGGACACTTCGGAGTTGAGATCCGATCACAGGGGAGTCCAGATCAGGACAGCTCGCCGGTCGGAGAGGACAAAGCAGGTCGACGGCTCGCCGGGTCTCAGATCTGGAGGAGAGGACAGCTCGCCGGTCGGGTCTCAGATCTGAAGGAGAAACGGATCGACTGCCGGATCTCAGATCTGGAGAGGACAGCTCGCCGGTCGGAGAGGAGGTCGACGGCCGGAGAAACGGATCGACTGCCGAATCTCAGATCTGGAGAGGAGAGGACAGCTCGCCGGCCGGGTCTCAGATCTGGAGGAGAGGACAGCTCGCCGGCCGGGTCTCAGATCTGGAGGAGAAACGGATCGATTGCCGGATCTTAGATCTGGAGAGGACAGCTCGCCGGTCGGAGAGGAGGTCGACGGCCGGAGAGGACAGCTAAAGGTCGACGGAGGAAGCAGGGGATCAGATCTCGTCGGAGGTCCTCGGGATCGAGAGCTCTGATACCATGTGACAATCCCTAGCATGGAGAGGATGGAGCGGAAAAGAAAGAGAGAGGCTAGGGTTTTGGGAGAATGGATGAAGCCTTCTCATTAGGCCAAGGGCCAAATATATATGGAACAAAAGGGTATCCTATACAGGTATCTACGGGTATCTGTATCTCAATGCTATACACTATCACTAACATCACTAATGATAAAAAATTCTGATGTGGTGCTTGTGATCGCATGTTGTCTATAGGGCTGCAAATGAGCCCCAGTCGAGTCGAGCCGAGCTTTTGGTTTGTTTGAGCTTGTTCATTTATTAAACAAGCCTATACTTTAGGCTTGGGCTTGGTTTTTTTAATAATCGAGTCGAGCTCTAGTCAGCTTGAGCTTAGCTCATTTATTAAATAAGCATAAACTTCAAGCTAGGCTTCATTTAGCTAGGTCTATTCGAGCCATTTATGAGTCTATTCATGTGCCTACTCACAAGCCCTATCATGATTCATGAGCATGCTTTCGAGCCCAATCGAGCCGATATTTGGTTAGCTTGTGCTTGAAGAAACGAGCCTAAACTCTAGGCTTAGCTTTTATCGAACTTGTTTGCTAGCTGCTCACAAGTCACAATCAATATTAAAAAATTATATTTTAAATAGTTTCCGTAGACAGTGATTATTTAAAAAAAATCCCATTCCTTAAGAGTTCGGATTTCCTCCGGTTGGTCGGCCCCGGTCGGTAGACCCGGCGTGTGGCTGTCGGGTCGTCTGCGATCGAAGATCTGAACTCGGATTGGGCTCCGGACCTGTCGAGTTCAGATCGCTTCCAGTCGGTGGGCCCGACGCACATCACAGCCGCAGGATGTCTGAAAATTGCTCGTATTCCAGCCGACTGTATGCGGTTGTGATGCGTGATGGGCCCACCGATCGGAGCCGACTGACCGGAGGAGATCTGAACTCTTTCCCAACCCGACCCGTTTGATATTCCTATTTGGAAGTGGAATTACCAAAAAATCCAAACCAATAAATAGCAGAGGTCGGCGTCCCCAATCCCCGATCTTTCCTTCTGCGTTTCCTACAAACTCCCTTCCCACCTCTCCTTCTCTCATGATCGTCGGAGGGCTCGATTAGGGCACGGGAGCAGCGGCGGTCGGAGGACCTCTTCGTTCTCATCGTTTCCTTCCCTTCGCGCGTACGGACGAAGAGCAGGATCGGACAGATTTCCGGGAGTCCGCCGCCGGAGTAGTATTGTGCCTTCTCTCCTCTTTCGGACGGGTACTTTCCCTCTCTCCGACCCAGATTTTCCCATCTCTGTCTGTGGAATCCGAAACAGTTACAATGAATCCTCATCGAGGTTTTAAGGAGCAATTCCCCCTCAAATAGTATGAATTAGGGCAACGATGCGGTCCGCGTGGTGATCGACACTGCGGAACAGGCGATCATGTTGTTACGCCGTCGGACGGTCATGCTGGTTACACCATGACCGACGGACAGGCGGTCACCTAGGGGGCACGGTGAGGAAGGAGGATGAAAGATTGTAAATAAAGGACCCTGTGCAAAAGAGGGGGGAGGTCGGCTGCCGGCATGAAAGTTCCAATTGTAATTATGTACTGCCACTATGTGAAACCCTGACGGAGAGAGGGAGAGGAAGAAGGATAGGATCCTGAGCTAGTGACGAAAGAGATCCTATGAATTCACCATTGGGCTAGTAGAATTATGACTGGCAAGGTTCCGTAGTTTCTTTTTTCCTTGATTTCTCAAGGAGTTTTCCACTTAAAAACTCTTAGTCTTTTATCTTTAATTGAACTTTCCTCTTAATTGCTTGATGATTCGGGGATCGTGTGGTTGATCCCAATAATCAAGCCATTATACAACCATCTAAAGTTTGAGGGGATGTTCAAAGAGAGCGTGCGTGTATATAGAGAAAGTGGGTCTGTTGTATTACCCACACTCACCTTGTGTTTGTTTTATTGCCTAATTGGGAATGCCTATGTATTTATTACCCGATTGGGTCAATGGTCATGGGGCGATGAAAGAGAGCACAAGATAAGTTACAAAGCAGAATTCATTGGCTGAGGACTGAGGGAGAATTCGAGATCACATGCCGACAGCTGGCGAGGCCCCTCCATTGGTAAGTGTGCTTCACAAGGATGTATGCATAGTAACAAAGTTCAGCTTTTTTTTGAAAAAAACGCATTTAAAGTGTGACTTAATGAGTAGCCGATTTGTTACCTTTTTTTTCCGATTTTTATAGGTTATCAAATTTCCCAATTTTTTTGACGTTTTTATTGAAAAAAAGGTTAAAAAATGTGTGTTTTTTTTTGCCGAACTTTGTGACTATATCGATGATAAGTCCGATGACATAGAAATTCAACTTTCTTCCGATGACAAGTCCAATGACATTGAATTCATGGAGGATGAAGAGAATGATGCAAGTTTGGTATTGGATGCTCTCGACGACACGATGGATGTTTAGTTTCTATTTTCTATTTTATTTTGATTAGTAACTATTAGACAATGGACATCATAAGTTTTGTAATATTTTCTTTAAATGGGATGCCGTTATCAACTTATCATGACGTTTGTAACGTAGTATGTTACTTTGTTAGGTTGTTTTGTTGATTACTTGCATTTGTATAGTTGCATGATTAACTTAATTGATTTGTTGTTGACTTATCATCTTATAAGTCATGTTAGAAATATCTTTGTTGTTTAAATGTAGGCTAAAAACTTGACTTTTGAAGGCCCTGAATTTATCGTTTTTTTTCAAATTTCAACGTCGCCGATTAAAACCCGAACCCGTTTTTTCTCCCGACTTTTATCCGTTTTTTTCTCGAACTTTTCGATTTTCGCCGAACTTTCCTGAGTTTTACCCTTGCCGACTTATTGTCGAACCCAAACTTGGTGACTATGGATGTATGTAACTATATTGAGTGTTTAGATGGTTGGGCGGCTCTGCTAATAATTTGCGCCAACTTTCATATGCGATTAGAGTGGAAGTTGTGAATACCTGAGAGTAGGGAGTCTGTTTGGCCTTGTTTTGCTGGCGATGTGGGCCCTTCTTTGGCAACTCGGTTAAGGGAAAAGGCAAGAGCTGGCAGAGGAAGAGCCTGACAAGGAACTGTCTCCTAAAAATCCAATGCTGTGAAAGGGGTTAACTCCGTACATTACAGTGAATTTTCATCAGATCCGTCCGCCCCTGAGGAAATAGCACAACTGAAGGCTAAAGGGCCGTCAAAGCAGGGGTCTGCTCCGCATGTCCATAAGGAAAGGTCTCAAGGGTATGTCGCCATGTAGGCCTCCCACCTTCGCCACCCTAACAGGTCAATTCCGCTTCAGACGAGAAATGTGCATTCTGCTGCAGGTTCTGTAGTTCAGGGGAGCTCGGCCCTTTGAGAGCAAGCAGATCCCAACTAAGCACCTTCGTCTTGATTCCCCTTTACTAAAGGGTTTTTCCCATAGTTGTCAAGGCGTCAAGGCGAGGCTAGGCGCCCGGAGGGAGTCTAGGAGCCTAGGCGTGGCCTTATGTGCATAGGCATCCTCCAGGCATGGGTATATATGTATAGTCTATACTTGCAGGTATATATGTAATAGGCAGCAATATAGCACCTTATTAATATGAAATTGAGCATATTCTAGTCAAACACATGCAACATAATGACACATACATAGTATAAATAAGTAAACAACAAAAGGAACATATAAAATACAAACACTTGCTAACATAAAATTAAGCATATTCTAATCAAATGCATGCAACACAATAAGCACATCGTATAAACAAGTATACAATAACAAAATGAACAAAGAAGATGGGGGCGGGTTGGGTTTTACTTAAAAAAAACAAAAACCAATGCCTAAAACTAGGAGCGCGCCTAGCCTAGGTGCGCCTAGGCCGTTGCTTAGTGCTGTTCGCCTAGGCGCACTGGGGCCTAGCTGTCTCCGGGCGCCTAGGCTAGGCCGCTCGCGCCTTGACAACAGCGGTTTTCCCCATCGATAGAAGATTTATTGGTGCAAATTGGTTATCCCAATTATGTAATAATACAAATACACAATGTGCGTTTGCAATGCCGCAAAACAAAGTTTTTATGCCACGTTCTTTATATACACGTGGTTTTTATCCCAAAAGTCTACGGTACCACAAGGCCACGTTCTTTATATACACGTGGTTTCTTTTAACAAATTTTTATGCATCCATATTTTCAAGCCGACCGGTGGTGGGCTCGTTGGCTTTGTACCTAATGGTGAGCCATCAAGGGTTCCGCCCTTCGCGAAAAACTGGGATGCAGAAAATCGTCTAGTAAAACCGTCGTGACTTACTCGGTATTAGGGTGCCAAATATCTACTAGAATCTTTCCAGCGTCATGGCTTGCTATGTAACTGCACGATAAGCACTATATGCATATCATGCCTGAAACGATACATGCACAACATGAGATACTTTAATCTGTGTCCCCTAGTACCATCCACAAACGATTGTTCAAAGTGCATGAAAGCCCAAAGGTCCATGGAGCATCAACCCATAAGTCTACCCTATTTTTGTTCTTAAATAATTTGCATGTTTTCCTCTGCCAAGCCACCTAAAAAACAGCAAATGACAGTGAGGCCATCTACGTCGTCCGATGTTGCTCCTTGCTTCCTATGATCAAAACAGTTTGATATAAAAATGTCTTTCAAGTTCATGGTTCAAAACTTTGTCAAAAGACGAAACATAGATGAATCATTTATGATGAAACTAGTGTTCAGATATCTCAAGGTTTACACACAATGTAACACTAAAACAGCTTCTATCATATTTGAGATCCTTTCATTCTAAGTGTTTGGTTTCTTTGAAAGCAATTCAGACATAATCTAATCAAAACTAACCCAAAGGCCAAAACTGTCGTTTTAAACTATATACTTGATCTACCTAAACCATCAGTAACTATAAGTCAACTAGTCAAACCTCACACATAGTCTAGATGAGGCTTTTAGATTGCGATCTGTTGTATTTGGACCCTGGACTAATCAAAGCTGATCCAAAACTTGTCATATTAAATAATTAAATCTAAATCTCATTCCAGTTCCATTTGGACAATTAGTATTAATAATAGAAGCCTGAACAATTGTGATAATATTTGCATGTGTGGAGC
Organism: Chamaelirium japonicum; assembly: GCA_947650365.1. Lineage (NCBI taxonomy): Eukaryota > Viridiplantae > Streptophyta > Magnoliopsida > Liliales > Melanthiaceae > Chamaelirium > Chamaelirium japonicum. Next base: position 59,076,832 of record OX393556.1, read on the forward strand.
AACACTAATCACTTTAGAAGGAGAGAGCGAGTATTTGGATTTTAATTCGAGAAATTTGTAGTCAAGGTCCTCAACATAAAGAGTGGAAGATTTTGTCATCTCAGGTTGTAACTCTATCATGTATGAAAAAGGTTTTATTTCTCTTTGATATTTTTGATTATATTACGTTTCTTCTTTTTCTTGATAGGTATTGATGCTCTGTCTACAAATCATGGGTAATTGAAAATGTCAGTTACAGGAAAATTCTTCTCTAATAATCACTTGGTCATGCATTGTTTATAAACAAGGTTTGGAGTTTCGGCCGTTTCGGATCGGTTTCGGCCGAAACCGGTCCCGAAATTCTCTAGTTTCAGGTTTTGGAACTCAGCACTTGGTAAAAGTAGGATTGGGTTTTGGATAAGGTGTATTGCATGACAGTTTGACAGACATATTTACATAAAAAACATTGAGGTAAATGATCTTACTTTAAGTTATTTTATGTAAATAAGCAAATACCCCCCCATTTGGATTTAATAAAAATATCAGAACAATCAATATCCAAAAGGAAGAAAATGTAATTTTTCAGTTCCTATACAAAATCAGACTTAACAGCTTTTGGCTAAAAGAAAATTCGGTGAAAAAAATATCACAATATTTTGGATTGGAAAAAATCTCAGAAATCTAGAAGTATAAGATCGACTTAAAAACCCAAAGTCCGATAAAATATTTTGAATCTATAAAAAAATTCTTTCATAAGAGCTCTTTTTTCCTCCAAACTTAGTCAAAATTCAGAATCACGATTTTTTAATTTTTTGACAAAAAATCAGGGTAAAGCAAAAGCCACGTTCTTTTGAAAACATGACCACTATGAAGTGGGTACTGATGTAATTACTTTATATTATTTTTAATTATTTTAAATTTAAAAAATAAAATCGAAACCACCGAAACTCCGATCTGAAACTCCAAAACCGACCGAAACCGATCCTCGGTGGGCGGACCGAAACCGAAACTACAAACCTTGTTTATAAATCTTAGCCTTTGTATAAGTTGATCTCTTCTTGGAGCTTTTACATGTATAACTTGACAATCAAATGTATGTATATGATTTTGTTGTACTATCAGCTATAGTTGCTGTGTAGTTTTAGTTGTAATGATGGTAGCTTTCTCTAGATGTCTATAAAGTAGGCAACTTCTTGTCCCCCCTTCCTCTTTTCCCCTTGAGATAAAACATAGTCAGTACATTTATTTAGCAAGTCAATGTCTTCTTGCTCTAACTCCTCTTTTTTCATTCTGAATCCAGGAACCGCTCTTTGAATGTATTTTTTTTTCTGAAATCTATTCTTTTTTCTGAAGATTATACAAGCAAATGAGGGGCCTTGATAGAACTGTAAGTTGTAAACCTATAAATCAACTTTTAATTATGTAGATTTTTATCAAGAAGCTATGTTGTGTGTCACCTTGGCCAAATCTTCCTTTTTGGCTTCTTGCTGTTGTACATCAGGAACTATATAAGGACATTTTTTCTCTCTGTAGGGAATGCATCCAAGAGTTGTAGAAGACTATGAGCAGGAAGCGTACGATGAATATGAAGAGGAGGATTCTGAACCTGAGGATGATAACGAACAAGAAGTTGTGAAGCCGACTAAGGAGGAACAAGAATTTCTCAAGTTGAGGGAGCAGCTAAAATATCAGATCAGACAGAAATTAAAGAAACAAAGTACTAGTGCTTTTAGTCATTTAAGCCAGTCACAAAACAAGAAAAGGACAGTGACCAATGACAAGTGAGTGGTGGTCTTTTTACCAAAATTATCGTATGAATTTATCACTTGACACGTTAAGAGATGATTATTAGGACGCAGTAACTTGCTTAATTTCTGACATCATTAATTTGCACGAGTGTCACGCATCGTAAATCTTATCACAACCTTATATATTGATTTATTTGTTGGTTCTTGGGTATGAAAGTTATACAAGACATTCATGATATTGGAATTTATTTGAGTAGTTTGCAGACGGTATTCCTTTATGTTGTTATTCTAACTTTCAGGTCTATTGAAGTTAATACCAATCAATCTTAATCATGTACTTCGATCATGATTCTTTGAGCTTTATAGAAGCCATATATCATTTTACCCTTTAATGCAAGTAGTTCTATTATGCAGCACATAACTGCAAGCTTGATGTTGAATAAGATATGCTTTCTTCCGCAAGCTTGTAGTTGTCTGTAATTTCACATGACATGGATGTTCTGTAATAACCTCAAAATCTACTAAATGAGATAAGAATGTTTTTGGTGAACTAAATAAAATATTAAATAGTACCGCTTCTTTTGTATCACTATAACCAGGGATACACCGATTGATGCCGGACAGCACGTCGTCGCCGTTGTTGAAAGGAAAGAGGAGAGGGGGAAGTTCGGTTTCACCACCGAAAAGAGAGAAGAGATGAGGGAGAGGTGCTTCATGCACAGACGAAGGGAGGGAGAAGTCGACCGTTTCTCACGCAGATGAACAAAGGGGGAGAAGGGGGAGGGATTCCCATCACAGGAAACAACAAATTTTTATTTATCCATTCATTACATTACAATTGTACACATGGCTTTTATAAGCCTTTGAAACAACCCACTTCACATAACTAAATAACCACATAACTACCCACTAACACATAACTACATAACCACCCATAACTACATAACAATATAACCACCCACTAACACATAACTATATAACCACCCATAACTAAATAACCACATAACCACCCACTAAGACATAACTACGTAACTACATAACCACCCACTAATACATAACAACATAGCCACCCACTAACATAAACTACCCACTAACAACACATGTGCAGAATTTAAATAAATAATTAATCCGAAAATAGACATTAATTATAGATAATTCGGATGGGCCTCCAAATTTTAAATGGGCCAAGTGGGCTTGATCCAAAGGGACACCGGATTCGTCATCCTCCTCCGTCGAAGTCCGTGCATGCATGTGACGCCTCTATCAATTCTCCCCGGGTAAGGAGAACTCGACCCTGTCGAGTGTAGATCACGCAAGCTTCGGCAAGGGGGGATGATGGGCGAGCAGCGTCAAGGGAACAAGGAGCGGGCGACGATGATGCAAGGACCGCTCGACGAGATAGAACTTGCCGAAATCTTGCTCTGATACCAAGTTGACGCCGGACAGCACATCGTCGCTGTTGTTGAAAGGAAAGAGGAGAGGGGGGAGTTCGGTTTCTCCACCGAAAAGAGAGGAGATGAGGGAGAGGTGCTTCATCCACAGACGAAGGGAGGGAGAAGTCGAGCGGTTCTCACGCAGATGAACAAAGGGGGAGAAGGGGGAGGGATTCCCATCACAGAAAACAACAAATTTTCATTCATCCATTCATTACATTACAATTGTACACATGACTTTTTATAAGAAACAACCCACTTCACATAACTAAATAACCACATAACTACCCACTAACACATAACTACATAACCACCCATAACTACATAACAATATAACCACCCACTAACACATAACTATATAACCACCCATAACTAAATAACCACATAACCACCTACAAACACATAACTACGTAATTACATAACCACCCACTAATAAATAACAGCATAACCACCCACTAACATAAACTACCCACTAACAACATATGTGCAGAATTTAAATAAATAATTAATCCAAAAATATAAATTAATTATAGATAATTCAGATGGGCCTTCAAATTTTAAATAGGCCAAGTGAGCCTGGTCCAAAGGGACACCGGATGCATCATCCTCCTCCGTCGAAGTCCGTGCATGCATGTGATGCCCTCATCAATTCTCCCCGGGTAAGGAGAACTCGACCCTGTCGAGTGTAGATCACGCGAGCTTTGGCAAGGGGGGATGATGGGCGGGCAGTGGCAAGTGAACTTCCCCCTTTGTCGAGTGTAGACCCTATCGAGTGTAGATCACGCAGATGCATGGAATCCCTCCCCCTTCTCCTTTGTTCATCTGCGTGAGACACTCGACTTCTCCCTCCCTTCGTTTGTGCATGAAGCACCTCTCCCTCATCTCTTCTCTCTTTTCAGTGGTGAAACCAAACTTCCCCCTCTCCTCTTTCCTTTCAACAACGGAGATGACGTGCTGTCCGGCGTCAACTTGGTATCAGAGCAAGATTTCGGTAAGTTCTATCTCGTCGAGCTGTCCTTGCATCATCGTCGCCCGCTCCTTGTTCCCTTGCCGCTGCCCGTCCATCATCCTCCCTTACCGAAGCTCGCGTGATCTACACTCGACAGGGTCGAGTTCTTCTTACCCGGGGAGAATTGATGGGGGCATCACATGCATGCACGGACTTCGACGGAGGAGGATGACGCATCCGGTGTCCCTTTGGATCAGGCCCACTTGGCCCATTTAAAATTTGGAGGCCCATCCGAATTATCTATAATTAATTTATATTTTTGGATTAATTATTTATTTAAATTCTGCACATGTGTTGTTAGTGGGTAGTTTATGTTAATGGGTGGTTATGTTATGTATTAGTAGGTGGTTATGTAGTTACGTAGTTATGTGTTAGTGAGTGGTTATTTAGCTATGGGTGGTTATATAGTTATGTGTTAGTGGGTGGTTATATTGTTATGTAGTTATGGGTGGTTATGTAGTTATGTGTCAGTGGGTAGTTATGTGGTTATTTAGTTATGTGAAGTGGGTTGTTTCAAAGGCTTATAAAAAGCCATGTGTACAATTGTAATGTAATGAATGGATGAATGAAAATTTGTTGTTTCCTGTGATGGGAATCCCCCCCTTCTCCCCCTTTGTTCATCTGCGTGGGAGACGCTCGACTTCTCCCTCCCTTCGTCCGTGCATAAAGCACCTCTCCCTCATCTCTTCTCTTTTTTCGGTGGTGAAACCGAACTCCCCCCTCCTCTTTCCTTTCAACAACGGCGATGATGTGATGTCCGGCGTCAACTTGGTATCAGAGCAAGATTTCGGCGAGTTCTATCTCGTCGAGCGGTCCTTGTATCACCGTCGCCCGCTCCTTGTTCCCTTGCTGCTGCCCGTCCATCATCCCCCCTTGCCGAAGCTCGCGTGATCTACACTCGACATGGTCGAGTTCTCCTTACCCGGGGAGAATTGATGGGGGCATCACATGCATGCACGGACTTCGACGGAGGATGATAACGCATCTGGTATCCCTTTGGATCAGGCCCACTTGGCCCATTTAAAATTGTAGGCCCATCCGAATTATCTATAATTAATTTGTATTTTCTGATTAATTATTTATTTAAATTCTGCACACGTGTTGTTAGTGGGTAGTTTATGTTAGTCGGTGGTTATGTTGTTATGTATTAGTGGGTTGTTATGTAGTTACGTAGTTATGTGTTAGTGGGTGGTTATGTGGTTATTTAGTTATGGGTGGTTCTATAGTTATGTGTTAGTAGGTGGTTATATTGTTATGTAGTTATGGGGGGTTATGTAGTTATGTGTTACTGGGTAGTTATGTGGTTATTTAGTTATGTGAAGTGGGTTGTTTCAAAGGCTAATAAAAAGCCATGTGTACTATTGTAATGTAATGAATGGATGAATGAAAATTTGTTTTTTCCTGTGATAGGAATCCCCGCCCCTTCTCCCCTTTTGTTCATCTGCGTGAGAGACGCTCGACTTCTCCCTCCCTTCGTCTGTGCATGAAACACCTCTCCCTCATCTCCTCTCTTTTCGGTGGTGAAACCGAACTTCCCCTTCTCCTCTTTCCTTTCAACAACGGCGATGACGTGCTGTCCGGCATCACCGATACTTCGAAACAGGTGCCGTACCCGTATCGGATACTTTTCGATACTCCAATACGGCCCGATACGGCGGGATACGTATCCGATACGGCTAGGAAGTATCGGAGTTTAAAAAAAAAAAAGAAGATCCATTACGTTGAGGAAACGGGGCCGTTACGCCGGGGATATGGGACCGATACGCGGGGATACGGGACTGATATGCGGGGATACGGGGCCGATACATTGGGATACGTATGGATGGTAATATAGTCCAAAATTCAAAAATTTGACCCGAACCCAACCGAAACTCGACCGAAACTTCGGATATGAGTGTAAATTCTATACGTGAACTTTTTTTTAATGATATCATTTAAATGTTTTGTTTTTTGGATGATGCATGCGACACTAACTTTGTATTTTGTAATGAATGATGAATGTTAGTATTTTGTAATGGACGATGAATATGACACTTGCGTAATGTTAGCATTCTTTTTTGTAATGGATGAATGTGACACTTGCTTTAATATTATATTATATATATATATAATTACAAACGTATCCCTGCCGTATTGCGTATCCTAGTTTTTCAAAATTCCACGTATCGTTGTATTCGTATCCTCGTATTCGTATCTGTGCTTCCTAGACTATAACTAGTCGATAAAATAATAATATTTATAATGTGAATTCAGAACTCCGCCAATATGCATGCTTTGGCGAAAATCATACTAAGATGAGTGACCTCCTAGAAGTCCTCATGCAACGGATAATGCGATTAAGTGTGCTTAGTCTTGAGAATTACAAGGATGGGTGACCTCCTGGGAAGTGCTTGGGTGCGATTATATTGGCACAAAAACAAAATAACATAATAAACATTATATATCAAACAAAATACTGTATTTCGTACTCAGCTATATTACGAGTTAGGATTATCTACAACCAACCAGTATAGTAGGCCCCAGCTTTTTGGGGCATTACATGTTCATTGTGCCGCAACATTTTGAAGACAGTTTCAGTTTTGAAGATGACTTCATGACAAGCATAACATATCAATTCACCAATCTTGGTATTTTCAATAAGTACTACTTTCTAAGAACACATGGGTGTACCAGTTTTTCATTGACCATGAATATTTAAGTAAGTTGATAGTTTGGTGATGCATGGTATTTGTGATGTTCTAAACATGTCGTTTCTTGCAGATTCGGATCCTTCTTTGGCCCTTATCAACCAGTTATTGCGTCTAGAGTTATTGAAGAAAGCCGTGCAATACGGGAGACTCAACATATAATGGCTAAGGTTCCAAGTTCCTCCTCTAGTGTACGTACAACGAACCATCATCTAAATCTTGTGTTAACTTTCGGCTGGGCTAGTTTAATACCTTTTACTTCTTTCAGCAAAACAAAAGAGCTCCCGTTTCCTTGTCAACCGAATCGAAGACGCATGCACTTGATCGACAAGAGAAAGATGTTAAGGAGGTATAAGAACAACCAATGATACTTTGTAACAGTTCTTTTTGGGATGCCGCCGTGGCCTGATATGTACAGTAAATCCTGTCCTTTACAGATAAAAAACAAAGCACGAGCACTTAAAGACATGCGGGATTACTCGTTTTTAATGTCGGATGATGCTGATTTTCCTGCTCCTGTGGAAGAGCGGCCTGCGCTCAAAAAAGCTTCAGCTCCAAATTCTGGTATTTTTGTATACTTAAAGCTTCTAGATATTAGCCTGTTGTCTTTTGAGCATATATAGTCCTTTCATTGAGTATACTAATAGAGGTTTCTGTTCATGTGTAAGATGGTAGGTCAGTTCAAGCACCATTGAAGAGCAAGATCCCAACGAGCAATCCTACAAGGCTGGTATCCAATGGACACCAATCAAAGAACTCTGCTTCTACAAGTAAGCATAGGCAGTTGAAAGTAGGTTCTGCTCCTATGAACAGACCCAAGCCAGCTTCTGCCGTTTCTCTAAAAGGGGTTGGTGATGGTAGCAAAAATGGGCCTGGCCGGCATGTAGGGCCTAAATCTTTACCCCCCAAGGTCAATGCTCAAGCTAAGACTACAAATAAGCCTCCTGCAAAGGTTATGGATCATCCTAGTTTGAATAAAAAGCCGTCAACAGCTAAGGTTCAATCTTCCATCCAAAATCATTACCCTGATCAGAAAAAAGCAACTCAAGGACCAGAAAAAGTGAAAACAGTCCCGAGACAGCCATTGCCTTCCTCAAAAGTACTCTCTCTCTCTCTCTCTCTCTCTCTCTCTCTCTCTCTCTCTCTGTGTGTGTGTGTGTGTGTGCGCGTGCGTGTGTGCGTAGTGACACTGGAGTACATATCTAAGGTGAAATGCTATCCATACCTCTGCTAGTGCCTCCTAGTTGCCCCCTAGGATCTCCCGATGCATCCATCCATCCATCCCAGCATAAGTTTATGGATTTGTGCGACTCACAGAACGGGTGGGATGCAGCCAGAGCATAGCAATGGAGGGGGGGATGTTATGGTGGAGGGAGGCATGCATGTTAGAATATTATTGTTATATACGTGCATGTGTATATGTGGTGTGTGTAATCAAAAGAATAAGTTGTTTTTGTCTGTAATAGTTTTTCATGCCATATCAATAGAAAATGTCAGAAACTAAAGATATAGGTGTCTATATTGTCATAATACAAAATGGCCTAGCATTAGAAATATTCTGGATATTATAAACATTATAATATGAATGCTCTTATTCATCAAATGATAGGGATGAATGACTAACGAAATCAAAGCTGCATAATTAGGAAGTAATACATAAGGAATATGCTTGCTTAGTAGTGATGACATAATGGGTGTTCAAGGTGCACTCATGATTACATCATGCCATTAGTTGCCTATTTTGTGAGACACCATAGTTTATATGCTTGCTAGCTATTGTCAAAACTTCATTTCTGACGTTGGTTTTTCCAGCCCATGAAGCCTTCTAAGCCAATTGCAGTGCGTGGCATCCATGAGGACCGTCCAAAGAAGAGGCCTGCAAAGAGGGATTATGAAGACGAAGACGACAATGCTATCCAATTGATCAGAAGCATGTTCAAGTTAGTTTCTCTTCATTCTCATGCATGTAGTATTGCTGTTACCATGGTGTTGCTTTGGTCTTGGATGTAATAATAGCTTTATAATTTGGAAACTGTGAAACTTTTCAAGGTTAGTAGTTGATAAACGGTAAATGATCCACAACTTAGAGAATCATTCAAAGGCATGCTAAAATTTAGGAAATGTTATTTAGCCTACCACTTTGTCACTCTGACATGGCACTGATCACAGCCGTCTGTGGCACGCAGCCCCGACTGGTGAATCACAATCGGCCACAACTGGCAGGCAAAGGGACGGCTGTGATCAGGTGCCACGTCAGGGTGGCCCGGTTCTAAATTTAATATAAAGAAAATTTGTTGCTGTTTATATCTTCGTAGATGGTTGAAAACTATCTAAGAATTCAGTTTGGTACTCATTTCCAGTTAAAAAATGGGATGTTTCAATTATAGTTGTTCCACGAATTAACTTTTTAAGTCGGTAAACTATACTGGACATTCGATGGTGATCCCTTCCAAATAATGGTAAGGTGTTGATGTTTTGTTATACAGGTACAATCCTAGTAAATACGCGGGGATTGATGACCAAGACGACAGTGACATGGAGGTTGGCTTTGATACCATCATGAAGGAAGAACGGCTAAGGTATGAGGTTTCCTGTGGACTGCCACTTTTAGGGTTTTTTGGTGTTTTCATTATAGGCTCGACCATTTAATGGAAAAACAAGCGCCTTATATAAACAGAAGTAAGAATCTCACGTGGTTAGATTGAAGGTCCAGTTATTCATTTAAATCTGTGTTCTTTTCCTGGGCCTTGCAACTCCCAGGAATTGGGCACATTCCCATATTCTTTTCCGTTAAACATCCTGGTAGCATGGGGTTTGCATATCTTTGCACGCCTGGTTTTGTATACAATTACATGCTTTCACCATGAGGGATGTGGGGGATACACCGGGATGATCACCAAGATGGCATTCATTTTGAATATTTGAATAGACGTGGAGGGCATTTTCGTCCACATTAATTTAGGGGACTTCAGCTAAAACTGATATCTTGTCGGGGACCGCTCACCAACTCCCCCCAAAAAAAAATTCCAAGGGCAATGCTAAACCCCTTGTGCTTTGATATTTACTCCGATCACGAGTTCATATAGTACTCAACGCAGCCTAGATAATAATTTCTCGTATCATTTTATGTGATGCAGTGCGCAAATCGCTAGAAAGGAGGATGAAGAGCAGCTTCGCCTCGAGGAGGAAGAGAATAGACGAGAAAGGATGAGGAAGAAACAAAAGATGCTAAGCCAGCGGTGAATTGATTCCTGCTGTTCGTCCGTTCATCCCATCGTCCACAAGCGTAGATGTGAACGTTGTCGAGATGCTACCGATCGTGCTGCCTTTTCGGGATTGCTGAATTCTTTTATAGGTGAGGATAAAACGGCCATTTCCCGAGAATTCCTCAGGGTAAACTTAAATGGAGTTGGATTTCTGAGCTGTCAGAGGAGCCTGTAACTTGTAGAGCCGAGGTTATGATCTAATTACCGGATCCAAGTGGGGAAATTGGAATGCGGGGTTTGTGTCTGTAGTGTGTTTGAGGGGTGGGGTGGTGTTGTAGACAAGGTTTAAAATCACGGTATCGGTCGCGGTATCGGTCGGCCCCGAACCGGTATGTACCGGCCGGTACGTACCGGTACCGGCCGGTACGGACCGGTACCGGTTGAGAAAAAAAACCTTAAAAAAATCCAAAAAACCAAAAAAAATAAAAAATTAACCTGTCGGTACCGGTCCGTACCGGCCGTACCGGTCGGTACCGGCCTGTACCGGCCTGAACCGGCCGATACGGACCGGTACGTACCGGTACCGGCCGATACGGGCCAGGTATCGGGATCGGATGCAGTACCGGTCTCGAACCGGCCAAAACCGGTACGTACCGGCCGGTACGTACCGGTATCGGCCGAGATTTAAAACCCTGGTTGTAGAGTTTGTAGTGGCAATTGGGGGTGTGTGTGCATTGTGAGTCACCTTATTTATCTGCTCCCTTCTCCCCAATGGCCAGATCTTATTGACAACCGAATCAACCTCTGATTTGCAGCACACACAGCTTGGTCATACCAGCAAGCATTGTTGTTCTTATGGCTGTGTCTGTTTGTTTTTTTATTTTTTATTTTGAAAAACTTTGTGATTCTGTTCCCTCAAACATTGTCTCTTTATGTTGTGAAAAATTGTCATATAAATCTATAATCTTTAGGGTAAACTACACTTTTCCCCCCTGAAGTTTAGCTTCAAAACACTTAACCCCCTTGTAGTTTATTTTGCTCCAAATTGCACCCTAAAGTTTGAAATGTTAGCACAATACCCCCTTTTGTCAGCTACTTAGTTTCCTCATTTGGTAATTTTTATCTGATCAAAACTGAATTGAAGGGGGCAAAATGTAGTTTTTAAACTATAGGGGGGTTAAGTGTTTTTCAGCTAAACTTCAGGGGGCAAGTGTAGTTTACACTAATTTTTACCCTGTCTTTGAATCTTGTTTGAGAGGAAGTTCTTTCTTTCAGTAGTAGTGTGAATTGATTGGCATCTACTTTGAGGGTTGCCCCTTCGACCCATTCAGCCCTAGGACGGACGGCTCAGGCTGAGCTGACAGATCACACCAATGGTTTTAAACCCGGACGGTCCCCGTCCGGTTCAACCGGATTAGACCAGAACTGGTTTCCTTTCCGGTTTGGCTGTAACACCAAACCCAGAATCATAGCAAGTTCGGTTCAACCGGATTAGACCGGAACTGGTTTCCTTTCCGGTTTGGTTGCAACACCAAACCCAGAATCATATCAAGTTCGGTTTTAAACCGGCTGACCGTTCGAACCAGCTGAAAAATCGTCGACCCGTCACCGGTTTACAACCAATCCGGTTTTAGGTTTTTTGAGGAGGTCAATATCCCGTGAATCCTGCAAATCCCGTGAGGAGATAAAAAAAAAAATCCCGTGAATCCTGCAAATCCCGATCCGATCGGGTGTGTAGGGGTGGGACTTGGGCGGGTTGAAGGGTCTGCCCATGCCCAACCTGACTTGCATAAACCTTTGCCTATTTTGCCCATGGAACCCGGGGAAGTCCAACCCGTGCTTGCCCATTCTAGTTCGTCGGGCTGCTCGGGTTGCCCAATTTGCAAAATAATAAGTGGCCGGGTTGGGCAGGTTGCCCAATTAGAAATGCCTGTGCACATAAATAGATGGAAAAAAAATTCAACAAATTTTTGAATTGAATAAAAAAAATCTTTGATTTGATTTGCATAACAAAAACATAAAGTCCAACCCATATCCTCACATATTCCAAACGAATTCTTAGCAATCAACATAAAATAGGCGGTCTTTGATTTCCATAAAAAAAACTATCAAAGCATTCAACCTTGGTGTATCACTTCCTCGGGTTCCTCGGGTTGGGGAGATCGGTGCCCAAACACGTCCAAATTGAAATCGGGTTGATCATTTTTTGTCCAAACCCGTCCAAGTTTTTAACCAGCTTTGCCCATGTTTGTCCATTGTTCGGGTTGGGCAGGTCGGGTTCAGGTCAGACCCGCCCAAGTCCCACCCCTACGAGTGTGCCGTGTGCGATCAATGCTTTAAAGTTTCAACCGCCGACGCCGTCTCTCTCTCTCTCTCTCTCTCTCTCTCTCTCTCTCTCTCTCTCTCTCTCTCGGCCACGGCAACTGCTGTTACTGCTCCGACTCTGAGATCTCACCCAAACGTCCCGGCCGGCGACCTGCATCGTTTGCCCGCTTTTACTTCAACTGCGGCCGTGAGGTATCACCCCTATCTCATGTCGGACTTCCTGAAATCCTTTTTATGATCAGACGAATGAGAAATACCTCTATCTATCGTCTACAATGAGGGGTTTTCATTACTAAATCTGAAGTGATCTTGACTAGAGATCGATAAGTCATTTTTAATATTTCACATTCATGGCATCAGAGCTGCTACGTCCGAAGGATTTGCAAATTCCTCCTTATTCAAAAACTTTTCAATTTCTGCCCCATGACACCCAATTCTAGTTGAAAGAGAGAAATTGAACAAGTATGCTTAGTATGGTCGTCCCCTCCGTCCACCAATGCTCGATCTGGTGATGCAACACTGCCTTGGTCGCCACCACCATCTGCCTTCACCGTCCTCGGTGTTCGTGAGTAAGCTAGCGTGCTTTGTATGATGTTTGCCTCGATCGATTTCCTAGCTTCACTTCCACATCCTCGATCGACATTATGTCACTATCGCAATGGTTTTAAACCCGGACCGGACCGTCCGATTGAGTTTTACATTTGACTATTTGAGGGTCGCATTTGGATAAGTGCCACATGTGCATGCATTAAAGACTGCGTTTAAAAGTTGTACAAAATCATGATTTCTTTTGTTTCTCTACTTGTTTTTTGAGATCACAATATATCATTTGATAACTTGCAAAAAAAAAAAAAACATATAATTTGGTGTGAGGGTATGTTGTGAATAGTTATGAGATCCCTAAAACCATTGAATTGGAAGATTCTACTCTGATTTGAGATTTCAAATATCATGATTAGCTAGCTTTCAGTTGAGTTGGGTTTTGTGTATTAGAGTTTGAGTAGGGGTATGTGTCCTAGTTTGGATGAAGATTGGTGCTTGAGTTTATATAGGGAGGACTCGGTGTTCGTATGCTGGATGGTGCTTTAGATAGTTGGATGGCTAAATAGCACCCTTCTCCTTTTTTTTTTTTTTGAAGGGTAGGCATCCTTCTTCTTTAATTCTTTGTGTGGAGGTTATCATTTTTTTTTATCATGTAATTCTTCTATTTGCTAAGATTGGTTTTGTAGTTAGTCTTTATGGATGTTGCTATGTTGGTATTAATATTTGATTTCACTATTATTCATAATTATCATATTGCTATATTTGGTGAAGGATAATTTTCTAAATCTGTAACAATGTCATCATCTGGACAAAATTCTACTCCGACATCAGACGCACCTTCTATACGAAGGAAAATGGATCTGGCATGGCAGCATGTTAGTGAGGGACGTGATCCCCGTGATGGTAAAAAAACATTCACGTGCTTATACTGCAAGAAGACTGTGGACGCGGAAAAAAGCGCGGGTCATCTTTATTGCGAATCACACGAGATTACAATTGTGGCCGGGACCCGGGTTGCTCGGGTGTAGCGAGTCCGGGTTGCGGCGAGTTTTGATCAGGGGATTGTGGGAAAGATCTTCTGGGGGATCCCTTTGATCCGCGTCTCCACGTGGTGTTCGTGCGAGAGCTCTGAAGGGGCTGCCCAGGACAGGGGTTTTACAGGGAGAGGGTTTTGGAGAGGCTAAGGAATGTCCACCGTTGCTTTGTCCCTTCCGTGCTTCGCGCTTTCTCGGCTAGGGGTTTTCGGCTTCGTTCCTCGGTCTTCGCGTCTTCCTCGTTCCTTGCTTGACCTCGGTGTCCTTGATCGTCGGTTCGCGGCGTCGATCTAGCTTTTGGCGTTGGCTTTGGCTTTGGCTTTTTGGCTTTGGCTTTGCTCCGGCGTGGCTCTGGCTTTTGCTTTGCTTCGGCGCTTGCACTTGGACGTAGCTGGGAGAGACTTGCGATGCTTTCGTTCTTCCGGACTTCGTGTCGTATCGGCTAGAACGTGCGGTGCTTTTGCTCGTGGCCGGCGTAGTCGCTTGGCTTTGGCACTTGCGTTGCTTTGGCGCGGGCTTTACTGGGGCTTTCCTTTGGCTTCTTGCGTTGGCTTTAGCTTTGGCGTCAACTCGATCTTCTTCTTCGAACGACGTGGGCTACTTCTCCGGTGCTTCGACGGTTTACGTATCGACTGGACTTCTCTTCTTCTCCGGGCTTCTTTGGCGTGATCGGAGTCGAAGAATGCTTTCGAAGATGGTGGGGGTAGCACCGATCTCCGTGCGACGGTTGTGGCGTCGGCTTTTGTTGATAAAGACGACGAGGGTAGCGACGGTCTCCGTGCGACGGTTGTAGCGTCGGCTTTTGTTGATGAAGACGACGAGGGTAGCGACGGTCTCCGTGCGACGGTTGTAGCGTCGACTTTTGTTGATGAAGACGACGGGGTAGTGACGCTTCAGACGATCTGCTCCAGGCTTTCTTCTTCGTGGATGGGGCAGGCGTTAGTCGAAGACGACGGGGTGATGACGCTTCGCTTCTCTCCTCCGGGCTTTGGGGCTTGATCGGGATCGAGGATTTGTTGGAGCCGACGGGGTAGTGCCGCTCCTCTTCTTCTCCGGGCTTTTGAGCTTGATCGGAGTCGAAGCTTGTTGGAGACGACGGGGTAGTGCCGCTCCTCTTCTTCTCCGGGCTTTTGGGCTTGATCGGAGTCGAAGCTTGTTGGAGACGACGGGGTAGTGCCGCTCCTCTTCTTCTCCGGGCTTTTGGGCTTGATCGGAGTCGAAGCTTGTTGGAGACGACGGGGTAGTGCCGCTCCTCTTCTTCTCCGGGCTTTTGGGCTTGATCAGAGTCGAAGCTTGTTGGAGACGACGGGGTAGTGCCGCTCCTCTTCTTCTCCGGCCTTTGCTTCTGGCGTCTTCGGAGTCGAAGGGTTCTTCTTCTCCGAGCTTTCTTCTTCGTGCACGGAGTCGAAGGGATGATCTTCGTGTGCAAGGGTCTTCACATTGATGAGGACTTTCAGTAAGCCGATCCCTCGGGACAGGCTTGACTGTGCCTCGTGAAGCCTTGGGTCGATGAAGAAGCGTCTCCTCTTCTGCAGAGCTCTGGCGTTTCGTCTTCAATTTCCCGACCATTTTTTCCTTCCCCCACCCCCTCTATTTATAGGCAAAGAGGTGGGGAGAGAGATATGGGAACTTTTTAATTTTAAATCCCTTTTGTATCTCTCTCATAATTACCCGGATTTTATTCATCCATTGATGAAGGGAATAACATTTAGTTGTTTTCCTTTTCTGGCGGGTGCAATTATGGCTGGATTTTGCGCACGAAATCGATGGCGATCGGGCGCTTCGTCTTGTGCGTCGGATCGAGGGATCGGCGCAGATCCGCGTGTGTGCAGACGTCATACGCTACCTCCCCCCGCGCATGGCGGTATTTTTTTCCTTTTCTTTCTTTTCTTTCCTTTTCTTTTCTTTCCTTTTTCTTTTCTTTCCTTTCTTTTCTTTCCTTTTTCTTTTCTTTCTTTTTTTCTTTTCTTTCTTTTTTCTTCCCTTTCCTTGCAGGGCCGACCGGCCCCTCCATGGGGTTCGGTCCCCACTAGGGCCGGCCCTATAGGGTTCGGACCCTAGTAGAGGCCGGCCCCTCTTGGGGCGGGGTCCGAGTCCGTGTCGGCGCGCGCGAGTCGGGTCCGCGTGTCGGGTTTGCATCCACGTCGGCGCGAGCGAGTTGGGTCCGCGTGTCGGGTTTGCATCCACGTAGGGGCCTTCGAGTCGGGTCCGGGTCCGAGCGCGTCGGGTTTGCATCCACGTCGGCACATGTAAGTCGGGTCCGGGTCCGACAAAATTCGTGTGTCTACAAATGCCCCCTCAAGGACGAGTGTGTCGATGAGAACGTGTCGGGTTTGGACGCGTAAGAATCGTAGAGCACTTGTCCTTGATTCCTTTTGTGGGCAGGGTTGGGAGTCTATCTAAGGACCCCTACTCCCTTCATCCGTCATTGTGTTTCTTTGCGAAGGTTCTACCGGCTTCTGGAGACCACTGTCGGAAGAGAGCTGCCTGGGTTTGCACGAGACTTGCTCCGTCTTCCCGGTGTCGCTTCTTTCGTCGGCCTTGTGCTTCTGCGCGACGGTTCTGCCGGCTTCTGGAGACCGCTGTCGGAAGAGAGCTGCCTGGGTTTGCACGAGACTTGCTCCGTCTTCCCGGTGTCGCCTCTTTCGTCGGCGGCGATGGTGCGCGATTTTGCGGTCGTTGCGAAGGCGGGCTCGAAGCGACGATGCGACGAGGCTCGAGGCGGGGAGGATGTAGAAGCGCGGCTGAGGTGCGAGTTGCCTTCGCCGCCTCTCTCTTCCTCTTTCTTCTTCTCCTTTTTTTTTTTTTTTTTTTTTTTGGACCACGGGAGCTGCAGCGGCAGTGGCAGGGTCGGCCAGGGCAGCAGCGGCTGGGTATGAGGCCAGCGGCGTGCGGCGCGCAGAGCTGGGTGCCGGTGCGAGCAGTTGGCTGTGGCTCTTGCTTGTAGAGAAGACCTTCGCTATGGTTTCGATCATCTTCTTCGTTGCGGACCTCTTTTGCTCCAAAGATTGCACGGACGTCGAAGGTAGCCGCTGTACGGAGTTCGAGTGTGGCACGAAGGCGGCTGGAGTGCGAGGACGGCCACGGTGCATCTCGGCGGAGGACTATTGCCCCTTCTTCGGTGTGGGAGTGCAATGGCGAGGCCGATTGTCGCATCCGAGGTCGATGACGCAGGCGTAACGAGAGAAGAAGGCGGAGTTGTCGTGGCCGAAAGCGCCGCAAAGAGAGGAGGTGGAGTCGTCGCGGGTCAGGTATGGCGACTCTAACTCCTTTTTTTTTTTTTTTTTCTTTTCTTCTCTTTCTTTTCTTTTTTTCTTTTTTTTCTTTTTCCTTTTCTTTCCTTTCTTTTCTTTCCTTTTTCTTTTCCTTCCTTTCTTTTCTTTCCTTTTCTCTTCCTTCCTTTTCTTTTCTTTCTTCTTCTACTTCTGGTTCTGGTACGCGGAGGCGGCAGCGGCAACGGCAACCGGGGCAGCGGCGGCACGGGCGGCCGCGGGCGTGCGGTGGCCGGGGCTGGGTGGCCAGGCGCGGGGGCGGCGCACGGGCGCAGGTGGCAGGCGGGCGCAACGGTGGCCAGGCGTGGGCGGCGCACGGGCGCAGGTGGCAGGCGGGCGCAACGGTGGCCGGGGCTGGGTGGCCAGGCGCGCGGGGGAGCGGGGCCGGCGGCTGCGTGGCCAGGCGTGGGCGGAGCGGGTCCGGCGGCTGTGTGGCCGGAGGCGTGCGGGCGGCGCAGCTTCAGGCGGAGGCCCCGACCAGGGTGGCCGGGGTTGCGGCTCCGACCCGGGCGGGCGCGAGGCCGACCCGGGTGGGCGCGAGGCCGAGACGGGCGCCCCCTCCTTCCCGGTTACGTAGGAGAAGGAGGGGGACTGCGGGGCTGGCTGCTGCTGCTGTGTCCAACTCCTCTTTTTTTTTTTTTTTTTTTTTTTTTTTTTTTTTTTTTTCTTCTGGTCCGCGAAGGCGGCAGGCGGCGCGGCTGTCGGAGCAGGTAGCGGCGGCGACGGCCCACAGCGCTAGCTGCAGTATGCGCGGCGCGGGGGTGCTTCGAGCGACAAGGCGGTGTCGGGCTTGGAGGCCGGGGGCGGAAGAGTGCTGCCTGGGGTTGCACGAGACTTGCTCCGTCTTCCCGGTGTCGCCTCTTTCGTCGACGGTGGCGGCGATGGTGCGCGTCGCTTGAAGACGAAGGCCTCCGTCGGCTTGGAGACGAAGGTTTCTTCGATGCTCGGAGACCGTCGGCGGAAGAGTGCTGCCTGGGGTTGCACGAGACTTGCTCCGTCTTCCCAGTGTCGCCTCTTTCGTCGATGGCGGCGGCGAAGGTGTGCGGAGCTTGAAGACGAAGGCTTCCGTCGGCTTGGAGATGAAGGCTTCTTCGATGCTTGGAGACCGTTGGCGGAAGAGTGCTGCCTGGGGTTGCACGAGACTTGCTCCGTCTTCCCGGTGTCGCCTCTTTCGTCGGCGGCGGCGGCGGCGGCGATGGTGCGCGTCGCTTGAAGACGAAGGCCTCCGTCGGCTTGGAGACGAAGGTTTCTTCGATGCTCAGAGACCGTCGGCGGAAGAGTGCTGCCTGGGGTTGCACGAGACTTGCTCCGTCTTCCCAGTGTCGCCTCTTTCGTCGATGGCGGCGGCGAAGGTGCGCGGAGCTTGAAGACGAAGGCTTCCGTCGGCTTGGAGACGAAGGCTTCTTCGATGCTTGGAGACCGTTGGCGGAAGAGTGCTGCCTGGGGTTGCACGAGACTTGCTCCGTCTTCCCGGTGTCGCCTCTTTCGTCGATGGCGGCGGCGATGGTGCGCGGCGCTTGAAGACGAAGGCTTCCGTCGGCTTGGAGACGAAGGCTCCTTTGGAGGCTTGAAGACGAAGGATTCTTTGACGGCTCGCGAAGGTGCGCGGAGCTTGAAGACGAAGGCTTCCGTCGGCTTGGAGACGAAGGCTTCTTCGATGCTTGGAGACCGTTGGCAGAAGAGTGCTGCCTGGGGTTGCACGAGACTTGCTCCGTCTTCCCGGTGTCGCCTCTTTCGTCGACGGCGGCGGCGATGGTGCGCGGCGCTTGAAGACGAAGGCTTCCGTCGGCTTGGGGACGAAGGCTCCTTTGGAGGCTTGAAGACGAAGGATTCTTTGACGGCTCGCGAAGGCGAAAGCTTCAGTCCTGGCGGCGAAGCATTCTTCGGCGGCTTGGAGCCGAAAGATTCTTCAGCGGAGTGTTATCGTCTTCTTGGTGCGGGAGCATAATGACGACGGCACGGCGAAAAGACGAAGCCGAGTGTGGTGGCGATCGCCTGGTGCGAGGATGAGTCGGAGGCGTTGAAGGCCAAGGAAGGTGGCTCCTTTTTTTTTTTTTTTTTTGGAATTGACTTTACCTCTCGATCGGTCTTGCGCTTTTCATATCCTTGCAAGATTCGTCCCCCTGAGTACCTTCCGAAGGCTGGCTAGATTATTGATGAGGTCAACCGCGGGTTTAGAGTTACTAGCGAGGTTGCACCTTTCTGGTAGCAATGTCAGCTTGAAGGATACCGAGAAGGGCGTTCTGAAGAGGATGACGAGGCCACGAGCATCAACAAGGAGTAGACTGCTTTGGTTGTCTTTTGCTTGTTGATCTTGACCTTGATGACAGCTCCAGTGGTTCTTTTGGTTGTGGAGGTCACGAAGGCTGCGGTTGTTGTTTATGCGTCCGCCATTCTTCGGGTTGCTGCTTTTGACTTCAGTGGCAGTTTCCATCCTTCAGGTGGGCCTGAGCTTTTGCATGAGCCCGGTGGATTTCAAGGCAACGACTCTTTTTCTGCGGAGCAGATGCGCACCTTCTTTGGAGGGTGGCGAGCTTCATTGCTTACGACCGTCTTCACTGGAGGACGCTTTCTTGAGCTTAGTTGCGACTCTGGAGTTGCAGCGCGTGTAAGCTGCGGAGGGCGAGCCACTTCGGCGCCTTAAGGACTTCGACTTGCTACTCGTGCGTCGCTTTAGAAGCTGGAGTTCCATTTGGGGAAAGCTCGAGCGACCGAGAAGATGTCTGGAGCAGAGCTTGCGAAGCAGCGTGCATAGCTGACGACGCGTCGGAAGCTGACGGTTTTTTTTACCTCTGGAGTTGCAGCGCGTGTAAGCTGCGGAGGGCGAGCTGCTTTGACGCCTCAAGGACTGTGACTTTCTTGTCATCTTTTGGTTTGCTGACTGGACTTGTGGATTTGCACTTGTTCTTCTCTGGGCTGGCCTTCTCGGACGACGTTTGGGATGTTTCTTTTGTATGGACTGAACCTTTGTAGGTTGCCTACGTACCCTACTGAGAGGGATCAAGTCGCACGTAGTTCGTTTTTTTTTTTTTTTTTTTTTTTTTTTTTTTTGGGCAAGGGGGGTAACCTTGCGTTAGGCAAAGTACCTTTTGAGGGACTTGCCACTGGTAGGCAGAGTCGCCACTGGTTCGCAGCTGTCGCCCACCTTCTTCGCTTCAATATAGTTGGAAGTGAAGATCTTCTTGACTGGAGTTTTGATGATTGCTGGAGTTTGACTGGAGTCGATGCCCCGGCAATTTGGAAGGATTTGTTCGCCGCTTTTGCAGAGACGAGCTTGAGTCTTTGTCAGGCGATGTGGTATCGCAGCTGAGGGTAGTGATCCCATGTGTGCCATGCTTTCTTTGCTGCGGCTGGATTTGAACATTGACTCGGTGGAGTTTTGCCCCCGAGTGTTTTCTGACTTGATTGCAAGTTGCTCAGAGCTGGTGCGCCCGGAAGACTCGGTTGAGCTCGAGATGTGCAACAGACCACGTAACGGTAGTGTCATCTCTTGCGACGTGCTGAAGTTGGCCCCGAAGAATGATAACGCTGGTTCCTTTGCTGGAGGGAAAGGCGATCGTCCTGGTTTGCGAAGCCATTGAGGTACGAGCCGCAGGACTGAAGCAACTTGAGCAGGCAACGGAATGCATCGCATCGAGCTTGATTTGAAGTTGATGTGAATTTTTCGTCTTGGTGCTGGCGCTTCTTTGTCTTTGTGCGCTGTCTGGATGGAGGATGTCACTAGTTTTGCAAGTGGAGAGCTTTTGTCCATCGCAGCTGTTTTGACTTCCTGGACTTGTGGAGCTTTTGCTGGAGGAGCTTCTGCAACGAAGTCTTTGGCCTCGTAAAACTTGGCATCAACAAGGTGTGCTTTAGCCTTGTTGAACAGCTTGCCGTTGGCGGCGATGCTTCTCCCCATGCTTTCGATGTTAATGCTGCTTTCTTCATCGTCTTTCCGGAGCACTTGGTGAACTTCTATTATGCAGCAGGAGATCTTGAAGTTTTGACCAGCTTCAAGGAAGCAAATAGGAAAGAACTTCTGGAGTGTCACTGGCTCTAGAGAGCTTTGCTGGAGGAGATTTTTCAGATTTGCTGGTGGTACTTTGGACGTCTTTCTTCCTGGAGCTTCATTCTTTTCCTTGAAGGACTTTCTTCTGAGGAGTTTTCTTGTCGCCCGATCTTTCTCATGGTTAGCTAGGCGTGCTATCCTGTAGCTTGATCGTCGTGGCCTTCTCCTTCGAGGCGCCATAGCCCATGTGTTAAGATCTTCCTCGCCAAGGTGAAGAACTGGTGTTGCGACTGAAGGCTCTTCCTTGATCAGAAGGACTTGCACTTCTAGAGACTGTACCGATTCATCTTCTGATCCCCAGCTGGTTGGCTTGATTTCTTCATTTGGAATCGAAGGAGACCTGGAGTAGAGGACATAATAGTCAATTTTGCCCGATGGTTGGCCTAGCAGGTTGACTTCGGGGCTTCTTTGTTCGTCTCTAGCTTTGAGCAGGTGCCGGGACGTAGTTTCGTTTGGAAGAGGGAGTGCTTGCATGAGAGACGGTTGCCCCCAAGACAGTAAGGATTTGGCCCTAGGCACTGAAGAAGTATGTCGTCGTCGTCTTCTTGGACTGCCCCCTTTCTTTGAGTCATCAACGGTGGACTGCCCCCCTTCTTCGAGGACTGGCGGGGCGTCGGGCAACTCGTCGTCCGAAGTAGAAGTTTCACCGTTGTCGGGATCCGTAATAGAGATATGATTGACGGCAGCCATGGGTGGGTGGGTGGGTGTTGAGACAAAGTCCTCGATTGGCATCCACAGACGATCGAATGCCGACTTCTTCTTTGATTGTTTGACTGGCCCGAGCCTCTCGAACACGGATGTGCGTTTTCGATTCGACCAGTCTTTACCACCTCTGGTTTGCTTCCGGAACAAGGCTTGGCCTCGAACCCGTCGTCGTCTTCTCTTGCTGTCTGGATGGCTGAGGTAGGTAGAGCGTGTATCGGAGATTGTCGATTCTTCGGCTGCTTCATCTGCCATCCTCGCCTCGATGTAGTTCGAGGTGAAGGTCTTCTTCGCTGCGGTTCTGATGACCAACGGAGCTTGACTGGAGCCGATGCCTCGGCGGTTCGGGGGAATTTGCTCTCCATTTTGAAACAGCCGAGCTTGAGTTCTCGTCATCCCATGCGGAGTTGCTGCTGGTGGGAGTGTGCCCATGGCGCTTTCCTCGTTGTAGCCAGCTCTAAACAGCAACTTGGCAGCGTTTTGCCCCCAACTCCCTTTCGGCTTGAATCCGAGTTGCTCGAGGTCTGCTGATTCGACAGGTCTGCTCGGGTTCGGAGCTTGCGTCAGACTAGGTAGTGGCACCGTCATTTCTTGCAGAGTGATGACATTGGCCTGAGATAACGACGGAGCCAGCTTCCTTGTCGGAGTAGAAGGCGATTGCTTGGATTTACGGAGCCACTGCGGTGCGAGACGTACGACAGGCGCCGTTTGGGCTGGCAACGGGGTATGTTGCATTGCTCTTGGCTCGAAGCTGATGCGCATCCTTCGCCCAGGTTTCGACGTTCCTTGGACCTTGAGTCCTGCCTCGTCAGAGGGTGGCGCCGAATTTGCGGGAAGTGGAGTCTTGTCCTGCTTCACTTCTTCAATCTTTTGGGCTCGAGGAGCTTTAGCAGGCAGAACTTCCGCGACCAGGCCCTTTGCTTGGTAGAACTTAGCGTCGGCCAGGTGTGCCTCGGCCTCGTTGAATGGCTTGTCATCCGCAACTATGCACCTCTCCACGCCTTCTTCGTAGTACTTGAGGCACTGGTGCCAGGTGGATACCACGATGCCGTTCTCGTGCAGCCATGGTCTTCCCAACAGGAGGCGATATGACGTCTGGCAATCGATGATGTGGAAGAGGACCGTTGTATCCAGCGGGCCAATTGACAGCTTCAGGCGAATGATTCCGACGGTAGATTGTCCTCCCTGGTTGAAGCCTTGAATGACCAATTGACTTGGTGAGAGCTGGTCGTCGGTGATGCCGAGTTGCCGCATCGTCTGGATAGGCATGATGTTGACGGCGGAGCCACAGTCCAACAAGATTCGGTTCACTGGCTTCTCCTTGATGTATCCCGAAACGTAAAGAGGCCGGTTGTGCAATCGCGTCCCGAGTTGCAGGTCCTCGTCTGAAAAGGTTATCGTCGCATCACACGAGGCTACAGCTTTGCGCTTCTGGTCGTCCTTCCTTTTCCTTTTGTAGCTATCTGGATCGGCCAAGGCCGCCGCCATTGCCAGGCGAGCCTTCTTCGGAAGATGCAAAGCCTCTACGAGCGGCATGTGCAAGATTGCTTCGTCGTGAGAGGCAGTGCCCCCTTCGTCAGAATCGTCTCCCTCATCTGCGGAGTCGCCTTCTCCAGAAGTTTTGCTTTCGTTCTTTCCTTCCGACGCCTCATGGACTTCGACCATGCAACAAGACACCTTGATGTATTGGTCCGCTGGGAGGAAATGATCTGGGAAGAACTCTTGCAAAGTTGTCGGCTCTGGAAGACTCTGCTGAAGGATATCGTCTTGGCTTGCTGGCGGCACTTTGAACGCCTTCCTTTCCGGAGTCTTGCTTTTCTTCTTGTAGGTCTTCCGCTTGGTGAATCCTCTCATCACACGGTCTTGCTTGAGCTTCTTTTCTTGCCATGGCTTTCGCCACCGCGGTAGCATGACCCATGCTTCTTCGTCGGTGGATTCCCCTTCGCTGGGATGATGGTCGACAGCAGCAACTGGTTTCTTTGATGATACTTGTTCTTCCGGAGGCTCTACTGGTTCGTCTTCCGATCCCCAGCCGGTGGGCTTGATTTCGTTGATTGAAACGGACGGAGGCCTTGAGTAGAGGGCGTAATAGTCGAACTTCCCTGAAGGCTGGCCTAGCAGACCGACTTCCGGATCTCCTTGCTCGTATCTTTCCCGAAGAGCGCGTTGGGACATAGCTTGACTGGAATGGACTTGCTCTTCTCGAGGCTCTACTGGCGTGTCTTCCGATTCCCAGCCGGTGGGCTTGATTTCTTCGATTGGAACGGATGGAGGCCTTGAGTAGAGGACGTAATAGTCAAACTTCCCCGACGGCTGGCCCAGCAGGCCGACTTCTGGGTCTCCTTGCTCGTATCTCCTTTGGAGCGTTCGTTGGGATGCAGTATTGCCTGGAAAAGGTGCTGGCGTGAGCGATGATTGCCCCCAGGGCAGCGGTGTTTCCTCCTCGGAGAACGCAGGAGTACGTTGACGTCGCTTCGAGATTTTCGGCTGGGAAGTCGACTTAGCGATTGACGCTTGACGATTGAGGCACAATTTGGGCATGCTTCGTCGAGCGGCAACGAGTACCGGCGAGAAGGAGCCGAAGGTGATGGACGTCATGTTGGTCGTAGCAACCTCCCCGGAGTCGATCTCTATCTTCCCTTGCTTGGCGAGTGCCATGATTCTTTCCTTGAAGACGAAACATCTTTCGATGGGATGACTCACCACCCGGTGGTATTTGCAGAAGAGAGGGTCGTCGACGCGATGCATCTGCTCGGGCCTCTTTGAAGGAGGAAGCTCTATCATCTTCTCTTGCAGCAGTTGGTCGAACATGGAGGAGACTTCCGAGTCTGGGAAGGGGTACTCCTTTGCTTCGAGCTCCTCGAGAGTCATCCTTTGTCTTGGCGGCGGAGGCGGTGGTATGGCGACTCCCTTCTTCTGATCCGGCTTGCCAACGATCTTGAGCGGTTTGGAGGTCGAAGCGACGTCGGCAACATTGACTTGTTTCGGTTTCGTTGCCGGTGGCTTGTCCTTCTTCTCTATCTTCAAGAAGTCCTTGCTCTTCGAGTCCCCGCGGTTTGCTAGGCTGAGTTCCATGTCATGAGCCCGAGTTGCGAGTTCTTCGAAAGACCGAGGCTTGATACCTTTGAGGATGTAGAGCAGACCCCAGTGCATGCCTTGGGTGCACATCTCGATGGCCGAGTCTTCAGACAAGCGGTCTCGTGAATTCAGCGCGAGGTTCCTCCACCTGTCGATGTAGTCGATCACTGGCTCGTCTTTCCTTTGCTTGACGGCGGTGAGCTCGATCATGCTGACGGTTCGTCTGGTGCTGTAGAAGCGATTGAGGAACTCCCTCTCCATCTGATCCCAGCTGTCAATGGTTCCTGCAGGAAGATCAACGTACCAGTCGAACGCGTTGCCTTTGAGGGTGCGGACGAATTGCTTCACCATCTCGTCGCCATATGTGCCGGCATTATTGCAGGTCTCGATAAAGTGGGCAACGTGCTGTCTCGGATTTCCCTTTCCGTCGAAGTGCTGAAACTTTGGCGGCTGGAATCCGACTGGGAAGCGTAGCTGCTGGATCCTCGTAGTGTAGGGCTTCGAGTATGCCGCCGTGATCGGAGGAAGGCCACTGCCGTGAGAACGCATCATGTCGGCTATCAACGCTTGGACTTGCTGAGCATTCATCGTTGCCGTTGCTGGAGGTTGAGTGGCCGCCGAGGCTGGCGCCGGGTAGACGACTTCCAATGGGACGGGAGCCGAGGAGAGCGCTGGAGTAACTGCTTGAATCGTCGGAGCGACTTCTGCAGGAGCGGGAGTTGAAGACGGAACTGGAGCGGCTACCGGAGAAGCGACGGGTTGGCTAACTGCTGCAGCGTCCTTTGCGCTTAGCTTCTGGAGCAGAGCGTTGATGTGACGATCCTTCTCCTCCATTAGCCGAGTAATCTGTGCCATGTGCTCGTTCATCTGCATGACTTGGAGCTGAAGAGCGGTCGGAGGGTGGTGACGGAGAACGCCTCGGTGTTGCATGTTCGCATCCTCGCCGTCATCATCTGAGACGTAGTTACGCCGACTTGCTTCTGGCTGATGATTGATGTTTGCCCCCTGCAGAGGAGGTGCAACGTCTGCTGGAGAACCCGAACTGGTTCGGGGTTGGGGCTGGTCCTCCCCAAACTTCTGGACATGGGCTCCAGGATCGAGGCTCGTTTCTTCATGCACCAGGGCCTCGTCGGCGCTTTGGCGAGCATCTTCGGTAGTAGCTTCTGGCACGAAGATGTCCGCAAGAGTCCGTGTACGCCGAGTGTAGACGCGCACCATTGGAGGAGCATCACCCTCCGGATTTACTGGATCACCGTGGCGGAGTAGAGGAGACTCGGCGATTGGTGAGAGGCTTGGAGCAAACGCATCGTTGTTCGTTCCGGCCATTGCAAACTTCAAGCAGCTTCTTCAACCGTACGGATGAAAGGAGAAGAGGTCCCACCGGGCGTGCCAGAAATCTGTGGACGCGGAAAAAAGTGCGGGTCATCTTTATTGCGAATCACACGAGATTACAATTGTGGCCGGGACCCGGGTTGCTCGGGTGTAGCGAGTCCGGGTTGCGGCGAGTTTTGATCAGGGGATTGTGGGAAAGATCTTCTGGGGGATCCCTTTGATCCGCGTCTCCACGTGGTGTTCGTGCGAGAGCTCTGAAGGGGCTGCCCAGGACAGGGGTTTTACAGGGAGAGGGTTTTGGAGAGGCTAAGGAATGTCCACCGTTGCTTTGTCCCTTCCGTGCTTCGCGCTTTCTCGGCTAGGGGTTTTCGGCTTCGTTCCTCGGTCTTCGCGTCTTCCTCGTTCCTTGCTTGACCTCGGTGTCCTTGATCGTCGGTTCGCGGCGTCGATCTAGCTTTTGGCGTTGGCTTTGGCTTTGGCTTTTTGGCTTTGGCTTTGCTCCGGCGTGGCTCTGGCTTTTGCTTTGCTTCGGCGCTTGCACTTGGACGTAGCTGGGAGAGACTTGCGATGCTTTCGTTCTTCCGGACTTCGTGTCGTATCGGCTAGAACGTGCGGTGCTTTTGCTCGTGGCCGGCGTAGTCGCTTGGCTTTGGCACTTGCGTTGCTTTGGCGCGGGCTTTACTGGGGCTTTGCTTTGGCTTCTTGCGTTGGCTTTAGCTTTGGCGTCAACTCGATCTTCTTCTTCGAACGACGTGGGCTACTTCTCCGGTGCTTCGACGGTTTACGTATCGACTGGACTTCTCTTCTTCTCCGGGCTTCTTTGGCGTGATCGGAGTCGAAGAATGCTTTCGAAGATGGTGGGGGTAGCACCGATCTCCGTGCGACGGTTGTGGCGTCGGCTTTTGTTGATAAAGACGACGAGGGTAGCGACGGTCTCCGTGCGACGGTTGTAGCGTCGGCTTTTGTTGATGAAGACGATGAGGGTAGCGACGGTCTCCGTGCGACGGTTGTAGCGTCGACTTTTGTTGATGAAGACGACGGGGTAGTGACGCTTCAGACGATCTGCTCCAGGCTTTCTTCTTCGTGGATGGGGCAGGCGTTAGTCGAAGACGACGGGGTGATGACGCTTCGCTTCTCTCCTCCGGGCTTTGGGGCTTGATCGGGATCGAGGATTTGTTGGAGCCGACGGGGTAGTGCCGCTCCTCTTCTTCTCCGGGCTTTTGAGCTTGATCGGAGTCGAAGCTTGTTGGAGACGACGGGGTAGTGCCGCTCCTCTTCTTCTCCGGGCTTTTGGGCTTGATCGGAGTCGAAGCTTGTTGGAGACGACGGGGTAGTGCCGCTCCTCTTCTTCTCCGGGCTTTTGGGCTTGATCGGAGTCGAAGCTTGTTGGAGACGACGGGGTAGTGCCGCTCCTCTTCTTCTCCGGGCTTTTGGGCTTGATCAGAGTCGAAGCTTGTTGGAGACGACGGGGTAGTGCCGCTCCTCTTCTTCTCCGGCCTTTGCTTCTGGCGTCTTCGGAGTCGAAGGGTTCTTCTTCTCCGAGCTTTCTTCTTCGTGCACGGAGTCGAAGGGATGATCTTCGTGTGCAAGGGTCTTCACATTGATGAGGACTTTCAGTAAGCCGATCCCTCGGGACAGGCTTGACTGTGCCTCGTGAAGCCTTGGGTCGATGAAGAAGCGTCTCCTCTTCTGCAGAGCTCTGGCGTTTCGTCTTCAATTTCCCGACCATTTTTTCCTTCCCCCACCCCCTCTATTTATAGGCAAAGAGGTGGGGAGAGAGATATGGGAACTTTTTAATTTTAAATCCCTTTTGTATCTCTCTCATAATTACCCGGATTTTATTCATCCATTGATGAAGGGAATAACATTTAGTTGTTTTCCTTTTCTGGCGGGTGCAATTATGGCTGGATTTTGCGCACGAAATCGATGGCGATCGGGCGCTTCGTCTTGTGCATCGGATCGAGGGATCGGCGCAGATCCGCGTGTGTGCAGACGTCATACGCTACCTCCCCCCGCGCATGGCGGTATTTTTTTCCTTTTCTTTCTTTTCTTTCCTTTTCTTTTCTTTCCTTTTTCTTTTCTTTCCTTTCTTTTCTTTCCTTTTTCTTTTCTTTCTTTTTTTCTTTTCTTTCTTTTTTCTTCCCTTTCCTTGCAGGGCCGACCGGCCCCTCCATGGGGTTCGGTCCCCACTAGGGCCGGCCCTATAGGGTTCGGACCCTAGTAGAGGCCGGCCCCTCTTGGGGCGGGGTCCGAGTCCGTGTCGGCGCGCGCGAGTCGGGTCCGCGTGTCGGGTTTGCATCCACGTCGGCGCGAGCGAGTTGGGTCCGCGTGTCGGGTTTGCATCCACGTAGGGGCCTTCGAGTCGGGTCCGGGTCCGAGCGCGTCGGGTTTGCATCCACGTCGGCACATGTAAGTCGGGTCCGGGTCCGACAAAATTCGTGTGTCTACAAAGACTGTAAAAGGTGGAGGGATAAATAGAATGAAACAACACTTGGCCGGAAGAAGAGGAGATATTGGTCCCTGTAAAAGCGTTCGTCATGATGTTCGATATCAAATAGAGGAATCCTTAAAATCAATTACTGAGAAGAAGCAACAAAGCCAAGAAACATTTGAAAGTCACAATCCATATGGTTCTGTTGGATCCCAATTTGAGGGTGTTATGCAAGAGGATAAAATTCATGAGATATCATGCCCTCTTAGCAAAGGTATCTCAATCAATGAAGTTGGTGGTAGAGGCAGTCAAAGGTTTATGTCAATGACACAAAAAGGGAAGGGCAAGGCACCAAGTGGAATATGTTCATATTTTGCTTCTAGGACAACCTCGGGATCCCAACCCTCTATTAAGAGTGCTCTGGCTAGTAAAGAAGCTATGTGGAGGGCAAATATGGTTGTTGCAATGTTTGTGTTCGATACTTGTATTCCAATTAATGCTCTAAATTCTATATATTATCAGCCTATGTTGGATGCTGTAAATGCAATATGACCAAGATATAAAGGTCCCTCTTATCATGATATGCGAGTTCCCTTGTTGAGAGATTGCAAAAAAGAAGTTCAGTTATTCGTTGATTCATTTAGGAGTGTTTGGGCTGAAATTGGGTGTACGATAATGGCTGATGGGTGGACTGATAGCAGACAAAAGACATTGATTAATTTTATGGTGTATTGCCCTCGAGGTATTGCCTTTGTTAAATCTGTTAATGCTTCCGATGTGGTAAAAACAGTAGAAAATTTATTTAAGTTATTTTCTGAAATTGTTGAATGGGTGGGTGCACCTAATGTTATACACATGGTGACCGATAATGCAGCAAACTATGTAGCTACGAGAATGATGTTGAATGAGGCTTACAAAAGTATTAACTGGTCACCTTGTGCAGCCCACTATCTGAATTTGGTTCTAAGTGATATTGCAAAGATGGAACATGTAGCTGATATTGCTAAACGTGCCACTAAGGTAACAAAGTTTATTTATAATCATGCATATCTTTTATCTTGGTTAAGAAAGAGACCGGATTGGACAGAGATTCTGCGCCCTGAAATGACTCGATTTGCTACGACTTTCATTGCTTTGCATAGTATTCATCAACACATGCATGATTTGCAAGCCTTGGTGACTAGCAAGGATTATGTGGACTCTAGATATTCTAGAGATAAGAAACTAAAAGATGTTGTTTCTATTATTTTGGATAAAAACTTTTGAACAGATTGCTCAATCATTGTAAAGATTGTGGAACCACTTATACGTTTACTAAGAATTGTAGACTCGAATGAGAAACCTGCAATGCGATATCTTTATGAAGGCATGCTTAGAGCACGATTGGGAATCAAAAAAATCTTTATAAATAAGAAGAGATTATACAAGCCATATACAAAGATTATAAAAGATCGCCGGGACAGATAATTGTGTCAAAGTATTCATGCTGCAGCCTATTGATTGAACCCGGCGTTTCAATATAATCAAGTATCATTTGCTACTTTTAAACCAGAGATCATGACGAGTCTTTTTGATGTTATTGAGTCTAAAGCTACATGCAGCAAGACAAAATTATTGCCGAAGACAAGATTATTTCGGGATCGCTTGGAGAGTTTTAGCCGTGAGCTTGCGCTTACTACTTGCAAGACCACACGTCATGGTAAAAATTTATTAGATGTCTAAATATTTAGTATGATAAATACTTGAATTTATACCATTAATATCATATTAACTTAGTTTCTTTTTTTTAATATTTATGAACATTGAAGATGAATGGTGGAGATTGTTTGGACACAGTACTCCAAATTTACAGAAGTTAGCTATTCGACTTCTTAGTCAAACATGTAGTTCCTCTGGATGTGAGCGTAATTGGAGCGTCTTTGAGCGCATTCACAAAAAAAAAGGAATAGATTAGAACATCAAAGACTCAATGACCTTGTATATGTGCATTACAACTTGCGTTTGAAGAATAAGTACTATGGTGTTATATCATGCATTTCTTATCATTTGCTTGATTGCTATTAACTTTAAATACTTCAAATATTTGATTAATTTTAGAAATAGTTACAAAAAAAGAACCTATGATCCAATTGACTACGAGAGCATTGACTATACAGAGTTTTGGATAGCTGAAGAAGAGGATAATGAGCCTCCACTTGATTTTGAGGAATTAGAGAATCTATTATATGAAGAAATCTCTATTCCAAGAAGTGAACAACATCATGCAATAGAAGGTCAGTAACTTAGATGATTTAAATTGCATTAATATTAGTTTGACCTACAATGAGTGTTTAATAGATCATTAGAAATCTAACTTTGCATAAACTTTCTATGGAATTTCGTAGATGATGATACTTCTGACTTCATTGATATTGACGAAGGGATGAATTTGGGAACTTTTGGTAATGAGAGTGGTTATGTTGATGGAGAATGGAGAAACGATGCGGATACCGAAGATGATTGGCTCAACAAACATCTAACACAAAGGGCATAACTAATATTGGATTGGTGACGATCGACTCTTTTGTTTGGGATGTGAACACGTGAATTTGGAAACTTGAAAACTTTTGGTTTTATCTTTTATTTTGTGGTGATCATTTTCAATTTATGTTTTGGTATGAACTCGTTGACTATGTTCTTTATATGTTGGTGCTACTTTTAACTTAGTTTTTTTAACTTATGCTATATTTGAATCTTAGTGTCTGGTATGATGTTTGAAGTTTGGACTATGTTCTCTTTTGTCTAGGCAATGCCCGAGTTTGAGAACATATTAAAGCATAAAAAAATTGCAACTTTGATAGCTGGTTAATGAACATTGATATTTTTAACTTTCAGTTGTTAACTTCACCTTTATTTTATATGCTTTATTTTTAAATTTAATATATTTATGATATAACGATGATGTCATGGTTCAACAACGGTTGACCTGACGGTTGAATCGTTGACCCGTAACCCGGTCCTATTTCCGATTCGATCAACGGTCCGGGTTTAAAAACATTGGATCACACACAGCGCTCCGGCGGACCGCTCGTCATGCGACGACCGTGGTGCCATCATTGCACGCACTCCGTGTCCCACCTGTCTGTAGCGACCCTAGGGCACGAGGGTGCTGCACTTGCATGGGCGGCCCGACGGACTGCTCGTGCTCGTGTTGTGCCCATAGCCCCAGCCCCTTTGAACTACTTGCGCCTACTATATATGCAGGGTCGGCTAAGGTTGAAATGCGTCCACAGTATATCCGGCCATTGGAGGCCAAATGTATCAAATACTTGGCCAGTAATGGCAGGGTATCTTATTGTTCCAGAAGGAAGAGGGAGAAGAAGATGAAGGATGACGGATTAGATAATGATGGTGGGTTGTATGGGACCTGCTACGATGGCGGAGGTTGTTGGTGGCCTACAGCACGCACGGCTAAGGTTAAAAGCACGAGGGGGGAGGGGGCGACTCTAATGCGTCTCTCCCTCTCTTGAGAAATCTGACCCCTCTCCCTCTTTGTGGTTTCGACCAAGAAGAAAAAGGGAAGAAGAAAGAGGAAGGAAAAAGATAGAAGAAGAGAAGGGATCTCGCTGCTCACTATCGTTTTCACTACGTGTCATCCTCCGTTGGTGCATCGTTCTTGCACTAAGATATAGGACGCCGTGGATTCCTCCCTTCGCAAAGGACAAGATACTATCTGACAACATTCCTCTCGATTTACGTACAGCTCATCATCAACCATTACTCCGTTCTTCTCAGATAAAAGATCCGGAAGGTATGACGATTCTAAACACTTAACTAGATGTACGTATGTAGATCCTTCGTAGATCGTAGTATGCCTCTAGGGTGTCTGCACATATGTTCGGTTCATAGATTTACATGTAAATTATTTTGTGGAATAAATTGTAATAAAACATACACCACCTAATCTTCGGATCCATGTCTTTGCTTTCGCTGTGACTCTACTATAAGGATTAAAATCCAACAGTGTATCCGTTTAGGAGGGGTTGTGACGACCAATAGCCAATAGCCAAGATTCTTGAGACTTGAAAAACCAAGATGGATAAGGTGAGGTGTCCAAGGCCATGAATTAGTCCTACATTGTTTATAAAAATGACAATGGAGTGGGTATGAGAATTGATTTTTACGATTTTTGAATAGGCCCGTCCCAAACCCAAAAGGAATTTAAAACCCGAACCCCACCCATTGTCATCCCTAATTGCCTGGAGAGAAGGAGATTATAGGCTATATATATCATTTCCCCTCCCAAATAAATAAGATGTGTTTTAAAACCGTAAGCCACTATGGATCCCATAAGAACTCCGTAGTTAAGTGTGCTCGGGCGAGGGCAATACTAGGATGAGTGACCCCTTGGAAAGTCCTCATGCGGCATGGGCAAAGTGAACAATAACGTGTGTGTTTGAGGCGGATATTACAACATGGTATCAGATCCGGTTATACTCGCGATGGAAGGGTCTAATCCTACACGAGGTTGTATGACCCTTTTAGGGGGGTAAATTATGACAACCAAGATCCAAAAGCCAATAGTCAAGATAGATGAGGTGAGATGTTTAAAGTCATGAATTAGTCCCACATTGCCAAGAGAGAATAAGATTATGGGCTATATATATAATTTTTCCTCCCAAACAAATAATATATGTTTTAAAACCGTGAGCCACTACGGATACCATAAGAACTCCATAATTAAGTGTGTTTGGGCGAGGGGCAATACTAAGCTGGGTGAAGTCCTCGTGCGACATTGACATAGCAGACAATAACTTTTGTGTTTAGGGCATATGTTACAATATAACACCTACATGAGTACAAATATTTTTGCCTAAATAAATGCTATTCAGCCCGAAGGTTTTCCGGTTTTGCTAAGTACGACTGACGTGGCAGCGTACAACTGGTGGCTGGATTTCACTAGCGACATTATTTAACAGCACCAATTGTATGCTGCCACATCAGTCGTATTGAGTGGAATCGGAAGAACCTTCGAGTTGAATAGCATTTCTCTTTTGCTTAAGACGAGCCTTGAATTCGTCCACGGGAGCACCACATTGAAAAATGATTTCCTTAAACTTAAAAGTAATAAGGAAAAATGATGATCCTAAGAACCGCTTTCCCTTTTTAACTCCTCCCTCTTTTCATTAGTGTATTGGCACTTACTATATAGGAATCGTCCACTCTGGTAATGAATTAAACAAATAATCATCGTAAAATAGCTACAAGGAATGTGTGGCTCTACACGAAATCGGCTCCTCTCGGAGTCAGAGCTCCGAAGTGGCGCTCTCGCTGCTCAACGGTTCAGATCGATGACACTTAGTAAATACTTCAAAGAAAATTATAATTCCTTAGTTAAAAAGATATGTTCAAATGTTTTTAAACAACAGGTCATGTGTTCCAAACCTAACCATCCAGTTTTTCCAAAAATAATGTGTAATTTATTTTTTAATAGAATTTTCCAAATGAACACCGAACCGAAATATGTCCGGTTCAAGGGTCGAACCGCATGGTCCGATCCGCTTTTCAAAACACTGTGTGGGAGTGGGGGGAAATTCGCTGCCCAAGTTGGACAACTAAAGCGGAGCTCAAAACTTCTACGGTTCAGCATCCTACGGTACAAACTGTAGCTGACAATGCGCGCCACGTGGGAATAGCACATCTTGACCGTCGAACCGAGTGTGATTCACCTATATATGGTGTATGCCTGATATCGGTTTCGCCATGAATCGCACTTAGCCACAACACCCACGATGCCGTTGGTGACACCGGGCATGCATCGACTGGATATCGTTTTTAACCGTAGGTTGCTGGAGCCGTAGAGAATTCAACACCTAAACCGAGGTTATGCTGATGTCATTATAATTTTTTTATAGAGTAAATTATACTTTACCCCCACTTAAGTTTAGCCCAAAAACGTTTATTTTGTTTCGAATGGCTCCTAAAGTTCGAAATGTTAGCACAATACTAGCGGTGGCAATGGGTCATGTCGGGTCGGGTTCGTGTTATGTCTAGTTTCGGGTTGTGTCCAAAACCCTAGACTTGGACCCGACCCGTTTAACTAGTCGTGTCTAGATTCTAAACGCGTACCCGACCCGTTTATAAACGGGTAGACCCGATAAGACCCGTTTACCACACGGGTTTATTCAGTTGACCCGATCCGACTCAACCCGACATTACCTGATAGACCCGCTGATACTACATATTATAGTATCGGATTGTGGGTAAACCCGACCCAACACAACCCGGTGAATTTTAAACGGGTCTTCCCGGATCTACCGTGTCCAGACCCTAAACCCGGACCCGATCCGTTTATTAAACGGGTCTATCGTGTCGACCCGTTTACAACCTGAACCGTTTAACCCTAACCCAGACCCGCCAACTTCGTGTCGGGTCCGAAATTGCCAACCCTACACAATACCCCCTTTGGTCAACTAGTTAATTTTCCCATTTGGTAATTTTTATCTAATCAAAATTCAAAACTGAATTGAGAGGGAAAATGTAGCTTTTAAACTATAGAGGTTAAGTGTTTTTTAGTTAAAGTTCAGGGGGGCAAAGTGTAATTAATTCACTCTTTTTTATATTTAAAATGTCATGCAAAAGTCTATCTGCGGCATCTACCTCGACGGGCACATCTGTAAGTCCAAGATAAAAGAATGAAGACCAATTGGGTTAAAATGGTAATTTTCTGTTCAAAATGTTATTTTCTGCTCTCCTTCACGCCGTTGTTTGGATCTTCAGAGTTCAGAGGCTCAGATCTTTCTTGATCCGCAGCCTCCGACGGAGCAACGATTGGATCCTGTTCCAGGGTTTCAGGTACGGTTTCTTTCTCTTTCTGGAAACTCTATGTTGCTGGGCTTTTTTTTTTTAAAAAAAATCTATCGATCAATTATTATTGGGATGAAATGCTTTGGAAAAATGTGATTCGATCTAGTGATCTGATCTTGTTATGAGCGCAGTTCCCCTTTTTGGTTCACCATATTGATTGGTGACGTTTCTTGGTATTAATCTTGGAAAAGGAAAGGAATTTTTGTGGATCTT
The DNA here is from genome assembly GCA_947650365.1 of Chamaelirium japonicum. Taxonomy (NCBI): domain Eukaryota; kingdom Viridiplantae; phylum Streptophyta; class Magnoliopsida; order Liliales; family Melanthiaceae; genus Chamaelirium; species Chamaelirium japonicum. Next base: position 59,112,718 of record OX393556.1, read on the forward strand.
GACGATGCTGGTCATTGTTGGTGCCAAAGATTGATCAATAAGTGTGAGTCTGATTCCAGATCCAATCATAAGGGGCTGCTAAGTTCGCAGAGTGTTACGCGATCCTCGTTCGTAAAAAACTAGAAACATGGCAATGTGATTCAAGTACATGAGATATTCAAGTAAATCGATCAAGTATACATGTTTCGGGAGCGTTACGCGGTTTTTTGGCTGTGGTTTCCATATGCTTCTTCTTCACTAGTTTTATATCAGGATTTGGTTGTGGTTTCCATATTTTTTGATTTTTGGCAAAGAGTTGGTATATCCGGTCACATGATGAGACCCGAGGATTTCAACTCCTTCAATGTGTCTCTTCGTTTTTTTGGTACATGTTATCAACTCGACTCTTAACCCCTTGATTGTTAGTCCGAATGTTTTTTTGTTCCTAATACCCTCATTTAACTTAATATTAGAGAACAAATGATGATAACAAGTACCAAAAAATGATGTGACACATTGGAGGAGTTGAAATCCTAGGGTCTCACTATGAGACTGGATATACCGACTCTTAGCCAAAAAAATTTAAGAAAATAGATGCTGCAGGAGAATTTTCTGGTTCACTCACCTCTCCCAAATTGTTCTCTCAATTAGAAGCCGGATGAATTGAAAAGTGGTGGAAGTAGAAGTTAGAGTATGAGCTGAAGTCTAAAAGAGCAGGGGACAAATGGATTTTATGTGGAAAAACCTTCAACCTCGTAGGGATAAAACCACACGACCACCGAGTATAATTGTTTCCTTGGAATTTCAGGGGTCTCTCTTCTTTTATAGGCAAACTAATCAAGGAAAGGGATACAAAAATCGAACTCTAAGTTCAGCTTATGTATGGATTTTGTAGAGAATCCTCTACCTCCTATGCAGTCTTCCTCATCTCTTACAAGTTACAAGGAAGACGGGTTCGGTTTTCTTTGTTGCCAGTTCCACTTCATATTAGTCCATCGAGGGGTTCATCTTTCGAAGTGATAAGCGCATGGATAAAAATACCGGTCGCGGACAAAATATCGGCCGGCCGAAAAAACGGTTCGAACCGGGCGGTACAAACCGGTATCAGTCTGAACCGGTCCATACCGGTGTGAATTGATTTTTGGTTTCAAAAAAATTTGAAAAAATAACCAAAAAATCCAGAATAATCTAAAATACTAGTTTGTGATGTTTTTTTTCATTAGTAAACTAGTTATAGGTATGAACCGGTCTTTTTAAGTTATAAAGTCACTGTTTTCACTGTATAATTCTAAATTGTGGAATTTGATATAGTTATTAAATTGTATGTGTTAGATTAGCCTAGTATTAATATATTATGCTTAGGGATTACAAAACACAATTCATAACCATTGCACAAACATGAATTACACAACTAATACGAGTACATGAGTGATGAGTCATATTTTACAATTTCACATAATATGATAATAAAGTAATAAACACAAATTCATAGTCATAAGACGGCTAAGACTCCTAACAGGCTAATATGTTTAGCAAATAAAATGCATATCCATAACTTACAAGAGTTGAGAATTAGATATTTTTATCTACTTAGACTGAGTAACTTAGTACCACATGGAACTTCGGGCAGGCTGCATTTCATCATCATCATCATCATTACCTCGTGGATGACCGGATGGCGGCAATGTCGGATATTGGAAGAAATCATACACAAATGACTGATATTGAGGCTCCCCGTATGAACTCCCAAATTGGGAGTTCGTATGGGGAGTCCCAATGCTACCCATCGAAGATTCTGGCTCCGGCTGAGGATAATATGGTGGTGGATAGTGTGGTGGAGGATATCCATATCCATAATAAGGTTGTTGCCACTGTCCTCTGGTTTCTCTAACTCCACTATCATTTGCACCCCCAGTACCTCCATGTTCAACACCAACATTCCCACGAATCCCACTATCTCCGAAATCCATACTATGTGAATCGAAGACACATGTGTTGTCTTCATAAGTGCTGCCGGTGTATACAGGGCATGGTCGTGGAGACTGTGGAGAAAGAGGCGACCGAGGTCCTAGAGAACTGCTACTACTGCTACGATGGCTGGACTCAGAATCAGACTCATGTGGTGCCTCCCGCTCAGGCTGAGTCTGGTGTCTACCTCTGTTAGATCTCATCCGGTCAGCAGCTCTGAGAGGCTCATTACCATCCAAGTCAGGTATATCTCGTACTAATGCTTCGTCATCATCTAACACTGGTAGCTCCCCTTCTTCTATCCAAGGTGCCAACGGATCATTCTCCTCCGAAAATATATAGTCCAAATTAATTGGACATGAGTACTCTCTCTGCTCCTCCGCATCCAATCGTTTTCTAGTCCTCGTTCTAAGTCTTAGATTATAATTGATGAAGATCAACTTCTCCAAATTCTTCATAGTTAGGCGATTTCTTGGCTTTGTGTGAATCAACGAGAATGTACTCCAATTGCGCTCACAATTCGAAGAAGATGTTGTTTGGCTCAAAACTCTGATGGCAACCTTTCTTAGTGCTGGGGCTGTTTCTCCATAATTCATCCACCACTCCGCTGCAAATAAGAAAAAAATAGAATTAGTTCTCTTTATTGTATCAGAAATTATCTCCATACATAAAACAATAAATTTAATTATTTTTACCGGGCTTGCATCTCTCTATTGCATGCCTCGCGATAGTGTCTCCAAAACTCCCTAACCCTTGATTATAGTAGTCAATCTGTAATAAAAAACAATGTACATTACTGATTTATGTTATAAGAAATAAATAATCTCCTAAAGATGAATAATGCCATTAGTCCTTACCTGAGTAATGACATCAATCTGATCGTTTACATCCCTTAGTAATCTCTTTATTGTTTCTTTTAATCCTACGCGCACTTCATCAGTGATCTCTCGTGAATTATTTGTGTAGCGGTGTATAGGATTAAGAAAATAACCTACACATTCATGAATACAAGTTAGCCATATTTCACAATATTTATTCATATGCTAACCACTACACAAATATGAATTCATAATTCAATTACCTGCTGCATGTAGATCATGGTGCAGCTGACGATCCCACCTTTTATCAATCATTTCCCAATACTTTTTGTAGTATCTGGTTCTCGCCTGGATTTGCAACTTGGCTCTGTCCATTGCCTCGTATATATCTCCCATTGTCGGCTTCTCGTCACCGTCAACTAGCCGCAAGACAAAGAGAAGTGGCTCGACAATATCACAAATATCCTTCACATTATCCCAAAATTTCTTTTTTCGCACTATCCCTGCCACATCAGCTGCTGGGCCTTCTGTAATCTTCCCATATTTTGAGGTTAGCCATTCCGGAGAGAGAAACATCTGTTGCAAACCAATTTTGTGCTTCCACAAGCTCTCTAAAGCAATGTAGTTAGTGGCAAATCTAGTTATGCCGGGCCTTAGCAGTTCATGACCATCTGTATAAGTCTTCATCAATGCAATGACCCAGTTATGTGTGTAGATGAACGTTGTAATTTTTCTTGCCTTTGCAATCGCTTTTGATATCCATGGCTTTTTCCCAATGTCTTCAATCATCAGGTCCAAGCAATGAGCTGCACAAGGGGACCAAAACATATGCGGCCTAGTCTGCATCAGTTTCATTCCTGCAGCCTTATAAGTGGCTTCGTTATCTGTCACGATTTGAACCACATATTCTTCACCTACCTGCTCGACGACTTCATTCATTAATGTATGCAGATAGTCAGCATTCTTCACTTTGTCTGTCGCATCAATAGACTTAAGAAAAACTGTCCCGGAAGATGAATATACAAGAAAATTAATCAAACTTCTTCGGTTGATGCTTGTCCACCCATCACACACAATAGTGCATCCTCTTTCTTTCCAACAATCCTTAAAGCTGTTAACCCATTCCAATGCCTCCTTGTACTCATACTGGACACATGTATGTCCTATATCATATGGTGTAGGGGCCGGAATACCAGGACCAGCACTTGCCACTGCATCAAACATGCCTTGCAGGTACGGTGACGATGCAACATGAGGCGGAATCCGATTGTGTAGAAAAAATTTTCCTGTTGCCTTCATCACAATCTCCTTTGCCTTCTTTTGCATCCCAGTCAATGCAGCTTTGATACCAGGCTGTGTAGATAACGGTCTCCTGCAAGCCATTGGGTCAACCGGACCCACTACTCTCGGCCTAGGCCCCCCCGACAAATGTACCTTCTCGTCCCTCTCACGGGGCTGTGAGCTAAGGACACGACGTAAAGATCCGCCAAAGCCTTGTGATGATCCAATACCCTTGCCAGTGCTACCAGATGGTCTAGATCCACCGGATCCAGATGCGCCTCCATGCTCAAAAGTCGAACCTCTCATAGTTGCCTCTCGCTGTAACTTCCTCGCCTCCTCATCAGTTTGCAGAGTCTGCTTAGAAGCTCTCATTGCTGCCTCCATCTGGGAATCATCATCATCATCCTCACTCCCCCAAATCTCATCTCTACATGCATCTAGCTCCTGTCTCCTGTTAGTTTCCTTCTGTGCTTTCTTTTGTTTTCCAGAGTCAAGCAATGCTTGCATTTCTTTTTTAATCTCCTTGGGTACATTGGGACATGCAACTACTTGGCCTTTTTTATGTGTCAAGTGCTCTTTCAGCCTCGTTATCCCTCCATTGAGCACCTTTGCACAATACTTGCACTTAATCTTGTGCCTCAAACCCGCAACTGCCTCCCCATGGGACCACGCATGATCATACTCTCGCACCATTTTCCTGAAAAACATTCAAACATTCAATAATCAAGTCATTTTACAATGTACATATATTTCACCATAATTATTTAGTTTTTTTTCAAAAAAAATGTTACAAAAACAAAAGAAAAATGAAAAAACATTCAAATTTGCATGAACCGATCATGCAAATTTAGAGATGATACTTCAAATCTTATAGATCTAACCATTGATGGCATAGATCTGACCCATATCATCACAATTATTTGGTTTTTTTCAAAAAAAAAGCAACAAAAGAAAAAAAAAAAAAAACCCAAATTTGCATGAACCGATCATGCAAATTTGGAGATTATGCTTATAGATCTTTAGATCTAAGCTTTGATGGCATAGATCTAACCCATATCAATATTTTCACCATAATTATTTGGTTTATTTTAAAAAAAATACAAAAAAAGAAAAAAAAATTAAAAATCCCCCAAATTTGCATGAACCGATCATGCAAATTTGGAGATGATGCTTATAGATCTATAGATCTAAGCATTGAATGCATAGATCTAACCCATATCATCATTTTTACCACAATTATTTGGTTTGTTTTTAAAAAAAATGCAAAAAAATAAATGAAAATTGAAAAAAACCCAAATTTGCATGAACCGATCATGCAAATTTGGAGATTATGCTTATAGATCTATAGATCTAAGCATTGAATGCATAGATCTAACCCATATCATCATTTTTACCACAATTATTTGGTTTGTTTTTAAAAAAAATGCAAAAAAATAAATGAAAATTGAAAAAAACCCAAATTTGCATGAACCGATCATGCAAATTTGGAGATTATGCTTATAGATCTATAGATCTATGCTTTGACGGCATAGATCTAACCCATATCACCATTTTCACCACAATTATTTGGTTTAATTTTTAAAAAAATACAAAAAAAGAAAAGAAAATTGAAAAACCCCCAAATTTGCATGAACCGATCATGCAAATTTGGAGTTGATGCTTATAGATCTATAGATCTAAGCATTGATGGCATAGATCTAGCCCATTTCAACATTTTCACCACAATAATTTGATTTTTTTCAAAAAAAATGCAACAAAACAAAAGAAAAATGAAAAAAATTATGAAAACATACCTTCAAATGTGATTTTGATCTTGCAAATCCGAGTTTTTGGCTTCAAATCTTGCAAATCGAGCTAGTATGGAGGTTCACCTCATGTGGGAATGAAGGAAGAAGCCCAAAAAATTCAATTCGGAATGAAAAAACCACTCAAATGGACACTTAACAGCCGGTACCGGTTCGAACCGGTTCGAACCGGCCGGTTCGAACCGGTACCGGCCGGTATTTTGGTGAATTAGTCGCCGCGACCGGTATCACCTGGATACCGGTGCGGTTCGGACCGGTTCCCGGTTTGAACCGGCCGGTACGGTTCGTACCGGCCGGTATTTTGATCCTTGGATAAGCGATATCATTTTTATCTCCTCCCCAGATCATGCTGGAAATGTTCACGTGGTTGTGGCTAGTTGTTACCCGTTGACAGTGCTTCCATCACGCATGGGATCTTGTCGTCCTTTTCCAAGTGTGTGGCACGAGACGAATCCATGTTTTCGTGGTCCTTCCTTTGTCGAACACTAATCCATAGGTAATCGTTGTGGTCCGTCCATCGCTTCTTAATTCCTTTCACGATAGAAAGATGATGGGTCTCTGTCCAACTTCTCTAGAGAGTTGATTATTCCCTGACGGATCGCCAATTTTTGTGTTGTTTGTATCGACTTTTAGGCTCATGACTCCGAATCGATTCCTTGAATGCTCAATCTCAGCCTTATGTGCGGTCTCGTTGTACTTATCGAGTTATCATGCCTCGATAAGTCATCCGCCCATGTAACCACCATCTTGGATAGTTGCAAACTTAGATATCTAAAGAAACCACAGACAAATCATGTACCAACCCAATCAAAAAGATAATAGATGGTATTTAAAATGCTTAGGAGTCAACCAAGTATGTGGTATCTTATGTTGTGTACTTACTCGGATATAAATCTATTTATGCTTCCACGAATTAGTTGTCTCCTTTAGTTACATTGGTGGTGACCATGTTGATAAAGAGGTATCTTCCTCATTGCTCTCCTCCCACTTAGATCACTACTATTCAGACGTGTAGTAGGTGGCCGTACGGCAACGATAGATGTGATGCTTCTTTCTGGAAGTCGTATCCACGTACTCTAATATTTTCCTTTAGATTTCATGAGTGACCTCAGGGCATGCTCTTGCAGTAGCTCCGGGTGGATCAAGTTTTGCTTGTGTTGTACAATACCATCAATCGTGATAAAACCTACAAATCGTACACTATCATATTCGTCTCCATGGAACTCTTATAATGGCCATACATCCAACTCGGATCTCATTGTGCAGGTTTAAGAGAGCCACAAGAAAAAACCGCAATAGAAGACAAGGAGAAGAGAGTTGAGAGCTTGAAGAAAAAAGCTTAGAAATCTGGGAGTAGGAGATAGCTTGGAGTTAGAGGGATTGGAAGGACTTATCAAGTGTTAAAAAAGGGTGTGAAGAGGTTTTGAATGAAATGGAGGAGTTGAAGGAGCATATTTTGTGTAGGTAGGGATAGGAGGCGTTTAGAGGGAAGTTTATTTTTTAATCCAAAGACTAAGAAACTAGCCTTTGGAGTTGTGCAATCGTACATTGCATAATTTGCATTATGTGATCACACAACTCCAATGGCTTGATTTTTTACCATTGGAGTTGTGTCATCCATTAGGAGTTGTATGATCATATATGTGTTTGTACATGTACATTGCATACTCGGACTACAAGGTCACACAATGAATTAGGGGATCACACTAGTCCACAACTCAATGGACACTTGTGCAGTGACTACGATTTTGCTATCATGAACCACAAATGCAACTACATATGCGCACATGCAGTCGTATATGATAACATTGATTCTAAAGATGCCTTCTAGAATCAATGGGTCAATGCGTTAATATCAATATTTTTTCTTTCCATGTTGCACATATCTATGACATTGAAATAGAGTGATGAGAGGTTTAATATATGTCTTGACTAAATTTATGAGGAACATCAGTAGGTCTGATTGTCTGAATAAAAAATATGCCAATTTTTAACTAATTATTTAATAAAAAATATGAGAAAGAACTACTTTGAAGGTATTTGAGGAAATCAAATTAACAAATACTTTGAAAACACTTACCCTGTTTGATTATTTTTGTTCTTAAATTTTATGTCACAAATTTATGAGAAACATCAGTAGGTCTGATTGTCTGCATAGCAATTCATTGATTGGATAGGAATGGAACTCAAGGCTTCTACGAGTTTCAATGCTGTATTTAAATATGCCAAACTGGTTTGAAGGTATTTGAGGAAATCAAATTAACAAATACTTTGAAAACACTTACCCTGTTTGATTTTTTTTGTTCTTAAATTTTATGTCACAAATTTTTATTCATTTTCTTTTTGATTCAGCACAGCTTTCTCTGGACTTGCTGAAGGCTTATAGTACTACAATGGTCTCAGAAAGGGATCTATTTAATGTCTCAGGACCCACACATCTGACTTCTGTAAATTGGTAAGATGCTATTCATTCTGTCTTCTACAATGGAGACCTTTTATGTATGCTGAAACTAATAACCTAAATGTAGACTTTTTATATTTTGGCTGATGACTAGCATGTTCATATTGAATGATAATTTGTTTTTTTGCTCACTGATAAACTTTTAGATACAGTTTAGACAGGTTGGAACTAGTGGAAAATTAGATATCTAGAACTGCATGTGTGAAAAGGCATATTGTGAATTTTGTGTTGTCCAAATAAAGATTGTGTATATTATAAGTAATAAAATAGAACTGTCCCCCCCCCCCCTCCACTATTGAGGATTGGTTACTGACTAAACTCACAAAATATATAAAAATGAAATTCACCCCTCTCCTCATTGGAGTATCTCTAGTAGAGGCAGAGGCATCTATGTTACTATTCTCTTGTTCTCCTTTGCCAATCCTGTAAAATCCCTATTGAAAAACTAAAGCTCAAGAATTGGTATTCTACCTATAATACGTGTTTTAAAATAATATTCCTAACCAAAATTGCACCATTCTTAACAAGACATCAAGACCTTGAACTGATAATACATAATTTAGATTAGTATTCTAGCTTAGTTATAGTTGGACTATTATCTCCTGTAAACATAGAAAATGATTAGTAATATCTTAGCCATTTAGCAAATAAATGTAGATCTTAAACGTATAGGAATGATATATTATTTGCATTATTTTCTATTCAAATTTTATTTATGAAGAGAAAGAGAGAGAGAGAGAGAGAGAGAGAGAGAGAGAGAGAGAGAGAGAGAGAGAGAGAGGGGGGGTGAGCTTTAAAAATGAAAATTAAGTGATGTTTTCTAGAAAGCTTGATGTTTAAAGCAGGTTTGAGGTGTCTAAAATCCCTATGGTTTTCTTTGTCCTGGATAGTGTAATAGAAGCATTTTCTGATTGGCAGTGTCACTAAATTTATCACTTTTTGAAAAAGTCTTAATTAAATAGGGCCATTACAAAAAAAATTTCATAAGTTCTGGCGATCATTTAGCAAAAACCTTTAGCATATTTGACAAAATAAAATTGAACATATTTTCTAATTTAATCACAACAATTTCCAAATCTTTTGGTGAATTTTAGCATTTTTTTTCCGGTGTTGCACCAGTTCAATCTTGCTTAATAAACATGTGATATTGTTATCCAGTTGGATTAGAAAAGTCAATTATAACTGTAACCATTAAACTTTGTCACAACTACGTGGTCGGCCTCATGAATCCTTCGCCTGTCATTTCTATCTATGTCACTTCAAAACTTTCCATGCCTTTTAGAAAACCAAAGGATGTCAAAAAGGAAAGATTAGAGATATCAATTTTGTATTGTTGGATCTATAGGTTAAAAATCATTCTCCCGTCCATAGTTACCAAGTCGGCAAACAGGAAAAAAAACGGCAAGGGAAAAAATCGGTAAGATACGATGAAAACGGGAAAAAAACGTGAAAATATTGAAAAACAAAAAAATTCTTGAAAATTATACTAAGTATGTATATATGTCATTTTCCAACATTAAGTAATCAAAATTTCAAAACATATAGCATATGCGTTTATTAAGCACGAATAAAATAAAACCCGAACTCAATTTAAACCCGGACCAAACCCGACGTGTTTTATATGCGTTTTTTCCGTTTTAAACGTGTATAAAATGTGTATTGACGGTTTTTTCAAAAAAACGAGTTTATTTCCTGTTTGCTACGACTTCGGATTGATACGCGTTTATACGTGTTTTTTTCAAAAGAACACCCGATTTGGTAACTATGCTCCCGTCTCATTTCATTTAATGAGCAACATGATCAAATTCAATGTAATGCCATAAGAACTACCTTCAATCATTTTGTCAATTAAGTCATATTCTTTTAGTCCCTTTTGAGCTTAAATGGCTAGTCAAATCTCTGTAAAATTTTAAGATGTAGATCCAAAGCTCTAATTCTCCATCATGTATGAGGACAGGCAAAGCGAGCAATTGACATGTGGTATCTTTGTGCTCATTCCTAATGTATGTCTATTAATAGAAGTGCATGAGCCTAATGATTGTAAATGTTAATTTGGTGAAAAGACTTCTTACAAGTAAGGATCAAATATGAAAAAAATTACAAAAAGTCGTAAAACAAATAGTTTTGGGCAAATTGATTCAAAATGTGGTCTATCGAAATCGACCGATAGGAACTTTGTAGAAAAATCACAAAAAAATTACAAAGAACCGTGAAAACCATAAAGGAAACATAAAAAATCACAAAAATATTAAAGAATCATTAGATATTTACATAGTATATAAATACTTGCTACTTAGAGTTCAACACTAATTGATAGAATATAAATGTTATTTAAGTATTGCAAGCGTGATCCTATATTTGATTTATGATTGTCCATGGTTTACTTACCAAAATCCATTATTTAATCAATATAGCCATCATTCCTATGTTTAGACTAGATGCATTAGCACAACATACATAGAAATACATTTTATGTAAATAATTAATTATGTGAAGCTCTACACCCCTAACTGATGTGGAATTTGATCTAAGTGTTTCAAAGTATGTATCTATGCTTGATTATAATTGTCTAGAGTTTTGTTGCAAAATTCCCTCAAAAAATCAATATTTTCATAAATTCTAGTTTTTTAATTGTTTTGCATCAACACAACATACCAATGTTTTCAGAACCAAACCGGAGCCTGAACCGGTGGGGGCACCGACCCGGTCAGACCACCGGTCCATACCAGTCTGCAGTATGGCCGGTTCACATTATATATTTTTTATTTTAGATAATTTTTTGTTAATTCTAAAAATTATTAAAATTCTTAAAAGAATAGGATAATCTAGGGACAAAAATGAAAAAATGGAAGACAAGTAAAATACTAATAGAACTAATGTTAAAAATATAATAAAATGCCTAAATATTGAATTAAGAACTAACAACTATCAAAGTATCAAGTAACAATTGAACTCATTTAAGAATCTAAGATAAACTAAACTAACAACTAAGTAATAATGAACTAAGAATCAAGAACTTGTAAGCATAAATTCAATAACAAGTTAACAACTAAGCGTAAGCCATAAACTGATAAAAGTACTAAGCAAGTTGCCAATTTAATAATTCATCGTTGGTAGTTTTCATATGCATAAAAGTATATAGAATCATTACATCAACTCTTGGTACTCTTCAAATGATCAAATCATCCAAGTATCAGAGAACAAAATAACAAAGATTAAAATGTTCAATATTTGTTTTCATCATCTTCACCATTGTCCTCACCATCTCGTTCAACCTCTTCCGATCCAAGATCAATAGCACCTTGATCATCTTCTTGAAGTCCTACAATAATAACAAATATGTATTTTAAAACCACCATTTTCTAATTGCGAGAGGACTATACTAATGTACTAAAAGTCTAAGACCATTATACCTTCTACAATTTGATCTGTCTCTATCCAACTATCCAATTGCTCCTCCATTCCCTCTAGTCGTGGCGCCTCTTCCTCGACAACCCATTATTTTACTATATCAATCATGATTAGGTCGATGGGGTTAGCACTTAAGGCCTTCTTCAGAGTCCTAAAATAATAAACCAAGTCTTTAAGTAACATTAAAGATAAATTCTAATACCCCATTATTAATTTATGATAATGGACATCTACTTCAAATTCAAGTTGTATTGCACATAGACCAACTATTAAGTCTTTTATGCTCTAACATGTTCCATGCATTAGTGTGAACCCTTGTAAAGACACTCAAGTTTCTCTCGGAATCAATTGCACTACATGTTTGGTTTAGGTGCAAAGACTCAAGACTGATTACACAGTAGAAGGTGCAAAGACTCAAGACAGATTATAAGGTACCAAATTAATCTTCAAAAATGACTTAGCTAAATAGACAAATCGACCAATCCTTGGCAAGCAATAAGATAGACCTCCAAACTTCCTCAACTTTGGACTTTTTATTTTGAAAGATGCATGAATTCTTCTTTTTCCAGATACCCTAGTAAACACAAATGACAAGCAAGGCCCAACCACTACGAAGTGATGGCTTGATACGTTTCCTCCTCCATATTGTTGAAAGAGAATGAGAGATCCAGGGTGGCCTTTCAATTTCAATTGAGTCTTAGAGTCTTCCAGATAGATTTAGAAAGGAGCAATGCAACAGAGGTGATTCGCATCCTCTCTCCTATTACCGCACAAGATTCAAATTCAAGTTCTATTGCACATCAATGTTCTAAAAAGCGGTCTAGGCGGCCGCCTAGGCGCTAGGCGGCCCCCTACCGCCTCGCCTAGGCCCTAGGCGCTCCAGAAAAGCGGCCAAGCTCCCAGGCGGAGCTAGGCGGCCGCCTAGGCGGTCTAGGCGGGCTGAGACTGGCCAGGCGGACCAGACGAGCCAGGCGGGCTGAGGCTGACCAGGCGGGTTGAGGCTGGCCAGGCGGGCTGAGGCTGGCCAGGCGGACCATGTTTGCTTTTATTCTTGTTAATCACTCAATCTTAAATTATGGTGATATACTTATTCTTTAAAATAATGGTTTGGGATAATCTTGAACTTATATTAATTTTTAAACATATATATATTATATAATATCAAAATAATAATTAAAATAATTAAAAAAAGGCAAAACGCCTAGGCCCCGCCTAGGCGCTAGGCGGCCCCCCACCGCCCGACTAGCGCCTAGCGCTTTTTAGAACCTTAGAACCTTGTTGCACATAGACCAACTATTAAGTCTTTTATGCTCTAACATGTTCCATGCATTCGTGTGAACCCTTGTAAAGACACTCAAGTTTCTCTCGGAATCACTTGCACTACATGTTTGGTTTAGGTGCAAAGACTCAAGACTGATTACAAAGTAGAAGGTGCAAAGACTCAAGACAGATTATAAGGTACCGAATTAATCTTCAAAAATGACTTAGCTAAATAGACAAATCGACCAATCCTTGGCAAGCAATAAGATAGACCTCCAAACTTCCTCAACTTTGGACTTTTTATTTTGAAAGATGCATGAATTCTTCCTTTTCTAGATACCCTAGTAAACACAAATGACAAACAAGGCCCAAGCACTACGAAGTGATGGCTTGATACGTTTCCTCCTCCATATTGTCCCAAGAGAATGAGAGATCTAGGGTGGCCTTTCAATTTCAATTGAGTCTTGTCTTCCAGATAGATTTAGAAAGGAGCAATGCAATAGAGGTGATTCGCATCCTCTCTCCTATTACCGCACAAGATTCAAATTCAAGTTGTATTGCACATAGACCAACTATTAAGTCTTTTATGCTCTAACATGTTCCATGCATTAGTGTGAACCCTTGTAAAGACACTCAAGTTTCTCTCGGAATCACTTGCACTACATGTTTGGTTTAGGTGCAAAGACTCAAGACTGATTACAAAGTAGAAGGTGCAAAGACTCAAGACAGATTATAAGGTACCAAATTAATCTTCAAAAATGACTTAGCTAAATAGACAAATCGACCAATCCTTGGCAAGCAATAAGATAGACCTCCAAACTTCCTCAACTTTGGACTTTTTATTTTGAAAGATGCATGAATTCTTCTTTTTCCAGATACCCTAGTAAACACAAACGACAAGCAAGGCCCAAGCACTACAAAGTGATGGCTTGATACGTTTCCTCCTCCATATTGTCCAAAGAGAATGAGAGATCCAGGGTGGCCTTTCAATTTCAATTGAGTCTTAGAGTCTTCCAGATAGATTTAGAAAGGAGCAATGCAATAGAGGTGATTCACATCCTCTCTCCTATTACCGCACAAGATTCAAGAAAGGTCTGAGATACCATGATGATTTATCCATCGGAGATGGACTATCGTAAGAAGTATATCCTAATAAAAAGCCGTATTTCTTGTCTTCAAGTGGGCAGGGGTCTTCCAAAGAGAAGAAGTAATTGGGCAGATTACACCTCCTGAGTTGTTGAATCTATATAAGGACTTAAATGTGAAATTTCTAGCTGAACTCCATTTTCTACCTGCAGAATCTCTGATATTGCTAACTGTAAAAGAAGCCAAGACATAGTACAAGTTCAGAAGTTGGGTTGCTAAATTAGGTGAGGTATTTCTATGAAATTTGACTGACCAATTGGGGGAACCGTTGGTGAAGATGCCTAGAGAATGAACGGAGGCATCCTGACTCCAAGCTAGGTCAAATAGGTCTACGAGGAGGGTTCCAAGGCTTATATCGCCACCGAATGATCAGTCCAAAATTTGATGTTGCGTCTGGCACCGAGAAGAAGCCTGATGCCAACTTTAAAAGAAGAAGAGATTCTCCTTATCCTCTTCCAGAATGGGGAGATCTTACTTGAGACTACTTCCAAATTGAAGAGGAGAGAAGTGGTGAAAGTATCTTTCCTTAATCACTTTGGCCCAGTGGTCCTCTTGATCATTATGAAGCCTCCACCGCCATTTTCCCAGCATAGCTCTGTTGAAGTTTTGGAGATTCAGAACACCTAGGCCTAGCCCTCCTTGATCCTTAGACTTGTAGTCAAACCACCCAGTTCATCAGACAATAAAATCCAGAAAACCCTTATGTTCCTTTCCATATAAAACTGCTACGAATGCCATCGGTGTGTTTGACAACCCAAGACGAAATAAAGATGAAAGATAGAAAATAGGAGGGGATGGCTGAAAAAACTACGTTGACAAGGGTCAATCTCCTTCATATAGAAAGATGCTTCCCCTTCCGGCTTGCTAGTCTGAGCTCCAGCTTCTCCACAAGCTTACGCCAATCATTCTTAGAGGGCCTTCGATCACTAAGGGGAAGCCCAAGATACCTCATAGGAAGAGCTTTAAACTTGCAGTTAAGGATATTAGCTAGCCTCCTCCCTTTGTCCCGATCATTGCCGGCGTAATAAATGTGCCTCATAGGAAGAGCTTCAAACAGATTTGTTGATATCCTAATTTATCATTTAATTGTGCTTTTACTTACAGGTTGTGATATTTATGTTACAAATTCTGTTGACTAGCATGTGGACATTGACCGGTTCCGGTCTGGTCCGTTTGTATAATTTCCACCTATGTGGCAGTCTAGTTTGTTTTCCGGTTTCGTCTAGGTGGTTTCCTGACTAGGAAATATTACAAGGTTCATTATCTCTATTGGAAGTTTAGTAAAGCATTTAGGATTTCTTGACATAACCATTGCTCAATCCCCAATCCGATCAGGAATCCAGCTAAACCTTTGCCTTCCAGATCATAAAGGTTTGTTGATTTTAATTTGGGCTGCTTGCATTTCAATTAAAACCTTAATTGCATGCAGTCATTACAATCTATGTACTTCTTCTCTCTAATGAAATGCAGAGACTTTGACAAGCCCTTTCAATCCAGACTAATTGGCTGTATGCATTCTTGGCTTATAATTTGTGTCACAGATATGAATGCAGTTCTCTTGTTTAAATCTTGCCTTCTACGGTTCTACCCACATCGTCTACTCCCTTCCCTAGACTTGGGGAACCTTGGAGGGTAGCCCCCCTGGTTGTATGAGCTACAACTGCACAACCAACTAAATAGGTCTCACTACCTGGCTTTCGTGCCAAGTTGCTTTGGTCAGGTTTTCGGACCAAACCAATCGAAAGCCGATGGGAAAATTCTTATCAATCTTTTCTATAATTGTCTTATATCTTGGTGGGAGAATGCGTGGATGATGATGATGCATACTTGCCAACTGATAATTTTATTTTTATCATTTTTTTCCTTAGAATAGGGATGATGCGCATCACCGGAGATCTATTGCTGCCAGTTTGGTTCAGGGAGCATACGTCTTAGAGCGTGATCGGCAACAAATCCGGCTAGGGCCCGAAGCGCGTGCGCCTGCTTGGTGGGAGTTCTTTCATTTCGAGTTGATCCAAAAGCTTGTCGACGATGCTGATCTCTCCGTCTTTGGCGCCATTTATGAATTCAAACCACCTGTTCCTATCCAAAACTCCTGCGCCGCGAATGCTCCAAGGTTTGTAATCGCCTTCCGAGGTACGATAACCAAGAAGGAATCCCGTTCCCGTGATCTCAAACTAGACCTCCAATTCCTTCATAACGGCCTCCACCGGACCTCCCGATTCGGAACCGCGATGCAAGCTGTTCGAAACACTGTATCTGCAGCTGGAACTCTGAATATCTGGTTAGCCGGCCATTCCTTGGGGTCGGCGATGGCATTGCTGGCCGGAAAGAACATGGCTAAGACGGGCATCTTTCTCGATTCCTATCTCTTCAATCCTCCATTTGCTGCGGCCCCGCTCGAGAGGATCAAAGAAGAGAAGGTGAAGCATGGGATTAGGATTGCAAACAGTTTGATCACGGCTGGACTCGCTGCGGCCCTGAAGAGCCGAGGCCTGAAGTCCGAGAGTTCCTTCGCAATTCTATCGTCATGGGTTCCGTATCTGTTCGTGAACACCGCCGACCCTGTGTGTTCGGAGTACATCGGATACTTTGAGCATCGGAGAAAGATGGAGGAGATCGGAGCAGGAAGCGTCGGGCGGCTGGCGACGCAGAACTCCGTAGGGGACCTGTTCCTGGGTGTGTTCGGGAAGGAGTCGGAGCCACTGCATCTCCTCCCGTCGGCGGTGCTGACTGTTAGCTCGAGCCCGTCGCCGGAGTTCAAGCGGGCGCACGGCATCCATCAGTGGTGGAGAACAGATTTGGAGCTGGAATCCAAGCAGTACTGCTACAGATGATCTCAAAACATTTGGCATGCTTTTGATTCTTGCCATCTGTAGTGGAACCAGTATGTGAGGGTTGTGGCTTCCAATCAATGGCTTCATTCCCATTTGGTTTTTTTGGTGGGCTTTTTTTCAAAATATTATTAAAAAATAAAATATATAGCTAAGTAGCGGTTGACCAAAAGTATTTGCTATTCTATCACTCTCACCGTCACGTGGCAGGTCAGTGCTGTAAACCACTTTGATTTTTTTTTTTTTTTCTGAGCCAAGATAAAGTCGGTATCCGGGTTACCGGATTTAAACCCTGTATTGTGGATACAGGGTTTACCCAAAGTCCAACAAGAAAACAGTTAAGTGTGAGTACATTTTATAAGGGAGCTCTGGTTAAACTCGGTATTCAAAATACCGGATTTAAACTCACTAATCCGGATACTGACTTTACCTTGGCTCAGAAAAAAAAAAAAAAAAATTTACGGCGAGCACGCTTTGCGACGCTGACTTGCCACGTGGCAATCAGAGCACTAGAATGATAAATACTTTTGGTCAATAGCTATTTAACTAAATATTTAATTTTTTAATAATATTTAAAAAAAAAACCCTTTTTTGTTCAACCCTTCCAATGATTCTTGCGAGATACACATGATTGGGTTCATTTGGAGATTGTGGGTGCTGAATTGTTCACTTTATTCATTATTCTACCCATTTTTTGTACTTCTTTCTAAAAAATAACTGTACATTTCCTTGGTTGCCATATCTTGAACCTTGTAACCTTGAAGTAGAGAGTGATTTTGTTCCAACCTCCTTAAACAGGTTGGAGCATCCCGCTCTCTCTCATTGGTTCATCTTGAGGGCTTTTGGTCATTTCACCATGATAAACAGTATGAAATGACAAACATATCCTTGGAATGGACCAATTAGAGAGAGCGGGATGCTCCAACCTCTTCAAAGAGGTTGGAACAAAATCGTACTCTTTGAAGTAACCAATCGCTTCATCAAATCTTGGGGTGGCAAAAAATCAAGTCGGTGCGGGACAGACAAGGGCCCATATTTACTGACTGACTCGGATCCGACCTGGACCCAGATTTTGATCAGCATTGTTTGTCCTGAACCATCCTGATCTAAAATTGGACAACCTGAAATTGGCCGGGAATGTCCAAAAATATAATAAACTAGTAGTTCCCGTTTGATCGGATCACACATCAGGCACTGCATCGTGTGGAGAGAGAGAGAGAGAGAGTGGCACCACATCCCCTTTGTGTGTATGGAGAGAGAGAAGCCTTGAAGTTTAGGCTCGTTTAATAAATGAGCCAAGCTCAAGCCAACCAAAGCTTGGCTCTGCTCAATTATTAAACAAGTCAAGCCCAAGCCTAAAGTTTAGGCTAGTCTAATAAATGAACAAGCTCAAGCATACGAAAGCTCGGCTTGTTTGCAGCTCTAACCCGACCGAGCATCTTTATTTTTCTTTCACCCACACAACCCATCTCTTTTTTCTCATGTCCCGTCCTATAATTTGATGTTAACATCTTGCTGAGCAATAATGTTTTCTTTTTGAGACATCGGTGGGTGTCCTAAAGCCCTTTGGCTATTGGATCCACTTCGGGCTTGAACTGATCCCTCCGGTAATGCACACCGACCCATTTGGAAGATTATGCACGAACTCTAAGATAACTTGGGAGGGAGGAGTTGAACCCACAACCTTCTCACCCAAGCATCACTTGGTTGCCAACTCTCCTATCCTATCCCCTGGTGGGGAAATAGTATATGCCCGTGCCTGTCGGCACTTGAACAACAGCCTTTGGCAGCCACTCTGGCCACCTTCGACGGCATCGGACCTAGTGCAAAACCCGTGAATGTGGCACTCCCCCACCGCCTTTTGCGACCATGCCCCCCCTACAAACGCATCTGGCGACTACCCCCCTCCATTTTAATAGGAAATGATATTTAAATCCAGACCCCACTTTATGCCTCGTTCAAATCTGAACCCCTCTTTATGCCCGAGACCCTAGGCCAACTCCCTTGACTCAAGCTCTCTTTTTCTCTAATTTTCCTTGACTGTTAGATTTTGATCGGATGGAGCCAATCTTCCACTTCTCTTTTAAGTCGAATCCGACCTTATGATTTAAATCAGACATGGGATGCATTCCCTTCATAATAGTTCTCTTTCAACTAAACCCCTTCAACCAAGGGATCAGACGGGGATCATGGAGACTTACAAACTTGTATTTCGCTGATGATATGTTGCTATTTTGCTAGACAGATGAGGCTCAGGTAATTGCTCTTAAGGCCATTTTGTATGCTTTTGAGCTTGTATTGGGCCTCAAGATTAATTTTGCCAAGAGTTTGCAGTTCTTGGTGGGGGAGAGGGAGTCGGAGGGTCCATTCTTTGCTAGATTACTGAATTGTAAGTTTGAGAAACTTCCAACATGATATCTGGGCCTGCCTTTGGGAGATAGATCCCTCGGTAAGGCGCAATGGCGTGGTCTGATTGAGAGGGTGGATCGGCAACTTGCGGGATGGAATGGCAAGTCATTATTGATTGGGGGGAGGCTGGTTCTTGTTAATTCGATGCTCACGGATTTGCCCACCTTCTTCCTTGCTTTCTATCTTCTCCAGACTTGGGTGGTTAAGTGAATTGATCATATTCATAGGGATTTCCTTTGGAGAGGTGCGGAGGGCTTGTTTGGCTCATACAATCTGGTAAGTTGGAAGGTAGTCTGCAAATCCAGGAAACAATGGGGACTTGGTGTTTTGGATCTGCGTGATTTCAACAGGGCGATGCTAGGGAAGTGGTGGTGGCGACTTCAGTCTGACTGTGGAGACTATTGTAATGCTATTGTGCGAGAGCGTTACTTTCGTCGCACTTTGCAGTTCCAAGGGAGGATTTCTGGGTGTGTTTCTCCATTTTGGCGGGGGGTATCGAAGACCTTTAACTTTTGTCGTTGTGGTTGTCACTACTCTTTAGGAGATGGCAAGGATATTCGCTTTTGGCTGGATCGTTGGACCGAGGAATTGCCACTCAGCGTTCTATTCTCAGACCTGTTTGACTTGGCATAGGCTCCTGACGCTTTAGTCCAATCCTAGTGTGACACTAGGGGTGAGTCTACGTCTTGGCGGGTGTCTTTCCGAAGGGTGATCTCGTAACTCCTTCAGCCGATGTTGCTAGATTTGTATGAGATTTTGGACCACTTCTCTGGTTTGGATGTGAGGGATTTTGTTCGTTGGCATTGGGACCGAGGGGGTAACATTTCAGTTCGATCATTCTACAGATTTATCAAAAATGGGGGGCTCGGTTGCCCAGTGGCGAGCTATTTTGTGGAAGGTGAGGGTTCCGTTGAAGATTCATATTTTCATGTGGATAGCAATCAAGGACCGCATCCTGACAATTCTTCAACGACGTAAGCACATCGGCTTTGTAGATCTGTCTTGTCCTTGTTGTGACTTGGGCTCGAGAGAGACTGTCGCATATCTATTGCTTCGTTGCCCGCTAGCGAGGGAGGTGTGGAGGCATGTCTGTGCAGCTGTAGAAGTACATGGGCGACCACCCCCATCTCTACAGGTTTTGTGGACCTCTTGGCGCCGGAGCTACGTTCGTCGGAGATAGCGAGATGAGTGGGATATTCTGGTGCTTGTAGTGGTTTGGCACACGTGGAGAGAGCACAACGCTAGAGTCTTCTCCAACAAACGTCGTTTGGTGGATGAGATAATTGGGTGTCTTCGATGTTTTATGATCGAGTGGAGCGTGGGTATGCCCACCGCCCTCTCAGGTAGCCTCTGTGTAGTATTTAATCATCTTTAATCTTTTTCTTGGGAGCCTTGTTAATAAACCGGCTAGGGTCCATGCCAAACCCCCCTCACCTAGAGGGTTCTCAAAAAAGTAAAAACCCTTCAACCAGACACAATCAACCCTACAGCCAATCCTAACCCCATTCTCTCTTTACAGGACCCTTACAACAACCCCACTCACCCCCCATTCAACCACCTTGCTAATCTGGCCCCCTCTCCCTATCTTTCACTTCTCTCACGTAAACCCAATTTGGCGCCCCCTCTCCATGTCTGTCTCTCCCTCACCCCTAAATCCTATCGGCACCTACCGAAGGCAGCTCTTGTGGGGGAGGATTTCGTGCCGTCGTACGTAACCCTCCTCCAATAGTTGATTGAAGGTTTTACCCTTCGGGATGTGGTGCGCTAAGCTGTGACTTGCTAGGCTGTCACACAAGCACTGTAGGGTAGAAGAGAAAGAGTTGATACTAGATGTGGTGATGAAGTTCGACCGAAACCGGCCTATGTCTCCGTTCGGTAAGATGTAGCCTTTGAATCCACTATCTCTGAATGAAGTTGAGCTACTCTCGATAGACCGATGAGTGCTTCTTACAAGATGACAGAGGATGGAGAGGGAATCTGAAAACCAGAAAGCTCAGGGAGCTCTGAAAAATTTACAGGATCTGCTATTTATAGAGGTTTGATTTATCTAAAGAATATTCCAAGAATATTACCAAGAATATCCGAGGTTTGGTAAATATCCAGGGGGATTTACCAGACCTCAGATAATGCAAGTGGGCCCCAGGTAGGGTTGCGGGTCCCACCGTCATACTAGTGGACCCAGGCAGGGCTGCGAGTCCCACTGTTTTACAAGTGGACCCCAAGCAGGGCTACAGGTCCCACTGTCGTACAAGTGGACCCCAAGCAGGGTTGCGGGTCCCACTATAAAGTGTTAGCCAGATTTTGCACCCACAGTTACCCACTCCCAGTATGGTAGGTGCTAGCCTAGCTGGCTGTGATTTTCTGGTGCAAAGCCGGTCGCTCGTCTGCTGACCCTCTGTCTGGGGTCAGCTGTCGTCTGTCTACTGATCCGCTGTCCGGGACCGACTGCTATCTATCTGTCGATGCCCTATCTGGGGCTGATTGCTATGCGCTTGCCGACCCGTTGTATGGGACCGATCATCGTCTGCCTGCCGACCCGCTGTTCGGGACCGACTGCTATTTGTCTGCTGACCCCTTGTCCGGGGCCGACTATTGTGTGCCTGTCGACTCATTGCGTAGGGTCGACTACTGTGCGCCTGCCGACCCGTTGCACGGAGCTGACTGCGTGTGTGTAACCCCCTCCTAGTTGGGTAGGTGGTAACATAAATGACTGGGATCGTAGAAGTAGGCACGGGCAGGGTGTTGCGGGTCAAATAACCTGGGGGGGATTCAGGCAAAAGATTTAGGGGTGTTTTTTGCCAAAAAGCAGGGGGCGGGGGTATTGTGCATAAATATATGGCGGCAGGGGTTTTGTGCAAAATACCTTGAGTTGTGGTTGCTAGCTAAATAACCTACAGGGGGTTTTGGGTAAAAAATTTTGACTGCAGAGGTTTTGTGCAAAATACCTCGAGTGGGGTTTTTTGCCAAAAAAACCAGCAGGGGGGTGTTGGGTAAAATTTTTAATTGCAGGGGGTTTATGCAAAATACCCTCAGCTGGGGTTTTTTGGCCAAAAAAAACCTGCAGGGGGTGTTAAGCAGAATTTTTTAAATACAGGGTTTTTTTTGAACCAATTGGGTTTAGAGGGGTCAGGTGAAGTGTAGTGGGTGGCACCCGGGGTGGACCCAAGGGCACCTGACGGGGTAGGGTCGGGTGTCTGCAAGTAGGGGAGGTCGGGCGCGGGGAAGGAGCGGCGGGGGGTGGCCGGTTGGTGAGGACGGCGCGGGCGACTGCGGGCTCGGGTTCGACGGCAGCAACGGTGGCCGGGCGCGGGGAATGGGCGGCTGGTGCGGACGACGCAGGTGGCTGCGGGCTTGGGTTCGACAGCAGCGGCGGCGGCCGGGCGCGGGGAAGGGGCGGCAGCAGGGGGGTTGGGCGCGGGGAAGGGGTGGCAGCAGGGGGGTTCTGTTGACGTTGCTGGTGAAGGTGGGAGGGGTCCTCATGACTGAGGGCAGCACGAAGGCGGTGGGCTAGCTCTAGGGCGTCTTGGTGAGAGGGGTCGATGGCGAGGAGGGAAAGGTCATGGCGGGAGAGGGCCTCGAGCGCGCGGGCATGGCGGAGGAGGGGGCGGGGGAAGCGGGGCTAGGCCTGGAGGGCGAGGGAGCACTCGACGGCAACGGCCTCGTGGTCGACGGGGTATAGGTGCATGAGACAGGCGACACGGTTGCTGTGGAAGAGGCGCGGTCTAGGTGGGAGCGGGCGAGCAGCTTCAGTCCAGTGTCGTAGTGCTGGAGGGCGCCTGCGTAGTCCAGCGATTGAAACTGGTGGTAGCCATTTTAATTAATTCGTATGAATCTAGACATTCTAATTCATTCGTACGAACGAATATAGCCATTCTAATTCATTCGTACGAATGTAGCTATTCTAATTCATTTGTACAAAGGTAGGCATTCTAATTCATTCATACGAGCCATTCTAATTCATTCAAATGAATGTGACCATTCTAATTTATTCGTACGAATGAATATAGCTATTCTAATTTATTCATCCGAATGTAGCCATTCTAATTAATTCATACTAATGTAGCCATTATAATTCATTCGTAGGAGCCATTCTAATTCATTCGTATGAATGTAGCCACTCTAATTCATTCATACGAATAAATGTAGCCATTTTAATTCATTCGTACGAATGTAGCCATTCTAATTCATTCGTACGGAGGTAGCCATTCTATTTTATTCATACGAGCCATTCTAATTCATCCATACAAATATAGCCATTCAAATTCATTCATACGAACGAAAATAGCCATTCTAATTCATTCAGATGAATGTAGCGATTCTAATTCATTCGTATGAGCCATTCTAATTCATTCGTATAAATGTAGCCATTCTAATTCATTTGTATGAACGAATATAGCCATTTTAATTCATTTGTACGAAGATAGATATTCTAATTCATTCATATGAGCCATTCTAATTCATTCAAATGAATGTAGCATTTCCTATTCATTCGTATGAATCAATATAGTCATTCTAATTCATTCGTATGAATATAGCCATTCTAATTCATTCATACGAAGGTAGTCATTCTAATTCATTCGCACGCGCCATTCAATTTCATTCATACGGATATAGCCTTTCTAATTCATTCGTACGAGTCATTCTAATTCATTCGTATGAATGTACTCATTCTATTTCATTCGTACAAACCATTCTAATTCATTCGTACGATCTATTATAATTCATTTGTACGAATGTAGCCATTCTAATTCATTCGTATGAATGTAGCCAGAATAGCTACATTCGTTACGAATGAATTAGAATGGATACATTTGTACGAATGAATTAGAATGGAACGTACGAATGAATTAGAATGGATCGTCAGAATGAATTAGAATGGACCGGACGAATGAATTAGAATGGATCGTACGAATGAATTAGAATGGATACATTCATGGGAATGAATTAGAATGGATCGTACGAATGAATTAGAATAGCTCGTACAACCCATTCTAATTCATTCATACGAGCTATTCTAATTCATTCGCAAGAATGTACCCATTCTGATTCATTCGTACGATCCATTCTAATTCATTCGCACGAATGTATCCATTCTAATTCATTCGTACGCCTGTATCCATTCTAATTCATTCGTACGATCCATTCTAATTCATTCGTATGATCCATTCTAATTCATTCGAACGAGCTATTCTAATTCATTCGTACGATCCATTCTAATTCATTCATACGAGCTATTCTAATTCATTCACACGAATGTATCCAATCTAATTCATTCGTACGACCCATTCTAATTCATTCGTATGCTCCATTCAAATTCATTCGTACGAGCTATTCTAATTCATTCGTACAAATGTATCCATTCTAATTTATTCGTACGATCCATTCTAATTCATTCGCATGAATGTATCCATTCTAATTCATTCGTACGATCCATTCTAATTCATTCGTATGAGCTATTCTAATTCATTCGTACGACTGTATCCATTCTAATTCATTCGTACGATCCATTCTAATTCATTCGTATGACCCATTCTAATTCATTTATATGACCCATTCTAATACATTCGTACGAACCATTCTAATGCATTCGTAAGAATTGCTCGTAAAAATTCCTCGTACAAATGTATCCATTCTAATTCATTTGTATGATTCATTAATCTAATTCATTCGCACAATCCATTCTAATTCATTCGTACGATCTATTCTAATTCATTAGTACGATCCATTCTAATTCATTCGTACGAGCTATTCTAATTCATTCGTACGAATGTATCTACTCTAATTCATTCGTACAATCCATTGTAATTCATTTGCACGATCTATTCTAATTCATTCGTACGATCCATTCTAATTCATTCGCACGATCTATTCTAATTCATTCGTACGAGCTATTCTAATTTATTCGTACGAATGTATCCATTCTAATTCATTCGTATGATCCATTCTAATTTATTCGTACGATCCATTTTAATTCATTCGCACGGATGTATCCATTCTAATTCATTCGTACAATCCATTCTAATTCATTCGCATGATCTATTTTAATTCATTCGCACGATCCATTCGAATTCATTCTCATGATCCATTCTAATTCATTCATACGAGCTATTCTAATATATTTGTACGAATATATCTATTCTAATTCATTCGTATGATCCATTCTAATTCATTCGTACGATCCATTCTAATTCATTTGCATGATATATTCTAATTCATTCGTATGATCTATTCTAATTCATTCGTACGAATGTATCCATTCTAATTCATTCGTACGATCCATTCTAATTCATTTGCATGATCCATTCTAATTCATTCGTACGACCTGTACGAATGAATTAGAATGGCTACCTTTGTACGAATGAATTAGAATGGCTACATTCGTATGAATAAAATAGAATGGTTACATTCATTAGTACGAATGAATTAGAATGTCTATATTCCTATGAATGAATTAGAATGGTTCATACGAATGAATTAGAATCGCTACCTTTGTACAAATGAATTAGAATGGCTACATTCATACGAATGAATTAGAATTTAACCATTCGTTCGTATAAATGAATTAGAATGACAATATTCGTAAGAATGAATTAGAATAGCTCATACGAATGAATTAGAATGGCTACCTTCGTACGAACAAATTAGAATGGCTACATTCGTTCATACGAATGAATAAGAATGGCTAGATTCGTATGAATGAATTAGAATGGATCTTACAAATGAATTAGAATAGCTACCTTCGTACGATTGAATTAGAATGGCTATATTTGTACGAATGAATTAGAATGGCTCGTATGAATGAATTAAAAAGGTTATATCCATATGAATGAATTAGAATGGCATGTACGAATGAATTAGAATGACTACCTTTGTACGAATGATTTAGAATGACTTTATTCATACGAATGAATAAGAATGGCTATATTCATTCCTACGAACGAATTGGAATGGCTACATTCGTACAAATGAATTAGAATGACTTATACGAATGAATTAGAATGTCTATCTTTGTACAAATATAGAATGGCTATATCTGTATGAATGAATTAGAAGGGCTATATTCGTTCATACGAATGAATTAGAATGTCTACATCTGTACGAATGAATTAGAATGGCTCGTACGAATGAATTAAAATCTCTACATTCGTATGAATGAATTAGAATGGCTATGTTCGTTCGAATGAATGAATTAGAATTGCTACATTCGTACGAATGAATTAGATGCTTGTATGAATGAATTAGAATGGCTACCTTTATACGAATGAATTAGAATAGCTATATTCATACGAATGAATTAGAATTGCAACATTCATTCTTATAAATGAATTAGAGTGGATACATTCATACGAATGAATTAGAATGGCTCGTATGAATGAATTAGAATAGCTCGTACGAATGAATTAGAATGACTACCTTCATACGAATTAATTAGAATGGCTACATTCATACGAATGAATTAGAATACGTATATTCATTCGTATGAATGAATAAGAATGGATACATTCGTACGATAGAATTAGAATGGCTCGTATGAATGAATTAGAATGTCTACCATTGTACAAATAAATTAGAATGGATATATTCATACGAATGAATTAGAATAGCTATATTCGTCCATACGAATGAATTAGAATATCTAGATTCATACGAATTAATTAAAATGGCTTGTATGAATGAATTAGAATGGCTACCTTCATACGAATGAATTAGAATGGCTACATTCGTATGAATAAATTATAATGGCGACATTCGTTTGTATGAACGAATTAGAATGGCTATATTTGTACAAATAAATTAGAATAGCGCTTACGAACGAATTAAAATAGCTACCTTTGTACGAATGAATTAGAATGACTTGTACGAATGAACTAGAATGGCTATCTTCGTACGAATTAATTAGAATGGCTAAATTCATACGAATAAATTAGAATAGCTATATTCATTTGTACGAATGAATTTGAATGGCTAGATTCATACGATATAATTAGAATGGCTCATATGAATGAATTAGAATGCCTACCTTTGTACAAATGAATTAGAATAGCTATATTCGTACAAATGAATTAGAATAGTTATATTCATATGAATGAATTAGAATGGCTCGTATGAATGAATTAGAAAGGCTATATCCGTAAGAATGAATTAGAATGGCTCATACGAATGAAGTAGAATGACTAACTTCGCACAAATGAATTAGAATGTCTATATTCATACGAATGAATTAGAATGGTTATATTCATTCGCACGAATGAATTGGAATTGCTACATTCGTACGAATGAATTAGAATGGTTTATACGAATGAATTAGAATGTCTATCTTCGTACAAATGAATTAGAATGACTACCTTCGTACAAATGAATTAGAATGACTGCATTCTTATGAATGATTTAGAATGGCTATATTCGTTTGTACGAATGAATTAGAATGGCTATATTTGTACAAATAAATTAGAATAGCTCTTACGAACGAATTAGAATGGCTACCTTCGTATAAATGAATTAGAATGGCTACATTCGTACAAATGAATTGAAATAGCTATATTCGTTCGTACGAATAAATTAGGATGACTATATTTGTACAAATAAATTAGAATGACCTGTACGAATGAATTAGAATGGCTACCTTTGTACGAATAAATTAGAATGGATACATTCGTATGAATTAAATGGAACGGCTACATTCATTCATACGAATGAATTAGAATGGCAACATTCCTATAAATGAATTAGAATGGTTCGTACGAATGAATTAGAATGGAAACACTCGTTCTTATGAATAAATTAGAATAGCTATATTCGTAAGAATGAATTAGAATAGCTCGTACGAATGAATAAGAATGGTTATATTCATATGAATGAATTAGAATGGATCTTATGAATGAATTAGAATAGCTATCTTCGTACGGATTAATTAGAATGGCTACATACGTACGAATGAATTAGAATGGCTTGTACGAATAAATTAGAAAGGCTATATCCGTACAAATGAATTAGAATAACTACCTTCGTACGAATGAATTAGAATGGCTATATTCATACGAATGAATAAGAATGGCTATATTCATTCGTACGAATGAATTGGAATGGCTATATACGTACGAATGAATTAGAATGGCTCATACGAATAAATTAGAATGGCAATATTTGTTCGTATGAATGAATTAGAATAGCTACATTTGGACGAATGAATTAAAATAGCTTGTACGAATGAATTAAAATCGCTACATTCTTATGAATGAATTAGAATGACTATATTCATTCGTATGAATGAATTAGAATGGCTACATTTGTACGAATGAATTAGAATAGCTTGTATGAATGAATTAGAATGGCTATCTTTGTACGAATGAATTAGAATGGCTATATTCATACGAATGAATGAGAATTACTATATTCATTCGTATAAATGAATTAGAGTGGCTACATTCATATGAATGAATTAGAATGGCTTGTACGAATGAATTAAAATGGCTACCTTCGTACGAATTAATTAGAATGGATACATTCGTACGAATGAATTAGAATAGGTATTTTCATTCGAATGAATGAATTAGAATGGCTATATTTGTATGATTAAATTAGAATGGCTCGTATGAATGAATTAGAATGCCTACCTTTGTACAAATGAATTAGAATGTCTATATTCATACGATTGAATTAGAATGGCTATATTCGTTCGTACGATTGAATTAGAATATCTAGATTCATACGAATAAATTAAAATGGCATGTACGAATGAATAAGAATGGCTACCTTCATACAAATAAATTAGAATTGCTACATTCGTACGAATAAATTAGAATGGCTATAGTCGTTTGTAAGAACGAATTAAAATGTCTACATTCGTACGAATGAATTAGAATAGCTCTTACGAACGAATTAGAATGGCTACCTTTGTACGAATGAATTAGAATAGCTACATTAGTTCGTACGAATGAATTAGGATTGCTACATTCATACGAATGAATTATAATGACTTGTCCGAATGAATTAGAATGGCTACCTTCGTACGAATGAATTAGAAAGGCTACCTTCATACGAATGAATTAGAATGGTTATATTAATTCGTACGAATGAATTAGAATGGCTACATTCCTATGAATGAATTAGAATGGTTTGTATGAATGAATTAGAATGGTTATCTTTGTACAAATGAATTAGAATGGCTACATTCGTATGAATGAATTAGAATAAAAACATTCATTCGTATGAATGAATTATAATGACTATATTCGTACAAATGATTTAGAAAAGCTCGTACGAATGAATTAGAATGGCTGCCTTCGTACGAATGAATTAGAATGGTTATATTCGTACGAATGAAATACAATGGCTACCTTTATTCGTATGAATGAATTAGAATGGCTACATTCCTACGAATTAATTAGATTAGTTTCTACGAATATATTAAAATGGCTACCTTTGTACGAATGAATTAGAATGGCTATATTGGTACGAATGAATTAGAATGGAAATATTCATTCGTATGAATGAATTAGAATAGCTATATTCGTACGAATGAATTAGTATAACTCATACGAATGAATAAGAATGGCTACCTTTGTACGAATGAATTAGAATGGCTATATGCATACTAATGAATTAGATTGGCTACATTCGTACGAAGTATTTAGAATAGCTACATTCATTTGTATGAATGAATTAGAATGGCTACATTTACATGAATGAATTAGAATGACTTGTACGAATGAATTAGAATGGCTACCTTCTTACGA
The DNA here is from genome assembly GCA_947650365.1 of Chamaelirium japonicum. Lineage (NCBI taxonomy): Eukaryota > Viridiplantae > Streptophyta > Magnoliopsida > Liliales > Melanthiaceae > Chamaelirium > Chamaelirium japonicum. The sequence continues at coordinate 59,142,826 of OX393556.1, forward strand.
ATGAATTAGAATGGCTATATTCCTATGAATGAAATAGAATGGCTAAATTCATTCGTACGAATGAATTAGAATAGCTACATTGCTACGAATAAATTAGAATGGTTCGTACGAATGAATTAGAATGACTATATTTGTACGAATAAATTAGACTGGCTATATTCATACGAATTAATTAAAATGGAAACATTCATATATATGAATGAATTGGAATGGCAATATTTGTACGAATGAATTAGAATAGCTCGTACGAATAAATTAGAATGGCTACCTTCGTACGAATGAATTAGAATGGCTACATTCATTCATACGAATGAATAAGAATGGCTACATTCGTATGAATAAATTTGAATAGATCTTACGAATGAATTAGAATGCGTACATTCGTACGAATGAATTAGAATGGGTACATTCGTATGAATTAATTAGAATGGCTCGTGCGAATAAATTAGAAAGTCTATATCTATACGAATGAATTAGAATGGCTTGTACAAATGAATTAAAATAACTATCATCGTATAAATGAATTAGAAAGGCCATATTCATATGAATGAATTAGAATGACTATATTCATTCATACGAATGAATTGGAATGGCTACATTCGTACGAATAAATTAGAATGTCTCATAAGAATGAACTAGAATATCTATCTTCATACAAATGAATTAGAATAGCTATATTTCTATGAATCAATTAAATGGTTATATTCATTCATACGAATGGATTAAAATGACTACATTCTTACGAATGAATTAGAATGGCTCGTACGAATGAATTAGAATCGCTACATTCGTACGAATGAATTAGAGTAGTTATATTTCGTTCGTATAAATGAATTAGAATGGCTACATTCGTACGAATTAATTAGAATAACTCGTATGAATGAATTATAATGGCTACCTTTGTACGAATGAATTACAATGGCTATATTTATACGAATGAATTAGAATGGCTACATTCATTCGTATGAATGAATTAGAGTGGCTATATTATTACGAATGAATTAGAATCGCTTGTACGAATGAATTAGAATGGCTACCTTCGTACGAATTAATTAGAATGGCCATATTCGTACGAATAAATTATAATAGCTATATTCATTCGTATGAATGAATTAGAATGGCTATATTCATATGATAGAATTAGAATGGCTTAAAATGCCTACCATTGTACAAATGAATTAGAATAGCTATATTCATACAAATGAATTAAAATTGCTATATTTATACGAATGAATTAGAATGGCTCATACGAATGAATTAGAAAAGCAATATCTATACAAATGAATTAGAATAGCTTATACGAATGAATTAGAATGACTAACTTTGTATGAATGAATTAGAATGTCTATATTCATACGAATGAATTAGAATGGCTATATTCATTCATACGAATGAATTGGAATGGCTATATTCTTACGAATGAATTAGAATGGTTTATACGAATGAATTAGAATGTCTATCTTCATACAAATAAATTAGAATGACTACCTTCGTACCAATGAATTAGAATGGCTACATTTGTATGAATGATTTAGAATGGCTACATTCGTTTGTACGGATGAATTAAAATTGCTACATTCGTACGAATAAATTAGAATAGCTCTTACAAACGAATTAGAATGGCTACATTCGTACAAATGAATTAAAATGACTACATTCGTTCGTACGAATGAATTAGGATGGCTATATTTGTACGAATAAATTAGAATGACGTGTACGAATGAATTAGAATAGCTATCTTTGTATGAATGAATTAGAATGGCTACATTCGTATGAATGAGATAGAATGGCTACATTTATTCGTACGAATGAATTAGAATGGCTATATTCCTATGAATGAATTAGAATGGTTCGTACAAATGAATTGGAAACGCTACCTTTGTACAAATAAATTAAAATGGCTACATTCATACAAATGAATTAGAATGGAAATATTCATTCGTATGAATGAATTATAATGGCTATATTCGTAAGAATAAATTTGAATAGCTCGTACAAATAAATTAGAATGGCTACCTTCGTATGAATGAATTAGAATGGCTACATTTGTATGAATGAATTAGAAAGGTTATATCCGTATGAATGAATTAGAATGGCTCGTACGAATAAATTAGAATGACTACCTTCATACGAATGAATTACAATGGCTAGATTCATACAAATGAATAAGAATGGCTATATTCATTCATACGAATGAATTAGAATGGCTGCATTCGTACGAATGAATTAGAATGGCTCATACGAATGAATTAGAATGTCTATCTTTGTGCAAATAAATTAGAATAGCTATATTTGTACGAATGAATTATAATGGCTATATTTGTTCTTATGAATGAATTAGAATGGCTATATTCGTACGAGTGAATTAGAATAGCTTGTATGAATGAATTAAAATCGCTACATTATTATGAATGAATTAGAATGGCTATATCCGTTCATATGAGTGAATTAGAATGGCTATATGCGTACGAATGAATTAGAATGACTCATATGAATGAATTTGAAAGGCTACCTTTGTACGAATGAATTAGAATAGCTATATTCATACGAATGAATTAGAATTGCTATATTCATTGATATGAATGAATTAGAGTGGCTACATTAATACGAATGAATTGGAATGGCTCGTATGATTGAATTAAAATGGCTACCTTCATACGAATTAATTAGAATGGGTACATTCGTATGAATGAATTAGAATAGGTATATTCATTCGTATGAATGAATTAGAATGGCTACATTCATACTATAGAATTAGAATGGCTCGTATGAATGAATTAGAATGCCTACCATTGTACAAATGAATTAGAATGGCTATATTCGTACGAATGAATTAGAAATGGCTATATTCGTTCATACGAATGAATTAGAATATCTAGATTTATACGAATGAATTAAAATGGCATGTACGAATGAATTAGAATAGTTACCTTCATACAAATGAATTAGAATGGCTACATTCGTACGAATAAATTAGAATAGCTACATTCGTTTGTACGAACGAATTACAATAGCTACATTCATATGAATGAATTAGAATAACTCTTACGAACAAATTAGAATGGCTACCTTCGTACAAACGAATTAGAATTGCTACCTTAGTTCGTACGAATGAATTAGGATTGCTACATTCATACGAAAGAATTATAATGACTTGTATGAATGAATTAGAATGGCTGCCTTCGTACGAATAAATTAGAATGACAACATTCGTACAAATAAAATAGAATGGCTATATTAATTCGTACGAATGAATTAGAATGACTACATTCCTATGAATGAATTTGAATGGTTCGTATGAATGTATTAGAATGGCTACCTTTGTACGAATGTATTAGAATGACTACATTCATATGAATCAATTAGAATGGATACATTCATTCATATGAATGAATTAGAATGACTATATTTATACAAATGAATTAGAAAAGCTCGTACGAATGAATTAGAATGGCTACCTCGTACGAGTGAATTAGTATGGTTATATTCGTACGAATAAAATACAATGGCTATCGTTATTCATATGAATGAATTATAATGGCTACATTCCTACGAATGAATTAGAATGGTTCATACGAATGAATTAGAATGACTACCTTTGTATGAATGAATTAGAATGGCTACATTGGTACGAATGAATTAGAATGGAAACATTCGTTTGTATGAGTGAAGTAGAATGCCTATATTCGTACGAATAAATTAGAATGGCTACCTTCGTACGAATGAATTAGAATGGCTATATTCGTACGAATGAATTAGATTGGTTACATTCGTACGAATGAATTAGAATGGCTACATTCGTTTATACGAATGAATTAGGATGGCTCCTTTCGTACAAATGAATTAGAATGACTTGTACGAATGAATTTGAATAACTTGTACGAATGAATTAGAATGGGTACCTTCATATGAATGAATTAGAATGGCTACATTCCTATGAATGAAATAGAATGGCTACATTCATTCGTACGAATGAATTAAAATGGCTACATTCCTATGAATAAATTAGAATGGTTCATACGAATGAATTAGAATTGCTATATTTGTACGAATAAATTAGAATGACTATATTCGTACAAATAAATTAAAATGGAAACATTCGTACGTATGAATGAATTGGAATAGCAATATTTGTACGAATGAATTAGAATAGCTCGTACGAATAAATTAGAATGGCTATCTTTATACGAATGAATTAGAATGGCTATATTCGTACGAATGAATTAAAATAGCTACATTCATTCATACAAATGAATAAGAATGGCTACATTCATATGAATAAATTAGAATAGATCTTATGAATGAATTAGAATAGCTACATTCGTACGAATGAATTAGAATGGGAACATTCATATGAATGAATTAGAATGGCTCATGCGAATGTATTAGAAAGGCTATATCCGTACGAATGAATTAGAATGGCTCGTACGAATGAATTAGAATTACTACCTTTGTATGAATAAATTAGAATGACTATATTCCTATGAATGAATTATAATAACTATATTCATTCGTACGAATGAATTGGAATGGCTACATTCGTACGAATGAATTAAAATATCTCATACGAATGACTTAGAATATCTATCTTCATACAAATAAATTAGAATAGTTATATCTCTACGAATGAATTGGAATGGCTATATTCAGTCATATGATTGAATTAGAATGGCTAGATTCTTACGAATAAATTATAATGGCTCGTACAAATGAATTAGAATTGTTACATTCGTACGAATGAATTAGAATGACTATATTCATTTGTATGAATGAATTAGAATGGCTACATTCGTACGAATGAATTAGAATAGCTCGTATAAATGAATTAGAATGGCTACCTTCATATGAACGAATTAGAATGGCTACATTCATACGAATGAATTTGAATGGCGACATTCATTCATATGAATGAATTAGAGTGGCTACATTCATATGAATGAATTAGAATGGCTCGTACGAATGAATTAGAATGGCTACCTTCGTACGAATTAATTAGAATGGCAACATTCGTACGATAGAATTAGAATGGCTCATCTGAATGAATTAGAATGCCTACCTTTGTACAAATGAATTAGAATAGTTATATTCGTACAAATGAATTAGAATAGCTATATTCATACGAATGAATTAGAATGGCTCATATGAATGAATTAGAAAGGCTATATCCATACGAATGAATTAGAATGGCTCGTACGAATAAATTATAATGACTAACTTCGTACGAATAAATTAGAATGTCTATATTCGTACGAATGAATTAGAATGTCTATATTTTTTGTTGGTCCGAGCGGTTGCCCTGCAAGACAGAAAAAGTGCGAGAATGGCTGGCTCCCTTAGGAGTACAAACCCTCCGACGCTCAAGTCAGAACAGGTACGAACAGGGGAGAGCTGTAGTAGTTGGAAAGTGTTAGGGATTTGGGTTTCGAACCTGTACTTTGGAGCCGGGGGTGGTACCTTTATAGCCTTTTGCAGCTTGTCAGAGCCTGACACATGGCGGTTTTTCCGCACCTTCTATGCCCCCATGTGCCAGCCTATATGGGTTCTGACGGCCTTCGTTTCTAGCCTGTCAGGCGATGGTAAAGGGGGATGCACCAGTCTTGTCCTTGCCAGGTGGAGATTCTAGAAAACTCTAGTCTGGGAGGTCCTAAACCGACTTTGGCCGGCTCCCATGGACTACAATCTGTTAGAATTGGTGAGGTCTACAGCTCGTAAAAACCTATAGTTTAGCTATGTATGGTTGATAGTATAGGATTGCATATTGGTACGTACCTTAGTACGTGTTCTGATTACAGAACAGAGAGCCATGACTATATGGTAATCCACTTGAGTGGGAGGCTCAAGGGACTGGTCCCATATAACCTAAATATGTTCGCAGCTCTGATAAGGGTTGGTCGCCCTATCAGGATAAGCTGTTGGGATGACAGAGTGTGGGTGTCTCCACCACGGTCATTATCAGGCACAGTATCTGTGGCCGAACGGAACCAATACGGTGTACAAATCGGTGAGCAGACACCGGTGCACTAAACCGTGTTTCTGCTTAGGGTAAAACGGTCCTAAACCTTGAGGAACCATGTCTGGTGGACTAACCAGTTGTGTGGTGCTTTGGCGCACCAATGTGTGAGGATCCGGATGCAGTGATCTAAAACCACGGTGTACTGGGTTACCCGGCTGGCGTTGCATCAACGTGTCACTCCTGCAGGCTATCCACACCCCTAACGGGAGGTGCGTTCCTTGGTTTGACCTACGTCATATTAAACCCTGGCCAGGTGGTCATCAGTTAGACTGGTGATGGATCCAGTTACTCGAAAGAGTAATCGGAGATACGATGTATATGGTCAACCTGGAAGGAACTGAGTTATATGAGCACTCGAGTTTGACGGTATTCTCCACCACTCGAGTTGTGTCATGGCACCAGTTGGAGGGACAACGAGTTTACCATACTAAGCGGAGAGTAGAGGTATGAGGGAGAACATAGTAAGTCTGAGGGAATTGGAGTGCAGCCTGCGTCGCACTCTGGGTGGCTACGCGGGTTAACTCGAACTCAGAGGATTCGATGGTACACTCGGGTAGTGTGCCGATCGAGTCTAAGTTGGAAGCCATGAACCCTGGTCCCTGAAGGTTCCACCTTATCGACATTATGTACGATTCTTATACCATCTCCTCAAAACACAGAACGTAGTTAGAGGAAGTGAGAAGTCCAAGCCTACGCTCCGTGAGTGCTTCGCACTAGTGCACGGTAGATACGTAGTTACGCGTGTGCACTAAGGGGAAACCCTAGGTTAGTGCAGAGACACATGTAACAATTTCTTGTCATAAGTGGACTTTGCCATATGGGTGCGATGCACCGGGACATGTTGCGAGTTGACTAGTTGACTTTACTAGGGGCACCCTACGAAAACCTCAGAGAATAGTGAAATCACTGGTGCACTTCACTTATGTGTGCCTTGCAAAGTCTCGTACACGAGGAACGACCAACTAGTGACATAAGGGCGTTTTGGTCATACCATGCGTCACTATGTACTAGGGGGGCCGACCCTAAGTGTTGAGAGACTGGTCAAGGCCGGCCCTATTGGTTTCAGGAGGTTGTTGTCTCTGATGAAAGGGCCGGTCATGAGGCGCAGAAAATGGGCTGGTTTTGACCGTTTTCAAAAACAAGGAAAAGATAGAGATAAAAGAAGAGATATATAGGGAGAGGTTTGAATCAGTCAATCCTATCCGCACTAGGCTTATCCATAAGCCTAGGGCCGGCCCTATATAAGGGATAGGGGAGAGGGGGGGCCGGCCATGCATGGTGCAAGCCATAGGGGGCCGGCCTTGGCATGGGGAAACCCTAGCCGCCCCCTCTCCTCTCTTCTCATCTCCTCTCTCGTCTCTCTCTCCCTCGCTTGCGCCATTGGATGGCGACTCGTCTTCCTCACGTGGTGTTTTGTAGAAGGAGAAGGCTCATCATATGGAGGCACTCAGAGATCCATCGACGAGGTGCCGTGCATCGTGTGAGATCGGGTTAACTAGAAGGCGTCTCCCGCAACCTTTTGCTGTCCAAAATCTGCACAGAAAATCAATATTGTTTCTTTGATTCTAGGAACTACAGAAGTCCAAACGAGGTGAAACTTATTTCAAAAGTTGCTTCTCGAAGTTGGCTACCTGCAGTCCAACTTTCAGCCCAATCAGAGTTCGGAGTAAAACGTTATAGCCATCGCACCGAAGCTATGTCGAGCAGATCCGAGCCCGTCTCCATCGACAAAGAAGAAACTTGTCGCGGTGAAAGAATCCGCACGCAGGTATAATCTCTAACATGTAGATCTCACATAGATAGAACATGCATACATGCTAGATTGTTCTTTCACATTAGATCGTCGTTAGGGGTTCGCGTAGATGCCATGCTAGAATCATACACACACGTGTAGATCGTTTCGATGAAAATTTTGATATGTAACGCACACCGCTCACGGTCTTCGAACCTTCTCTTTGCTTCCGCTGCGGGCCTCTACCATGGATTTATTTCCAACAATTGGTATCAGAGCTACACTAGTGGTGTGCGTTTCATGTTTTTCATGAAACCGTCATGTGCGCGCATGAATAGTATGTGCCGCCATCGGGGTTCTACGAGTAGATTATGCATAGTATATTTTGTGTGTTCTATGAATCGTTCTTGCAGGGCGCCGCTTCTAAAATTAATCTGGATATATGATTGCTTGCTACCGGGGGTCGGACCCCGAGTTAGTAAATTTTGTCTGGATGTTTTTCTTCTGTGTGTGGATAGGTTTTAGAGCCATAGTTGTGGGTGCAAATTTTTGCAAGAAGTCTGCAAACAGCGGGACCCACCGGCCCTACCCCGTGGGCCCCCGAAGACCACAGCGGGACCCACCGGCCCTGCCCGGTGGGCCCCCGAAGACCACAGCGGGACCCACCAGCCCTACCTGGTGGGCCCCCGAAGACCACAGCAGGACCCACCAGCCCTGCCTGGTGGGCCCTCGAAGACCACAGCGGGACCCACCAGCCCTGCCTGGTGGGCCCCCGAAGACCACAGCGGGACCCACCGGCCCTGCCTGGTGGGCCCACAAAGACCATCATGGGACCCACCTGCCCTGCCTGGTGGGCCCAGGAGCCTGTGGAATCCTCCAGGAGACGGCAACGGAGCCCACCAGCTTTACCTGAAGGATCCCCAGATACTACAACAGAAAACCACCATTTACCACCAGAGAATTCTATAAATAGCAGCCCTTCGAATGTAAATAGATCCGATTTCCAATTTTGAGATCTGATTTTCAGAAACCAGAGCTCTGGATTTTAGTTTCCATCCCTTCTCCTCCTCTCTTCGATCTTCTTCTTCTTGTCTTTGAAGAGATTAGAGAGGTTTCAGTGATACTCGGCCTGTGGAGATCAGTTCGATACAAGTGTTAGTGAATTCGGGTTGCTCCCTATAGCACGGAGACGTAGGCTTAGGCTGAACTCTGAGATCACCTCTAAGTATCGATTCTCTCTGACTGCATATCTGTCTGCTTGTGTATTGTGAACTGCAACTTTAATCAATCAGTAGATCGAACAACGATCTTCAACTCGAACCTTCAATTGACTGGTGAGGCGGAGTCTTCGGGTCGGTACGAAGATTTTCCCCCATAGTTTGGCACCGTCTGTGGGATCAAACGAAAAGCCAAGTCCTCTCTACAACAACTATCAGATCAGTTAAGCAGCCAACTGATCGATAGTCAAACTTCCTCGCCCCTTCGGTTGAGCAGACAACCAGCAGGACACCGGCACTCTCGTTGTACCCTTCGCTCTCTACTAAATGGCGAGGATGAAGCATCAGGGGCAACCAGAAGGAAGTAACACTCGACAACCTCATCCTGAGACTCGTTCAATGAGTCAAAGGCTCAATTTTGGACAGCCCCTTGCTGTCCCTGATGTGGGGGTTCACTCAGGAAGTGAGAGATTAATCGATCGACCGATCGCCCCTCCTCCTCAATCAATTGGGCAGACTGCTCTTCCTCCTGCTGTGAACCCTCCATCGACTTATCAAATTTCGGCGGTCGACTTTCAACTGCTTCAACTGGCTAAGCAAAATACCGATCTCACTGCTGAAAGAGATGCTCTCAAGAAAGCAGCCTCTGAAGCCGGGATCGCTCTTCCGATTCCCTCGACCAACGAGAGAGTAGATCTTCCACGACAATCAATCCACTCCGAGCAACGGAGGTCAATAGGCACTGCTGCCTTTGAAAGGATTCGTCACGACCCAACTCCCTCTGCTGCCCCATGGAAGCAGAGTGTTTGGGATCGCCTCGATGACGAGTCCTCCCAATCTTCTTCTGGTCGCAACTGCGACAGGAAGGCACCTTCGAAGCCTGACATATCAAGGAGACACCAGACGAAGGGGGCTCCCTCGAAGAGCAGAGTTTCTCCTTCCATTCCACTTCAGTGTGGGCTCGGATCGGACCTTCGCCACCGACTCCAACCTACTGACACTCAGAGGCCTGAACACGACCTCTTGATCTTGCCTCTCGATCTACATCCAAGTCGGGGGCATGGTCGTAGAGATGGGTACTCCTCTGCCGGACCTCTCTATCGGAGCTTATTCGAGTCAACATTTCCAAGGGGGTGGAGAACTCTCACTCTCCCCAAATTCAATTGCATCAGAGGAGATCCAACCCTCCATGTACTCGCCTTCAAGCAAGCTCTGACGTCGCACGAAGAAGATAACAACGTACTCTGCCGCACCTTCGCGGGGAGTCTCGATGAACCATCCCTCGATTGGTACCATAATATCCGAGCTGGGTCCATCACCCAGTTCAGTGTTTTGGCCAATCTCTTCGTGCAGCATTATCAGCTGAACTTGAAGCTAGAAAAGAAGCTCGACTCCCTCTACCGGTTGAGGATGGGTGCCGATGAGAGTCTCCGAAGCTTTACAAGAAGATTCTGCAACGAGCACACCGCCCTCTCCGGAAGACATCTGGATGATGAAGCCATCATGTTGGCTTTCCAGAACGCTCTCCGCTTTGACCTACACATCTACAACGACTTCATCCATAATCCCCCTCCTTCCCTGGGTTCAATGTTTGATCGAATCCAGAGAGAGATTGAGGTTGAGGACGATCAAGTCGCTCGAAAAGGGCGAGAGTCGAAGCGAAGGCCTGCTGAGAAAGAAGCTTCGAAGTATGCTGCCAAAGCTCACAACGCTGAGGCAGCAGCCCCCCTGCCAATAAACGGTCGAGGAACGATGGACGACGATCCCCGACGAAAACCACTTTCACCGAGTGGAATTTACCGGTCGAACAGATCCTCGACCACATTCAACATGAAGAATTCCTTCGAAGGCCCAATCCTCTTCAGCCAAATACCAAATTCACGGCTGATAAAACGGTCTATTGCGACTTCCACCGAAGTCATGGCCATTCCACCGATCGGTGCTATCGGCTAAAATTTCATCTCGAAGATTTGCTGCGAGAGGGCCATCTCCAAGAGTTCACCAAAGATGGGCAAGATCAACGCCGATCCTCTGCGAAGGGGAAAGAAGCTTGCTGGGTCCATCAAATCTCTTCCAACCGATCTCCTCTCACTGTGAGTGCCAACGTCTTCGGTATTCATGGATCATTGCACAATCAATCGGTGACCGGGAAGGAAGTCGATCGGCAAATTCGACGTATCTTTCACGTTTGCTCTTCTACAAACAAAGAGGACACATGGATCGAGAAGCCTATCGAGGGTTTAGCTTGGCCCTCCATCGTCTTCAACGACTCAGACCTTCAAGGGGTTCATACTCCACATCGAGACCCCCTGGTCTTGAAGCTCCTCATCGACAGAAGCACTGTCAACCGAATTCTCATCGACACCGGAAGCTCCATCGACATTATATTCTCAGACTGCTTCAAACGTCTGGGACATAAATACTCAAGCCTCGACGTTGTCCCAACGGTGATCACAGGCTTCAACGGCGAACAAAGCATCACCATGGGCGAGTTAAGATTCACTCTCGACCTCAACCGAGAGACTCGAGTCTCGGTAAGATTCGCGATCGTCGAAGGAACGTCCAGCTACAATGTCATTCTCGGACGGCCATTCCTTCACCAGATTAATGCCATCTCCTCTTCTTACCATCAACTCCTCAAGTTTGCAATGGGAGAAGGCATTGTCTGCATTCGAGGTGATCAACAAGCCGGTCGTTCTTGCGAAGCTGCTGCTGCGAAAACAGATCGCAAGATCAATATTGCTCCTCCAAAGCGACCACTAGATACAGCCGGCCCTTCTTCCAAATAGCAATCAAAGGAGATTCCACTGACCGAACCCCCACCAATCGAGTAGGAGGCCTCACCATCAATCGAAGAAATCATTCTAATCAATATCGGCAGTGGAGGTCTCCCTCAACAAACATTCATCAATACCGGTCTCAGCAACACAGAAGCGCGAGACATGGTATCCTTTCTTCAGTCCAACATCGACGTCTTCACGTGGTGCTTCGAAGATATGCCTGGGATCAATCTAGATGACGCTTGCCATCGCCTAGCAATCAAAGAAGAAGTGAAGCCTGTCAAGCAAAAGCCACGCACAATCCGACCAGAACTACAAGTTGCAGTTCAAGAAGAGATCAGTAAGCTACTCACAGCAGGCTTCATCCGTGAAGTAGATTATCCTACTTGGATCTCCAACATAGTTGTTGTTCCAAAGAAGAACGAGAAGGTCAGAGTGTGCATCGACTTCACCAACCTCAACAAGGCTTGTCCCAAAGATCCATTCCCCATGCCAAGAATAGATAGACTCGTCGATGCCACTGCTGGCCACGAGCTATTATCTTTCATGGATGGATACTTCGGATACAATCAAATTCCACTTCACTCTGATGATCAAGAAAAAACATGCTTTGTGACTAGCCGAGGTCTCTACTATTACAACGTAATTCCATTCGGCCTTAAAAATGCTGGTTCTACCTATCAAAGGTTAGTCACAAAGATGTTCGAAGATCAGATCGGCCGCAACGTTGAAGTCTACGTCGATGATCTCCTCACCAAGAGCTCCACTCGGGGAAAACATCTATCCGATCTGACGGAAACCTTTCAAGTCCTTCGAAAATATCGTATGAAGCTCAATCCAGCCAAGTGTGCTTTCGGAGTTCAATCAGGCAAATTTCTGGGTCATCTTGTAACCAGGAGAGGCATCGAAACCAACCCAGACCAAATTCGAGCTATTCTGGATATGCCCTCACCTACGAATCGGAAGGAAGTTCAACGCCTCACTGGAAGGTTGGTAGCCCTCAATCGGTTCATCTTAAAATCTTCCGACAAGTGTAAACCACTCTTCGACAAGCTACGAAAGGCGAATACATCTAGGTGGAGTCCAATATGCGAAGAAGCTTTTCAAGACATCAAGAAATATCTGGTGCAAGCTCCTATCCTAACAGCTCCACTTCTAAAAGAATATCTAGGGCTCTATCTCGCCGTCACCGATCAAGCAATCAGTGCGGTCTTGGTCAGCAGAAGAGAAAGTATCGAGCAGCCGATCTACTACATTAGCCATACACTTCTCCCTGCTGAAACTCGTTATTCAAAGACGGAGAAGGTCATACTAGCCTTACTCACTGCATCACGTCGTCTCCAACCTTACTTTGTCTCTCATTAGATCACAGTCATTTCAGAACACCCACTCAAAGATATTGTTGACAAAGCTGGTCGAGCGGGTCGAATGACCAAATGGGTGATCGAAATGAGTGCCCTGGGGATACAATTCGAACCTCGCACCTCAATCAAGGGGCAGGCAATTGCTGATTTTCTAGCTGACTTTCCAGTCGAAGACCCCATAACTTGGGAAGAAGATATCGATATGCACCTTGAAGATGAAGCTGATCCTCCATTCAATCCAGTTACAAAGGCCGATCCAAGCCTTGAGGCTATTGCCACAACCTCTCCATGGAAACTTTATACAGATGGAGCTTCAAGTGCTATCGGTTCGGGAACTGGGATAGTTTTGATATCCCCCGAATTTGATCATCTCCAGAAGGCCACTCTCCTCGGATTCAATACCACCAACAACGAAGCCGAATACGAAGCACTCATTTCCGGACTCGAAATGGCTGAATCCTTGGGGGTAGGTCGAATCATCATCTACAGTGACTCCCAGCTGATCGTAAGGCAAATCAACGGGGAGTACACAGCTCGTGAAGAAAGAATGCAGAATTACTTGGTTCTAGTACGACGTCTTCAACAATGTTTTACTAACACCGAATTCATTCAAATTCCAAGAGCAGAGAATCGAGAAGCAGATGCTTTAGCCAACGCTACCTCAGTTCTTGGAGATTCGCTTGGAGGTAGACGAATACAAATCGATTACCAAGAATCACCAAAGACCACCCCCGAGCAACAGATCTTCGCCACTATAGAAAGATCTGGGGTGGAGGACAATTATCCTCAAATCCTATCACTCCAAATGAGCTCGAGGATTGGAGACACCCGATTTTTGACTTCTTCAAACATGGCAAAATGCCCGAAGATCCAAATCAAGCCCGAAGACTTCAAAGAAAACTTCCATGCTACATCATTCAAGGAGAAGATCTATACTTCAAATCTCATAACGGGATGTTACTCAAGTGTGTTGGCCCTGAACAAGCAAAGGCAATCCTGATTGATATCTACTCTGGAGCCTGCGGAAATCATTCAGGAGGAAGATCTCTTGAGGCCAAAACAAAATTGCAAGGTTATTACTGTTGGAGATTAATCCATGGTAGAGGCTCGCAGCGGAAACGATTTTGCGGTCGAAAGACCGTTCATGGTGCACATTACACGATTTAAACTTTCATCGAAACTAATCTACATATGTGTGCATGCGTATGCACGTGAATCGAACACCCTAACGACAATCTAGCATAATGATTAACTAGCATGCATGCAAATCATAATACTCGCTAGATCTACATGTTAGATTACACATACCTTTCGCACGGATCTTTTAACCGCGGAGAATTGTCTTCTTTGTCGATGGAGACGGAAGATCGTTCGCGAAGATGCCGATGGTACGATTGGAGACGTTGCCTTCTTGTTCACCCGATCTTACACGATGCACGGAACGTCGCTCTCGGATATCTGAGTACCTCCGAAGAACGACCCTTCTCCTTCTTCAGAACTCCACGCGAGGAAGACGAAGTTGCAAGCAGGAAACGAGAGATGAATTCGGGAGAGAACTAGAGAGATGAGAGGGGGGGTTCGGTTTTTTCCACACCATAGGGCCGGCCCCTATAGCCCTTTATATAGGGCTGGCCCCTATAGCCCTTTATATAGGGCCGGCCTTCCCCTTTGGATAAGAATCCAAGGGTATAGAAGAACTCCCACAAATATCTCTCCATTATCTCCTTTTTATCTCTTCACGTATTTATCCGTTTTCCCACCTTTTAGGGCTTGATTTTATCCGTTTTAAAGCCCTATCCCTATCTATATGGCCGACCCTATAGATGAGGGATTCTCATCCCTACATCATAGGGCCGACCCTAGCAAGGTCTCCCACTGCTAGGGTCTGCCAACAGTGAGGTCCGGCATAGTGAGGTTTTTACCAAAACGCCCCGACGCCTCATTTTGACCATTTCTAGCGTGCGATACCTAGCGGCCATTACTTAAGTGATTTTTACTAGTTACTTACTATTAACTGAGGCTACCGAAGGGTGCCTCTAGTAAAGTCAACTAGTCAACTCGCAACATACCCCGGTGCATCGCACCTATGCAGCAAAATTCACTTATAGCTAGGGATTACTACATGCGACTCTGCACTAGTCTCGGGCATAACCCTTAGTACCCGTATGTAGTTACGCATCTATCGTGCTCTAGTGCCAAGCACACACGGAGCGTATACTTCTTTCTTCCTCTTAGTGCTTATGGTGTTCCGAGGAGATGGTTCAAGAATCGTACATAATGTTGATAAGGTGGAACCATCAGGGACCGGGGTTCATGGCTTCCAACTCAAGCTCGATCAACACACTACTCGAGTGTACCATTGATCATCTGAGCTCGAGTTAACCTGCGTAGCCACCCAGAGTACGACGCAGGCTGAACTCCAATTCACCCAGACTTACTATGTTCTCCATCATACCCCTGCTCTCCGCTTAATAGTGGTAAACTCGATGTCCCTCCACTTGATGCCATGATTCACTTCAAGTGGTGGAGACTACCGTCAGACTCGAATGATCATATGACTTGGTTCCTTACAGGTTGACCTATACATCGTACCTCTGATTACCCCGTCGAGTAATCGAACCCGGTCAACAGTCAAACTGGTGACCACCAGGCCTGGGTTTGGTACAGTGTAAGTCACACCAAGGAACGCACCTCCCTTCAGGGGTATGGATGGCCTACAGGAGTGACACGCTAATGCGACGCCAGCCGGGTAACCCAGTACACCGTGGTTTTGGATCACTGCATACGGATCCTCACACATTGGTGCGCCAAAGCACCACGCAACTGGTTAGTCCATCAGACGTGGTTCCTCAGGGTTTAGGACCGTTTTACCCTAAGTAGAAACACGGCTTAGTGTACCAGTGTCTGCTCACTGATCTGTACACCGTGTTAGTTCCGTTCAGCCACAGACACTGTGCCTGGTGATGACCATGGTGAAGACATCCCATGAACTGTCATCGCCAACAGCTTAACATAATGAGGCGACCAACCTGATCATAGCTGCGAACTTATTTAGATTATATGGGACCAATCCACTCAGTCCTCAACTCAGTGGACTACCATATAACCATGGCTCTCTGTTCTTTAAAAGAAAATGTAACTATGTTATGCACCTATATGCATCTCATATAATAATAACTATCAATCTTTATTAGACCATAACATAAAGTTTTACAAGCTTAGAACACATCAATCCTAACAATCTCCCACTTGGTCTAGCTTAGCAAAACGGTTTGGACTCCCATCGCGTCCACATGCCGCTCGAATGCCTTGGTAGGTATTGCCTTTGTGAAAGGATCAGCAATATTATCTGTAGATGCAATCTGTGTCACCGCTACTCGCCCTTGCTTTTGAAACTGCCGAATCAAGTGGAACTTGCGCTCGATGTGCTTCCCCTTTTGGTGATGTCTTGGCTCCTTTGCTTGTGCTACTGCCCCACTATTGTCGCAGTAAAGCACAATAGGTAACTGGGCCTCTGGTACACACCCCAAATCCGTAAGGAATTTCTTGAGCCATACCGCCTCTTTGGCTGCCTCGCACGCTGCAACGTACTCAGCTTCTGTGGTAGAGTCTGCGATGCATTTCTGCTTCACACTCTGCCAACTAACCGCTGCTCCTCCTAACATAAACACAAAACCTGATGTCGACTTCCTGGATTCCAAGTCTGACATAAAGTCAGAATCTGTGTATCCAATCGGCGTCAGTTCCTGTGCAGTGTAAACCAACTCATAGTCCCTTGTTCTACGAAGGTACTTGAGTATACACTTCACAGCTGTCCAGTGATCTGGACCCGGATTCGACTGAAACCGGCCCATCATGCCAACTGCGAAACAGATATCTGGCCTTGTACAATGCATAGCATACATTAGACTACCTAATGCCGAAGCATAAGGTATCTTCTGCATTTCTGCTCTCTCCTCAGGTGTCTTAGGACATTGATCCTTAGACAGTTTTATGCCATGCTTAAATGGCACAAAACCCTTCTTGGAGTTTTGCATGTCAAACCTAGCCATAACCTTATCTATATACACGACCTGTGATAGCGAGAGAATCCTGTTCTGGTGATCTCGTGTTACCTTGATCCCCAAAATATAACTCGCTTCACCTAGGTCTTTCATATCGAACTGTGTTGACAACCAGACCTTTACCGTTGACAATGTTCCTACATCATTTCCAATGAGTAAAATATCGTCTACGTAAAGTAGCAAATATACCACTATAGTCTTATCACTCCTCTTGTATACACATAGTTCATCCTCGTTTTGAGTAAATCCATATGACTGGATTGCCTGATCAAAATGGATGTTCTAACTTCTAGATGCTTGCTTTAGTCCATAAATGGACTTCAGCAACTTGCAAACTAGATGTTCCTGACCCTCTGACTCAAAACCTGGTGGCTGCATCATATATATGTCTTCTTCCAAATTTCCATTGAGGAATGATGTCTTGACATCCATTTGCCAGATCTCCCAGTTGTAATGGGCTACAATGGATAGGAGGATCCGAATCGACTTTATCATAGCTACCGACGAGAAGGTTTCGTCAAAGTCGATTCCTTCTCTCTGGGTATAACCCTTGGCAACTAATCTAGCTTTATAAGTCTCAATTGTTCCATCAGATCCTCTCTTCTTTTTATACACCCACTTACACCCAATAGGTTTAATATTGGATGATGGTGTAACGAGAGTCCAGACAACGTTATGGGACATTGATGCAATTTCTGCCTCCATAGCCTTTTGCCAGTCAGAGCTGTCGGAAGCTTCTACTGCCTCATTGTAGCTCAGTGGGTCATCCTCCTGACCCTCTGGATTAACCAATAAGGTTTCTCCATAGTATCTGTCAGGAGCTCTGATGTTTCTCCCACTGCGACGAGGTGGTGGTTGTGTTACAGGATTAATAGGTTCTACAGTATCTGGTTTATTAGTGTCTGTAATGTCAGCTCCCACTATGTTTTCGGATGTGCATTCTGATCTAGTACCTAGTAGCTCATCCAGAACTACCTTACTAGTAGGTTTGTGGTCCAGAATATAATCCTGTTCTAGGAAATAGGCATTCGTAGAAACAATCACCTTCTTTTCCTCAGGATCATAAAATAGACCACCTTTGGTCTCCTTAGAATACCCTACAAACAAGCATACTTTGGACTTCAGTTCCATATTATCCCTCTTTTCCCTTCACACATGTGCAGGGCATCCCCATATTCTGAAATGTTGTAGCAATGGCTTTCGCTTTGACCACAGTTCTTTAGGGGTCTGAGGTACTAATTTAGACGGAACGTGATTCAGAATATAAACTGCTGTTTGTAGGGCATACCCCCAAAAGGTCATTGGTAAACTGGCGTAACTCATCATGCTACGAACCATGTCCAACAAGGTTCGATTCCTTCTCTCGGAAACTCCATTCTGTTGTAGGGTACCTGGAGCAGTTAACTGGGATGTTATCCCATGCTCCACCAAATACCCTAGGAACTCGTCAGATAGGTATTCACCTCCTCGATCAGATCGAAGGGTTTTTATACATTTACCTGTCTGCTTTTCTACTTCAGCCCTGAACTCTTTGAACATGTCAAAGGATTCTGACTTTCGATGCATCAGATAAATGTAACCATATCTTGAGTAATCATCAGTGAAAGTGATGAAGTACTCATAGCCTCCTATCGCCTTGACGCTCATGGGTCCACACACATCTGAATGGATTAACTCTAATATCTCAGTAGCTCTTACTCCTTTGCCTTTAAAGGACCTCTTGGTCATCTTGCCTTCTAGGCAGGATTCACAGGTGGAAAGGATCTCCGTAGGATCTGTTTTCAGAAGCCCGGCCTTCACCATTCTATGGATAATGTCTAAGGCAATATGCCCAAGTCGTAAGTGCCACAATTGAGTTAAATTTTCCAAAGGGTTCTTACGCTTAGATAAATTAACATTAAATACTGAAGTTATTATGTTATCCTTTTCAAATTTAGGACTGACTACATAGAGATGATTCTGAACCATTCCTCTTATTATAAAAGTTCCATTCAGCTTAAACGACACACCAGAAGCATCAAAATAAACTGAATAACCTTTATTAACTAAAGAAGAAACAGAAATTAAGTTACGTCTCATGGACGGTACATAAAAGACATCTCTAAGAGTCAAAGTCTTATTATTCGAAAAACTAAGAGTAACGTCTCCAATAGATTCAGCAGCAGCCACGGCCTCAGTTCCCATGCTCAAGGTCACCTCTCCATCAAGCAACCTTCTGCTTTCCCGAAACCCCTGAAGAGAGTTACATGCATGGTTAGTGGATCCAGAATCCACAATCCAACTAGCAAAAGTACTATTACTTGAAAGAAATGATTCAACAACTAAGAGTTGTAGATTACCTTCACCAGCATTCTGAGGCTTCTTGTAGTCCTTCTTCCAATGACCCTTCTGGCTACACCGAAAGCACTTCATGCCCGGTTTCTTTGATTCTCCAGACCCAGAGGCCCCAGCAGAGTCCTGCACAGGCGCTGACTTAGGTTTCTTTTTATGTTTCTTGCCCTGAGGTTTGTCAGGCTTCTTGAAGGATCTGCGTTGCACGTAAAGTGCTTCGCCCTTCTGCTTGAAGCCATCCTCAACTGCCTGGAGAGCTCCCAGAAGCTCTGTATTTGTCATAGCCAACTTGTTCAAGTTAAAGTTGGTGACAAAGCCTTCAAAGGCTCCAGACAGTGATGAGAGGAAGATGTCTGTCATCACCTCGCCTTCTAGCACAATGTCCATGGTCGCTAGTTCGTTCTGGAACCCAAACATTTTCATCATGTGTTCCCGAACCAGCGTCCCATTGGACATCTTAGTGTCGACAAGTTTCTTGATGGTAAGGTATCGCGTAACGCGATTGTGACCTTCAAACATCTCCTTCAGATACAACATCATGTCAGAAGCGTCGGGAATCTCCTCGACTTGCTTCTATAGAGTTGTCTGCAAGGATGCTATAATATAGCATTTACATATTTCATTAGATTCCTTCCAGTCAGTAAAAGCCTTTAACTGTGCCTCTGTGTTATCGGGTCTTGGCAAATCTGGCTTAGGGTCATTCAAGGCTGTCATATGTTTACCAATCCTTAGGACCAGGTACAGGTTGCGCTTCCAGTCCTCATAGTTGGGACCGGTAAGTTTGTGGTCATTTAGGATAGCGGACAGGGGGTCTAACTTGGTCATCTGTAAATTAAAGATTGAATAATGAGTATGCATAAAAACTTATTTCATGGAATTTTTAAAACAAGCTAATTATATCCATATGTCGACGCTACCCTCAAGCGAAGCCATCTCTATGGATTAATTAACCATGTATGTAAGATCTCGGAATCGACTGTACCTGCCCTAGGGTGCATCATACAGCGTCAATCCGCTTACACAGGCCTTTTCCTTGACCCTATCCAAATCTGCCAACTAAGGGCTGTGATGGACCATGGTTATCTTTCGGCCAGTACCACGTGATCACCGTTGTCTTCGCAACGAATACCTCACGTGTACTTAGGATGCTTACCCATGAGCCTAAACAATTACGACACGGGAGTTCATGCAGCCCCCACTAGGGTGGGATGAAAAGCCCTTCTTTCCTGGGCTCGTAATCACCATATCCAAGGGGAGATCACTAAGTGATTTGGCATGGATTGACATAACCCCCATCCTAGGGGATGTTGAGTTACGCCTCTCCACCCTAACACGAAGCGATTGGCCGTGGAGGCCAGGGGATCTCAAAAGAGTCCTCTCTTGCATCCCTTATAATATTATGAGGATTATTTTGCGAGTATGAATTTATGCTAATGCAAAGGTAGCGACCTCCTATATACTAGACCCTGGTCACACCATGCTCCCACTAGCGTTCAAGCCCTTCGCCTAGCATTAATCATTCTCGGAATATCATAGTCCCTGCCTCAAGTGGATTTCTCCATTCAAGGGTCACATTACATATTCCGAGAATATCGATGCTCTGCAAAATTGGTTATCACGCTAATGCTCTAGAGCTAATCCTAGAGTCTGACTCACTGGAAAGGACTCCCACTAGTCATGGCGCCTTGTTTATAAATTTGACAATTGATGTTCAATGGATCTCCATCTCATCTTTGATTTCGATGCTGGCCAAATAGGCACACCCGACTAGTCGGGTGCTAACCTAATGGTGGCATAACCATATGTGATGGGATCCCACTAAATAGTCAACTAAATAATAGGCGTTATCTAGCGGGATCCTATCCTCAAACAGTCGCTTGGACCGGAGGGAAAAGTCATCCCTCTGAAAACTGATAATAACATTATCTCATCGGGGTTCGATATGAAGCATAAAAAACTAATAAAGAAAGCAACCATAAAGACTGAATTAAGTTCAGGGTCCGACCCCTGAACCTAATTTGCACAGCGCAGGCTTCTAGCTTTCTTCGCAAGGTCCCTCGGTCCGGCTCCTCCGTCGCGCTCGCGAACACTTTGCCGGATCGTTTTCATCCTCCAGGGTTTCGCTTACGCTCCCGATAGTGGATTTCTTTGGCACATCTTTCTTCTCGATCTGTAACCGAAAAAGTCTAGTACGCTTCGAGCAAGTGCTCGCTCGTACACAATTTCCTAGAAAGAAAAGAAAAAACACACCTAGGAAAAAGGCCATGGGAACCGAGGATGGTCAACCCCCATCACTCGCCCAATCTACGGCTTAATTACATATCCACACATAGAAAGCAAATCCTGACATTCGCTAACTCGGGGTCCGACCCCCGGTAGCAAGCACAAACATAGATATAGATTTTTTTTTTTATAGCGGCGCCCTGCAAGAATGATTAATAGAACAAGCACAATCTATACATATGCATGATCTAAGTGTAAGAACCCCGATGAATTCATGCATTCATCATGCGCACAAATATTGGTTTCATAAAAAAACGTGAAACGCACACCACTAATGCGGCTCTGATACCAATTGTTGGAGATTAATCCATGGTAGAGGCTCGCAGCGGAAACGATTTTGCAGTCGAAAGACCGTTCATGGTGCACTTTACACGATTTAAACTTTTATCGAAACTAATCTACATATGTGTGCATGCGTATGCACGTGAATCGAACACCCTAACGGCAATCTAGCGTAATGATTAACTAGCATGCATGCAAATCATAATACTCGCTAGATCTACATGTTAGATTACATATACCTTTCGTACGGATCTTTTAACCGCGGAGAATTGTCTTCTTTGTCGATGGAGATGGAAGATCGTTCGCGAAGATGCCGATGGTACGATTGGAGACATTGCCTTCTTGTTCACCCGATCTCACACGATGCACGGAACGTCGCTCTCGGATCTCTGAGTGCCTCCGAAGAACGACCCTTCTCCTTCTTCAGAACTCCACGCGAGGAAGACGAAGTTGCAAGCGGGAAACAGGAGATGAATTCGGGAGAGAATAGAGATGAGAGGGGGGGTTCGATTTTTTCCACACCATAGGGCCGGCCCCTATAGCCCTTTATATAGGGCCGGCCTTCCCCTTTGGATAAGAATCCAAGGGGATAGAAGAACTCCCACAAATATCTCTCCATTATCTCCTTTTTATCTCTCCACGTATTTATCTGTTTCCCACCTTTTAGGGCTTGATTTTATCCGTTTTAAAGCCCTATCCCTATCTATATAGCCGGCCCTATAGATGAGGGATTCTCATCCCTACATCATAGGGCTGGCCCTAGCAAGGTCTCCCACTGCTAGGGTCGGCCAACAGTGAGGTCCGGCAGAGTGAGATTTTTACCAAAACGCCCCGATGCCTCATTTTGACCATTTCTAGCATGCGATACCTAGCGGCCATTACTTAAGTGATTTCTACTAGTTACTTACTATTAACTGAGGCTACCGAAGGGTTCCTCTAGCAAAGTCAACTAGTCAACTCGCAACATACCCCGGTGCATCGCACCTATGCAGTGAAATTCACTTATGGCTAGGGATTACTACATGCGACTCTGCACTAGTCTCGAGCATAACCCTTAGTACTCGTATGTAGTTACGCATCTACCGTGCTCTAGTGCCAAGCACACACGGAGCGTATACTTCTTTCTTCCTCTTAGTGCTTATGGTGTTCCGAGGAGATGGTTCAAGAACCGTACATAATGTTGATAAGGTGGAACCATCAGGGACCGGGGTTCATGGCTTCCAACTCAAGCTCGATCAACACACTACCCGAGTGTACCATTGATCCTCTGAGCTCGAGTTAACCTGCGTAGCCACCCAGAGTGCAACGCAGGCTGAACTCCAATTCACCCAGACTTACTATGTTCTCCATCATACCCCTGCTCTCCGCTTAGTAGTGGTAAACTCGATATCCCTCCACTTGATGCCATGATTCACTTCAAGCGGTGGAGACTACCGTCAGACTCGAATGATCATATGACTTGGTTCCTTCCAGGTTGACCTATACATCGTACCTCTGATTACCCCGTCGAGTAATCGAACCCGGTCAACAATCAAACTGGTGACCATCAGGCCTGGGTTTGGTACAGTGTAAGTCACACCAAGGAACGCACCTCCCTTCAGGGGTGTGGATGGCCTGCAGGAGTGACACGCTAATGCGACGCCAGCCGGGTAACCCAGTACACCGTGGTTTTGGATCACTGCATACGGATCCTCACACATTGGTGTGCCAAAGCACCACGCAACTGGTTAGTCCATCAGACATGGTTCCTCAGGGTTTAGGACCGTTTACCAAAGCAGAAACACGGCTTAGTGTACCAGTGTCTGCTCACTGATGTGTACACCGTGTTAGTTCCGTTCAGCCACAGACACTGTGCCTGGTGATGACCATGGTGAAGACATCCCATGAACTGTCATCGCCAACAGCTTAACATGATGAGGCGACCAACCTGATCATAGCTGTGAACTTATTTAGATTATATGGGACCAATCCACTCAGTCCTCAACTCAGTGGACTACCATATAACCATGGCTCTCTATTCTTTAAAAGAAAACATAACTATGTTACGCACCTATATGCATCTCATATAATAATAACTATCAATCTTTATTAGACCATAACATAAAGTTTTACAAGCTTAGAACACATCAATCCTAACAATTACTGGCCTACAATGGCAAGGGATGCTAACCAAGTGGTTCAAAGGTGCGAGCCATGCCAACGACACGCTCGGGTTATCCATCTCCCTGCAGATGAGCTTCATCAACTATCAAGTCCATTGCCTTTCCATCAGTGGGGATTGGACTTCCTGGGTCCTTTTCCCCCAACTCCGAGCAAGAAGAAGTATCTGCTACTGGCCACATATTACTTCACCAAATGGGTCGAAGCTGTGCCACTCTTCCGAGAGACCGACGATGAAGTGATCAAGTTCATCCGCCATAACATCTTCTTAAGGTTTGGCACACCTCAAGTTCTTTTTGCTGACAATGGGGCTCAATTCGACTCCGACAAGTTTCGTGAATTCTGTCTCAACAACGGAATCAAACTTTTTTATTCAACTCTAAGATACCCTCAATGCAATGGTCAAGCTGAAGCCTCCAATAGAGCTATTCTTGGTATACTCAAGAAGAAACTCAATGACAAGAAAGGATTGTGGGAACATGTCCTACCTGAAGTTCTTTGGGGATATCGCACAACTCCGAGAAGATCAACAGGATTCTTACCCTTTCGTCTGACATATGGATCGAAAGCAGTACTCCCAACAAAGAATATATCAAGTACTTTGAAGACCAGAGCAGTCGAAGAAGGAATAAACGAAGAACTCCGAGTCGATGATCTGGATTTCTCCGCAGAACTACGAGATCGAGCAACCCTTCGTGTGGCCAAATATCAACAAAAGATCAAACGAGCCTATGATCAGAAGGTTTACAAGAGATAGTTCCCAATTGGCAGTCTGGTCCTCAGAGCATTTTTTTACAACACAAAGGAGCACAGCAGCGGGAAACTAGCTCCCAACTGGGAAGGACCCTACATTATTGAATTAATAGGAGGCAAAGGGTCTTACCAGCTGGTTTCGCCAGAGGGAAACAGACTACCACGATCTTGGAATGCTAGACATCTCAAATTGTTCTATCCATGGTGTAAATTCCATAATGAATAAAGTTCCCTTTCAATGTTCAAATGCCTAGCTTTTTCAATTCAAGTTCTGAAGCAGTTTCAAATTATCTACATTCAAATTACAGGGTCGTTTAACAAGTTTGGGTGCTTGAGTTGCGACTCAACCCCTTACAGGCAAATGTTAAACAATTTCGGGTTGTCATGCAAAGCAACCTTCAAGTTACTGGTCAATTTAATAGGTTTGGGAGTTTGTGTTGCGACACTACCCCTTACTTACAAATGTTAAATGACCTTCAATTTCAATCAATTTCGATATCGTCTAACAGGTTTGGGTGTTTGAGTTACGACTCGACCCCTTACATATGAATGTTAAACGAATTCAAGTTCAATTTTCAAGTTACTTAACCAGTTCGAGTGATCAAGTTGCGACTTGGCCCCTTACATTCAAAGTGTACATATATTCAAACATTCCAGAACACAATATTCAAAGAATTCAATACCAGAGACTTTCAATTTCAAATAACCAAAAAGATATCTTCATTATCAAAAAGATTGAAGTACAGGAGTGGGTTTCTGTCTGTGAAGAGTTTACAGGTACAACAACCAAAGAAGAGATAGACTACATCAGGGTTTGGCTACACTGTGCGCGCGCGACTTCTCTCCTTTGGATCCACCACGAGCTTTACTCGCCGCAGAAGCTTTAGAAGATCGGACACTGCTAGCATGAACCCTGAGTGCTTCCACTGCCTTCTCGGTCGTCTCCTGAAACTTGCGTATTCAGCGCGCATATGCTCCAACTCCTTTGTGAGAGCCTCCTCCTTGGCAGTAGAAGCGGCCTCCTTAGCAACAAAAGCCGCGTCCCTGGCAGCAAGTTGAGCCTTTAACTCCTTTATTTCAGTTGCGCGTTCAAATGACAGAGTCTCGATCTTATAGAAGCGGTTCTTCAATTCTTCGAGCTCGTGACCCCGAGCCTCATAGCCATTCTGCCAGCCTTTGCTTTCAAGCTTCTCCTTGCGAAGAGCCTCGATCTTGGCTTTCAAGGCCTCTTTCTTGGAAGAGAGAATTTCTCTCAGCTTATCCTTCTCTTCATTCGCAGCCTCCAGATGAAGCTTCCCGCTCTCCTGCCTTCCTGAAAAGTTTGCTCGCGAACTTCAAAACTGCTGAGTTCTGCAAATAAGCATAAAAGTTAGAATTATTTCTAATAATACAACTCAAAGGTCAAGTCCAACAAAGGCACATACCACTACTTCAAGCCTGTCAAAGGCTTCTTCTAGAGTAGCATCCGGAAGATTGCAGAGCTTCCGAATCACACTCGTTGGGTGGTTGATGTCAACCTCACCCAAATTCTTCAATTTCTGAGCCATGCCAGCAGGAGTACCTACGATCAATACAAAAGTTCGAAGAGTTAGAATATTTTCAAATTTTCGAAGACAAGGCAATCAAAGAAGGCGAACTAGTGTGGATACCTGAGGCATCGACTCGAGGTGCCTTTCCCTTCCCACGATCAGAGCTCTTACCCTTGGGGGTTGACTTCTCCTTGGTGGTGGTTGGCTCCGGCTGAGGTAGGGGAACCCCATCGCCCACGCGGCTCTCTCTCTCCATATGTATGGGAGAGGGAACACCCCGGGGAGGTGAGACCCCCCCTTCATCCTGTTGCCCGCTCGATTGCTCGAGCCCAGCCATAATGGCAGCCATTTCTTCAGCCAGAGAGCGCGACGGGGGTGGAGGTTGCTCAACCTCCAGACCCCCGCTTATAGTCGCACCTTCGAGACGAGAAACGTCTGGAGGCAGTTGATCGAGGGGCGTGGGGTTGCTTCCAACCTCACCACTCCTCGAGAACTTAATCTTCAGGCGCACTGGGCGCTTCTTCAACTCTTCGAAGTGGTAGGCGGGAACCACCTTCTGACCATCGTCCGTCGCGTCCATCACCACTTCCATACGACGGGCCTTAGCCTCGTCAATCGGTATGGGCTGCAAATCCTCTTCTTCGCCACCAGTGGGGGTGGGAGGAATTTCTTCCTCGCCACCCCCTTTCACTTCATCGCCACCAATGGGGGTGGGAGGAATCTCTTCCTCACCACCCCTCTTCCAGTATCGCCTCCAGTAGGAGTGGGAGGAATCTCATCACCCCCCTGGTCTCCCCCGTCATCATCATCATCATCATCATCGTTATTATTATCTTCATCTTCTTCTTCTTCATCTTCTTCTTCTTCATCTTCTTCTTCTTCTTCTTCTCCTTTCTTTTCTTTTTCATCTTCCTCTTCTTCTTCTCCTTTCTTTTCTTCTTCTTCTTCATCTTCTTTTTTCTTTTCTTATTCTTCATCTTCCTTCTGCTCGACAAGGATTTTCCTTTTCTTCGTAGGGCCCCGGCTTATCACCAACTTCTCTTCAGTAGTGGGCAATCGGTGCCTCACACCATACGCCTTCTTCTCAGCCCGGATTCTTCTGATAATCTTGCCCGATTGAGGATCCTCCTCATAATCGGAATACAAGACTTCATTATCTTCGTACCGGGCTTGTAATCGATGGAGGAGATTGGCATTGCCATACCTGACTGGACAGTTAGAAAACTGCTTCCATGATCTAGTACCGCATGTCAATTCCAAAAACAGATTGTCGATGGCTCCGACCCGCTCCGAAGGCCAAGCTAATTCACCTCCCGCATAGTACATCTTTATTTCCTTGTTCACATTGTTACGGGGAGTCTCGGGCACTGAGAGTGGAGTCCAGGCACCAGAAACTGAAAGCGGCCACTCAGTGTAAAGTTTATCAGAGGGGACAGTGTCGGCGATGGGGCGTAAGGCAGAAGCACCTGTCAAGTTGAAAAACGGGCTGTCTTTCCTCGAGGCCCATCTGTAATGATAGAAAAGGTATCCCAATTCAATCCGGGCCTCTTCATCATCAGGGATGCTAGAGTAGCACTCCCTTAGCTCCTTCTGGAAGTTAGATTCTACGCGGCAGAAAGCATAGATTATCCTCCATGCGTTCCCAGTAAGCTGTCCAAGGCAAAGGCCTAATGTATTTAGCAGCCTCGCGGCAAAAGGCAGCAGTGGAAGGCGCAATCCGCAATTCAGTTGGCCTATTGAGACCACTGTCCCCATCACCTGCTCCATGCTGGCGACATTCACGAACACTGTCCGCTTGTCAATACCAAAGCCAGACAGAACTCCCGGCAGAGATGGCTGATTCTTCCCCTCTGTGAAACAGGCTAGCAACTTTTGCCACTTTGCCCTCTTCACCTCGGTGAGCTTGCCACCCGTGTTGTACACGTAGGCAGGCTCCTTTGTCAGCGACATCAGGGGGCCCAAAACGAACTTCGCCTTGGGAATGTGCTCTGGCTTTGATGGAGCAGAAGCAAATCCAACTCCCGTATGTCTCTTGCCTAACTGACCCAGCTCCATGAGCACCGCCTTGCCCTTGCCACGACCCTTCGGAGGAAATGAAACTTCAGCAATCTCCTTCCCCTTCCTCTTCGAGGGAACCATCTTCTTCGCACTACCAGATGAAGCCATTCCACCGATCGGGAGAGAACAGAGAACAAAAAGAACGAGAGCAAAGAGTCTGGACTTCGAAAAATTCTGAAAGCGTGGGGCAAAAATGACAGCCAAAGAAGCTTATATACCCTGAGGGAATTGGCGCACAAATCGAGAGGACACGTGTCATCATTATATCAAATCCTGTGTTTTTACAGGGACACGTGGCGTCAATCCATAGCAAGCGCAAAACCAAGTGAACCGTCGGACCAGACGAAGCGTCGGACCACCGGTCCAAGCGAACCGTTGGTCCAAGCGAACCCACCGGCCCAACTGGACCGCCAGTTCAAAAGACTCCCCGATCCAGATGAACCGAAGATTCAAACAGAAAAAATCAAACTCCATCACCACTCAAGACTTTACCCAAAGACCTCGCAGAAAAATAGACTCTTCTGCCACCTCGACTCGGCAGGTTCGAAACTTAACCTCGACCGGTTGAATTTAACCGATCGGTCATACTTGACCGATCGGTCAAATTCATCCGATCGGTCGATTTTCTACTGGATCAGGCAAAAAACTTAGCTTTTTGCCCGATCGCGCCAACCTCGACCGGTTGAATTTAACTGATCTGTCAGACTTGATCGATCAGTCAAATTCACCCGATCAGTCGAGTTTCTACTGGATCAGGCAAAAAACTTGGCTTTTTGCCCGATCCCGCCAACCTCGACCGGTTGAAATTAACCGATTGGTCACACTTGACCGATCGGTCAAATTCATCCGATCGGTCGATTTTCTACTGGATCAGGCAAAAAACTAAGTTTTTTACCCGATCCCGCCAACCTCGACCGGTTGAATTTAACCGATCTGTTATACTTGACCGATCGGTTAAATTCATCCGATCGGTCGTTTTTCTACTGGATCAGGCAAAAAACTTTGCTTTTTGCCCGATCCCGCCAACCTCGACCGGTTGAATTTAACCGATCGGTCAGACTTGACCGATCGGTCAAATTCACCTGATCGGTCGATTTTCTACTAGAACAGGCAAAAAACTTGGCTTTTTGCTCGATCCCGCCAACCTCGACCGGTTGAATTTAACCGATCGGTCACACCTGACCGATCGGTCAAATTCATCCGATCGGTCGTTTTTCTACTAGATCAGGCAAAAAACTTGGCCTTTTGCTCGATCCCGCCAACCTTGACCGGTTGAATTTAACCGATTGGTCAGACTTGACCGATCGGCCAAATTCAACCGATCGGTCGATTTTCTACTGGATCGGTCATAAAACTATGTTTTCTGACCGATCACTTCAACCGATCGGTCGATTTACTACTGAATCGGTCAGAAAATTATGTTTTCTGACTGATCACTTCAACCTTGACCGGTTGAATTTGATCGATCGGTCAAATTCAACCGATCGGTCAAAATTGACCGATCGGTCAATTTTGACCGATCAGTCTGAAACTGACCGATCAGCCTTATTTTCGACACTAACACTCGAAAAAGCTCCTTTGCATTTTTGACAAGGGGTCGTTAGCTTCGCACCCAGAATCCAAGCCAGCCAAGGTAGCCTCTTAGCTAACTTGGAGGGGGTAACTGTGGGTGCAAATTTTTACAAGAAGTCTGCAAACAGCGGGACCCACCGGCCCTGCCCGGTGGGCCCCCGAAGACTACAGCGGGACCCACTAGCCCTGCCTGGTGGGCCCCCGAAGACCACAGCGGGACCCACCAACCCTGCCTGGTGGGCCCCCGAAGACCACAGCGGGACCCACCGGCCCTGCCTGGTGGGCCCACAAAGACCATCATGGGACCCACCTGCCCTGCCTGGTGGGCCCAGGAGCCTGTGGAATCCTCCAGGAGACGGCAACGGAGCCCACCAGCTTTACCTAAAGGATCCCCAGATACTACAGCAGAAAACCGCCATTTACCACCAGAGAATTCTATAAATAGCAGCCCTTCGAATGTAAATAGATTCGATTTCCAATTCTGAGATCTGATTTTCAGAAACCAGAGCTCTGGATTTCAGTTTCCATCCCGTCTCCTCCTCTCTTCGATCTTCTTCTTCTTATCTTTGAAGAGATCAGAGAGGTTTCAGTGATACTCGGCCTGTGGAGATCACTTCGATACAAGTGTTAGTGAATTCGGGTTGCTCCCTATAGCACGGAGACGTAGGCTTAGGCTGAACTCTGAGATCACCTCTAAGTGTCGATTCTCTCTGACTGCATATTTGTCTGCTTGTGTATTGTGAACTGCAACTTCAATCAATCAGTAGATCGAACAACGATCTTCAACTTGAACCTTCAATTGACTGGTGAGGCGGAGTCTTCGGGTCGGTACGAAGATTTTCCCCCACAATAGTCGGGCAAGTGGTGGAAGTTGACCACCCTTGATTCCCAGGCTTTTTTGTTAGGTTTGTTTTTCCTTTTCGTTCTAGGAAATTGTGTACGAGCGAGCACTTGCTCGAAGCGTACTAGAGCTTTTTTGGTTACAGATTGAAGAGGAGGACTTGCCATGGAGATCCACCACCGGGAGGATGAGCGGAACCTTGGAGGACGATGGCGATCCGATGAAGCGTACACGATGACGGCAAGGGGCATAAAGCATCAGGAGATCGTATACAGAGTCTTGCACCGGATCGAGGAGCTTTGCGAAGGAGACAGAGAGCCTACGCTGTGCCAGTCAGGTTCAGGGGTCGGACCCTAAACTTGATTCAGTTGTGTGGTTGTTTCTTTTTACTGTTCTTTATATTTCTGTAGAGAACCCCGATGCGATAATTTGATTATCTGTATTAGAGGGATGCCCTTTCCCCTCAGGTCCTAGCAACCTTATTAGGATAGGATTTCACTAGTGACGCCTATTATTTAATTGACGCTTGATGATAGCATGAATTCCTCACATTTGGTTATGCCACCATTAAGTCAACACCCAATTAGTCGGGTGTGCCTATTTTGCCAGCATCGAAACCTAGAATGAGTTAGAATTCTACTATGACATCATTCATCAAATTTATAAGCAAGGCGCCATTGTAGTGGAAGACCTTTCCTGTCAGTCTGACCTTAGGCTAGGCTCTAGAGCATTAGCGTGATAGCTAGATTTGCAAAGCATCGATGTTCTTGGGATATGTAATGTGACCTTTGAGTGGAGAAATCCATTTAAGGCAGGGACTATGATATTCCTAGATCGTTAATGCTTCGTGAAAGGCTTGAAACGCTAGTAGGAGCACGGTATGACCAGGGTCTAGTGTATAGGTTGTCGTGACCTTAGTATACACTCATACTTGTATTAAATAACCCTCAAATTTAATAAGGGATGCAAGAGAGGACTTTTAGAGATCCCTGGCCTCCACGGCCAATCACTTCGTACTCGGGTGGGAGGGCATAACTCAACAACCCCCTCGGGTGAGAGTTGTGCTTTTCCATGCCAAGCTACTTAGTGATCTCCCTCGGGATATGGCGGTTACGGTGCTAAGGGTTCAGGCTTTACTCACCCTCGTAAGGGCCGTTAGAACTCCCGTTCCGTAATTGCCTAGGCTTATGGTTAAGCATTCGAAGTACACATGAGGTATTCATTGCATAGACAACGGTGATCACGTGGTACTGGCCAAAAGATAACCATGGTTCATCAAAGCCCTTAGTTGGCAGATTTGAATAGGGTCAAGGGAAAGGCCCGTGTAAGCGGAAGACCTGCACACCGCCCCCTCGGACAGGTGCAGCCTATTCCGAGATCTTACATACATGGTTAAATTAATCCATAGAGGTGTCTTCGCTGTGAGGGTAGCGCTGACATTTGGATATAATTAGCTTATTTTAAAAATCCATAAAAATAAGTTTTTCTGTATTCATTTTCATTCAACCATATAGTTCCCCTATCCGCTATCCCATAAGAGAACCAGTTATCAGGTCTCTAACTACGTAGAGCGGAAGCGTTATCTTTAGCTTATGCTTAGGGTAATAAACGTACATTGGCTTGCAATCTAAATATCCCTATACTAGACCTAACGGGTCCAGATATCACTAGGGCACTAACTAGAGCATATGATGACTAGCGAGAGTCTAAGGAGATGTGCAAGTGCTATGTTATAGCAGACTTGCGGATAACTCTTTAGAAACGAGTCAGAGATATGCCGGGTCTTCTCAAATAATGTTTTACTTGCATAAGATGTTTGAAAGACGAAGTCGGTAAACTCATCGCTTATCCACCAAGATACCTATCAGTACCGAGATGTCAGTGGGTATGCTTATTCGGAAACATATCTTTGAGTTCCAGATCGAACTAGCTTCCAAAGATATGGTGCCAGATGACGAGGTAGTGGAAGACGTCTGTCTTGTATTCTTGTCTGGAACCTTCGAAGGCGTTGTCAGATACTTTAGCTTTAATAAGCTAGAGATGACAAACGTAAAACTTCTAAGGAGATTTCCAAGAGATAAAGGATGGGATCAAGATTAAACGTAATGCCTTTAGTGCTTAACCTAGGTCTTCTTTAGAAGAACCTAAGGGAGTAACTTATAAGAGATCGAAAACTATTCTAGTGTAGAAACTGGTGTGGACTCCTAAGTCTAGTAACGCTAAGGACGAAAGTGTTTCCGCTTTGGCGAGTGTAGGGGGTATTTGAAGATTGAGTATGGCCTCAGGATATTAGGAGTTGAGTCGCTATCTAGTAGCAGTTCTTATGCTTCTTGAAATGTAGACTTCGGGTCTACAGAGAATCAAGGAAAGCAGAAGGCTACTTTATAGTAAAATAATCCTAACATAGGTACTGATGCCATAAGCCGCTGCGAAAGCTGTTAGATATGATTGTCTTAACTTTTCCGAAACATGAATTTTGATTTTTAGAGATGTAGTTCTGTTTTCTCCTTATTAAATGAAGTTTTTTAGTTTTAGACAGCACCGTAGGTGTGTATTTTAAACTGAATAGATAACTTCATTACTAGAGGAATAGATCAGAATAATTTCTTTGTATTTAATCCTAATTCAGAAATAGATTTCATGACAGCTGCAGCGTCTAATTGAAATTCATCTAAATCCTTCGGAGAAACTATCCCATTTGTGACCCCTCTAATTTAGATATTCTGCCTTAGATAAATTCAAAGATAACAGAAGGCCGAGTTTCTGTTCACAGATTCATCGGAGATCCTTCTAACCTATAAATGTAATCTGGAAGGCATAATAACTAAAAGGGCCATGAAGGTATGGGAGTTAGTTAATTTTGACGTCTATGGTTCCAAGAGCATCCAGACGATAGAAGTCTCTTCGATTTACTCGAAGGAACGAGACTCTATCGGATGGGTTCCATAGAATCCTGAAGGAGCATGGGATTATCTCCCAATTAAATGCTCCAAGGATGACACGTTAGAATGAAGTCTCCGAGAGAAGGAATCGGACTCTGTTTGACATGGTCCGTAGTATGATGAATATCGCCAAGTGTACTACCCACCTTTGGTGGGGTTGTACCTTAAAACAGTAGCTTATATCTAAAACTATCTCTCATCTAGATCAGTGCCTCAAACCTATAGAGAGCTATAGTCTAAGCGAAAGCTGACACTATAGTGTCTCGAGATATAGGGTTGTCCTGCACTTATGCAAAAGGACAAGAGGGATGAGATGGAAATGAAGTTCCAGGTATATCTGTTTATAGGTTACCCTAGGGAAGCATAAGGTGGACTATTCTATGATCTTGAGGTTTGGAAGGTAATCGTTTTTACGAATACCATCTACCTAGATCAGGATTATATTATAGATCATAAGTTTACCGGTAAAGTAGTTCTGGGTGAACTACTGGGTACTGGTAGAGAGTGCGCATCTAAAAAACATAGTGGGAGTAGATGATACAAGAAACTAGTATACCAGACACTGTAGAAACAATTCACTTTTGTACCACCACCACCTCGTCGTTGTGGGACCATTAGAGCTCCTGAAAGATACTATGGAGAAACTTTGATAGTTAATCCAGAGTTTCAGGAGGATGATCCCTAGAGCTATGAAGAAGTAGTGGGAGCTTCCGACAGCTCTGACTGACAAAAGACCATAGAGGCAAATTTGCATCAATGTCCCTTGGAACAGTCTTGACACTTATAGCACTATCACCCTTCGGGGTGTAGGAGGTGTATAAGAAGAGCACCCGATTAAGACTTAAGTAGCTAGATTAGTTGCCAAAGAAGAAGAGATTGACTATGTCAAAACCATCTCATTGGTAGCTATGCCTAAGTCTATTTCGGATCCTCTTAAATCCATCACAGCCCATTATAGTTGGGAGATCTGGTTGATGGATGTCAAGACAGTTATTCCCCAACAGGAATTTGGAAAGGACATACTGATGAGTAGCCCTAGGTTTTGTGTCAGTAGGTTAGGAAGATATGGAATGCAAGTTGCAACGGTCCATTTATGGACTGATGCAAGCATCCAAGATGTAATGTCTATTTTGATCAAGGAAATCCGCTCACACGGATTTGATCAGAATGAGGATAAACCAAGTTGGTACAAGAAAGGTGAAATAGCTACAAGGGTGTATTTAGTACTTTACGTTAACGATATTCTACTTATTGAAAATGATGTAAGAATATTGTTTACGGTAAAGATTTGTAGTCATCACAATTCGATGTGAAAGACCCTAGTGAGGCAAGTTATGCTCTGGGAATCAAGGTAACTCGAGATAACCAGAGCAAGGTTCTCTTGCTGTCACAGGCTACGCATGAAGATAAGATTCTAGCCAGATTCGTTTTATGAGGCTAGATATCTATTGCGCAGCAGGATTCATGGGTCGGTTTCAGTCGAACCCGGGTCCAAATCACTGGACTAATATGAAGGGTATACTCAGATATCCTTATTAAGTAAGGATTGTGAGTTAGCTTACACTTCACAGGTCCTGATATCGATTGGACACACAGGATCTGACTTTGGTGTCAGATGTGTGTTCCAGAGAATCGATTTCAGGGATTATTTTTATCTTGGGATTAGAAGCGGTAGTTGATAGAGTGTGAAGCAAGAGTGTATCACAGACTCTATCACAGAGGCATAGCACGTTGTTGTGTGCTAGGTAATATATCAGGTGATAAGGCTTAGGAAGTTCTTAGAGAACTTGGGACGCGTACCAGAGGCTCAGTTATCTGTTGTTGCAACAGAAGAGCGATAAGCAAGGTCCAAGAAGACTAGGCACCGCCGTGAGGGAAAACCCATCAAGTACAAACTCCACTTGATCTGACAGTTATAGGAGAAAATGCAAGTAACGGTACTGAGGTGGAATCTACAGACAATATTGCCAATTCCTTTAGGGAATTCCTGCAAAGGTTTTTGGGCGACATATAGAAGCTACAAAGCTCAACACCGTTATTCCTCGTTAGACCTAGTGGGAGATTGTTAGAATTGGTGAGGTCTACAGCTCGTAAAAACCTATAGTTTAGCTATATATGGTTAATAGTATAGGATTGCATATTGGTACATATCTTACTACGTGTTCTGATTACAGAACAGAGAGCCATGGCTATATGATAATCCACTTGAGTGGGAGACTCAAGGGACTGGTCCCATGTAACCTAAATATGTTCGCAGCTCTGATAAGGATTGGTCGCCCTATCAGGATAAGCTATTGGGATGACAGAGCATGGGTGTCTCCACCACGGTCATTATCAAGCACAGTGTCTGTGGCCGAACGGAACCAACACTGTGCACAGATCGGTGAGCAAACACTGGTGCACTAAACCATGTTTCTGCTTAGGGTAAAACAGTCCTAAACCCTGAGGAACCATGTCTGGTGGACTAACCAGTTGTGTGGTGCGTTGGCACACCAATGTGTGAGGATCCGGATGCAGTGATCCAAAACCACGGTGTACTGGGTTACCCGGCTAGCGTTGTATCAGTGTGTCACTCCTGCAGGCTATCCACACCCCTAACGGGAGGTGCGTTCCTTGGTTTGACCTACGTCGTATTAAACCCTGGCCAGGTAGTCATCAGTTGGACTGGTGACGGATCTGGTTGCTCGAAAGAGTAATCGGAGGTACGATGTATATGGTCAACCTGGAAGGAACCGAGTCATATGAGCACTCGAGTCTGACGGTATTCTCCACCGCTTGAGTTGCGTTATGGCACCAGTTGGAGGGACATCGAGTTTACCATACTAAGTGGAGAGCAGGGGTATGAGGGAGAACATAGTAAGTCCGAGGGAATTGGAGTGCAACCTGCGTCGCACTCTGGGTGGCTATGCAGGTTAACTCGGACTCAGAGGATCGATGGTACACTCGGGTAGTGTGTCAATCGAGTCTAAGTTGGAAGCCATGAACCCTGGTCCCTGAAGGTTCCACCTTATCGACATTATGTACGGTTCTTATACCATCTCCTCGAAACACAGAACGTAGTTAGAGGAAGCGAGAAGTCCAAGCCTGTGCTCCGTGAGTGCTTCGCACTAGTGCACGGTAGATGTGTAGCTACGTGTGTGTACTAAGGGGAAACCCTAGGTTAGTGCAGAGACGCATGTAGCAATTCCTTGTTATAAGTGGACTTTGCCACATGGGTGCGATGCACCGGGACATGTTTCGAGTTGACTAGTTGACTTCACTAGGGGCACCCTACGGGAACCTCAGAGAATAGTGAAATCACTGGTGCACTTCACTTATGTGTGCCTTGCAAAGTCTCGTACACGAGGAATGACCAACTAGTGACATAAGGGCGTTTTGGTCATACCATGCATCACTATGTACTAGGGGGGCCGGCCCTAAGTGTTGAGAGACTGGTCAAGGCCGGCCCTATTGGTTTCAGGAGGTTGTTGCCTCCGATGAAAGGGTCGGTCATGAGGCGCAGAAAACGGGCTGGTTTTGACCGTTTTCAAAAACAAAGAAAAGATAGAGATAAAAGAAGAGATATATAAGGAGAAGTTTGAATCAGTCAATCCTATCCGCACTAGGCTTATCCATAAGCCTAGGGCCTGCCCTATATAAGGGATAGGGGAGAGGGGGGGCCGGCCATGCATGGTGCAAGCCATAGGGGGCCGGCCTTGGCATGGGGAAACCCTAGCCGCCCCCTCTCCTCTCTTCTCATCTCCTCTCTCGTCTCTCTCTCCCTCGCTTGTGCCATTGGATGGCGACTCGTATTCCTCACGTGGTGTTTCGTAGAAGGAGAAGGCTCTTCATATGGAGGCACTCAGAGATCCATCGACAAGGTGTCGTGCATCGTGTGAGATCGGGTGAACAAGAAGGCGTCTCCCGTAACCTTTTGCTGTCCAGAATCTGCACAGAAAATCAACATTGTTTTTGTGATTTCAGGAGCTATAGAAGTCCAAACGAGGTGAAACATATTGCAAAAGTTGCGTCTCGAAGTTGGCTACCTGCAGTCCAAATTTCAGCTCAATCGGAGTTCGGAGAAAAATGTTATGGCCATCGTACCGAAGCTATATTGAGCGGATCCGAGCCCGTCTCCATCGACAAAGAAGAAACTTGTCGCGGTGAAAGAATCCGCACGCAGGTATGATCTCTAACATGTAGATCTAGCATAGATAGAACATGCATACATGCTAGATTGTTCTTTCACGTTAGATCGTCGTTAGGGATTCGCGTAGATGCCATTCTAGAATCATACACACACGTGTAGATCATTTCGATGAAAATTTTGATATGTAACGCACACCGCTCACGGTCTTCGGACCTTCTCTTTGCTTCCGTTGCGGGCCTCTACCATGGATTTATTTCCAACACAATCATCCATATAGCTCCATGAAGGTGATGACATATGTCGGTCTGGTGCTGCCTTACTGTAGGCGACCTCCGCGAGGAATAGGGCGAGCTCCTCCAGAATCGCTTCTATCATCAACAAGCGGACTCCTCAGCCGCTTGTATGACTAGGCGAGCTCCTGAGCGAGCTATGGGTGTTGGGTTTTGACGAGCTCCTGAGCGAGCTGTGGGTGTTCGTAGATATCATTCTAAGTTTCCTATTAGCAAATAGGGGTGACCTCCTCCACGTGCGAGCTAGCCGCAGGGCAAGCTGTGAGTACCGGTCGTGGGCGTTCTCGTCCGCGTGCGAGCTAGTCGCATGTGGTCGGGGTCAGCTTTAGGCGGGCTGTTGGCACCAGCCACAGGCGGCATTGCGTAGAGAATTTAGACTCACAGTACCTCATGAATGAGGTCTCGAGGGAGATGTTGCTCTGTCCAAGGGACGCAGCTATCTGCTACTGCAAGCGCTGGGCAGGCTGTGAGCACCAGCCGCGGTGCGACCTCCTCTGCGAGCGAGCTAGTCGCATACGGTCGAGGTCAGCTCTGGGCGAGCTGTTGGCACCAGCCACAGGAAGTCTTGTATAGAGTGCTTAGACTCACAGTACCTCACAAATGTGGCCTCGAGGAGGATACTGCTCTGTCCAAGGGACACAGTGATCCGCTACTGCAAGCCCGGGCGGGCTACGAGCATCGGCCATTAGGTGACTTCCACCACATGCGAGCTGGCCACATGCGGTCAGGGTCATCCCTGGCAGGGTTGTAAGCCATGGCCATAGGCGACCTCTGTCCAAAAGACGTAGTGATCTGCTGCTGCAAGCGCCGGGCAAACTACATGCATCGGCCATTAGGTGACCTCTACCATATGTGAGCTAGTCCCATGCGGTCAGGGTCAGCCCAGGGCGGGCTATGACCTCGCAGTCTTTGGTTGACAGGAAAGAGGTTCAGTCTCTGTGCTACAGGGAACGGTACAGCATCGTCGAGCCTTTTGTGCTTGTGAAGTTCACGAAGGCGTACCCCAAGTTGCTTCTGTTGTAGCTTGTGTGTCCTTAGCGTGGATTTTCTGTATTAACATTAATAAAGATGACTTTGGTTATTGCTTTAATTAGAATACTACTCTGGTATATGATAATACTCATACAATAAAAGGACCCTAGGGAACACAGTAGGCCACTGAGGCGCATGGAGGATCCATGCTTGGGAGACCCAGTGGACCAGTTCTGTGTAGACCTAGAACTAGTTCACAGCTTTGGTGATGCTGGTCGCTTCACCGAGAATAAGCTGTTGGCAGGTAGAGGATGTGGTGAAGTCTCCACCACGGGAACGTATGATTCCTATTCACCTGACCAAGCACGATGATCGTGTTGAACAGAAACCAAGACGGTGCACAGTTCAGTGATTCAGACACTGGTGCAGAAACCGTCTTACTACTATAGATAATCTGTCCTTAACCCTGAGGGACCATGCTCACTGGGCCAACTAGTTGTGTGGTGCTTTGATGTGCCAACGTGTGCGGACCTTTCATAGTCCAATACCACAGTACGTTGGGTTACCCGGCTGGCGCTTGAGTGACGTGTAATCCCTACAGGTTATCCGACGTCCAGTGTTGATGGGTGCGTTTTGATGAGTCAATCTGTCCACACAGTTAACCCACGCCTGGTGGTTGTCAATATGACTGACGATGTTCCGGATGCTAGGCATAGCACCGGAAGGTGTGTGGTGTTATAGATGACAAGTCATCAAACCCTAGTCAGATGATCGATCGGGATCTGACGGTGCTCCCCACCGCCCGAGTCGTATCATGGCACCAGTAATAGAAGGGACTGAGAATTATCGGAGTATAGTAGAGAACAGGGTTACGAGGGAGTAACATAAGTTTAGGATCACTAGAGTTCAACTCGCGTCGCACTCTGGGTGGCTACGCAGGTTAATCGGATTAGGGCTGATTAACGAAACTTTCGGTGTGTCACCGGAACAGTTAATCAGGGATCCGATTGGAGCTAGAGATCCTGAACCCTGAAGGTTCCACCCTGTCATTGCGTATAGGAATTATTCCCCGACCTAGTTGGATACGTTGGATGCGAGATAGCGCGATGGAGCGCAAGCCCGGAGCCAAAGAACCTAATTCACATGTGTTACGGGCCGTAGGGGTATTTTGATAAATACTGAAATATGGCTCAGAACATATTGAATATGGATCTTAGATTGAGCGGAATAATTCCAGGTGCTCACAGGCGCTGACGGAACTCGATTCCGAGTAGCGCACCTCACTCAGTGTCACTTTCAGTTTTCCGCTTTTCGTGAAGGGCGTTTTCGTCCGGACTTCACGATAGACACCCGGAAGACCTAAATCTGACTCCCCCTCATCCCTATCCACCTAGGGGCCGTCCCTAGGCTCCTTGGAGCCATGGGAGACCGGCCCTATAAAGTAAATAGGGAGGGGAGGGCCGACCCTAATGCTTCTACTCCCTCCCCTCCAAAAATCCGACCCCTAGTCCTCCCTCTTTGTGGTTTCGGCCAAGGAAAAGAGAGGAAGAAGAAGGGAGAAGGAAGAGGAAGGAAGGAGAAGGAAGAAAAGAGAAAGTGGAGGAGAAAATCTCGTGGCTCGCCATCGTCTTCGCAACGGATTCCTCCGTCGACTCGTAATCCCTGCACTCAGAGATGAAATTTCGAGGATTCTTCAATTCGCAAAGGACAAGGTACTATCCGACAGTTTTCCTAGCGATTCAAGTGCGATTCTTCATCGATCTGTAATCTCCGGATCATAGATCCATAAGGTATGATGAATCTAAACATCTAAGTAGATGCATGCATGTCTTCCGTAGATCGTAGTATGCCTCTAGGGTGTCCGAACATATGCTAAGATCGTAGATTTGCATGTAGATTGTTTTGTATCGTGAATTGTAATGAAACATACACCGTATGATCTTTGGATCTTTCTTTTGCTTCCGCTGCGACTCTGATTAGCGGAACCCAATTCCAACAATTGGTATCAGAGCACGCTTTGGTGTATGTTTCATGCATGAATTCATGAAAACATCATGTGAATATATGATGGCATATGTTTTCGTCGGGGTTCGGCGTAGATCATGCATATGGATTATGCTATGTATCGTCTTTTTGCAGGTGCCGCGTTGAATAGTAATCTGTGATTGCATGCATCCGGGGGTCGGACCCCGGATTTAATTTTGCATTGATTATTATTATGGATTTTAAGGCTCTAGATGGGCGAGGGTGGGGGTTGACCATCCTCGGTTCCCTGGCCATGTTTCTAGGATTGTCTTCTTTTCTTTCTAGCGAAATTGTACACGAACGAGCACTTGCTCGAAGCGTGTTAGTTTTTTGGTCACAGGAAGAAGGAGATGATGCTACATCCACGGTTCGGGTAAGCAGTACCATGGCGTGCAAAGACCCGACGAAAGCGTGCACGTTGGCGATGAAGGGGATCGTCGTCAGAGATCGTGCAGAACAGAAGAGCGGGATATCTTGGCTGTTCTATTCAGGTTCAGGGGTCGGACCCTGGACTTGATTCAGTTTGGATGTTTTTCTGTTGTTTCTCTTTATTCGTTATTTAGAGAACCCCGATGATAATATGATTATCATTCTTGCTTGTGAGTTTGTCTCTAGATCAGGCTTAGGGTTAGTACTAAAATTATGGATTCATCGGTGTCTCTATATGCTTCTAACACGTGCGAATCCGATGGCTAGCTAAAAGAAAAGGTGGTAACCGCCCTCGTGGTAGTTCAGGTAGCCAAGTACTGTGCACCGAGATAGACGCAGTGTTAGATTTGTTTAGAGATAATTAACTAATGTCTCCATAAGAAGTATGATAACCCTAGTGGGATGCCCTTTCCCCACGTGGTCCTAGCGACCAAGTTAGGTTAGGATTTCACTATATGATACCCGTTTCTAGATAACGTTTGATGGTAGTATGAACTCATCACGATTTGGTTATGCCACCATTAGGTTGAGGTTCGGCGGAGGTTGTCGGATGTCCCTATTTGGCCAACATCGAAACCTGTAATGAGATGAGGTCTACTATGACATCAGGCATCAAATTGTGAATGAGTCATCATCGTA
Organism: Chamaelirium japonicum; assembly: GCA_947650365.1. Lineage (NCBI taxonomy): Eukaryota > Viridiplantae > Streptophyta > Magnoliopsida > Liliales > Melanthiaceae > Chamaelirium > Chamaelirium japonicum. The sequence goes on from OX393556.1 coordinate 59,185,231, forward strand.
GTGGGAGTCCTTTCCACGTTGACCTTAGGCTAGGCTCCAGATCTTAGGATTATGGACAAACTATTGAAGTATCGGGATCCTTGGAATCTATGTAATGTGATCCTTGCAAGAAAGGTGAAAGCTGAGTATTCAAGGTAGGGACTATGATATTTTCCGAGGATACTAATACTTTGCGGGAGGGTTTGTAATCCTAGTGGGAGCGCGGTAGACCAGGGTCTAAGTCTAGGAGGTCGTGACCTTTCTAGATATGCATAAAACCTCATAAAGAGGGGATGTGTAAGAGGTTCCCTCCAAAGGGGAGCCCCTGGCCTCCACAATCAACCGACTAAGGGTCTTGGTGGGAGGTACGCAGTTCGATATTTCTACCGGATAAGAGCTGTGTTTCCTTCCATGCTGGTTCGCCTAGTGGCTTCCTTCGGGACATTGAGGATGCCGGTGGCAGTGGGTGACGGTTTTATCCTGCACCGCGGGAGCCTATGAACCCCCCTGCCGATACCACCTAGATTTGTGGGAAGCATCCGAAAGCTTGTGTGAAGCCGCTGTTGCTGCGCACGCGGGTCACATAAATCTGGCCAAAAGGAGACTGAGAGGTCTTTCAGTTTACCATAGGTAATTCTGATGAAGACTGGGTCGTAAAAACCCCGTTGACAGAAGCGGTTGCATGCTCTCACCGAGATGCTGTCTCCAATTCAGGGCCGATAGTCTCAGTACTCCAACCCAGGAAATTTAGATTCTTAGATGTATCCACTTGAGGTGGTGAAGACATAGCGGCTGGAGTATACATTATCTATTTCTAAATTCCATGAAATAGATTGTAGTAGACCCTAACTATTGCTTTAAACCATTGTTTACAGAAATCATGACCAAGCTCGACCCCCTTGCCTCCATACTTAATGATAACAAACTTACGGGACCAAACTACGAGGACTGGAAGCGTAACCTAATGCTCGTCCTAAGGGTTGACAAACACACAATTGCCCTAAGTACCCCTCAACCGGCCATGCCAGGACCAAGTGCAACTGAGGCCCAGTTAAAGGAATGGAAAGACTGGCTAGATGCTGATAAGATATGCAAGTGCTACATTGTGGCATCCTTGCAGACCGTCCTTCAGAAGCAAGTCGAAGACATGGCCTTTGCTTCAGACATGATGCTCTACCTGAAGGAAATGTTCGAGGGTCGTAGTCGGGTAACTCGTTACCTGACCATCAAAAAATTGGTGTCCACGAATATGGCAGAGGGGACTTTAGTTCGGGATCATATGCTGAAGTTGTTTGGCTATGTGAACGAGCTTGGTTCCTTCGATATCATCTTGGATGCAGAGATCCAGACCGATATTTTCCTCGCGTCTCTGTCAAGAGCGTTTGAGGGCTTCGTTACCAACTTCAACCTTAACCGGTTGGAGATGTCTAACGCAGAGCTCCTAGCGGCACTCCAGGCGGCAGAGGACGGGATAAAGGCAGGAGCCCAATCCCTGAACGTAGAGTGGAATTCTTCTCTAAAAGTCAAGGGCAAGTTTCAGAAAAGAAAGTCTAAGAAGCTCGTGAAGATGGGCCAGGTGCAGTTGTAGGTTCCCAAGCAGAATGGTCCGGCAAAGCCCAAAGGAAAATGTTTCCGATGCGGCAAGAAGGGGCACTGGAAGGGCGACTGCCGTGCGGCTCCCAAGAAGGCTGAGACAGGTATATCTCAAATCCACATAGTGGAATCCCTTGTAGCATCCAGTTGTTCTCCTGTTTCATGGATTGTGGATTTTGGTTCCACTAACCATGCTTGCAATAATTTGCAGGGATTCAAAGAGACAAGAAAACTGGGTGATGGGGAGATAATCCTAAGCATGGGAACTGAGGCCGTGGCAGAGGCTGAAGCAGTTGGAGATGTCGTCTTTGCAGTTCCTTGATGGAAGAAGTTTATTACTTAGAGACATACTTTATGTACCGTCCTTGAGACGAAATTTAATTTATGTTTTCTTATTGAATAATGAAGGTTTTTCAGTTTTATTTGATGCTTCTGGTGTGTCAATTAAATTGAATGGTTCCTTTGTTTGTAAGGGAAAGATACAGAATGGTCTCTATGTAATTAACTCCAATCATAAGCAGGATAACATAACTGAAGCTTGTGTGATTAATTCATCTAAAAGGAAAAGCCCCTCAGATAATCCAACACTCCTTTGGCATCTAAGGCTTGGACACATAGCCTCAGACAGGATTCACAGGTTGGTTAAGGTAGGACTCTTAAGTCCAAATGTTTCAGAAAGCCTACCGACGTGTGAGTCTTGCCTAGAAGGCAAGATGACTAAAAGGTCTTTCCGAGCCAAAGGTAGCAGATCTAAGGAGGTATTGGAGTTGGTACACACTGATGTATGTGGGCCCATAAGTGTCCGTGCTATAGGAGGCTACGAGTATTTCATCACCTTCACAGATGATCACTCGAGGTTTGGATATATATACCTAATACGGCGGAAGTCTGAATCCTTTGATAAGTTCAAGGAGTTCAGAGCTGAAGCAGAAAAGCAGACGGGTAAAAGTATCAAGTCTCTTCGATCGGATCGAGGATGCGAATACCTATCGGATGAATTTATTGGGTACCTGCATGAGCATGGGATCATATCCCAGTTGACTGCACCAGGGACACCACAACAGAACGGTGTATCTGAGAGGAGAACCGAACTTTGTTAGACATGGTTTAGACTATGATGAGTTATGCAACATTGCCACCTAGTTTTTGGGGATATGCCCTAGAGACGGTAGCATATACTTTGAACTTTGTTCCATCAAAGTCAGTACCCCTAACTCCTTGGGAGCTGTGGTTGAAGCGAAAGCCAAGCCTACAGCACTTTAGGATTTGGGGTTGTCCAGTACATGTGCGAAAGGACAAGCGAGATAAGATGGAGTCAAAAACTTAAGGTATGTCTGTTCGTTGGGTATCCAAAAGGGACAAAGGGTGGTTTATTTTATGATCCTGAGGATAGAAAGGTTGTCGTCTCGACGAACGTCGTATTCCTGGAGCAGGATTATTTAATAGACCATAAGCCCACCAGTAAAGTAGTTCTTGACGAATTATTTGGTACTGATGGGAGTACGCAGACAGAAAATATAGTGGGAGCCGATACTACTAAGATTAACGGTACTGTAGAATCGACTCCTATGTAACCACCGCAGGTTCGTCGCAGTGGGAGGACCACAAGTGCTCCTGATAGATACATTGAAGAAGCCTTTATGGTTGATCCAGAGTTTCAGGAGAATGATCCTCTGAACTATGACGAAGAGATGGTATCCACTGACCATGCAGCATGGCAGGAAGCCATGGAGGTAGAACTGACATCGATGTCCCAAAATTCGGTCTGGACACTTGTAACACCTCCTCACAACATTAAACCTGTTGGGTGTAAGTGGGTGTACAAAAGGAAAAGAGGCCCGGATGGTACCGTTGAGACTTACAAAGCTAGACTAGTCGCTGAGGGTTATACCCAGCGAGAAGGGATCGACTATGACGAAACCTTTTCGCCAGTGGCTATGCTTAAGTCTATCTGGATCCTCTTATCCATTGCAGTCTATTATGATTGGGAGATCTGGCAAATGGACGTCAAGACCGCATTTCTCAATGGGGATTTGGAAGAAGACATCTACATATCTCAGCCTTCAGGCTTTGTCGCAAAAGGTCATGAAGGTCTGGTGTGCAAGTTGCAAAGGTCCATTTATGAACTGAAGCAAGCATCCAGAAGTTGGAACATGCATTTTGATCAGGCTATCCAGTCTTATGGATTTGAACAGAACGTGGATGAGCCATGTGTTTATAAGAGGAGCGATAAGACTGCAGTAGTTTTTCTAGTGCTTTACGTGGACGATATCCTGCTCATCGGAAACGATGTTGGAACGTTGTTTACAGTGAAGGTGTAGTTATCATCTCAATTTGACATGAAAGACCTGGGTGAAGCGAGTTATGTTCTGGGTATCAAGATAACTCGAGATCGCCAGAACAAGATTCTCTCGCTGTCACAGTCAGCCTACATAGATACTATCTTGGTCAGATTCAGTATGCACAACTCCAAGAAGGGACTGGTTCCATTCAGACATGGAATGAAGTTGTCCAGGGATCAGGGTCCTAAGACTCCTGAGGAGAGGGCAGAGATGCAGAAGATACCTTATACTTCGGCAGTAGGGAGTCTGATGTATGCCATGCAGTGCACGAGACCAGATATATGCTATGCAGTAGGCATGATGGGCATGTATCAGTCAAATCCGGGTCCATGGCACTGGACTGCTGTGAAAAGTATACTCAAGTATCTCCGTAGGACATGAGATTATGAGTTAGTTTACTCTTCACAGGAACTGATGCCGATTGGATATATGGATTCTGACTTTGCGTCAGATCCGGAATCCAGGAGATCAACGTTAGGGTTTGTGTTTTCATTAGGAGGAGGAGCTGTCAGTTGGAGGAGCGTGAAGCAGGGATGCATCGCGGATTCGACGACAGAGGCTGAGTACGTTGCGGCGTGCAAAGCAGCTAAGGAGGCGGTGTGGCTCAAGAAGTTCCTCACGGACTTAGGATGCGTACCGGGAGCTCAAGATCCTATTGTCCTTTACTACGATAATAGTGGAGCGGTAACACAATCCAAGGAGCCAAGATATCACCAGAAGAGCAAGCATATCGAGCGGAAATACTACATAATCCGGGACTTGCAGAAGCGAGGGGAGGTAGCAGTGACTCAGGTGGCGTCTGCAGATAACATGGCGGACCCTTTCACAAAGGCATTACCAACCAAGGCTTTTGAGAAGAACGTGGATGCCATGGGAGTTAAGACTGTTGTTCCCCGCTAGGCCAAGTGGGAGATTGTTGTAGCTCGTGTGTCCTTAGCGTGGATTTTCTGTATTAACATTAATAAAGACGACTTTGGTTATTGCTTTAATTAGAATACTACTCTGGTATATGATAATACTCATATAATAAAAGGACCATAGGGAACACAGTAGGCCACTGAGACGCATGGAGGATCCATGCTTGGGAGACCCAGTGGACCAGTTCTGTGTAGACCTAGAACTAGTTCACAGCTTTGGTGATGCTGGTCGCTTCACCGAGAATAAACTGTTGGCAGGTAGAGGATGTGGTGAAGTCTCCACCATGGGAACGTGGGATTCCCATTCACCTGACCAAGCACGATGATCGTGTTGAACAGGAACCAAGACGGTGCACAGTTCAGTGATTCAGACACTGGTGCAGAAACCGTCTTACTACTATAGATAATCTGTCCTTAACCCTGAGGGACCATGCTCACTGGGCCAACCAGTTGTGTGGTGCTTTGATGTGCCAACGTGTGCGGACCTTCCATAGTCCAATACCACGGTACGTTGGGTTATCCGGTTGGCGCTTGAGTGACATGTAATCCCTATAGGTTATCCGACGTCCAGTGTTGGATGGGTGCGTTTTGATGAGTCAATCTGTCCACACAGTGAACCTAGGCCTGGTGGTTGTCAGTATGACTGACGATGTTCCGGATGCTAGGCATAGCACCGGAAGGTGTGTGGTGTTATAGATGATAAGTCATCAAACCCTAGTCAGATGATCGATCGGGATCTGACGGTGCTCCCCACCGCCCGAGTCGTATCATGACACCAATAATATGAGGGACTGAGGATTATCGGAGTATAGTAGAGAATAGGGTTACGAGGGAGTAACATAAGTTTAGGATCACTAGAGTTCATCTCGCGTCGCACTCTGGGTGGCTACGCGGGTTAATCGGATTAGGACTGATTAACGGAACTTTCGGTGTGTCACCGGAATAGTTAATCAGGGATCCGGTTGGAGCTAGAGATCCCGAACCCTGAAGGTTCCACCCTGTCGTTGCGATTCCGAGTAGCGCACCTTACTCAGTCTCACTTTCAGTTTTCCGCTTTTTATGAAGGGCGTTTTCGTCTGGACTTCACGATAGACACCCGGAAGACCTAAATCCGACCCCCCCTCATCCCTATCCACCTAGGGGCCGGCCCTAGGCTCCTTGGAGCCATGGGAGACCGGCTCTATAAAGGAAATAGGGAGGGGAGGGCCGGCCCTAATGCTTCTACTCCCTCGCCTCTAAAAATCTGACCCCTAGTCCTCCCTCTTTGTGGTTTCGGCCAAGGAAAAGAGAGGAAGAAGAAGGGAGAAGGAAGAGGAAGGAAGGAGAAGGAAGAAAGGAGAAAGAGAAGGAGAAAATCTCGTGGCTCGCCATCGTCTTCGCAACGGATTCCTCCATCGGCTCGTAATCCCTGCACTCAGAGACGGGATTTCGAGGATTCTTCAATTCGCAAAGGACAAGGTGCTATCCGACAGTTTCCCTTGCGATTCAAGTGCGGTTCTTCATCATTCCGTAATCTCCGGATCATAGATCCATAAGGTATGATGAATCTAAACATCTAAGTAGATGCATGCATGTCTTTCGTAGATCGTAGTATGCCTCTAGGGTGTCCGCACATATGCTAAGATCGTAGATTTGTATGTAGATTGTTTTGTATCACGAATTGTAATGAAACATACACCGTATAATCTTCGGATCTTTCTTTTGCTTCCGCTGCGACTCTAATTAGCGGAACCCAATTCCAACAGCTTCCACCCTGAAAATCCAGGGGAAGATACAGAAAGTTGTATTCCATGGCGTCGCCTCCTTGTTGCTTCAGAGTCTCCCCTCGACAGTGCTCGTCAAGCAGCTCACGAAGTTGCTCCTTGCTCAGCTTGTTCGGGAGGCTCTCAATCATGAGGGTAGTGTTCCCAATGGCAACTCGTCCACTACCAGCCTCCTCCTCTCTGAACTCGAAGCCTCCGGCGGGGAGCCAGAGCGGATTCCTTCTATATCTCGGAAACGACTTCTTTCGAATGAGCCTGTTGATCCACCATCTCGGTCTGGCTGTTGTTGTTGATTTTTCCAGGGACCACCAACCTGTAAAAATGAATTAGAATAGCTATCTTTGTACGAATGGATTAGAATGGTTACATTCGTATGAATGAAATAGAATGGCTACATTCATTCGTATGAATGCATAAGAATGGCTACATTCCTATAAATGAATTAGAATGGTTCGTACGAATGAATTAGAATCGCTATATTCGTATGAATGAATTAGAATAGATATATTCGTTCGTATGAATGAATTAGAATGGCTACATTCATACGAATGAATTAAAATAGCTCGTATGAATGAATTAGAATGGCTATCTTCGTACGAATGAATTATAATGGCTATATTCGTACGAATGAATTAGAATGGCTACATTCATTCGTATGAATGAATTAGAGTAGCTACATTCATACGAATTAAGTAGAATGGCTATATTCATTCATACAAATGAATTAGAATGGCTATATTCTTACGAATGAATTAGAATGGCTCATACGAATGAATTAGAATCGCTACATTCGTACGAATGAATTAGAATGGCTATATTCATTCGTATGAATGAATTATAATGGCTACATTAGTACGAATGGATTAGAATGGCTCGTATAAATGAATTAGAATGACTACCTTCGTACGAATGAATTAGAATGGCTATATTTATTCGTATGAATGAATTAGAGTAGCTACATTCATACGAATGAATTAGAATAGCTCGTGTGAATGAATTAGAATAGCTACCTTCGTACGAATTAATTAGAATGGCTACATTCATACAAATAAATTAGAATAGTTATATTCATTCGTACGAATGAATTAGAATGGCTACCTTCGTACGAATTAATTAGAATAGCTACATTCATACGATAGAATTAGAATGGCTCGTATGAATGAACTAGAATGCCTACCTTTGTACAAATAAATTAGAATGGCTATATTCGTACGAATGAATTAGAATGGCTATATTCGTTCGTACGAATGAATTAGATTATCTAGATTCATACGAATGAATTAAAATGGCATGTACGAATGAATTATAAAGGCTACCTTCATACGAATTAATTAGAATAGCTAGCCTGGGCGACACGATCAACCGACGAGCGACTCCTTGAATTAACAGTGAGTTGCTGCTCTGGGTGTTGGCTTGTCGTGAACTGACTACTCATTGAGCGAGTCGTTGGATGCTGAGCGTCTGAGTGCATATTGCTTTTCTCCAGTTGGTCCATCGGTGTCTTCGCATTTAGGTATAGCGATGGTAACATACGGATTACTCCGGCAATCGATAATTGCTACCGAAGGAGCTGGGAAGCTTGGAAGTTGTAAGTTGATAGGATCGCAATCCCACAGACGGCGCCAAACTGTGGGGGAGGATTCATGTCGTCGTACGTGACCCTCCTCCAACAGTCGATTGAAGGTTTTACCCTTCGGGATGTGGCGCGCTTCGAAGCACTGAGTTGTGACTTGCTAGGCTGTCACATAAGCACTGTAGGGTAGAGAAAGAAAGAGTTGACACTAGATGTGGTGACGAAGTTCAACCGAAGCCTACGTCTCCATGTGATAAGAGACAACCTTTGAATCCACTATCTCTGAATGAAGTAGAGCTACTCTCAACAGACCGATGAGTACTTCTTACAAGATGACAGAGGTGGAGAGGGAATCTGAAAACCAGAAAGCTCAGGGAGCTCTGGAAAACAGAAAATGGGATTATGGTTTGGATCTTTGAGCCCTTGAATAATTTATAGGGTCTGCTATCTATAAAGGTTTGGTTTATCTAGGGAATATTCTAAGAATATCCGGGATTTGGTAAATACCCGGGGGGATTTACCAGACCCCAGATAATGCAAGTGGGCCCCAGGCAAGGCTGCGAGTCCCACCGTCGTACTTGTGGACCCCAGGCAGGATTGCGGGTCCCACTGTCGTACAAGTGGACCCCAAGCAGGGCTACAGGTCCCACTGTCGTGCTTGTGGGCCCCAGGCAGGGTTGCGTGTCCCACTACAGAGCGTTAGCCATATTTTGCACCCACAGCTCTTCCCCGTCTCCTTCGGCCACCCCCTTGCTATGCTGCCTCTCGCCCGCCCCTCGGGGAAAACATTAAACGGTAAGGAATGTGATGGACCAATAATTGATGTTACATAAAGAAGGTAATTTCTTCACTGTAGTTAATTAAATACCCCCATCTCCAATGCAATAATTGCATCCAGGGACTACAAATTGCTCAATATTTATTGTCATTCCTTTTCATTGTTTCTTATTTTCAGATTTAATTAATGATGTTTCTAGTAGTCCTTCCCATAAATTGAATATATCACCTGATGTGTGAACTCGAGTGCAGGTGGTGCTTCATCGTCGAGCTCGTGTACTGGTCGAGGTATAAATGAATTGGATCGAGATACACGGATCGAGATCTTTTGGGCTCGTTTGGTTGCCGTGCAAATGATGTGTGTACATCTATTTGCACATGTGACATTTGCAATTAAAATTTCATGTGTTCAGGTAAAATTTTATTTGCACAGTTTTATATGCAAAAGCTGTACAAATTAGGCAAGTGTGCATCTATTTACACACATCACGTCCCATTAACCAAACAATCCTAAATTGTTTGCACATGTGTTTTCAGAATCACATGATAAAAACACAGGAACCAAAGGACCCCTAAGTGCAGCTTGCAATGTTTATGATTAGAAGCAAGCACTGAAGCTTGATAAGATGTGAATGAGTAAATCTCTGCATCCAGTAAGCTCCTGACGGGCCTTACTGGAGGAGGATGCTTCTTCTCCTGCTTCAACCCCGATTGGAGCCAAAGTATTATTCATTTTTCTAATGCTCCGTAGTCTTACATGTCATAGCAAATCACTAGACGCAACCTGGTGTGCAGGTTTGTCACCAAATTCATCATGAAGTCCCATGTAATTTTAGAAAAGAGAAAGTATTTTTTTACAATGATATTTAAAAAATATTTTATAACTGGTCGGCCTTGTACGAAACTAAATTCGAAAAGTTGTGAGGCAGCACCACAAAGCATCCCGCCATATCGGCTGTTTTTCTTTTTATGTTGCAAAACTTGGTAATACAGTTACCGATATTAAACTCGGCATCCGTACCTGTCATAGCATTCGCTAGACACGATCTGGGTTGGGGGGGTGAGATTGTCACGAAAATTATCATAAATTTTAGAAAAGAAAAAAATTATTTTTTTAAATGGTATTTAAAAAATACTTATAGTTGTACTGGCCATATGAGAAACTTAATTCAAAAGGTGATCATCTGACGGCTATGTGGTGGCAGAACACGCTGATCCCAGTATGTACAGAACTTGTAAACCCAAGAAACACCGCACAAAGTATCGACGCAATGAGAAGATTCATGCATCAAACGACACCACAAGGCCCACAACCATACGATACAATGCCAAGGGGAGATGGAACATACTCAATTTTGGATCTAAATAAAATCAGGAATTTGTAAAATCACTGTAAGCCATGCTGAGATTTTCGAAACCGATCCCAGCCCCACCGTAAAATCTCAACCAGTGGGTCGAGGTTGTCCGAGTCCGAGTTGAGCCGACCCAGCGCAAGATTCTGGAGAAATATATGTGCATGACAAACTGTAAGTCTCATGTAAATGCAGGATACCAAGCAATCCAAATGAAGAGCATACCAGTCATAGGGTTCATCCATATTAAAACATAGAAAGGATACTGGATTTATTTATACTTCTCATCAGTATGAGATACTTAGCCATTATAGAACTCAAAGAGTTTATGTTCATCCTCCCGATAAAATTGCGACAGACCTGAACCAACAGATAGAGAGATGATAAGGGCTGCCGTCCACACTGTCAAGAACCTCTCACCTCTGCTGCTATGGTCCTCAAGTGACCAAATCAACAGAACAGAGGGGGGGCAGCAGTTACTACTAAGTGCCATCAGCACGTACTTACAACCAGCAGTCACCCATACAATATACATACATCTTCATATACACAAACATACATACATACGTATATAAAGGCATAGCCCGCAAATATTTATACGGCAAGTTCATCAAGGCGACGATCCATGATCTCAGAAATGGACTTCATGAATGCAGCTTCGCTGGTGCCTGGAAGAACAGCATCCCTTGCTTCGCGGACGATTTGCTCAATCTTGGATTCCTTCTTGAGGGTTTCTCTGCACATGATGCTCCCTATGTCGTATGGGGCGAGGCCTCTTGCTGCTCCCTTCTTCAGAAGCATGGTGGAGATGTGGAGGGTGCGGGAGCACTCGAGCGGCAGTTCCAAGCCGTAGAACTTCAGGAGAGCAAGATCTTGCTCGGCGTCCAGCGATCTTATGTACTCGATGGTTTCAGAATCAAACGGTTGGCGGGCTTGAGGCCAGTAGAGCCATTCAAATGTGCAATCTTCAAACTGCATCAAATCAAACATGGAATAAATATAAGCTCACTGATTACACATTAGAAACACAATTGGACATAAAATATAAATAAATACATGAGGCATCAGGAAAATTTTAGGCGCATCATCAAGACGAATAAAACAATGATTAGGGTTACTGTATTTCTCATAAAACAATGAAAAAAAATATAGATATAATTGACAAGGGAGTTCTCATAAATGATTAGGGTTACTGCATGCAATTAGTAGTTAATATGCATGCAGCCCCATAGAGTATCATCTCTTTCATAAGGGCAAGCAAAATCCTGTATATGAGCAATCGATGCTAGGACCCACAAAGCAATGGACAAGATATGGATATGAATGAAGTGTAGGAGCACCATGATTAAGAGTTTAAGACAAGGTTAACCTGAATGCATCCCAATGGATTCAGTACCAAGTTTACCAACAACCAGTCATAAGAATTCCAAGTTAGTTGTGTTTGTTCTGAAGAAATGACAACATGCTTCATGCCAATAGGATTACTTCTCATCAATAACTACCAAACTTATGTATCAAACAAGTGGAATGTGGTAAAAAATCACTAAGGTTCTAGTAGACTCATCCAATTAATTGGTAGAGCGGTAAATCATACCAATTGATATTTTGTACACTAGTTTTTGTGAACCTAGAAAGAAAGGTTCAAGATTTTCACCTACAAGAAAGCAATGAAGGAAAGATCGAAAACGCGACAAAAGGTTGAAGAGAGATGCAACAGCAGTTGTTGAATCATAACACGAAGGAAATAGCATGATATCCATCGGTTACAAGAATGTCCAGAGCAGTGTTGTCAAGGCGTCGCCTAGGCCATGCCTAGGCGACCGCCTAGGCCTTTTCAGGCCCGGTGGCCTAGGCCACAGCCTAGGCGGGCGGCCTATATAAAAAAAAAAAAAATTATTTTTTTTTGTTTTTCTCTCTTCTTTTTGTTTCCTTTCCAATGTATGTATGACCCATATACTTAAATACTATTTTATATGTCTATTCCATATTCTTAGCAATTTTTCTATATCTATTTCATGTTCTTTTTACTAAGTTTAATGTTGTTTGTTTATAGAATTTTTTTCCTCTTTGAATTATTTTTCTATATACATATGATTTAACCTCTCTAATGCTTCAATTTCTCCAATTTTAGGGTTGTGCTAAATTTTTAGGGTTTGTTTATTATGCTTGATTTGTTTCAAAATGAATGTTAGGGACATAGGGTTTTAATGTTCAAACTTCTAGATTATAACCTCTTAATAGTAACATAATTTGATTCATTGATTGTTACATGTTGATGTTGCATGGCATACATGATTTTTGTATTCATATTTCAATGATTTAGCATGACAATGATGACATGAATATTCTTTTTGGATAAGAATGTTTAATTTCGGTTGTTTGATTAATTTTATATGAAGTTTTTAATGGTATTATGCTTATTATTTGTTCAAATCTGAATATTATCCCATATATATAAATTTTAATATTAAAAAAATTTATTGCCTAGACCTCGCGCGCCGCCTAAGCCACGCCTCACTTAATCAGGCCTGACCACCTAAGCATCGCCTAGGCATCGCCTAGCCGCCTTGACAACACTGGTCCAGAGGCAGAGTATGAATTACAAAACTTACAAGGGGGACTACCAAAAATTACATTCATCTGAGGTTTGGAGAATAAATAGCACAGTGGATCATTAGTCCTTCCAAAAAAAAAAAAGAGTAAGCACATGATAGTATAGTTTAATGTTTGGCACATCATTAGCATGAGAAGACTGGTTCGGTAGAAATTCCAAATATCATACATGGTTGAGATCCAAAATGAGCCTTAGATATTTGGTTAGCCAATGTGTCCCTCATGTGATTCCTATTTCTCGGAACGTGAGTGAAGTCCGCAAAACTCAACCAGGAATGAGGCTCTGTACTACCCCCTGATACTTCTTCAGGTGAGGTTCTCTCATCTACCACTCCCCCACGGCATGACTAATGACAAAATTGGAATTTCCTATTACTCTAAGATACTTGAGCTCTCAAACAAAAGTGGCTCTCAGAACCACAACGAAAGCCACATACTCGGTGACGTTGGTAGCCAGGAACTGGCGTTGGAGTGCCTCGGAAATTTGCACTCCCTCAGGTGACTGGAGAGAGATGATCCCTGCACTGTGGCAGTGTTGGGTGCCATCTAAGTAAATTCCCCTTGAACAAAATGCTTTTCTTCTTATGAAAGTTTATCATCCAACATCCTTCAAGCCATTAAGGTACACTACCATCCTTATCAGTACGAGATGTTATTGTTAACATTATGGCTCATCAAAAAGAGTTTGTTAAATCAAAAGTAGGGAAGATGATAAATGTCTCCTCTAATGAGCATCGTTGTGGTGAAGGAAGACAAGAAACTACTGAAAAAGTAGAAATGACAGATGCGACGATGGATGTTGGACAATAGAATGAGGGAAAACATGGAATAAGCATTAGTGTCGTAGAAGTATAGAGGAAAAGAAAGACCATAGAACTCAAGAAAAGGCACGAGGCATGATTTCTGGAAAGCGTTTTCCCATGAAACTACGAACACCAGTGGGGGTCTCAACTATCAAAAAGAAGGGGAAATCCCTTCCCCGAAGGACAATTCAGAGAAAGATACCTAGATGATCTTGATTGGATGAGTTTATCATGGCATCTCCTTTCCAATTTCCAAGCCGATTGATTAGTCATGGTCAGCTAGATCGAGGAGTGGCCCCATTGGTCCATTGAGGCCTGCAAGTAGGGCTTCTTTCCTCAATCTGTGAGTTACCAAGGAGATTTCATATCAATGAATGTCATTGAGACCACTAGGTGGATATGTACAATGAGAGGGCACAACCCACAGCAAAGTTTGATGAAAAGAGGGGATATGAGCGATCATGAAGCTACTCACGCCCGAATAATCAATCAAGGATCAAAGGAGACCAAGAGATATACACAGGCATCCTTCATGTTTGATATTTTTCCCATCTTAAGAAAATTCTTTCCAAACTATCATATGATTTGCCAAAAGACAATTTAACACATGAAACTACTGAGGAGTGTTATTATCCTATTATTTGGTGGGTTCAATAGAGATAAGATGTAGCAAAAGCTTCAAGCTTTGAAAGATAAATGTACATGCTTCTGAATTACTGCTTCAGCTATGATTGAGTACACATCCTGGCTATCATAGATAATTGTCCTCTGAAAACCACAAGGGTTTACCTCATGTATTGAGATTATTTACCTTATCGAGAAGACATAACCATTCATAAAAAAGAAGGCAACAAGGTAAGTGTCATAACCGAGGGAATTCTAGGCAAATGGTAGAAAAAGAAATTAACAAGAAGAAAACAACATGCTAACTTCACGCATTCCATAGAGTGGCTAAAGCACAAACGACCTAGAGTATTAGGAGGTATTATTCCAAAAATAGTCAGCAAAACAAAAAAATCCATACTTACTTTCTCGGGCAAGCAGTATCCATGATCAATTGGAACCAGTGCTAAACGGCCCTCTCCCTCCCTGTAAAGTAATATGTTCCCCGCGTGTCGATCTGTATTTGCCAACCTTATATCCAACAAACAAATCTTATGAACCTCCTCCACTGGGAATGCCCTAGGCCCTATATCCTCACAACTACCGCAATTCTTCACAAACATCTGTAGGGACCCGGTCTTGACATACTGCTCCGAACGATCATACCCTTTGGGATAATTAAAGGCTTCATGCAAGCACCGAACCATGATTGTCGGAGGAACGCCAGAAAACCCAACTTCATCGCACAAGAACGAGTGGCGCCTACTCATAGGATGGTCAAGAATGTATGCTGCAACTTCCCTAAGAGCACCCTCTCCAACCCGAGTTCCCCTCTTCAAACCTTCACCATCAGATGACAAGGGAAGCCCTCGAGGATTGTTCACAGCCATTGGCTCCTCATCGACTGGCTTAAAAACAGCAACATATTCCTGACCCGATATGTCCTGCATAAAATATGCTCCTCCTGAACCTTCAGAAGACATGACCGGTGGATTTCCCTTCTCCAATCCAGCAGATGTAGAGCGAACCAGGTCCCTAACCACCGGGGGCAATTCATCTATTGGATTAACAATGACCGCCTCGATCCAAACATCTCTATTGGGTGGATTCCTGGGAATTACTTGAAGCCCACCCGACTCGGTTTGCTCATCAGTACTCGGAGCAAAAACTAACAGCTCAAAATCCTTGTCAACGGGCTTAGTCCTGACCTTTACTGATCTGCGTACGAGCAAGTGGATGACCGCATCATTGAACTTGCAAATGTCACCAATCAGCCGGCAATCATCAAGCTCCTCGCCATCGTAGAGTACCTTCTGATCTTCAAGATTTACAAAATCCTTAACCCTCTTAGCAATTTGCTGCTTGACATAGGCAACATTCCGGCTCCGCTCAACGTGGAGCTTAAACTTCTTTCCGCAGGTAAATTTAACAGCGATGGCTCTCAGGTTGGAGAGCCGGATGATGAGGTGGAGGATGTTGCCGTCAGACACGCCATAGTCCCGGACAAGGCAGTTGTCGCGGGCCAGCTCCCGGCCGTCGAAGACCAGCTTCTGCCTCTTCACGACGTACCCCTTCCAGCTCTGGATCCTGAGCTTGACCGAGGCGATGGAGTCGGATTCCAGGACCCGCATGGGGATCATCGGCGAGCCCGGGAGAGCGAAGTAGATCAGGATGGACTCGGGCGAGCAATGCGGGGTCCGGGCACCGTCGGACCCGAAGGGGGAGAGGGCCAGGTCTTCTCGGACGGGGCCGAGAGCAATTCTGGGCGCCGACATTGTCCGCCCTCGCCAAGAAAACCAAAATGCCCCGCTTGCCTTCGGCGGCAACCGGAAGCAGAAAAAGGCGAGCGACCGCCTCAAACCCTTATAAACATCTGTAACGTGTAACCCTAAAACCCTACAGGATTCTTCAAGGATTCCATGAAAACCTCTTCGGTTTGAATCCAAGCAGTATAAACCCTACAAAAATATTTGACCTCTAAGAATCAAACAGCAAACCCTTGACCGGAAAGGGGGTCCCTTTCCAAGGATTAGGGTTCCATCCGAGAGGAGCGGGGAATTGGGATTTACATTTTAGACTGCGGTCCTCAGTGGGATGAAGAGGGATCAAGAGAAGAACGAAATGCTTCGGGTCTCACGATCCAAGAAATGGGGAGCGATGAGGCCCGGGATGGATTCTTACCGGAAGGGAAGAATCGAGTGAGAGGAGCGACGGAGGCGAGCTTAAATCGGACGATAAGTTTGGTAAAAACCGGAAATCGGTTGTCGGGGGGTTGCATCAAATTTAGGGTTTTTCGGTTCCGGGATCGATCCTCCTTCCGCTCCTCTCCTCTCCTCTCCTCGCCCCAAGGACCGATCTTTCCTGCCAGATTTTCGATTACTTCGGTGCCAATTATTTCAAAAAGTTTGAAAAGGTCGGTCAGTAAGAAAGGAGGGGTGTTGAGATGGATGGAGACGACGATGTCGCCGTTGTTTACGGTTCGGACCAGGCCCTGACGGGGAACTGGTAACGGTGTCGTGTCGTCCACCCGACATGGCAGGAGGAATAAACTAGTTTCGGAATCCCCGAGATGCCCCTGGCTAACAGCCCCCCGCCCCCCCTGTGCCGGTAGACCCGGAGCACAGTAAGGAGGCAAGCAGTGATTGGTGAAGGGGAGGGGCATACAGTATTAAAAAGGGAAATTTTATTCATACCCCCATAAATCTGTAATTAGCCCCCATTTCCAACAAACTTGAACATACCCTTTTTTTTTTTTTTTCATACCACATTCCTATCCCAAAAATATCCTTCCCTCTTACACCCCACCTTCAAACACATACCCCTTAAGTATACCCCAATTATATGCACTCTTGAATATACCCCACTCTTAAATAAACCCCATGCAGTTGGCTGGTACTTGAAGGCACAAGTAGGGCTGCAACTTGGGCGGGCCAACCCGAGTCCAACCTGAACCCAACCCAAATTTGGGTGGGCTAACCCGAGCCCAACCTGAATTATTTCTCCTCTACCATATTGAAGCCGGTCAACCCACTCTGCACAACCCGATTAACTCGGCCAACCCGACGGGTTGGGCTTGGGCTAAGGAAGTTCAAAAAGACCTTGGGCTGGGTTGGGTTGGGTTGGGGGTACAAAAGACATTGAGTTAGGGCTTTGGGGTTTGGGGTACAAAAGAAAAGGGCATTGTTGGTATTAAAGGGTTGTTGAGTAAGTTATTGAGAAACGATAGGGAGGTGGGGGCTAATTATAGATTTTTGGGGTATGAATAAAATCTCCCATTAAAAAGGAATAACGTGCCTACCGTACTTGTCCAGAGATAGATTTAGTGAAAACGACAAACAAAGTTATTCTTTTTAACAGTATGTACCTCCTATTGGAAAATATCTACTTTACCCCTATATATAAGGGTACAAACTACAAAGAACTCATGTGAGTTCCATGATTTTGCCGGATCAAAAATAAATTTTAAAACTATTTATCAAAAAATAAAAATTGCTATAGTGATTTCACTGTAGCAAAGAGTAACAATTCAAAAGTGAAAAGTAACAACTGCTGCAATGGTAATAAGAGTAATAATTCAGTTAGTGAAGAGTAACAATTGCTACAATGATTCGATTGTATCAAAAAAAAAATTCAAGATTTCTTTTAAAAACAATTACTAAAATGATTTCACTATGGCAAAACGTAAAGATTTAAAAATAAAGAGTAATAATTAATACAGTGGTAGCAATAGTAACAATTCAATGATTGAAAAGTAACAATTGCTATAGTGACTTTAATGTAGCAAAAAAAAATTCAAAATTTCTATAAAAAATATATATTGCTACAACGATTTCACTGTAGCAAAGAGTAACAGTTGCTATAGTGGTAACGAGAGTAACAGTTCGGTGATTAAAGAGTAACAATTGTTGCAATGATTTCATTGTAGGGATTTTATTTTTCTCAAAAAAAATTAAATAAAATTACTACAGTGATTTCACTGAATCAAAGAGTAACAATTACAAATTTTAGTAATATAGATATTTTAGTTATTTAAAGGGGAGAAAAGTCAACAAAGGGACTTGATCTAATGCATCTTTTTTGGGAGGGACCTGATGCAAAAACATCTTATTATCTATCTTTTAGCTAAAAAAGATCTTCTTAAAAAACTATCCCCCATTTAAAAAAAGAAAAAAATTTATGATAATGGTTTAATGCATGAGGGACCACATCACCCAACATTTGAGAAAAAACTTGGATGGGGAGGTCCTACCACATTACCACATGAAAGCAGTGTGGAGTGGGATAACTTATCAGGTGCACTAAAGCATTTTTGCTACTCGATTGATTTGTTGCATTTTGCTTACAGCCCATTCGTGGTCTGCCACATTGTCCAAAAATAATGGCATAATGGAAACTACACTTGCTACCAAATAGTATTTGTCAATTACGCCCTTTTTTTGGGATTGTTGCAGATCATGATTGAGTTGTAAGCAAGTGCAGCAAATCAGTCGGGTAGCAAAAATGCTCTCCTATGCGTCAAATTGAGCGCCTCTAAACCATTGCCTTATGGGGGCCACAGCAATACTCAATATGGCACACCGTGATAGGCGTCATTACGTTGCGATGCTGGTAAGCCTCCCCATTAGGGCTGGCAATTTCGAACCCAACACGGCAGACCCGACACGAAGTTAGCGGGTCTGGGTCAGGGCTAAACGAGTTCAGGTCGTAAACGGGTCGACATGATAGACCCGTTTAATAAACGAGTCGGGTCCAGGTTTAGGGTCTAGATACGGTAGACCCGGGAAGACCTGTTTAAAATTCAACTGGTCGTGTCGGGTTGGGTCTAAGCAATCCGATACTGTAATATATAGCACAGCGGGGCTATCGGATTAGGTCGGGTCGAGTCGGATCGGGTCAACTGAATAAACCCATGTGGTAAACCGGTCTTATAGGGTCTACCCGTTTATGAATGGGTCGGGTACAGGTTTAGGATCTAGATATGATTAGTTAAATGGGTCGGGTCCGGATCTAGGGGTTTTGGACACATCCCGAAACTAGACACGAACCCGACCGGACCCATTGCCACCCCTACTCCTCTAAGCTGCTCTCCTACTTTAGCATATTTTAACTTTTTTATATTGTGGACCCCACTCCTCTTCACCAATACCTGTGTGACGCCTCATCGTGTGCTGGGTGGATCGGCACAAGAGGTAGCCGGCAAGTATTGCTCATTCCTTCGACTCGATTGATGCACGTGCAAACCATCGCCACCGCTACCCAACAACAAAAGGATGGATGGAGGAGCAGGTCCGTGAGGGTCACTCATAACACCGGTGAGGAGGAGGAAGAGGATAAGGAAGGAGGAGCTGGTTGGCAACCTTCACAGTAGGAGTGGGACTTGGACAGGTCTGACCCGAACCTGACTTGCCTAACCCGAACAAAGGACAAGCATGAGTAAAACTAGTAAAAAGTTTGAACGGATTTGGACAAAAAGAGATCAACTCGATTTTAATTTGAACGGATTTAGGCATGTCTTTACCAACCCGAGGAATCCGAGTAGGCAAGTATAATGGCATACATGCTTATAGGGCTGTCCATCACTACAGCCATTCCAGAACATGATGGAGCTTTTAGAGAGAGAGAGAGAGAGAGAGAGTGGTGTTCTCTGATCTTGTAGGGCTGTCCATCACTACAGCCATTCCAGAACATGGAGCTTTTAGAGAGAGAGAGAGAGAGAGAGAGAGGTGTTCTCTGATTTTATTTTTTATAGTAGTGGTTATTGTTGGTTAATATAATTTTTTTTTTTTTAAGAGATCAGGTATTTTTATTTCTTATGATCAATTTAAACCCCACCAACCATTTAAACCCCACTAACCAGTCCATTTTTTGGCAAATTGAGCAACCCGGGCATCCCGACTTGGGCAAGCAAAGGTTGGGCTTCCCCGGATTCCACGAGCAAAACGGATTGAGGTGTGAGTAGGTTGGGTTGAGCATGGGCAGACCCCTCAACCCGCCCAAGTCCCACCCCTACTCCACTGGCACCAGGACTGTATCCTCCATGGGCACCAGCAGTCTAAAAACGTAACTTGGGCTGATAATCTTGGAGTCAATGAAAAGGTGAGGGCTATTTATGTAAATACACTTTGAAAAACTTAACCCCTGTACAATTTACTTCAACAGGTAAGGTGGTGCCAAGTTGACCAATGATCATAAAAATTTGGGGTGAGGGGCTAAAGCACTTGGAGCAGATGCTCTTTTAGTCTAAGGACAGCACAACTTAGTTCACTGTGAAGTCCCACCATGTTTTAGGACAAGTCCCCTAACTGTCGTCGTTGACTTTTCAACACAATCAAATGATCAAAATGCCCTTCCAATACCCATCCAACCGAACCAATCCCGCAAGAGTCACAATTCATTCGCTACAATGATTTCATTGTAGTGCCTATAGTGAAATCATTGTAGCAAGAGTAACAACTTAGTTCGATAAGAGTAACAATTGGCCGAATTAATACCCTACAGTGAAATCAGTATAGTAAGGGTATCAATTCGGTTTGGTAAGAGTAAGAGCAAATCAATAACTCTTGCTACAGTGATTTTACTGTAGCTTCTGCAGTAAAATCACTGTAGTAGCTGCTATGGTGCATTGTACCAATCAACCGAATTGTTACTCTTGTTGGAGGGGTAATTGTTAAGTTCTTTTTGAGAGGTGACTTAATTGCAGGACACGTTAATTTCGAAACATAGCTAATATAGCAAATTATACTCATTCTGAAAACAAATGTATAATCTTTCTGAAGCCGAATGTATACTAGTAGGGACCTTTGCTAATATAGCAAATTATGGTGTCCTGCGGCTAATATTGCAAAATAGTTAAGGACCTATACCTAATTTGCCATTAAAATTATCTGATAGAGAGTTTAATTTCCTGCTTCACTTGTGATCATATCATCACTTATCATGTATAATGCCACCAAGAAGCAGCTTATCAGGGTTACAGGCCCACTCTTTTCAGCTTCAGAATTACATACCAATCAAACTTTTAAAGTAACAACGAAAATTTTCATGCATTTGAGTTTTCTGATACCTTATGGAGGTCACCCATTAACCGCAATCGGACCCATTAGGTCCCAAGGGAACCGGCGTCGAAGGTTCCCACATGTTTGAAGAATCCACTCTGCAGTGCCAAGAAGCTAGCCCTTGCCGCTCCCAAGATACTTCTAGAATTGTAGCATCCTTTTTCTTTCCAATTACTCAAACGACGATTGAAAACTACGGTCATCGTTTGAGCCCTTTTTAGAGGAATGGTGCGGAGAGTCGCCTCGTCTCCCCTGAACGAAAGAGTAGAACCCTAGAAAAAACCAAGGACATGACCAGTTATGAGAAGCTGCATTTGTACACCAGAGAATAGAAACCATGTGGCAAAAGCACTTTGAGAATAGAAACTATGTGGCAAAGCACTTTGAGAAGGAAGAGGGCATCAACTAGCTAGGTCATACACTCAGGCTATCACAAACTGTTCTAAGCATTTCAATACATGCCATGAGCCAACAAAAAATCTCTGAAAGACCCGGAGGCCTCTAAACAAAAACACGAGCTTAAGCGTAGGAGGTGTAGGCTTTAAAAAAATAAGACTAAGGAAAATGGAAAATTTCTCACAAAAGACATATCTACATAGAACCTATGGTATGACCTCAATCCAATCTACTAAACAAACTCTCACGAGTTTATCCCAAAGATGAATATGGGACCTTTTACCACCTAGCAATGAGGCTTTCCCAAACTGACCCCCAACTCACACGTAGTGTTCAAACTGGACATCATTGCTCTTGGCATTACTTTTGGAGGTTTTTCCCAAAATGACCCCCAACTCAGACGTATTGCTCAAACTGACCCTTGTTGCATTTGGCATTACTTTTGTGACCCATTATAATATTTTGGTCAAGTATACCCTTGGGCCATAAAAAAATGACCAATGTTCTTCTAAGCATCAGCTCGTTGTTTCCCTGTTCTTCTCCTAGTCCGCGTTTCCCGCCATTATTTTCCCCTTCGCCGGCTGCCATTTTTCCAGGCGGAGTGTCTTAAAGGTCTCCGGGAGCTTACCGAAGGCCTTCGTGAAGCTCTCAACAAAAAAGGTAGAAATCATAAACCCTAAACACTATAAAGATACGATCTCATCATCCCTAAAAGCTCGTTGGAGCTCGCTGATTGTCTTAAAAGCAAATGGGACTCGCCAAATCTTGTTGAGTGTCTTAAAAGCTCGTCGAAGCTTGTTGATTGTCTTAAAAGCTCGGCGGGGCTCATAGGGGCTTGCCGAGTGTCTTAAAAGCTCGGTCTTGCCGGATCTCATCCGAAATATTTGTTGAGGCAAGAATCTTGTGTTTGCGTTTGAGAATTAAATAATTATTTATGGCATTTTCCTCTGCAATGGTATACCTTATATCATTTATTTATGAATGGTTAATACGTTGTGTTTGAGTCAAATAATCCAATGAATATTGTGTTTGCACCATAAACTCAATATTATTTATTGAAGTGATTAATACCTTACATCATTCCATTGGATTAAATCTAGAGTCCAAGGCAAGGACTCTATGTCAAATTAATTTTTGGTTGAGTTGATATTGTGTCATTTCACAATTGCTATTTTAACACGACCAATTCTTATTTCGTCAATTCATTCGTAAGCAAGCATGGATTCAGCACTACCTATATTATACATTCATCATGGTGAAATAGTTTGCGCGAAAGATAAGTACGAGTACAAGGGTGGAGTATCGAAAAGTTTCATATTGTCGTCGTCCACTGAGTATGACCAAATGATTTGGAAAATCTATCAGATTACAAAGTACAATATTGAAGATTATGTGTCTGATTGCAGAGATTATAGATATTGACAATGTAGCCGTGTTTATTATCCATAATTTGCGCAACGTGAATAATTTAAATATCTCGTTGTTGGTAACCAAGATGCCTAAAGTTAAAAAAATCTACTTGTATCCGACAATCAAGTAAGACGAAGTTAGATAAGACACCTACAGTTCCCCCAAAGGCTATTCGGGCTCGTGTTGCAAGCATTCTTCTAAATGTTAACATAAAATAGTCGGTAGAGAATTCTACGGATTCGTCATATGCACCTTCATATATACCTATTGCAAACATTGCTAGAACTAATGAAGGAACAAACTATGTACCATGCACGCAAAATGTTCCATCAAATAATAATGACTATGAATCTGCACAAGACCCTTCCATGTTTCATGTTGTCAAATATTAATTATGATTCATAGTTATAATTGTAAAATCTACTATACATTTATTATTATTAAATATGATTTTGTGGGTTTCATTATGAAACGGGTCCTTATGAGCTGATTGATGCATCTAATGATCATTACTTTGGTAGAAATGATGACCACTTTATTATAGACCTAAACGTCGAGCCTACTCTCATACCAACTCCAAAAATTAATCGCAAAGTATACTAGATGCATTGTTCGTTGATATTAGTCCTAAAGTATCCTGTTGCGATAGCAAACCATATCTGTATGATATGCCCATTCATATTGAATCCCAGGGAAAGGCACCAATATCGTCATCGTTCTCGTTCTGGTATGCATATCTTTCTAATAATATATAAAAAAAACTATTATTATCTGTTAGATAATTCTTCTTCTTACCATTCTTTGCTTCACTTGCAGAACTCCTTCCTCAAAGGCCATGATCAAAGAATGTAAACAATATCAATCCTCCTAGAAAGATTAAGATCGAAAAAGCCAAGTTGAGACTCCTCCCACAAAGGTTAAGATCGAAGAAAGTCAGCTCGAGCCTCCTCCTCTTACAAAGATCATAATTAAAGAAATTCAACCCACCATTATGGGTATATCTAGTTGGGTACCCAAGAATGAGAATCAGTCAACAAGTGAAGCACTGATTGGATGTGAAGATACATATATATGCAATGATTTTTCAGGTAAAATAGAAATGAACAATGATTGTCATACAATACATCTCTATCAAATGTTTTTGGACAAGAAGACAATGGTGAAGATGCTGAATAAGTATGTTCTACGTTCGAACTTCGAGTATAAGACTTTGAAGTCCAGCACTAAATGTATACTGTTAAATACAAAGGTGACAATTGTTGTTGGATACTGCATGCATTTAGAATGTAAGGGACAAAAAATTTTAGAATAAATTATCTGAATAATCATCATTGTTGGTCATCAAAAACCTACAAGTGTGCTAATTAGAGAGTTTGTAAAGCTTAAATTAGAGGCACATGTATCATATGCCCATAGGGCGATCATTGTCGATGTCCAGAATAGTTTGATATGAAAATAAGTTATAAGAAAACATGGAAGGCTCGAGAGATTGCAATAACCTTATTGAGAGGATCATACCAGGAATCATATGACATCCTTCCCACGCATTGCCATGAGCTTTAGAAGAAAAATCTTGGAACCATTACAAAGATTTCCTGTGAATGTGTAACTGTGTAAGATTTAAACTTTTTTTATGGCACTCGGTCCATGCTTAAGAAGTTTCCAAAAATAATACATACCGGTAGTAACCATTGATGAAACGCATTTAAAGGGGAAGTACAAAGGTATATTATTCACTGCGACAACATTAGATGGTGATAATCACATTTTCTCCCCGTGCTCTTGGGATTGGAGAACCTAAGAATAGCCAAAGCTGGAATTGGTTTTTTACGCAAATACGAGATGTCATGGGTCATATCCAATGGTTAATGTCTAATGATCATATAAGATCGGTACAGAGCGTCAATAGCCAATTTCCTGAAAGTTTTCCCGAATTATCATGGTTATTGTGTTTTCCACGTATCACAAAACATGTGTGCCAAATTTAAGCAAACCATGTTAAATCCATATTTCTCTACGGCTGCGAAAGTAACAAGACATGTAGTGTTCCACCAATGTTCAACCAGGATGTATATAATTGACTGAACGATATTGAAAAGGAAGTGGACTACTGCATACTTTCCTCATAGAAGGTACAACATTATTACACAAATGCATCTTAAAGTTATAACAATGTGCTCAAAGGCGTAAAGGAGTATCCCATCACAATGAATGTCGAGGAGTTCTGTTTGAAACTTCAAGAAATATGGCACAAGCGATGGAAGACAGCGACGAAATTGACAAGGAACCTAACAACTTGGGCTGAAAAAGAGCTAGCCATGGATATGAAATATCCCATTAATTTTGATGAGTATTTATTGCGATCAGAAGAATATGAGAATCATGTGATCTTAAACGTGATATCATCCAGTTGTCATAAATTTGATGCGATGGTGATGCCGTGTTCATATGAGAATCATGTGATCTTAAACGTGATATCATCCAGTTGTCATAAATTTGACGCGATGGTGATGCCGTGTTCATATACCTTAGCTGGAATTTCACAGTATAAGATAGATTCATACTTGTTCTGTGCTAATTTTTACAATATATGAAGAGCTTATCTATCCAGTAACCGACAAAAGTGAATGGAAGATTTTTGAAAGTATTGTTCAAGCTAATAAACTTAACCCACCTCTTGGGAAAATCCAACATAAAGGCCGAAGAAAAAAATCCTGTAAATTACTAAATTCCCTATTGTATAAGACAATTGATACAATGGAAATTGTATTAAAAATATTTTATTTTACTGAGTACGTTCCTTGTGTCCCAAGGCACTAGGAATGCAACCGGATTACATTGGTTGCGTTAAGCAAGAGCAAAAATGATGTCCCAAGGTACCAGGAACGTTGCATCCTTTCGGTGATTGTGTTAAATCTGCAACATAAACTGACTTCGGCCCAAAACGCAACCTAATTACATTTGTTGCGTTCAAAAAAAAAAAATTTGTATCCCAAAGCACCAAGAACGAATCCATATTATGTTCATTGCATTATGTCAGAGCAAAATGTAGTCCCAAGGTACCAGGAATGCAACCTGATTATGTCGATTGTGTAAAATCTGCAACATAACTGACTTGGGCCAAACCGCAACCTAATTACGTTTGTTGCGTTCAACCAAAAAAAACTGGTGTCCCAAGGCACTAGGAACGCAACCAAATTATGTTTGTTGTGTTAAATCAGAGCAAAATCATGTCAAAAGGCACCACAAACGAAACCATATTACGTTGATTACATTAAATCAGAGCAAACTGGTGGTCCCAAGGTACAAGGAACGCTATCTGATTGTGATGATTGCATTCCTGGTGTTCCAAGGATCAAGGAACACAACCGGATTGCGTTGGTTGTGTTAAATCAGAGCAAAATGGTGTACCAAGGTATCAGGAACGCAACCTTATTACGTTAATTGTGTTCATGATGTCATAAGGCACCAGGAACGCAACTGTCTTACATTGCTTGCGTTAAATCAGAGCAAACTAGTATCCCATGGTGCTAGGAAAGCAACTCATTACGTTGATTGTGTTCCTTGTCTCCCAAGACACCAGAAACACAACCTTATTACGTTAACTGTGTTACTGGTGTCCCAATGAACAAGGAACACAACCGGATTACTACGTTAGTTACGTTAAATCAGAGAGAAATGGTGTCCCAAGGTACCAGGAACGCAACTTGATTACGTTGATTGTGTTTCTGGTGTCATAAGGCACCTGGAACGTAACCATCTTACGTTGGTTGGGTTAAATCAAAGTAAACTGGTATCCCAAGGTACTAAAACGCAACTTCATTAAGTTGATTGCATTCCTGGTGTCCCAAGGCACTAGAAACGTAACATGATTACATTGATTGCATTAAAACTACAGTTCACATATTGCCTTGGGCTCAAACATAATAGAATTACATTACTTTTGTTCAAACAAGGTAAAATGGTGTCTGAAGACTTCAATATCTATTTCCTAAAAAAGGCTTCAAGATCTATCTACCACCCAACCAATAGCAACTACCACCCAACCACCATTGATCTTCATCACTTGACTTTTATTAAACATCACAAACACAAAAAATTACTTTATATTAAACATTTATCATTAGAAAAACAATCACAATCACAATGTACAAAGACAATCGCATTTATCATTAACTCATCTACCATTGATCCATCTTCAAGAAGTATACAATTACATATCCAAAAACATGTAAATGGTACAACACAATGATGTTTTCACAATCATTGCAAAAATTGTTACAAAGAGAAATACAACTCAGTCCTTCAATCAAACTTCCCACACTAAATAGAATGTGCAATTCATCGGCGAAACGATATCATGTCTTATTGTGTAAAATTCACCTCGATGTTTTCTTACATATACCAAAACAGGTTACGTTTCACAGGTCACAAATGGTACCTCACAAGTTTTTATATGTGGGGAAAAGGATTTGCTTTGGTAGACTCGTTTCACAGGTCACCCCTGCCATTTTACAAATCCGAAGTCAATGAGATCTTGAATATGCTTCCTATATTCTTGTTTTCTTTAGAAAAAAATGGATGTTCTACTGGGAGATAAGTGTAAGGTAGTTAAAACCAAAGTAGAACTACCACGGTAGACCAATGGATACGACTGCGGTGTTTTTGGGACAGCGTATGTGGCTTACACGTCCCAAAACATCGAGGTGGATTTTACACAAGAGGATATGATAGTGTTTCGATGACGAATTACACCTTATATTTGGTGTGGAAAGGTTGATTGAAGGACTGAATTGTGATTGAACCATTTTACGCAACAGTTTTTGTATTGATTGTGAAGAACATCCTTGTGATTGTACCATTGTACATTTTTCAATATGTAATTGTATACTTCTTGAAGATGTATCAATTGTCGATGGATTAATGATGAATGTTATTGTATTTGTACATAGTGATTTTGATTGTTTTTCAAATGATAAATGTTCAATATAAGTAATTTTGTGTTTTTGATGTTTAATAGAAGTCAAGCGATGATGATCAATCGTGGTTGGGTGGTAGATGATTGGGTGGTAAATGGATCTTGAAGCCTTGGTTGAACGAAAGTAACATAAATCTATTACGTTTGAGCCCAAGGCATACAGTATGTCAACTGCAATTTTAACACAATCAACGTAATCATGTTGCATTTTTGGTGACTTGGGATACCAGGAACACAATCAACGTAATAAGTTTGTGTTCTTGATACCTTGGGATACCAGTTTGCTCTAATTTAACTCAACCGACGTAAGACAATTACGTTCCCGGTGCCTTATGACACGAGGAACTCAATCAACATAATCAGGTTGTGTTCCAGACACAAACCTGCTAGCGTTTCTTGTTCCATGGGACACCAGGAGCGCAATCAACGTAATAGGGTTGTGTTTCTAGTGCCTTGGGAGACCAGGAACGTAATCAACGTAATGAGGTAGCGTTCCTAATACCTTGGGATCTCAGTATGCTCTGATTTAATACAACCAACGTAAGACGGCTATGTTCTTGGTGTCTTATGACACCAGGAACACAATCAACGTAATCAAGTTGCGTTCCTAGTACTTGGGACACCATTTTACTCTGATTTAATGCAACCAACGAAATCCGGTTACGTTCCGAATTTTTCTCGGAACCATTCGCTTTAAATTCTGCATTTGCTAAACCATCGTAGCAAGTGACGAATTTACGTCGAAACCTGACCAAAACCTGTCCAAATCCTTACAAACTGAGTTTGTTAGAACCCTATTGAAGTCTACTTTCCATCCATACCAAAAGCCTCAATTTGCGTCATCGAATTGAACCACAATTTGGATTCGGATTCAAATCTGAAAACTACAAACCAAATCTAATCCGACCTTGATATCTCTGTAACCGCCCGTTAGTTTTTGATGAAATTCGAACACAAGCGTCTCCATAACTGTATCTACCTACCCTTCAAATTTCAAGTCAATCTGAACCATATCAAATTACCAAAATACCCCTCTGCTGTTTTGAAAATCTGCACCTTTACAAACCCTTTTTTTATCTAGTGCGAGTTTTATGTGTTGGTAGGATCTCTACTCATCCGTCCTACATCACATATACTGAGGGGGGTTGCCCTCTTGTGTGGAGCAAGAAGTTCTGTCAAAAATTGGCTCTCTAACAAGTAACAATCATCAGTTACAGATGCTTAAGGAAACAATTAGTCACAAAGGAAACAAATATTACATTTACACGATTTTGAAGATCCAAAATCTTCTAACAACTTTCCTGACTACAATTCCATTAATCCATATATAAATGAACATCATATGCACTTTCTCATTTACCTGATCGAGAGTTTTAGATGGCAACAACACAACCTTGACAGCAGAAACAGGAAACCAAGATGCCTAGAAGAGCCCCAGCAATGACTTGTGATGGAGTGTGGCCTAGAAGCTCTTTGAGCTTTCTTTGGCTGATAGGATGCCCTTGAAACAAGTCCGCGACGATCTTATTCAGTACCTATGTGATTCAGAAGATTTTGGATAGTAAATGATGGGTGTAAGTGGTAAATATCAAGTTAAAGTTCTGAAGTGACACACAAATAATTGCTAAGGCACTAACTTTGAAGTCCATTGCTAAAGCGAACAAATATCATATCTGTAATATGTGTAGCATAAGCCTTCCTTCTTTTCCTCAAGACATTAAATACTAACATTGAGTGAGGTTACAGGTATGGAACAATTATGCCTGGCTGATAATCACAAATGAATCGTGTAAAGGCAGGTTCTAATATCTGAAGATACTTATAAATTAATTGTGAAAAACATGGGCAGCATTAAAAGATACAGGGGACACACCAAAGCCAAATCTCCCACTACAGGTGACAACATATTATGTTCATGACGAACTATTCAATGATTTGGAGTTGCCTTTTCACTTTTCAGGACCATAGTCAAAAGGTTAAAGCAGAAAAGAAGTACATAATGATAACTAATGGTATTCATAAATCAACTCGTGCCATTTCAGTATCCTGGTTATCCTCGTTTCACCTTCATCCCCAGTATGCTGATCAATGTCTAATCGCAGAATTTCATTTCAGCACCGTATATTTGTTCAAATCCATACATCAATTCTTTAATTTGGATCAAAATTCCCCTTGATAGTTGATCGTTGCATCAACATTCATCATCTAGAGTCACTTGTAAGCATTGATTAACCAATTAACAAAAAAAATTCTGACAACACTCAAATCTCACCCAAACTTCTTGGCTTAACTGTTTAAAATTTCTTCCCTATTTTCTCTTATTTCTTGTTTGGCATGCTTCGACTCGTCCCCTGCATAATATGTATCATTGAAGTACATAGAGTGCTAGATGTGAATAAAATGATCGAGAATCACATCTCAGAGTTTAGGATGTATCTAATCGTCATTAAAAAGCTAGGAAGCACGGACACGGATATGGGATATAGATACGGCACAATACGGGTACAACGATACGGCAAATTCCAAAAAAGGAGGACATGGGCATAGTTACCAAATCGGGCGTTTTTTTGAAAAAAACGCGTATCGATCCGAAGACGTAGTAAACAGGAAAAAAATTCGTTTTTTTGAAAAAAACTCGTTTTTTTAAAAAAAACTTCCGTACGCGTTTTATACGCGTTTAAAACGGAAAAAACGCATATAAAACACGTATAAAACACATCGGGTTTGGTCTGGGTTTAAATTGGGTTCGGGTTTTATTTTATTCGTGCTTAATAAACACATATGCTATATGTCTTGAACTTTTGATTACTTAATGTTGAAAAATGACATATATACATACTTGGTATAATTTGTAAGATTTTTTTTGTTTTTTCCGATGTTTTCACGTTTTTTTTCCGTTTTTTCCGTTTTCATCGTATCTTTCCGATTTTTTCCTTTGTCGTTTTTTTCCCGTTTTCCGACTTGGTAACTATGGACATGGGTACAGCTAGGATACGGCAATTATATATATATATATATATATATATATATATATATATATATATATATATATATATATATATATATATATGTATATATATATATATATGTATATATATATATATGTATATATATATATATATATAATTACATAGTAATAGACAAAACAATGATCAAGGTCGCTCGTGCTCGCAGCCGGCCACCTGACCGGCAGTGACATAGCAGCAGGGCGGTAGCTAAGGAGACATGAGAGGGGAGTAGAGTAAAAGAAGAGGGAGAAAGAAGAGGAAAACATTTATCAATCATAAATTCATAATCCAACATTCTAGCATCATTTAACAATTAAAAATTAACATCATACTTGATACTCCAAACAAAACATCACAATGTTTAGAAAATTACAAAAAAAATCCCCATTTAAAAAAAATATATACTTTGAACCCTCTTGTGTCCAAAGAATATCCATGTCGTATCCAAGGAGTATCCACGGTTATCCAAAATATCCAAGTAAAAAAAAATATTGGAATACGTATGGACATGTATCTGATATGTATCCTATTCCTAGGTGTATCCATGTATCCAAGTATCTGATACGTATTGGATATGGGTACGGCAAATATAGAGAAGTATCTGTGCTTCCTAGTTAAAAAGTAACCAAAGGTAGCTAGGTGTCAAACTAATATAGAAAAGACCTAGCAAATCTAATTTTGTGAGTTACGATATCTTCCAACAATCTGGTATATCTTTCCATGGTCGTGCGTAACTATGTCGCGACATAGTACGGCAGGATATGTGTATCATCCAAGGTCTGAGGTATAGGCATGATAGACAATACTATTGCATGCTATAATCTTGATCCAATTAGATAACAAACATGACTAAATAATTGCTAAAAAATTGAAGTTTTTTTTTCTAAAGACTTAAAGAAAAGCTACGTATTAACTCTAACTCAAGTAGGAGATTGTTGAACGGGCCAAGAAAACTCTACAATTACTCATGTGATTTCATCGACAATTAACTAAGAGTGATCGGTTTTGGATCATTGGATGAATAGTTTTATATTTTGAGCGTGAAAGCATTGATGGACATGACGTGTGTTTACAAGGTTTTTATTGTGTTTGTTACATACCCTCACACCCCAAAAAACCGGGTCATAAGGGGAGGTCCACGGGGGTTATATTAAGCGGGTGATGGTGCCTCCCTCATCGATGTGGGACTATCCGTCAACACTCCCCCTCATGCGGAACACGCGTGGCAAAGTTGCTTCCACTCGAAACACGCATGACAAGGCACGATCGGTGAGAAGCACCCAAAGCAGAAGACGATGAACCCTAACTCTAATACCATGTTAGATACCCTCACACCCCAAAACCCAGATCATAAGGGGAGGTCCATAGGGGGTATATTAAGTGATTGATGGGTGCCTCCCTTACCGATTTGGGACTATCCGTCAACAGTGTTATACACTTATACGGTGTATTGAAATAGTTTAACTAATGAATCCAACGCTCACACCCTTAATTCATTAGCTTTTAAAACTATTTAATATTAGGAGATCATCTAAAATTTAATTTTGGGAAATCTGAAAATTTTTGGTAGCGATAAGACTTTCCCAAGAGTATAATGTCTTAGAAAAATAAGATTAAGAAAAATTGTATGATTACATACCATCAGGGTTCTCCCACAATTGGAAGTCTGTTCTTAAGGTTGGCTGGCGTTTTCTGCTCATTAGAAGAATGTGATTCAAAGTGCCCCATGTCTTCATTAAGAAGATCGAAAACTCAAAGATATTTTCCATTTTATCTATTTATATGATTTCAACAAGTAAAAAACTAAAAATCTATGTTCCATTCAATTTGCAGAATCAGAACGAATATATCAACGAATATATCCAGGAGTTACAACACTTAAAACAATGAGGCTTATTTCTTATATTGAAAATTACTATATGGGAGCAGGAAATCCTCACCTCAGCATGCATCCCAGCATGCCGCCGCACCCCGATCGCATCGTACATGACGATCAGGCTAAACCCGAGGCACACGGGAAACAGCGAGTCGCCCACCCCATGGCACAGCGCCACCGACGTCGTCAGTGCCGTGCACAGCGCCGAGTGCGACGACGGCATCCCGCCGGAGGTGAACAGCATCCCCAAGTCCCACCTCCGCTCCACGAAGAAGTTCAGTAACACCTTCATGGTCTGCGCGAGGGCCCACCCCACCACCCCGGAAACGAAGGTCGGGTTCGCGGCCAGGGCCCACAGGAACGGGCTGACCCTGGCCTTCGACGCTGCCGTGGTACTCATGAGCAGCGTCCCGATACCCCCGCTACACACAAGATCCTGCCCGTGGATCCCGTGCTCGCCGTCATCGAGGCCACCCCGCAAGCAAGACCGCATCTTTCGAGCCCGGGAGACCACGAGACCTCCGACGGAGTGGAGGAGGGGGAGGAGGAGGAGGCAGAAGGGGGTGACGGGGCGAGCATTGGATTGGCGCTTTAGGGTTTTGATGGTAGGGGGGTTGGTTGTAGGAGCGCTGAGGGGGATGGAATGGGGAGCGGTGCGGCGCTTGCAGTCGCGGGATTTGGAGTTAGGGTTTCTGTGGGGGTGAAGGCCGGAAACTCTGAAAAGGAGCTCGAGGGTAACGGCTACCATGGTTGCTCTGCATTGCTTAGAGAGCCGGCGCAAGGAAAGATCAGGTTACCGTTGAGCTACATGGAAGGGAGGATGTGCGATCGAAGGAAGCCGTGTCGTTTGCAGAAATTACGAAAGGCTAGCCAGGAGCTAAAGGAGTCGGAGGGGCTATATTAGTAATTTTGTTTCGGCCGTACACTGATTGGTCTTTTATGAACATTGGGAAGGAATCTCGAGGAGGGAGGGATCAAATGTGAGGAGAGGAAACCGGGGAATATTACCCGAACATTCGGTTGAGTCTAAACCACAAACATAAAAATTAGGAGGACTTAGTGATAGCCCCCTGCCAAATTAATCGACTTGCAATAAGTCCTCGTATAAGTCCCATATAACAATAGTTTTATATCTCCCTCCAGAAATCCCATAAAACCAAAAAGGAAAAAAAAAAAATAGCGCCGAGCCCAAGTTATTAAATTTCTATTTCCTACCATCAATTTAACACAAACCATTTTTTACATAAAAAATAATTAAAATCATTCTAGATTGTCGATTTAAAATCATAAAAAAAATATAATTTTTTTTGTATATCTTCATCAAAAAAAATTATTCTATTAACCAACCAAATAGTTACTCTTTTTTATCTAATTATTACTCTTTATGTGCAAGATAGAATCAGCTTAGGTTCGCATAGTTAAATGCATTTTTTGTCACAAAAAAAATCATATTGTTACAAGATAAACATAAACACCTCTATAATCAATTGACAATTAAGACATTTTACCATATCAAATTATTAATTTTTGCTAACAGATTATTATTTTTGATCAATTTACTTTTTTGCTACGATTGTTACACTTTATATGTAAGGCTAAAATTATCATTTAAAAAATTATGTTATTACATGTGCGAGGCAGAAAGAGCCCGCATTAGCCAAAACTAACGGATTTTTGCTATTTACCAATTGTTACTTTTTTGCTACGATTGTTACACTTTCTCTATAAGGATATAATTATCATTTAATTTTTTTTATTATTATATATGCGCAGGAGAAGAAGCCCGCGTTAGCGAAATTCCAACTATAGGAGCTTAACGTTAAATTCAAACTTTACATACCCCTATGTTAAACAAAAAATTTTTAACGAGCTGACATTAATAACCCCTAATAATTAAACAGTGAAAGAAAAACTTAGAAACCTGACCGAAGAACAATTTGAAGACTTCTTTTTTTTTTGCATAAATATTTTAGATAGTTTGAGAACCGAATAAATCCTCTAGTAAGTGCTAGCTAGGTGAGTTGGTAGTCTCAGGAGATTGGTACTCGACACTTGGGATCGATTTCCGATTGGATTGAATTAATAATTGGTAGGGGCTACCTTAACCCTCCCTCAGATGAGACATTGAGGGATTCTAAAAAAAAAAAGATCTTTTTCTTTTTCTTTCTATCCGTATAAAGTAGTTACCTAACCCAATGGAGCCTAGGGGCTTAAGAGAATAGGGAATTAGAGATGGAATTCGATTTTTTGAAGGGTGGTGATTGAGTTCTGTGGGTGCAAAATATGGCTAACCCATGGTGATGGGACCTGCCAGCCCTACTTGGGGCCCGCGGAGACGACGGTGGGACCCGCCAGCCCTGCCTAGGGCCCGCGAAGATGATGGTGGAGCCCGCCAGTCTTGCATGGGGCCCACGAAGATGACGGTGGGACCCACTAGCCTTGCATGGGACTCACAGGGATTATCTAGGATCTGGTAAATTCCCCGGACATTTATCAAAACCTCAAATATTTCCAAAACTTTATAAATAGCAGACCCTGTAAATAATTCAAACTGTAATTCATTATTCTCAATTCTACTTTCTATTTTTCAGAGCTCTCTGAGCCTTTTGGCGATCATGCTCTAGTCAAACCCACTCTAACCTCTGCCTACTTGTATAAGCACTCTTCGGCTTGTCGAGAGTAGCTCTACTTTTTCAAAGTTAATTGATTTAAATGTTGCGTCTTACCACATGAAGACGTAGGCTTCGGCCAAACTCTGTCACCATATCCTGTGTCAACTCTCTTCCTCTCTATCTCTTTCTCTACTCAACAGTATTAGCTTGACAGCTCAGCACGAGACAGTTCAGCACCCAAACAGTGCACTACACTTACAACTCAACCCTCAATCGACTGTTGGAGGGAGATCGTACGGCGACCATAATTTTTCCCCACAAGTTGTATATAGAGTAGAGAAACTTTATGTATTTGTAACATCCCCAAAATAAGTTAATAATTTAAAACTATATAATAAGAATTTTTGATGCAAAATTTAAAATAAAAATCGGACTATGCCATTGCGTCCGTCTGGTCGAAACGATCAAAAAACCTATACAAACTTTTACGTTTTGAGCACGTTTAGAACATTTAAAAATTTAAAGAAAAAAATGACCAAGGTAAGGTTTTGAACTAGGGGCCCACGAAGATGACGGTGGGACCCACTAGCCTTGCATGGGACTCACAGGGATTATCTAGGATCTGGTAAATTCCCCGGACATTTATCAAAACCTCAAATATTTCCAAAACTTTATAAATAGCAGACCCTGTAAATAATTCAAACTGTAATTCATTATTCTCAATTTTACTTTCTATTTTCCAGAGCTCTCTGAGCCTTTTGGCGATCATGCTCTAGTCAAACCCACTCTAACCTCTGCCTACTTGTATAAGCACTCTTCGGCTTGTCGAGAGTAGCTCTACTTTTTCAAAGTTAATTGATTTAAATGTTGCGTCTTACCACACGAAGACGTAGGCTTCGGCCAAACTCTGTCACCATATCCTGTGTCAACTCTCTTCCTCTCTATCTCTTTCTCTACTCAACAGTATTAGCTTGACAGCTCAGCACGAGACAGTTCAGCACCCAAACAGTGCACTACACTTAAAACTCAACCCTCAATCGACTGTTGGAGGGAGATCGTACGGCGACCATAATTTTTCCCCACAAGTTGTATATAGAGTAGAGAAACTTAATGTATTTGTAACATCCCCAAAATAAGTTAATAATTTAAAACTATATAATAAGAATTTTTGATGCAAAATTTAAAATAAAAATCGGACTACGCCATTGCGTCCGTCTGGTCAAAACGATCAAAAAACCTATACAAACTTTTACGTTTTGAGCACGTTTAAAACATTTAAAAATTTAAAGAAAAAAATGACCAAGGTAAGGTTTTGAACTAGGTACCTACTAGCAACACTTATCTTCTCCCCCTCTAACCAGAAAATCCATAACACTTTTTTATCTAAGCTTAAGAAAAATAAAAATATATAGTGAGGGGGGAAGATCAAAAGTCAGTGAAACCGTAGACCGTTGGTTTCTGATCGGACGAAAACAGTCGCTCAGCTGAATAAATAAATATAATAAATGGTCGTTTTGTAGTTAAGACCTTAAACCTTTGGTATTCCTGAAAAAGACCTATAAAAACCCCCTTAGTCCCCAGAGTTCTGCACTCAAGTCTTCCCCTCATCTCGAAACCCGTGCCCAAACCCCCTTCTTAGCCACAGCCGCCGCCAGCCAGACCACCTCCCGCCGCCTGCCGGACCGCCGCCCGCCGCCTGCCGGACCACCGTCCGCCGCCACCGGACAGTCGCAGCCGGTCGCCGCCGTCGGACCACCGCCGGCCGCCGCCGTACCGTCACCGGTCGCCGCCGCCGGCCGCTGTCGTACCCACCGCCGATCGCCGCCGTACCCATCACCGGTCGCCGCCTCCCGCCGCCGGTCGCCGCCCGCCACCAGCCACGTATATACCGGTAGACCAATAAATTAAGTTTTAAATTTCTGGGTCGAAGCCCAATAAAACCCTTAAGCCTTTGGGCCGAAGCCTATTAACCATTCAGCCTCCGGGCCTAAGCCCATTAACCCATTAAGCCTCTGGGCCGAAGCCCATCAGCCTATTAAACACCATGGGCCGAAGCCCAATAAGTCCAATAACAAACTGTGATAAAATGACTCTGCCTTCGTTAAACTGCAACGCTATTGCTAAGTGCAACCTGACCTTTTTACTAAAAGCAGACCACCCATTTAAATTCCGTCAATAATAGCTATTTTGGCCATACCAGGAGCAAACGAACTCCGAATTGAGTTCCGTCTGCTGCCATGATTTCAGAATAAAAAAGTCTACAAACTGGGTATAAATTCAAAATATTTTAAAAATAACCAAAATACCCCTAAAAGATAAAATCCATTAAATAAATTAGTTTAAGTAAACAAATATAAGGAGTCCACATCGAAATTCGTTTCCAGCGATCCTTGGAAAAATTATCGTAAAAACTAATAAAATATACTAATATATTTCAGGTTGTGAGCTTACTAAGGCATCCTCATTAGAAGAAAGATTCTACGACGCTTCAGGTAGGGGGACTAAACTGAGTTAATTCTTGCTAAGTGTATGATATTGAAATAACGGTAGATTGTTATGGACTTATAAATTTTTGAGATATGTGATCACTTATTTGGGTATGGGTATAGCTCTGGCTGAGGCTAAAAAGTAATCTGGGTGTGGGTCTAGCCCTAGCTGAGGCCAAAAAGTAACCTGGGTGTGGGTCTAGCCCTGGCTGAGGCCAAAACGTAACCTAGGTGTGGAACTAGCCTAGTTTTGTGACTAAAAGAACCTAGGTATGGGGCTAGCTTTGTTGAGACAAAAAGTACCCGGGTAAGGCTTGAGATTCCTACCCTGGCTGAGGCCAAAAAGGGAATCGGGTGATCAATATCTTTTTAATTACTATTTATAGTCATGTTCACTGCTTTTTCAGTACACTTAGCTTAGCATGAATGAACTAGGTTTAATAGGTGAGTCAGTGGATTAGACTCACCGCCCTATAGGTGTTATGAACCCTACAGAGACTGATCCTACAGGGCAAGGAGAAGAGGAAGAACGAACGGAGAATGAACCGAAGGGAGTTGAAGATCCACTCTACACACCATACTATAAGGATGCGGAAGCGGAGATGTGAAGAGTTGATGTTGCAATTAAGTCTTAGGCTTTTATATTTCAAGCGATATATCAAACCCTTATATTATAATGTATGGTATTGAATAAAAGGCTCAATTAATTCCATATTTCAATGGGATTAATATATATCAAGTTTTCTTCTAACACCCCAGTGTTATACGGGTTGATTTAAATCCGTAAAATACCGAGGCATTACAGTATTGATCTGAGATATCCAATCCGTTCAAGCTCAAGCTAGCACAAATTAGGAATCGGGTGAGCCAAGCCCCATGTTAGCCCAATCTCAATTCAAGTTGACCCTCTTATCTTTTTTTTTTAATGGAAAATCCTCTTACTTGGAATGAATTGGTTTGTTTATCTTAGGGCTGGAACTTGGGCGTGTTGAGACTAACCTAACCCGTCTTTTCGATCGATTTGAGCTCATTTTATTGAATGACATGTTAGGTTCGTGTTGGAAAAAATCAACATGAATCTAAATTTGGCTAGGCTCGGGCCGTGGGTTCGAACAACCCGAACCCAAGCTGAGTATAACATGTCATCTTATATGTTCCACGAATCTTGTTCATATCCTGGACATGCATGGATGCTATTCCCCTAGCCACCTAGAGAGCCACAAACCATCAGACGATGAGCCTTACTGATATGGATCAAGAATAACTAGTTTTTTCTTAAATTTTTGCTCTTTAAATTTCAAAACTTTAGATAAGCAATTAAATAAGCAATATTCGAACCAGCACAAACAGTCTTGACCCACCAACTTTCATTAATCCAAGTTTTAAAATTTCTTTTCGAATTCAGTAGTGCAGATTGAAGGTCACATTAGGTTGGGTTGCAGATTAAGGGTCTTACAAGTCGAATTGAGTTTGGGTTGGCATCTAACCATATTCAACTCGCCTGAGTTAAATCCCTAATCTATCTCCACAAGGAGGGGACTTCGTAGTGTTGCATAATCGGAAGCTCTAATGCCAATTGGTGCGCACAAAATCCATCGATCCATCAAGTTTAACCGGAAGTGGCGTGCTTAGGATCAAAGATTGGAGCCCTGTGAAGATCACGATCAAATACAGATACAGAAAATTTGATTCATATATCCACACACAATAGTACGAAACAATAGAAATATCAGGGTAATCAAGGATATGAAATATCACTCATCAAGAGATTACAACCAAATTGTGGTTCACTGTTCGTCGAAACCTCGCAACCTTCTCTCGATATTCCCCTCTCAAAACACCACACAGATCACACAGTAAAGATTAATGCCGTTAGAGATCTAGAGTAATGTTGGAAATAAATCCATGGTAGAGGCCCGCAGCGGAAGCAAAGTGAAGGTCCGAAGACCGTGAGCGGTGTGCGTTACATATCAAAATTTTTATCGAAACGATCTACACGTGCGTGTATGAATCTAGCGTGGCAACTACGCGAACCCCTAACGTCGATCTAATATGAGAGAACAATCTAGCATGCATGCATGTTCTATCTATACTAGATCTACATATTAGAGATTATACATGCGTACGGATTCTTTCACCGCGATAAGTTTCTTGTTTGTCGATGGAGACTGGTTCGGATCTGCTCGATATACCTTCGGTGCAATAGCCATAACTTTCTTCTCCGAACTCCGATTGGGTTAAATTTTGGACTGCAGGTAGAGAACTTCAAGACGCAACTTTTGCAATAAGTTTCACCTCGTTTGGACTTCTGTAGCTCCCGAAATCATAGAAACATCGCTGATTATCTGTGTAGATTCTGGACAGCAAAAGCTTGCGGGAGATGCCTTTTAGTTCACCCGATCTCGCACGATGCACGGCACCTCGTCGATAGATCTTTAAGTGCCTCTATCTGACAAGCCTTCTCTTCTATGAAACCCTACGCGAGGAAGATGAGTCGTCATC
Source organism: Chamaelirium japonicum (assembly GCA_947650365.1). Classification (NCBI taxonomy): domain Eukaryota; kingdom Viridiplantae; phylum Streptophyta; class Magnoliopsida; order Liliales; family Melanthiaceae; genus Chamaelirium; species Chamaelirium japonicum. The sequence continues at coordinate 59,225,869 of OX393556.1, forward strand.
CAATGGCGCAAGCGAGGGAGAGAGAGAGACGAGAGAGGAGAAGAGAAGAAAGAAGAGGGGGCGGCTAGGATTTCCCCATGGCATGGCCGGTCCTAAGGCTTGTCATCACCGAGCCCCCCTCTCCCCCATTACTCTTATATACAGCTGCCCTATCCTTATGGATGAGGCTAGTACGGATAAGGTTTAACTAATTCAAACATCTCCCTATATATCTCTCCTTTATCTCTATCTTTTCCTTGATTTTAAAAACGGTCAAAACCAGCCCATTTTTTGTGCCTCATGGCCGGCCCCTTCATTAGAGGAAACAACCTCCTGAAACCAATGGGGCCAGGCTTGACCAGTCTTCTAATACTTAGGGCCGACCCCCCTAGTGCATAGTGGCGGGTATGACTAAAACGCCCTTACATCACTAGTTGGTCGTTTCTCGTGTACGAGACTTTGCAAGGCACACATAAGTGAAGTGCACCAGTGATTTTACTATTATCTGAGGTTCCAGTAGGGTGCCCCTAGTGAAGTCAACTAGTCAACTCGCAACATGTCCCGGTGCATCGCACCCATGTGGCAAAGTCCACTTATGGTAAGGAATTGCTACATGTGTCGACTCTACACTAACCTAGGGTTTCCCCTTAGTGCACACACGTAGCTACGCATCTACCGTGCACTAGTACGAAGCACTCATGGAGCGTATGCTTGGACTTCTCACTTTTTCTTACTGTGTTCTGTGTTTCGACGTGATGGTACAAGGATCGTACATAATGTGGATAAGGTGGAACCTTCAGGGACCAGGGTTCATGGCTTCCAACTTAGACTCGATCGACACACTACCCGAGTGTACCATCGATCCTCTGAGTCCGAGTTAACCTGCTTGGCTATCCAGAGTGCGATGCAGGCTGCACTCCAATTCTCTTGGACTTACTATGTTCTCCCTCATACCCCTGCTCTCTGCTTAGTATGGTAAACTCGTTGTCCCTCCTTCTGGTGCCATGATGCAACTCGAGCGGTGGAGAATACCGTCAGACTCGAGTGCTTATATGACTCGGTTCCTTCCAGGTTGACCACATATATCGTACCTTTGATTACTCTACCGAATAACCGGATCCGTCACCAGTCCAACTGATGACCACCTGGCCAGGGTTTAATACGATGTAGGTCAGACCAAGGAACGCACCTCTCGTTAGGGGTGTGGATGGCCTGCAGGAGTGACACACTGATGCAACGCCAGTCGGGTAACCTAGTACACCGTGGTTTTGGATCACTGCATCCGGATCCTCACACATTGGTGCACCAAAGCACCAGTCAACTGGTTAGTCCATCAGACATAGTTTCTCAGGGTTTAGGACCATTTTACCCTAAACAGAAACACGGCTTAGTGCACTGATGTCAGTTTACCGATCTGTGCATTGTGTTGGTTCCATTCGGCCACAGACACTGTGCCTGGTAATGACCGTGGTGGAGACACCCACGCTCTGTCATCCCAACAGCTTATCCTGATAGGGCAACCAACCCTAATCAAAGCTGCTAATGTATTTAGGTTACATGGGACCAGTACCTTGAGTCTCCCACTCAAGTGGATTACCATATAGCCATGGCTCTCTGTTATGTAATCAGTACCAAGTTGCAATCCTATGCTATCAACCATACGTAGCTAAACTATAGGTTTTTACGAGCTGTAGACCTCATCAATTCTAATAATCTCCCACTAGGTCTAACGAGAAAAAATAGTATTGAGCTCCGTAACTTCTACATGTTGCCCAAAAGCCTTTGCAGAAATTCCCTAAAGGAATTGGCAATATTATTAGTAAATGCCACCTCAGTACCGCTACTTGCATTTCCTCCTATAACTGTCAGATCAAGTGGAGTTTGTACTTGATGGGTTTTTCCTAACGGTGGTGCTTTGGCTCTTTGGACCTTGTTTATCGCTTTTCTGTTGTCACAACAGATAATTGAGCATCTGGTAAGCATCCCTGGTTCTCCAAAAACTTCCTGAGCCATACCACTTGGTAGACTACCTCGCACGCAACAATGTACTCAGTCTCTGTGGTGGAGTATGTGATGCACTCTTGCTTCAAACTCTACCAACTATCGCTTCTAATCCCAAGATTAAAATAATTCCTGAAATCGATTCTCTGGAACGCACATCTGACACCAAAGTCAGACCCTGTGTATCCAATCGATATCAGGACCTGTGAAGTGCAAGCTAACTCATAATCCTCACTTGATGAGGACTTCTGAGTATACCCTTCATATATTGGTCCAGTGATCTGGACCCGGGTTCGATTGCACCGACCCATTATTTCTGTTGCGCAATAGATATCTAGTCTCGTAAACCGAATCTTGCTAGAATCTTATCTTCATGCGTAGCCTGTAACAGCAAGAGAACCTTGCTCTGGTTATCTCGAGTTACCTTGATTCCCAGAACATAACTCTCCTCACTAGGGTCATTCACATCGAATTGTGATGACTACAACCTTTACCGTAAACAATATTCTTACTTCATTTTTAATTAGTAAGATATCGTTAACATAAAGTACTACACCCTTATAGCTCTTTCACCTTTCTTGTACCCACTTGGTTTATCCTTATTCTGATCAAATCCGTGTGAGCGGATTCCCTTGATCAAAATATATATTCCAACCTGGATACTTGCATCAGTTCATAAATGGACCTTTGCAACTTGCATTCCATATCTTCCTGACCTACTGACACAAAGCCTGGGGCTGCATCATCCATATGTCCTTTCCAAATTCCCGTTAGGGAATAACTGTCTTGACATTCATCAACCAGATTTCCCAACTACAATGGGCTGTGATGGATTAAGAGGATTCGAAATAGACTTAGGCATAGCTACCAGTGAGATGGTTTCAACATAGTCAATCCTTTCTCCTTTGGTAAGTAACCTAGCTACTTAAGTCTTAACCAGGTGCTCTTTTTATACACATCCTACACCCCAAAAAGGTGACAGTGTAATAAGAGTCAAGACAGTTCTAAGGGACATTGATGCAAGTTTGCCTCTATGGTCTTTTGTCAGTTAAAGCTGTTGAAAGCTCCCACAACTTCTTCGTAGCTCTAGGGATCATCCTTCTGAAACTCTGGATTAACTATCGAAGTTTCTCCATAGTATCTTTCAGGAGCTTTGATGGTCCCACAATGACGAGGTGGTGGTTATACAAAAGTGAATTATTTCTACAGTATCTGGTATACTAGTTGCTGTATCATCTACTCCCACTACGTTTTTCAGATGCGCACTCTCTACCAGTACCCAGTAGTTCACCCAGAACTACCTTACTGATAAACTTATGGTCTATAATATAATCCTGATCTAGGTAGATGATATTTGTAGAAACGATTACCTTCCAAACCTCAAGATCATAGAACAGTCCACCTTATGCCTTCTTAGGATAACCTATGGGGGAGGATTTTGGCCGTCGTACGTGACCCTCCTCTAACAGTCGATTGAGGTTTGACCCTTCGGGATGTGGCGTGCTTCGAAGCACTGAGTTGTGACTTGCTAGGCTGTCACACAAGCATTGTAGAGTAGAAAGGTAGAGAAATAGATGACACAGGATATGGTGACGAAGTTCGGCCGAAGCCTATGTCTCCGTGTAGTAAGACGCAACCTTTGAATCTAGTATCTCTGAGTAAACAGTAGAGCTACTCTCGATAGGCCGAGGAGTGCTTCTTACAAATAATCAGAGGGTGGAAAAGGAGTCTGAAACCAGAAAACTCAGGGAGCTCTGAAAAACAAAAAGTGGGTTTTTGGTCTCGAATTGGGATCTGGAATAATTTACAGGGTTTGCTATTTATAGTAGTTTGGTTCGTGTAAGAAATATTCCAAGAATATTCCTAAGAGTATCCGGGGTTTAGTAAATTTCCGAGGGGATTTCCAAACCCCGGATAGTGCAAGTGGGCCCCAGGTGGGGCTGCGGGTCCCACCATCGTACTCTTGGGCCCCAAGTAGGGCTGCGGGTCCCACTGTCGTACTCGTGGGCCTTAGGCAGGGCTGCGGGTCCCATCGTTGGGCGTTAGCCAGATTTTGCACCCACAGTTACCCCTTCCCAGCTAGATATGTGTTAACCTAGCTGGCTGGGATTTCCTGGCGCAAAATCGGTCGCTTGTCTGTCGACCCTCTATCCGGGGTTAGCCGTTGGGCTCGCCGACCCCCTGCTAGGGGTCGGCCGGGTGTGCGTCTGTCAACCCGTTGCACGGGGCCGACCATCGTCTATCTGTTGACCCGTTGCGTGGGGCCGACCATCGTCAGTCTGCCGACCCCTGTCCGAGGCTGACGACTGTGTGTCTGCCGACCCGTTGCACTGGGCCGACTATCGTCTATTTGCCGACCCGTTACGCGGGGCCGACCGTCGTCAGTCTGCCGACCTGTTACGCGGGGACGACCGTCGTCTATCTGCTGACCCGTTGCGCGGGGCCGACCCCCTGTCCGGGGATGACTATTGTGTGTCTGCCGACCCGTTGCGCTGGGGCGACTATCGTCTGTCTGTCGACCCATTGTGCGGGGCCGACCGTCGTCATTCTGCCGACCCCATATCCAGGGCCGACTACTGTGTGTCTACCGACCCGTTGCGCTGGGCCGACTATCGTCTGTCTGCCGACCCGTTATGCGGGGCCGACCGTCGTTAGTCTGTCGACCTGTTGCACGGGGCCGACCGTCGTCATTCTGCAGACCCCATGTCCGGGGCCGATTACTGTGTGTCTGCCGACCCGCTGCACGGGGCCGACCGTCATTAGTCTGCCGACCCCCTATCCGGGGCCGACTGCATGTGTGGTACCCCTTCCCAGTTAGGTAGGTGGTGACCTGGTTGACTGGGATTGCGAAAATAGCCGTGGGTAGTTGGTCTAGGGTTTTTCGGGACAAAGAATTAAGGGGCTGAGGGTTTTAGGCAAAAAGTTTCCGCTATAAGGGGATATTTGCAAAATACCTTGAGCTATGATTGCTGCCAAATAACCTGCAGGGGGTTTGGGGCAAAAAATGTCAGATAAAGGGGGTTTTGTGAAAAAAACCAGGGATTGGGGGGGGGGGTTTGGCAAAACTCGGGACTGTTTTTTCGTAATGCAGGGGGTGGGGGGTTTTTTTGCAAAAATGAAAAAATCGGGTTGTAGGTTTCAGTGAACGGGGGAGGGAAGAGGGTCGGGCGGCAGCAGCTTGGGGGGCCGGGCGGTGGCAGCGGCGGTGACTGCGGGGCGCAGCGGCGCAGGGACTCGGGCTCGGGCTCGAGCGCGCGGGGGTGGGCGTGGCGGCGCCGGCCGGGCACGGGGGAGTGGGGGTGGGGTTGGCGGCTGCCGGGAGCAGGGGGCTCGGGCGCGCGGGGGTGGGGGTGGCGGCCGGGCATGGGGGGTTGGTTGCCGGAGACGAGGAAGATGCGGGGTCGACCGATGGTGTTGGAGATGGTGATGAAGTGGTGATGGTGGTCGGTGGTGTTGGAGATGGGGTTGGTGGTGATGGTGGTGTGGATGGTGGTGATGGTGCAGGCGATGGTGGTGATGGTGGAGGTGGTGGATGGTGGTGATGGTGGTGGTGAGGGTAATGGTGGATGTGGTGATGGTGGATGGTGGTGGTGGATGGTGGTGGCAATGGAGATGGTGGAGGTGGGTGGTGATGGTGGTAGTGATGGGGCGGCGGGAGGTGACCGGAGGTGGCACCGGGTGGCGGGAGTCGCCGGAGATGGGGAAGGGGGGGGTCTATTTTGGTGTATGTGTTAAGGAGGGATCTTGCAAGGGGGGTTCTTGCAAGAGGGGGGGATCTTGCAAGAGGGGGGGTCTTGTAAGAAGGGGCGGTCTTGCAAGAGGGGGGGGGGGGGGGTCTTGCAAGAGGGAGGGGTCTTGCAAGAGGGGGGGGTCTTGTAAGAGGGGGGGGGGGGGTCTTGCAAAGAGGGTTGCTTCATAGAGTGGCTCTACCTTCTGCGCTCAATGATGGCAAAACAACGGGCTGCGGCATTGTGTATGCATTGAACCCAAGTGTCCCATTTCTTTCTCTTTTTTTTTTTTGCCACCCTCTCATACTTAAGCCCTCTTTCACACCCTACTAAAAAATCCAAGAGAAGGGGCTGCACAGTTGAGACCGAAGGGAGTCGACACAAGCCGAGCCGAGCATAGCTTTGGCCTACTTGAGCTTGCCTTGTAACCCAACAAATGCAAACGAACTTGTCGGCGCATGTTGTTCAGAGTCGACGGTCGGGCTCGCCGATATATTATCCGACGACGGACAACACGGCTGTCGCAGTGTTGTCCGGCATCGGCTGTCAAGCCCGTCATTGCATTGACCGGCGCATTCTTTGTCGGGAACCGAGGCGGCGACGGCAGCCTCGAACTTTGTCTTTGAATGCCGAGATGGAGGTCGCCTCAGGCTGAGACGGTGCAAATGTTTCGGGTTTTGTCAGGTGCCGAGGCGGTAAAGTTTTGCCTCGGACTTCATTGTCGAATACCGAGGTGAAGGTCGCCTCGGGCCGAGACGGTACCGACGTCTCGGGCTTCGTCAGGTGCCGAGGTGGTGAAGCCTGCCTCGGACTTTGTCCTTGAATGCTGAGGCAAAGGTCGCATCGTGCTAAGACGTTGCCGACGTCTCGAGCTTCGTCAAGTGCCGAGGCGGTGAAGCCTGCCTCGGACTTTGTTTTTGAATGTCGAGGCGAAGGTCGCCTCGGGCCGAGACAGTACCGACGTCTCGGGCTTTGTCAGGTACCAAGGCGGTGAACCCTACCTTGGACTTTGTCTTCGAGTGTCGAGGCAAAGGTCACCTCGTCGCCGACGTCTCGAGCTTCGTCAGGTGCCAAGGCGGTGAAGCCTGCCTCGGACTTTGTTTTCGAATGCCCGAGCCGAGACGATGTCGACGTCTCGAGCTTCGTCAAGTGCCGAGGCGGTGAAGCCTGCCACGGACTTTGTTTTCGAATGCCGAGACGAAGGTCGCCTCGGGCCGAGACGGTGTCGATGTCTTGGGCTTCGTCAGGTGTCGAGGCGGTGAAGCTTGCCTTGGACTTTGTCTTCAAGTATCGAGGTGAAGGTCGCCTCGTGCCAAGACATTGCCGATGTCTCGGGCTTCGTCAGGTGCCGAGGCGGTGAAGCTTGCCTCGGACTTTGTTTTCGAATACCGAGGCGAAGGTCGCCTCGGGCCAAGACGATGTCGACGTCTCGGGCTTCGTCAGGTGCCGAGGCGGTGAAGCCTGCCTCGGACTTTGTTTTAGAATACCTAGGCGAAGGTCGCCTCGGGCCGAGACGGTGCCAATGTCTTGGGCTTCGTCAGGTGCCGAGGCGGTGAAGCCTGCCTCGGACTTTGTTTTCGAATGCCGAGGCGAAGGTCGCCTCGGGCCGAGACGGTGCCGACGTCTCGGGCTTCGTCAGGTGCTGAGGCGGTGAAGCCTGACTCGGACTTTGTTTTTGAATGCTGAGATGAAGGTCGCCTCGGGCTGAGACGGTGCCGATGTCTCGGGCTTCGTCAGGTGCCGAGGCGGTGAAGCGTGCCTCGGACTTTGTCTTCGAATGCCGAGGCGAAGGTTGCCTCGGTCCGAGACATTACCGATGTCTCGAGCTTCGTTGGATGCCGAGGCGTTGAAGCCTGTCTCGGATTTTATCATCGAGTGCCAAGGGTAGGGCCTTGAGCTTGTTAACTGCTGAGGTGTTGATTGCCTCGGATTTTGTCTGCTCACATCAAGGCGGAGGTCGCCTCGAGTTGAGACGGTATTGACATCTCGGACTTTGGCAAGTGCCGAGGAGGCGAAGGTTGCCTTGGGTTTTGCTTTTGAATGCCAAGGCTGTCACCTTGGGCTGAGGCGATGTTGCTGTCTCGGTCTTTGGCAGGTGCCAAGGAGGGTGAAGCCTACCTCGGGCTTTGCTTTTGAATGCCAATGATTTCACCTTAGGCTGAGGCAATGTCACCGTCTCATGATTTGGCAGGTGTCGAGGAGAGCGAAGCCTGCCTCGGGCTTTGCTTTTGAATGCCAAGGCTGTCACCTTGGGCTGAGTCGATGTCGCCGTCTCGGGTTTTGCCTTTGAATGCCAAGGGCGGGACCTTGGACTCATTGGTCGATGGGGTAAGAATTCAAAGTACTCAGCGTGGTGCCTTTGAATCAGTTAGACTTAGGCAAAGCACCGTTTCAGTCGAACCTACGTATCGGGGCACGTAGCTTTGTATCGTTGCAGGTTAGTCGGCCATGTCGCAACATGAACCGAATTAACTGTGGCGAGGCACTAGCGCATGTGTCCTTACGTGACAACGGAAGCATGTGCGACGCCAATGATTCAGAGTACTCATCGTAGCGCCCTTGTATCGGTTGGACTTAGGGCGAAGCGCCGTTTCAGTCAAACCTACGTATCGGGGCACGTAGCTTTGTATCATTGCAGGTTAGTCGACTGTGTCGCAACGCTAACTGAACTAACTGTGGCGAGGCACTAATGCATGTGTCCTTACGTGACAACGGGAGCATGTGCGACGCCAATGATTCGGAGTACTCAACATAGCACCCTTGTATCGGTTGGACTTAGGTGAAGCACCGTTTTAGTCGAACCTACGTATCGGGGCACATAGCTTTGTACTATTGCAGGTTAGTCGACCGTGTCGCAACGCAAACCGAACTAACTGTGGCGAGGCACTAATGCATGTGTCTTTACGTGACAACGAGAGCATATACGACGTCAATGATTCGGAGTACTCAACGTAGCATCCTTGTATCGATTGGACTTAGGCGAAGTGCCATTTCAGTCCAACCTACATATCGGGACACATAGATTTGTACCGTTGCAGGTTAGTCGGTCGTGTCGCAATACGAACCGAACTAACTGTGGGATAGAATAGAATTTAAAGTTGAATTTAATAGACTTATTGAATCTAAAGTGTCAGTCTCCTTTTCATTGATAACTTGGTGGAGATTATATTCATTGATAAAACTTCTTGAGATGTGATGCATTCCATGCTCTTGGTAGCCATTGTCCTTCCGACGTCACTAGTCGGTACGAACCTTTTTCTCCGGCCGACTCGACAATGTATAGTCCTTCCCAGTTCGGAGCGAACTTGTCGCTGCCATGCTCTTTTGTGTTTGGGAAGACCGCTCTTAGAACAAGTTCTCCAACGCTGAACTGTCTTCTGCTAACCTTTCGGTCGAAAGCTGAATTCATCTTTTGTTGATAGTTGGCGATGCGTATGGCTGCTTGATCACGAGGTTCGTCTATGCAGTCGAGGTCGCCGATGCGAAGTTCCTCGTTGATCTCTTGTTCGATTACGAGGGACTTGATAGTTGGGCATATGGCTTCGGTTGGCAGAACTGCTTCCGACCCGTAAGTTAGGCGGAAGGGTGAAAATCCGGTCGATCGTTGAGGTGTGGTTCGATACCCCCACAGCACCTCAGGAAGGACTTTCTCCCAAAGCCCTTTCTTGTCTTCTAACTTCTTCTTAAGTATGCTAAGGATGGATCGGTTGGAGGCTTCCGCTTGACCATTGCACTGAGGGTATCTCGGGGTTGAATAGAAGAGTTTGATCCCATATTCTTGGCAAAAGTCCCTGAATTTGTCCGAGTCGAATTGTGCTCCATTGTCAGCAATAAGCACTTGGGGCATGTCAAATCTTGAGAAGATGTTCTTCCTGATGAATTTGATGACTTCATTGTCTGTTTCACGGAAGAGAGGCACAGCTTCGACCCATTTAGTGAAGTAGTCAGTTGCCAACAGTAGGTACTTCTTCTTGCTGGGAGAAAGTGGGAATGGGCCAAGGAAATCCAACCCCCATTGGTGGAACGGCCAAGGACTTGTTAGAGGGTGAAACTCAGATGCAGGGAGATGGATTGATCGAGCATGTCGTTGGCAGGGTTCACACTTCTGGACGAACTGACGTGCATCCTTGGCCATAGTGGGCCAATAGTAGCCTTGGAGTTTGACTTTCCCTTCGAGGGATCTGCGGCCAGAGTGGTTACCACAAGCTCCAGCATGGATGTCTGCTAATATCATCTCCACTTGCCCAAGGCTGACGCATTTGAGAAGGATTCCGCTATGGGACTGGAAGTAGAGATCGTCTCCTTCAAGGCGATAGAGAGGGAGTTTTCTTTGAAATCGTCTAGCTTGAATCGGGTCCTCCGGTATTTTGTTGTGCTTGAAGAAGTTGAGGATTGGCCATCTCCAATCTGACTAATCTTCACTTAGGGCGTAAGTGAAGATCGGTTGCCTCCAGCCCCTTCTTTCGCTTGCCGAGGCAATAACTCCGTGTTGCTCAAGGTTCACCTTGGATAACTCCTGGTATTCGATGCTGATCTGACGTTGATTAACTGGATCTAGGCCCTTGGTAAGTAGATCATCAACGTAGACTTCGATGTTGCGACCGATCTGTTCTTTGAACATCTTCGTGACTAGCCTTTGGTAGGTTGATCCCGTATTTTTAAGGCCAAAGGGTATGACGTTGTAGCAGTAGAGACCCCTATCCGTCACGAAGCATGTATTCTCTTGATCATCCCGATGTAGGGGGATTTGATTGTAGCCCGAGTATCTATCCATGAAGGATAGTAGCTCGTGCCCAGCAGTGACGTCTATAAGTCTATATATCCTTGGCATAGGGAATGGATCTTTGGGTCAAGCTTTGTTGAGGTTGGTGAAGTCGATGCAGACTCTGGTCTTCCCATTCTTCTTCAGAACAACGACTATGTTTGAGATCCAAGTTGGATACTCAACTTCGTGGATGAAGCCAGCAGCAAGTAACTTATCGATTTCTTCTTGAACCGTAATTAGTCGCTCTGGTTTGATGGTTTGTGGCTTCTGTTTGACTGGATGTGCTCCTTCTTTGATTGTGAGTCGATGACATGCATCGTCTAGATCGACCCCGGGCATGTCTTCAAAACTCCAAGCAAAAATGTCAGTGTTGGATTTGAGGAATGAAACCATATCTTGCGCTTCTTCACTGTTCAGGCCAGTGCCGATGAAAGTCTCTCGAGGGGGACTACCATTGTCGAGGTCAACTCGAACAAATTCTTTGACTGAGGGTGGAGCCTCCCATTCCAGAGGTGCAGGCTCAGGCATTGGGGGCTCCCTTGATTGCTATCTGGTCGAGGGACCGGCTTCGCTAGCAGAACGCTTTGCTGGCGTAGCCTTGGGCGTTGATTGATTTTGCGCGGTCGCTGCTTCGCATGATCTTCCCGTTTGTTGACTCCCTCGGATGCATCTGATACCCTCTTCAGTTGGCAATTTGAGGAGTTGGTGATTAGAGGAGGAGACAATATTGATCTGATAAAGAAAAGGCCTGCCTAGAATGGCATTGTAGTTTGACGTCCCCTCGACTACAACAAAACGGACGTACACTCATATATCGCTACTGATGTCAAGTATAAATTTTACTTCGCCCATCATCATGCTCTGCTCTTCGTTGAAGCCGGTAATGATGATCGGGATTACGTCAAGACTCTCATACTTATGACCGAGATGTTTGAAGCAATCAGAGAACATGATGTCGATGGAGCTACCGGTATCAATAAGGATCCGATTGACCGAGCTCCCATCAACCATGAGTCGAAGGACCAAAGGATCTCGGTGAGGAGTGCCTACTCCATGGAGATCCTGATCGGTAAAGATGATTACTGGCAATGGGAGGCCTTTGATAGGCTTTTCTATCCAGGAGTCTTCAACTTGAGCGAGAGTGCGAACGTGATGGACACGTCGTACTTGCCGCTCAACCTCCTTTCAAGTTGGAGTTTGATGATGTAGGTTGCCGTGGATGCCGTAAACATTCGCTTGAACTAAGATAAGGGTTGCTTGAGAAGTGACCGAGCAGATCCGGCATGCCTCCTTCTCTCTTTAGGGAGGGGGAGGAGGAGGGTGTGAGCCTCCAGCCCTACCTGTCTCGAACTTAAAATCCTAGAGATGGCCTTGCTCCTGAAGGTCTTCCAAGTGGTACTTCAAGCTGAAGCACCGAATAGTAGGATGGCCGTGGCACCGATGGAAGTTGCAATAGACTGATTTGTCTTGCGTTTGCTTGGTGCCAGGCTGAAGAGGGTTCGGCCTTCTAAGATAGCTCTCGTGCTGGATCTGTTCAAGGATAATGTCGATGGGCAAGTTTCAGCTAGTGAAGGTTATTCTCCGAGGCTTGGTGCGTCTATCATCTGCCCTTCATGGCTTCTTAAAGGACTCCCTCTCTTTAGCCTGAGCGTTGTTCGCTCGGGCTGGTGGTCGTACCGGCTCTTTATCGGAAGGACGCTTTCTGAAGTCTCGCCCCTTGCGAGCGACTTGATCATCCTCGACCTCGATTTCCCTCTGCATTTGATCGAAGAGTGCTCCAAGGGAATCAGGGGGGTTGCGGATGAGGTCGTTGTAGATATGAAGGTCATAACGCAGAGCATTTTGGAATGCCAACATAATTGCCTCGTCGTCAAGATGGTGTCCGGAGAGCGCTGCATGCTCGTTCCGAAACCTCCGTGTGAATTCTCGAAGGGTTTCATCCAAACCCATCCGCAGCCAGTAGAGAGAGTCAAGATTCTTCTCTGGTTTGAGGTTCAACCGATAATGCTGGACGAAGAGATCTTCTAGGTCTCCGAACAAGCTGACTAAGCCTGTGGAGAGATTATGATACCAATCCAACGACATGTCATCCAGGCTACCGATAAAGGTACGGCATAGAACCTGGTTGTCGTGGTCGTATAGTGTCAATACTTGTCTGAAGGCGAGGACGTGGAGCGTCGGATCACCCATCAGACAATTAAACTTGGGGAGAGCAACAACCTTCCATTCTCGAGGAAATTAGGCTCGGAGAATTTGTCGATGAAGTGGCCCTTCTGAGGCGTGGTCGTTCCTTCGATCGTTCCGCAAGTCGGGGAGGCGTCTCGAAGGTCAAGTAGGAAGATGAGGCTTGGAAGTTCTTCCTTCTTGGTGATGCTTCACCTGGGCTCGGTTGTTGCTAAGGTGCGACCGAGCTCCGGATTGATGTCTTTTGCTGTGAATATCCTTTCGACTGCTTGAGTCAGAGGATGATACTGAGTTGAGTTGCTTTGGGTGACGAGTCGACTCGTCAAGACGTTCCCAAATGCTCTGTTTAGCTGGAGGATGCGAGGGTCCCTTTGAGGGAAGCTTGAGGGATCGTCTGGAGGTATCGATGACGGATCATCTGGATGGAGCGGGGGAGCCGTGGAGCGGGCAGTGGCCATTTGCTCCGTCGTTGATACCTGCGACTGATCGCGGGGGATCAGCTCTTCCTCCGACAGTGATTTATTGGAGGAAGTCTCTCTCTACCATGAGAGCCGCATTCTGCTTCATGAGAGTGAGGAGTTGGAAGTCCTCTGCGGTGATCCGGTACGATGCTTGAGCATCGGCACTAGAAGAGACATGCACTTTCCCCAAGCGCCGAGGGATTTGGTCGGCGAGTTGAGGTGACCGTCAAAGTTGAGCTTGGGCAGCGCGATCAACCGACAGGCGACTCCTCGAATTGGCAGCGAGTTTGTTCTGGATGTTGGCTTGTCGCAAACCGGTGACTCATTGATCGAGTCATCGGATGCTGAGCGTCTGGGTGCATGCCGCTTTCCTCTGGCAGGTCCATCGGTGTCTTCGCCATTCAGGTTTAATGATGGAGACAGACAGATTGCCTGGGCAACCAGTAGCTGCTATTGAAGGAGTTCGAAAGCTTAGAAGTTGTAAGTTGAGAGGATCTCTATCCCACAGACGGTGCCAAACTGTGGGGGAGGATTTCGGTAGTCGTACGTGACCCTACTCCAATAGTCGATTGAAGGTTTGATCCTTTGGGATGTGGCGCGCTTTAAAGCGCTGAGTTGTGACTTGCTGGGCTGTCACACAAGCACTGTAGAGTAGAAAGGTAGAGAAATAGATGACACAGGATATGGTGACGAAGTTCGGCCGAAGCCTACGTCTCCGTGTGGTAAGACGCAACTTTTAAATCCACTATCTCTGAGTAAACAGTAGAGCTACTCTCGATAAGCCGAGGAATGCTTCTTACAAGTAATTAGAGGGTGGAAAAGGAGTCTGAAAACCAGAAAACTCAGGGAGCTCTGGAAAACAAAAAGTGGGTTTCTGGTCTCGAATTTGGGATCTGGAATAATTTACAGGGTTTGCTATTTATAGTAGTTTGGTTCGTGTAAGGAATATTCCAAGAATATTCCTTAGAGTATCCGGGGTTTAGTAAATTTCTGGGGAGATTTACCAAACCCCAGATAGTGCAAGTGGGCCCCAGGCGGGGCTGCGGGCCCCACCGTCGTACTCATGGGCCCTAGGCAGGGCTGCGGGTCCCACTGTCGTACTCGTGGGCCTTAGGCAGGGCTGCAGGTCCCATCGCTGGGCGTTAGCCAGATTTTGCACCCACATAACCTACAAACAGATATACCTGGAACTTTTTCTCCATCTCATCCCTCTTGTCCTTTCACACAAGTACAGGACAACCCTATATTTCGAGACCCTATAGTGTCAACTTTCGCTTAGACCATAGCTCTCTATAGATCTGAGACACTGATCTAGATGAGAGATAGTTTCAGATATAAGCTACTATTTTAAGGTACAACCCCACCAGAAGGTGGGTAGTACACTTGGCAATATTCATCATACTACGGACCATGCCAAACAAGGTCCGATTCCTTCTCTCGGAGACTTCATTCTGACGTGTCATCCTTGGAGCATTTAATTGGGAGATAATCCCATGCTCCCTCAGGATCCTATGGAACCTATTTGATAGGTTCTCGTTCCTTCGATTAAATCAAAGAGACTCCTATTGTCTGGACACTCTTGGAACCCTATACGTCAAAATTAACTAACACCAATACCTTAGTAGCCCTTTTAGTTATTCTTCCTTCCAGATAACACTCATAGGTTAGAAGGATCTCCGATGAATCTCTGAAAAGAAACATGGCCTTCTGTTACCTCTGAATTTATCTGAGGTAAAATATCTAAATCAGAGGGGTCACAAATGGGATAGCTTCTCCGAATGATTTAGATGAATTTCAATTAGACGCTGCAGTTGTCATGAAATCTATTTTCGAATTAAGATTAAATACAAAGAGATTATTCTGATCTATTCCTCTAGCAATAAAGCTATTTATTTAGTTTAAGATACACAACTATGGTGCTGTCTAAAACTAAAAACTTTATTTACCAAGGAGGAAACAGAACTAAATCTCTAAAAATAAAAATCCTTATTTCGGAAAAACTAAGACAAACATATCTAACAGCTTCCGCAGCAGCTTATGGCATCAGTATCTATGTTAGAATCACTTCATTATAAAGTAGCCTTCTACTTTCCTTTAATCTCTATAGAAACGAAGTCTACATTCCAATAAGCAGAAGAACTACTACTATATAGTTACTTAACCCCTAACACCTTGAGATCATACTCAATATTCAAATACCCCCTATACTCGCCAAAGCGGAAACACTTCTGTCCTTAGCATTACCAGACTTAGGAGTCCATACCAGTTTCTGCACTAGAATAGTTTTCGATCTCTGATAAGTTACTCCCTTAGGTTCTTCTAAAGAAGACATAGGTTAAGCATTAAAGGCATTACCTTTAATCTTGATCTCATCCTTTTTCACTTGGAAATCTCCTTATGAGTTTGTCATCTCTAGCTTGTCAAAGCTAAAGTCTCTGACAACGCCTTCGAAGGTTCCAGACAAGGATGCAAGACAAACGTCTTCCACCACCTCGTCATCTAGCACCATGTCTTTGGAATCTAGTTCGATCTGGAACTCAAGTATATATTCCCGAACAAGCATACCCTTAGACATCTCGGTACCAATAAGTATCTTGGTGGAAAAGCGATAAGTCTACTGACTTCGCCTTCCAGACATTTAATGCAAGTAAAACTTTATTTGAGAAGACCCGACATATCTCTGACTTACTTCTAAAGAGTTGTCCGCAAGTCTGCTATGACACAGAACTTGCACATCTCCTCAGACTCTCGCTAGTCGCCATATGCCCTAGTTAGTGCCCTAGTGACATCTGAACCTATTAGGTTTGGTACAGGGATATTAAGATTTTAAAGCCAATGAATGTTTACTACCCTAAGCATAAGCTAAAAATAGTGCTTCCACTCTACGTAGTTAGAGACCCGATAACTGGTTCTCTTATGGGATAGCGGATAGGGGAACTATATGGTTGAATGAAAAAGAATGCAGGAAACCTTATTTTATAGATTTTTAAAACAAGCTAATTATATCCAAATATCAGCGCTACCCTCAAGCGACGACATCTCTATAGATTAATTTAACCATGTATGTAAGATCTCGGAATCGACTACACCTGTCCGAGGGGGTAGTGTGTAGGTCTTCCGCTTACACGGGTTTTTCCCTTGACCCTATCCAAATCTGCCAACTAAGAGCTTTGATGAACCATGGTTATCTTTTGGCCAGTACCATATGATCACTATTGTCTTCGCAACTAAAACCTCAGGTGTACTTTGGATGCTTACCCACGAGACTAGGCAATTATGGAATGGGAGTTCAAATGGCCCCCACGAGGGTGAGTAAAGCCCTGAACCCTTGGTGCCGTAATCACCATATCCCGAGGGAGATCACTAAGTTGCTTGGCATGAAAAAATACAGTTATTACCCAAGGGGGTTATTGAGTTATGCCCTCCCACCCGAGCATGAAGTGATTGGCCATGAAGGCCAGAGGATCTCTAAAAGTCCTCTCTTGCATCCCTTATTAAATTTGAGGGCTATTTTATGCAAGTATGAGTGTACACTAAGGTCACGACAACCTATACACTAGACCCTAGTCATATTGTGCTCCCACTAGCGTTTCAAGTCTTTCGTGAAGCATTAATCAATCTCGGAATATCATAGTCCCTACCTCAAGTGGCTTTCTCTACTCAAGGGTCATATTACATATCCCAAGAACATCGATGCTCCGCAAACCTAGCTATCACACAAATGCCCTAGAGCCTAGTCTAAGGTCTGATAGACATGAAATATTCTCCACTACCATGGCGCCTCTCTTATAAATTTGATGATTGATGACATAGTAGAATTCCAACTCATTCTAGGTTTCGATACTGGCCAAATAGGCATACCCGACTAATCGGTTGTTGACTTAATGGTGGTATAACCAAATATAAGGAATTCACACTATCATCAATGGTCAATTAAATAATGGGCGTTATTAGTGGAATCCTATCCTAATAAGGTCGCTAGGACCCGAGGGGAAAGGGCATCCCTCTAACACAGATAATTTAATTATCGCATCGGGGTTCTCTATAGAAATATAAAAAACTACTGAAAGAAACAACCACACAACTGGATCAAGTTCAGGGTCCGACCCCTGAACCTGACTAGCACAGGGCAAGCTCTCTATCTCCTTCACAAGGTTCCTCGATCCGGTACAAGCCTCTGTATACGATCTCCTGACGCTTTCACCCTTTGCCGTCATCGTGTATGCTTAGCCGGATCGCCATCGTCCTCCAAGGTTCCGCTCGTCCTTCGGTAGTGGATCTCTGCGGTAGGTCCTCCTCTTCAATCTGTAACCGAAAAAGATCTAGTACACTTCGAGCAAGTGCTCGCTTGTACACAATTTTCTAAAATAAAAAGAAAAACTAGCCTGGCAAAAAACTTGGGAATCAAGGGTGGTCAACCCCCACCACTTGCCCGACTATGGCTCTAAAACCTATCCACACACAGAAGAAAAACACATCCAAACATATTCGCTAACACGGGGTCTGACCCTCGATAGCAAGCAATCACATATCTAGATTATTTTAGAAGCGGCGCCCTGCAAGAACAATTCATAGAACATACAAAATATACTATGCATGATCTACTCGTAGAACCCCGATGGCGGCACATACTATTCATGCGTGCACATAACGGTTTTATGAAAAACATTACGCATATCACTAGCGTGCACTGATACCAATTGTTGTAAATAAATTCATGTTAGAGGCCTGCAGCGGAAGCAAAGTGAAGGTCCGAAGACCGTGAGCGGTGTGCGTTATATATCAAAATTTTCATCGAAACGATCTACACGTGCATGTATGAATCTAGCATGGCAACTACGCGAACCCCTAACGTCGATCTAACACGAGAGAACAATCTAGCATGCATGCATATTCTATCTATGCTAGATCTATATGTTAGAGATCATACCTGCGTGTGGATTCTTTCACCGCGACAAGTTTCTTCTTTATCGATGGAGACGGGCTCAGATCTGCTCGATATACCTTCGGTGCAACAGCTATAACTTTCTGCTCCGAACTCCGATTGGGTTGAATTTTGGACTAAAGGTAGAGAACTTTGAGATGCAACTTTTACTATAAGTTTTACCTCATTTGGACTACTGTAACTCCTAAAATCATAGAAACATTTTTGGTTTTTGTGCAGATTTTGAACAGCAAAAGCTTGCAGGAGATGCCTTCTAGTTCACTCGATCTTGCACGATACATGGCACCTCATCGATGGATCTCTGAGTGCCTCCATCTGATGAGCCTTCTCCTTCTATGAAACCCTACGCGAGGAAGATGAGTTGCCATCCAATGGCCCAAGCGAGGGAGAGAGAGAGACGAGAGAGGAGAGGGGGCGGCTAGGGTTTCCCCATGGCATGGCCGGCCCTAAGGCTTGTCATCACCGACCCCCCTTCTCCCCTATTACTCTTATATAGGGCTGCCCTATCCTTATGGATGAGGCTAGTACGAATAAGGTTTAACTAATTCAAACGTCTCCCTATATATCTCTCTTTTATCTCGATCTTTTCCTTGGTTTTGAAAACGGTCAAAACCAGTCCATTTTCTGTGCCTCATAACCAGCCCCTTTATTGGAGGTAACAACCTCCTGAAACCAATGGGGCCGGCCTTGACTAGTCTTCCAACACTTAGGGTCGGCCCCCCTAGTGCATAGTAGCGCATGGTATGACCAAAACACCCTTACGTCACTCATTGGTCGTTCCTCATGTATGAGACTTTGCGAGGCACACATAAGTGAAGTGCACTAGTGATTTCACTATTATCTGAGGTTCCCATAGGGTGCCCCTAGTGAAGTCAACTAGTCAACTCGTAACATGTTCCGGTGCATCGCACTTATGTGGCAAAGTCCACTTATGGCAAGGAATTGTTGCATGCGTCTCTGCACTAACCTAGGGTTTCCCCTTAGTGCACATGATGCGATCTAAACTAATCCTAAATTAAGGATTTAATTTGATCTAAATTATAACTCGCAAGTGCACGAATCGCTTTGTAGGAATATTTAGGGTTATTAATCTAGGGTTATTAATTATTTACCTAAGTTACTTAATGAGCAATATTGTTGATTTGGTTTTATAAGATTGTGATGGAAAAATAAACTAAGCAGGATTAAAGCATGCAAATTAACTAAGGTAATGCGGTGCAGTGTGGAAGTTCAGATATGAATGAGATACTAAGGCGGTCGAATCCACCGCTAGACCATCGTAGATGCTATGTTTAAATTATGATGTTTTAATTTAGGCGAGTAGCATGCGGGAAACAAATCCCGTCCTTCCTCGAGATGCGATCGTTAAAGCTTCAATACGAGGTTAATGACATAAGCATGGTTTAATTTCAAGCATGGAGTAATAAAGCAGAGCATCGATTGTCTAAATACAGCACAATGGATCTAAGCTAACTTAGCAGAGCGATCGATTGTCTAAATTAAGCACAATGGATCTAAGCTTTACTTATACGATAAAACTAGGCTTTGATTATCAAGATGACTAACGTTAACTACAAGGCATGCATGACAATACCATGTGAGAACTATTAAATCATCATAGCAAATCCGAAATTAAATCATATATTATCGTTGAAAAGCTTGGCATAGAACACATAAATAAACTAACATCTACTAGATCTAGGGTTTCATCTCGGCCTTAGCATGCAATTTAGCTAGACATGGGTTTTGTTACATCAAAGGAAAAAAAAACGAAAAGAACAAAGTACAGATCATCCTTGAAGATTGCTCCGTAGATTCCGTCTTCTTCGATCTTGTTCCTCGATGCTGCTTCGCTTTGGCTTGATCACGTCGTAGCCTCGATGATGGCGCGATGACGGCTCGGATGGACGAATGACGGATGATGGCGATGGGATGTGGAGGTTTAGGGTTCCGGTTTTGGTCGAGGATGGTAGATGAAAGCCAGTGGATGTGGAGGATGATGCCTAAGGTCGGTGATGAGAGCTAGGGTTTTTCTTATAGGTGGTAGATGGCCAAGGTCAGAGATGAGAGCCCCTTTGGTTTTCCCGAGCCCCCCTATATAGGATAGAGAGAAACGGGTCGGGTTTAGTTAGGAAAGAGAGGGTCGGACGTGATTTCTGCGGACGGCTGCGATCAGCTTTGGGTTTGTGGCTTCGGGTGTTTGCATGCATGCATGCATGTTGCATGGAAGGCTGTGATGGATTGCATGGCTCTCGGATGGCTGTGATCTGGTCGAGCAGGAGGAGTCGGGTGGAGCTGTTATGGAAGGAGATAGAGAGAGAAAATCAAGGATATCGGATTAGGCACGCAGGGGTTCTCGGTACAGCTGGGTTCGCATGGGCTTGGGTTGCTAAGTGGGGCGGCTAGAGAGAGAGAAGATCGGGCTAGAAAGAGAAGTTCGATTAGGAGAGATCTGCGGCTCGTTCGAAAAGGGGGGGTTGATCACCGGTTTTATAGAGAGAGGAGGTAGGAACGGGAAAGAGAATTAAGGAGGGAGAGAGGGAAGTTCCGTGGGATCCGGTTTTAGAGAGAGAAAGAAGAGAAAGAAACGGAAGAGAGAGAGAAGTTCGGTGGGAGACGTGCATGGCTCGGGCGGTTAAGGAAAGAGAGGGAATTAGAGAGAGAGAATCAAGGAGGAAGAGAGAGAAAGTCGGGCGGCTGGGTCGGTTGCAGGGAATGATGCACGGAACGGCTGTGATCAGGCAGAGAGAGAAGTTCGAGAGAGAGAAAAGGAAATGGGAGAGAGTGGGTGAGCGGCTGGGATCAGCTTTGAAGGGAGAGATAGCTGGGCCACTGCATGCATCGGGGACGTATGGACGGCTGTGATTGTGTAGAGGGGATTTGGTTTTAAACTGGAGAGAGAAAGACATGGGTACCTGCATGGGTGTGGGTCCGATTTTAGGTAGAGAGGGAAATAAAAGGGACGGCTTTGATGTGGGTATCCGGATGGGAAAGGAACGGCTGCGATCGAGTCTAGAGAGAGAGGGTGCGATTCATATGAGAGGAGGTTCGGTAAAGGGGCTGCATGCTTGGGATCATGGATCAGACAGCTGGGATTTGGAGATCAATGGGATGCATGCTGTACATGGGTTTATTGGTTGGACAAAATGGACAGGTGGGATTCAGAGCTCTTCGATCGGGTTGGGGCCGGGGCTGATGCACGGATGGTTGTGATTGGTTTGATGTAAATGGATTGAGATGTAAAATAGAAGGATGAAAATAGAAGAGAGATAAAAGGTGGTATAAAGATAAGGGATAAAGTTAAATAGAGAGAAAGAGAGTAAAGGTAACCATCCGGGTCGCATCATTCGAACCATCTGAACTCGTCGACATACGTCCTTCCTATTGCATGCATGTAATCATCCTTTTGTTTGAGCCAAGCGCTGCATCGACTCAATGAAATCTTCTCTCAACTGAATCATCATAATCATCCGTCTCTTGGATGTTCTTTAGAGATGGCCTTCGAACGAGCTGTACAGTCTCGATCAAATCGTCATGAGAATATCAACGGCTTGGTCATGAAGTCATTGAGCTGACTGCATCGAAAACCGGATCAATTCCCTGAAAAACACACATGAAATGACGCTTGTCAGGTTTAAACACGATTATCGATAAAAGGTAATTTGGACTTTCGGGCTCTATATTTTTCATGCATGTAATGTATGCGAGTGAACTAATATGTCATTGGGTTCGTATAAAAGTCTACTATATCGTGGTGCAAAGAAACTCATACAGTTTACGTGTATTATAAAAGTTTTACATAGCAGAGTGACGATATATGCATAAAAAAGAAAGGATAATTCACACCAAATGGACGCTCAACACACTCCCAAACTTAAATCTTTTTAGTCCTCGAGAAAGCAACCAAAATAAACTACGAAAATAATAAAAGAATAAACATAACTTAACTCACTTTCGCAGGAATCGTGATTGCACTTAGCACGTGCAACAAGCCGTTAAACCCTTAGGTTACCCCAGTGGACGAGTTTTATCTCGTGAGGGTTTGCAGTGAATCTACCCACAAAATTCAAACTTTTTTTTTTGAAAATATAAATAAGAAATAAGAATATTTGGTTTCGTAGAATAATTAAAATGTACTCAAAAATAGAATTTCTAAGGCACAAGACTCACAAGGTATCTAACCCAACCTTCGGTTTTCGAAGTACGCACTTAGGTTTTAATTATTAGTTTCCCATTAGAAAAGGTCAAGGTCAACTATGCTCGAGTGCACGGTGCTGTCTAGGCTAAACACAACTGGGGGTTTGGTTCTCTAAATTCATATCATTCTAACAGTCTCCTAGAATGGTCAAAGTCGACCTTAGAACTTGATTCAAAACCAGCTAATCTAGACAGGCTGTGAGAGTTGTGGATATTCACCTTAATATATTTCGGCTTTATATGTGATATTTCAGTTTTCCTATATTGTTTATAACGACGGCTTTCACACTATTTTCTTTTTCTTTTTCTCTTTTTTTTTTCTTTTTTTTCGGTCTTATTTTTTTTTTCTGGATCTAATTATATATCCCTTTCTAACTTGTACCATGCCAGCTGCACTCTATGCCCATGACACGCTGCCAACGCTCTCATGAGTTAGGTAGTCATCCTCATGTTGCCTTTATATTTGATTCACTCTGCATCCATAGGATCATTCTCATAACCCTATCGACCAGGCTTCACTCATACTAGGGCATACAGGTTAAGACTTTTATATAATTAGGTCCTAGACCATGCTAATAGGTAGCCCTTTCCGCTATACCTTAGAATTCACTGGTCGCTTTTCTAATGATATCTCTTTTTTTTTTAGCAAACCATGTGAACCAGATCCGCATGGTTCATCAAGACTTCAAGTGACTATTAGGTGATATAAAAGCTTTGAATCTAGACCCTAGAGGTGTAAGCCAGATGTGAAGTAAAAAGTCGAGTCTAGTTTGTTTTGACAATCTCTAAAAGGTTACTAAGGGTCAGAACCATATTAGACATACTTTTCTAGCTAATCCTTGGCCTTTATACCTTGATTACCAGGTGCCTTATAGTCCTATTCGAGTACGATAAAATTATATTACAAAACCTGAAATAAAGGTGAAATATATATAGATTTTTTTTTTCTAGAAAAGAACAAAAAGGACGGCAAAAGTAATACGATAAGAAACTAAAATATAAAAAATAAAATAAAAACATGCAAATACAAATTCCTATATATTTCTATACGAATGCGATGAGACACACATACGCCAAGACGTATATGCCGAGCTATCCCACTACAGTGTAAGTTGATGCATTATTATTACTATTATTTTTAAAAAAACACTTTTTAAAAAAAAATTCAAAATGAGAACAGAAAAATTTTGTGGAAATTAGATGTATACAGGATTTTGCAAAAAGGTACATCACACCCCCAAACTTAAATTAGACATTTTCTTCAATGTCGTTGATCGGTGGTAGAGATATGATATTATTGAATATCGGGCGTTGGGGCCAGAGTGTGAAAAATTTGTGCTGAAAAAGGAAATTCATAGTGTTAAGTCGCCCGTCATACAGAACGTGGCCGTCGTATAACCACGGTCGACCGAGTACTATATCATAAGAATCCATGAGTGCTATGTCAAGAGGGATTACATCAGAGTAATCTTGAATTGATATGGCTGGGTAAACCCGATGTGTGACGTCTATTGTGGGAGCCTTAAAAAGTCATGCTAAGGAGTATGGTTCTTTGATGAGGCTTTGTTCCCGATCAAGTACATCAACGAAAGATTTAGAAATTAAATTCTTGCAGCTACCGCTATCCACTAAAATAGTAACAGATAGATTATACTGCATCATGCATCCAATGGTTTCAAACACATTTGATCTTTCGAAATGGTTGTCAGCATTATCTTCTAATTTTAAGTATGAAAGTGATGAGACAAAATTATCAGATGTAGACATGAATACAATTATTTATTGGCAAACCTCCCTTGTTATATATAGATTGTTCTCGTTGGCAAACCTCCCTTGTAGTTGAGGCGCACGGGTTCAATCCTTATGAGATGTTGAATGATCTGGGTATTTCCTATAAATTAGCATGCATCAATAGTGAATATTATAAATAATTACTGAACTAAAATATGAACGCAAAAATAGATATATATATATATATATATATATATATATATATATGTATATATAATTAATCTATACTAATATATCAATTTCTAGCAGCTATAAAAATTAGTCCTGATAAACAGGATTTTCCAGAAGTGTTTTTTCAACTTTTGGGCTCAGATACTCAAGGTATGGTTTTAGACGATGACCGTTTACTTGGAAAGTTGTTCCATCCTTATCGTTTAAGAGTTCTACTGCACCGTATGGGTGAATTTTGTTGATAATGTATGATCCCGTCCAACGTGATTTTAACTTGCCAGGGAATAGATGCAATCTAGAGTTGTATAATATGACTTTTTGACCTGGATATAATTCCTTCCTAATTATAATCTTATCGTTCATGATCTTCATTCGATCCTTATATTGTTTAGCGCAATTATACGAATCATTTTGAATCTCATCGAGCTTATCGAGTTGAAGTTTTCTTTGTTTGCTGGCTTTATCGAGGTCATAATTCAATCGTTTGATCGCCCAATAGGCCCTATGTTCCAACTCGACTGGCAGATGACAGGCCTTTCCATAGACTATGCGATATAGAGACATTCCAATTGGAGTTTTATAAGCGGTACAATATGCCCACAGGGCATCAGTCAACCGAAGTGACCAATCCTTCCTGTTAGGGTTAATTGTTTTCTCTAATATGGTCTTAAGCTCCCTATTTAAAATTTCAATTTGCCCACTAGTTTGTGGGTGGTAGGGAGTGGTTACCTTATGGGTGACGCAGTACTTTTTCATTAATGCTTCAAAAATTCTATTGCAGAAATGTTTACCTCCATCATTAATTATAGAACATGGAGTTCCAAATCTAGCAAAAATATTTTCTTTAAGGAATTGGACCACGACCTTGTGGTCATTTGTTCGGCATGTGATTGCTTCAACCTATTTTGAGACGTAATCAACAAAGACTAGAATATATTGGCAACTATAAGACATAGGGAAAGGTCCCATAAAATCGATGCCCCAAACATCAAAGACTTCAGCGATCAAAATTGGATTTAAGGGCATCTCATTCCGTTTTGAGATTTTTTCAAGACGTTGACAACGATCACAAGATTTACAATAAGCATAAGTATCTTTAAATAGGGTCGGCCAATAGAAACCACACTGCAAAATTTTTGCAGCGGTTTTCTTACCACTAAAGTGGCCACCACATGCGTGGTCATGGCAAAATGACATAATATGTTTATGATCGCAGTCAGGGGCATATCGTCTGATAATTTGATCAGAACAATATTTGAATAGATATAGCTCATTCCAGAAATACCATTTGCCTTTCGATATGAATCGCATTCGTTCTTGTTTAATCCAAGTACTATGCATCTGTCCTGTGATTAGGTAATTTACAATATCAATACCACGGGGTGTTAGTATGAGATATTAGCATTAATTGCTCATCTGGAAAGGTTTCTAATATAGGTGTAGATTCTATAATTGGCTCAACTATTAGCCTAGATAGGTGGTCAGCAACTACATTCTCCGATCCCTTTTTGTCTCTGATCTCGAGGTAAAATTCTTGTAGCAGTAAAATCCATCGAATTAATCGAGCTTTAGCGTCTTTCTTTGTGAGAAGATACTTAAGCACAGCGTGATTAGTAAAAATGATAACCTTTGATCCAATTAGGTAGGGACGAAATTTATCTAGGGCAAAAACGACAGCTAATAACTCTTTTTCAGTAGTTGAGTAATTAGTTGAGCATCATTAAGAGTTTTACTAGCGTATTGAATGACGTGGGGGAGTTTAGCACTTCGTTGTCCTAAAACTGCACCTAAAGCTTAATCTGATGCATCGCACATCACCTCGAATGGAGCATTCCAATCTAGGGGTCGGATGATGGGTGCTGGTGTTAATTTAGTTTTAAGCCTTTCAAAGACATTCAAGCATGCAGGAGTAAATTCGAAAGAGACATCTTTGGCTAGCAGGTCACATAAGGGTTTAGAAATTTTAGAGAAATCTTTAATGAAGCGGCGGTAGAAGCCAGCGTGTCCTAGAAAGGATCGCACTTCTCTGACCGTTTTGAAAGGTGGTAAATTAGAGATCAGATCTATCTAGGCTTTATCAACTTTTATCCCGTTATCTGACACAATATGACCTAAGACAATACCAGATTTAACCATGAAGTGACATTTTTCCTAATTAAGAACTAAGTTTTTCTCCTTACAACGGATCAGAACAAGAGAGAGGTGATATAGCCCTTCATAAAAGTTAGATCCAAAAACTAAGAAGTCGTCCATGAAGACCTCTAAAAATCGTTCTACCATATCTGAAAAGATACTCAACATACACCGCTGAAAGGTAGCAGGTGCATTGCATAACCCAAAGGGCATGCGACGGTAGGCAAATGTACCAAACGGACATATGAACGTCATTTTCTTTTGATCCTCACGAGCAATTGGGATTTAGTTATATCCCAAATAACCATCCAAAAATGAGTAGTATGCATGCCCTGCTAAACGCTCTAATATTTGGTCAATGAAAGGTAAGGGGAAATGATCTTTTCTAGTCATAGCGTTTAACTTCCTATAATCAATACAAACTCGCCAACCAGTTTGGACTCGAGTTGGGACTAGTTCATTGTTCTCATTTGCAACTATGGTAACACCAGACTTTTTAGGAACGACTTGTACGAGGCTGACCCATTGACTATCGGATATAGGATAAATAATGCCCGCGTCAAGTAACTTCATCACTTCGCCTCGCACTACTTCCTTCATAACGGGATTTAGTCGACTTTCTGATTCTCTCGAGGGTTTAGAATTTTCTTCGAGATGAATTTGGTGCATGACTATTGAAGGACTAATTCCCTTGATATCAACGATAGTCCACCCAATGGCTTCTCTATGTTTTTGTAGGACGTCAAGTAATTGTTTTTCTTGGTCCTTATCTAATTGTGAAGAAATAATAACAGGCAAGGTTTCAGAGTCACCAAGAAAAGTATACTTCAATGTGTCAGGGAGAGGTTTCAATTCTAACTTTGGAGGTTCGACTATTGATGGAATAAGCATAGATTTATTTACTAGTAGGGGTTCTATCCTAGCCTTCCATCGACCTATATCCATGGGAGGAGCAGAATCTAATAATATATTAATTTCTCTAATAGATGCATCCATATCCATGTCTAGTCCGAAATGGGCTAAGCATTGTTCCAATGGATTATTAAAACAAGAGTTATCAAAAGTATCATCAACCAGAGTATCAATCATGTCAGCCTCTTCAACGTCATCTATGTCAGAAGGTTGTACGCTATTACGAAAGACATTGAGTTCAACCTTCATATTGCCAAATAAAAGTATCATTACTCTATTTCTACATCGAATAACAGCATCCGCCGTGGCAAGGAATGGTCGACCTAAGATCACTGGGATGTGCTTATTGGGGTTTAGGACTGGTTCAGTATCAAGGATGACAAAATCAGTAGGAAAGTAGAATTCGTCCACTTTAATGATGACATCTTCAACAACGCCCTTTAGAATTTTTACAGACCCAACGGCTAAAAGTAACGTCAGGGTTATGGGTTTTAACTCCCCCAAACCTAATTGAGTGTAAACCGAATAGGTTAAAAGGTTAACGCTAGCACCCAAATCCAGAAGACACTTTTTCACTATTGTGTCTCCTATTCCTATAGAAATAGTCGGGCAGCCAGGATCCTTATATTTGGGTGCAACGGTCTGTTTGATAAAACAAGAGGCTTGGGCTGCCATAGTAGCCACACAAGGAAGATACGTTTTTCTTTTAATAGTAGTAAGGTCTTTGAGGAACTTAGCATAAGAGGGTATTTACTTGATGGCATCCAAGAATGGGATATTGATTTGCATATCCTTAAAGACTTCTAGGATGCTCTTATTTTGATTTAATTTTTTATTAGCTTGCAGGCGCTGTGGGAATGGGGCCTTGGGTACATAAGGTCTTGTGCAAGATTCAACGACAGGTTCTTTATCTTTTTGAGTTGTCGTATCCTCTTGAATAGGTTGATTATGGCTCTCATTCAAAGTTTCAGTATTGGGTTGGTCTTCATCAGGATTTTGAACTTGATTGTCCACTTCCTTGTCAGATCGTAAGGTATGGATAGCTTGGACTTCTTTATGGATTTCCCTAGAGGTGGTTCCAACTTCAAACTAGCCTTTCGAAGAGTTTTGGTCATAGCTTTGTCCTTTCGGATTAAGAATTGTTTGGCTTGGAAATTGGCCTTTCTCTCGTCCTCCTACTGATGCTGCTAGTTGTTCGAATTGGGTTTCTAATTTAGCTATTTCAAGTTGATTAACCTTATCAGATTGCTCCTATTTCTGTATAATTTGTTGGAGCATATCTTCCACCGATGGCTTTCTTTGATTAGGAGGGATGTAGGGAGGTACTTGTGGTGCCGCAGTAATTTGGTTCTCTTGATTGAACTGGTTATTGGCTCGATATTGTTGATTAGAGGTGGAGTATTGGTTAGGACCTTGAAAAGATGATGCTCCTCCATACCCTTGTGGTGGCTTCCAAGCAAGGTTTGGATGGTTTCGCCAACCAGGATTATAAGTTTGACTATAAGGGTTATTACCATGGTTGAACTTACGGAAAGTATCAAGCACGTTTGCTTGCTCAGCTTTAACCACTGGTAAACCAGGGCAATCCTCGATCAAATGGTCGGTTCAGTCACACAAGACATAGATGGGGGATTCCTTAAATCTAGTAGGTTCAGACGCAGTAATGTTTGCCTCCTTGTTTACTTCTAAGGCTTCGAGTCTTCATATTAGTGTACCCATTTTGGCATCATTCTCAAAACTAGATTCGACTTTATAAAGACCTCCCTTGCTAGTAGC
Organism: Chamaelirium japonicum; assembly: GCA_947650365.1. Classification (NCBI taxonomy): domain Eukaryota; kingdom Viridiplantae; phylum Streptophyta; class Magnoliopsida; order Liliales; family Melanthiaceae; genus Chamaelirium; species Chamaelirium japonicum. The sequence continues at coordinate 59,254,912 of OX393556.1, forward strand.
AATGGGTTTCTTAGGGTCAACACTAACTGGCTCCCATTCTAATGTATTCTCTGCCATTTCTTCGAAATAATTTCAGGCCTCATCGACAGTCTTCTCGGTGAATCCTCCATTACAGAGAGATTCAACCATAGTCTTAGTCGTATAGTTGAGACCTTCGTAGCGGATCTAGATCAGTCAAATTTTTTCAAACCCATGATGAGGGCATTCAAGTAGAAGATTTTTGAATCTTTCGAAGTACGTGTAGAAAGTCTGTCCCTCTAATTGATAAAATATGTTGAGGGACTAACGTACAATAGTAGTTTTCTGCTTGGAATAGAATTTCTTATAGAATGCTTCAGCTAGACTCTTCCAAGTCGTAAAGGTTCCCAGTTGTATCGAAATTAGCCAAGCTTTGGCTTTTTCTTTCAGGGAGAATGGGAATAACCTAAGTTTGAGAGAGTCATTAGTAACTTGATTAAATTTCATTGTACCGCAGATATCTTCGAACTCCCTAACGTGTTGGTATGGGTTTTCATTGGCCATGCCACGGAAGACCAGTTTCATCTGTATCACTCCAGATTTAATTTCGAAGTGAGCCGTAGCAGCTGGAAGCGTGATGCTAGAAGGTTGAGTGGACCGAGTAGGGTACATGTACTCCTTCAGGGTCATCGCTTGAGGTGGGTTTCCATTCGCCATTGTATTAAAGATGGAGACGTTACCCACAAAGGGGTGAGAAATATCTCATGATTCGTTCTGAACTAAGCGACCGTTCACGCGAGTCCACGTGGACATACACCGCTCGAAAAGAAATTTTTGTTTTTTTTGTTATTTTTGTTTTTTTATTTTTTATTTTTTTTTTAGAAATAGAGAATAATAACTAAGCTAATTAAACGAGATAGGGCAAATATGAAATAACCTAAATTCGAAAGCTCCGTTGCAATCCCTGGCAACGACGCCAAAAACTTGATGTGATCTAAACTAATCCTAAATTAAGGGTTTAATTTGATCTAAATTATAACTCGCAAGTGCACGAATCGCTTTATAGGAGCGGTACGTATTACGAGGTCGATCCCACAGGGATTGCTAATAAGGGAAGCGGTCTAATCTAGGGTTATTAATTATTTACCTAAGTTACTTAATGAGCAATATTGTTGATTTGGTTTTATAAGATTGTGATGGAAAAATAAACTAAGCAGGATTAAAGCATGCAAATTAACTAAGGTAATGCGGTGCAGTGTGGAAGTTCAGATATGGATGAGATACTAAGGTGGTCGAATCCACCGCTAGATCATCGTAGATGCTATGTTTAAATTATGATGTTTTAATTTAGACGAGTAGCATGCGGGAAACAAATCTCGTGCTTCCTCAAGATGTGATCGTTAAAGCTTCAATACGAGGTTAATGACATAAGCATGGTTTAATTTCAAGCATAGAGTAATAAAGCAGAGCATCGATTGTCTAAATAGAGCACAATGGATCTAAGCTAACTTAGCAGAGCATCGATTGTCTAAATTAAGCACAATGGATCTAAGCTTTACTTATACGATAAAACTGGGCTTTGATTATCAAGATGACTAACGTTAACTACAAGGTATGCATGACAATACCATATGAGAACTATTAAATCATCATAGCAAATCTGAAATTAAATCATATATTATCGTTGAAAAGCTTGGCATAGAACATATAAATAAACTAACATCTACTAGATCTAGGGTTTCATCTCGGCCTTAGCATGCAATTTAGCTAGACATGGGTTTTGTTACATCAAAGGAAAAAAAATGAAAAGAACAAAGTACAGATCATCCTTGAAGATTGCTCCGTAAATTCCGTCTTCTTCGATCTTGTTCCTCGATGTTGCTTCGCTTTGACTTGATCACGTCGTAGCCTCGATGATGGCGCGATGACGGCTCGGATGGACGAATGACGCATGATGGTGATGGGATGTGGAGGTTTAGGGTTTCAGGTTTGGTCGAGGATGGTAGATGAAAGCCGGTGGATGTGAAGGATGATGCCTAAGGCCGGTGATGAGAGCTAGGGTTTTTCTTGTAGGTGGTAGATGGCCTAGGTCGGTGATGAGAGCCCCTTTGGTTTTCCCGAGCCCCCCCCAATATAGGATAGAGAGAAACAGGTCGGGTTTAGTTAGGAAAGAGAGGGTCGGACGTGATTTCTGCGGACGGCTGCGATCAGCTTTGGGTTTGTGGCTTCGGGTGTTTGCATGCATGCATGTGTTGGAATTGGATCCGCTTATCAGAGTCGCAGCAGAAGCAAAAGATAGATGTGGGTGCAAATTTTGGCAGAAGTTTACCAACTATCACTGGACCCACCGGCCCTGCCTGGTGGGCCCACAATGACTACCACGGGATCCACCGGCCCTGCCTGGTGCGCCCACTAGGACCACCGCGAGACCCACCGGCCCTGCCTGGTGGGCCCACGAGGACCACCGCGGGACCCACCGGCCCTGCCTGGTGGGCCCACGAGGACCACCACGGGACCTACCGGCCCTGCCTGGTGGGCCCACGAGGACTATCGCGGGACCCACCGGCCCTGCCTGGTGGGACCAAGAGCCTGTGGAATCCCCCAGAAGACGGTAGCGGGGCCCGCCAGCTTTACCTGGAGGATCCCCAGATGCTGCAACAGAAACCGCCATTTACCACCAGAGAATCCTATAAATAGCAGAGCCTTCGAGTGTAAAAGGATCCGAAATCCATTTTCCACTTCCGAGATCTAATTTTCAGAATCCAGAGCTCTGGAATCTCTCAGCTCCCCATCTTCCATCTCTCTTTGATCTTCTTCTCTCCTTCGAAGAGATCAGAGTGTTTCTAGTAATACTCGGCCTGTCGAGATCACTTCGAGATAAGTGTTAATGAATTCGGGTTGCTCCCTATAGCATGGAGACGTAGGCTTCGACTGAACTCCGAGATCACCTCTTGTGTCTACTCTCTGAATGCATTTCTCTGTTTAAGTATTGAGAACGACAACCTCAACAACAGATCAAACAACGATCTTCCATTTCAACTCCAATTGACTGGTGAGGCGAGGTCTCCGGGTCGGCACGAAGATTTTCCCCCACAGTTTGGCACCGTCTGTGGGACCCGAGCAAAAAGTCAAGCTCTCCGCTACTACTTGATCGGTTGAGCATACAACCGATCTTGATAGTCAAACTTCCTCGCCCCCTCGACTGATCAGACAACTGATCGGACGTCGGCACTCTCGTTGCACCTTTCGCTCTCTGAATGGCGAGGATGAAACACCAGGGTCAACCAGAAGGAAGTAACACTCAACAACAACCTCGTCCCGAGACTCGTTCAATGAGTCAAAGGCTCAACTTCGGACAGCCCCTTACTGTCCCCGAGATGGGGGTTCGTTCAGGGAGTGGGAGATCTGTCGATCGACCGATCGCTCACCCTGCACGACAGTCAATTAGGCAAACAGCCCCCGCTCCTGCTGAAGATCCTCCATCGACCTATCAAATTTCGGCGGTCGATTTCCAACTCCTCCAATTGGCAAAGCAAAATGCCACCCTCACCACTGAGAGGGATGCTCTTAAGAAAGCAGCTTCCGAGGCTGGGATCGCTCTACCTATCCCCTCTACAAGTGAGAGGGTCGATCTTCCTCGACATTCAATCCACTCCGAGCAACGAAGGTCAATGGGCACTACTGCCCTCGAGAGGATTCGCCGTGACCCAACTCCCTCTGCTGCCCCCTGGAAGCAGAGTGTTTGGGACCGCCTCGACGACGAGTCTTCCCAATCGTCTTCTGGCCGTAACTGCGACAAGAGGTCACCTTCAAAGCTCAACATACCAAGGAAGCACCAAATGAAAGGCGCTCCTTCAAAGAATAGAGTCTCCCCTTCCATTCCACTCCAACATGGACTCGGATCGGACCTTCGCCATCGACTCCAACCTGCTGATATTCAGAGGCTTGAACCAGACCTCTCAATTCTGCCTATTGATCTATATCCAGTCCGAGGACATGGTCGTAGAGATGGGTACTCCTCTGCCGGGCCACTCCACCGAAGTCTATTCGAATCAACATTTCTAAGGGGATGGAGAACTCCCACTCTCCCCAAATTCAATTGCATCAGAGGAGATCCGACTCTCCATATCCTCGCATTCAAGCAAGCACTAGCGCCGCACGAAGAAGAAAACAACGTGCTCTGCCGCACCTTCGCAGGAAGTCTCGATGAGCCGTCACTCGACTGGTATCACAATCTCCGAGCTGGGTCCATCACCCAGTTCGGTGTTTTGGCTAACTTATTTGTGCAGCATTATCAGCTCAATCTGAAGCCAGAGAAGAAGCTCGACTCTCTCTATCGGCTAAGGATGGGTGCCGACGAGACTCTCCGTAGCTTCACGAGGAGATTTCGCAACGAGCATGCTGCTCTCTCTGGAAGACATCTGGATGATGAAGCCATCATGCTGGCTTTCCAGAACGCCCTCCGCTTCGATCTACATATCTACAACGATTTCATTCGCAATCCCCCTCCCTCTCTGGGTGCAATGTTTGATCGAATCCAGAGAGAGATTGAGGTGGAAGACGATCAAGTCGCTCGAAAAGGGCGAGAGTCAAAGAGAAGGCCTACTGAGAGAGAAGCTCCAAAGTATGCTGCCAAAGCTCACAACGCTGAGGCAGCAGCCCCTCCAGCCAACAAACAATCAAAGAATGATGGGCGTCGATCTCCGACGAAGACCACTTTCACCGAGTGGAATTTACCTGTTGAACAGATCCTTGACCGCATTCAACACGAAGAATTCCTTCGAAGGCCCAATCCACTTCAGCCGAACACAAAGTTCACGGCCGATAAAACTGTTTATTGTGATTTCCATCGAAGCCATGGCCATTCCACTGATCGGTGCTATCGGCTAAAGTTTCATCTCGAAGACTTGCTGAGAGAAGGCCATCTCCATGAATTCACCAGAGAAGGACAAGATCAACGTCGATCCTCTGTAAAGGAGAAAGAGGCTTGCTGGATTCATCAGATCTCTTCCAACCCATCACCTCTCACCGTGAATGCCAATATCTTTGGCATTCATGGATCATTGCACAATCAATCAGTGACCGAGAAGGAAGTCGATCGGCAGATTCGGCGCATCTTCCATGTTCGATCTACTGCAAACAAAGAAGATACCTGGATCGAGAAGCCCATCGAAGGTCTTGCTTGGTCGTCCATCGTCTTCAACGACACTGATCTTCAAGGAGTTCATACTCTACATCGAGACCCCCTGGTTTTGAAACTCATCATCGACGGAAGCACCGTCAATCGGATCCTCATCGACACCGGGAGTTCTATCGATATTATGTTCTCAGACTGCTTCAAACGTCTGGGACATAAATATCAAAGCCTTGACATCGTTCCAACTGTGATCACTGGTTTTAACGGCGAACAAAGCATCATGGTGGGTGAGTCGAGATTCACCATCGACCTCAGCCAAGAGACTCGAGTCTCGGTGAGGTTTGCGATCGTCGAGGGAACGTCCAGCTACAACGCCATTCTCGGACGACCATTCCTCCACCAGATCAATGCCATCTCCTCTTCTTATCATCAACTACTCAAGTTTGCAACTGGAGAAGGCATCGTCTGCATTCGAGGCGATCAACAAGCTGGAAGGTCTTGTGAGGCTGCTGCGGCTAAGACAGATCGAAAGATCAACATTGCTCCTCCAAAGTGACCACGAGATGAAGCTGGTCCCTCTTCCAAATAGCAATTAAAGGAGATTCCGCTGACCGAACCTCCACCAATCGAATGGGAAGCATCACCTTCAATTGAAGAAATCATCCCAATCAACATCGGCAGCGGAGATCTCCCTCGACAAACTTTTATTGGTACCGGTCTTAGCGACGCAGAAGCGCAAGACATGGTATCCTTCCTCCAGTCCAATATCGACGTCTTCGCTTGGTGTTTCGAAGACATGCTTGGTATCAATCCAGATGACGCTTGTCACCGACTTGCGATCAAAGAAGAAGTCAAGCCTGTCAAGCAAAAGCCACGCACCATCCGACCAGAGCTGCAAGTTGTCGTTCAAGAAGAAATCACCAAGCTACTTGCAGCAGGCTTCATCCGTAAAGTAGAGTATCCTACCTGGATCTCTAACATAGTTGCTGTTCCAAAGAAGAACGGGAAGGTCAGAGTCTGTATCGACTTTACCAATCTCAACAAGGCTTGCCCCAAAGACCCATTTCCCATGCCAAGGATTGATAGACTTGTCGATGCCACTGCTGGCCACGAGCTATTGTCTTTCATGGATGGTTACTCTGGATACAATCAAATTCCGCTTCATCCGGATGATCAAGAGAAGACATGTTTTGTGACTAGCCGAGGTCTCTACTGCTACAATGTAATGCCATTCGGCCTCAAAAATGCTGGTTCTACCTATCAAAGGTTAGTCACAAAAATATTCGAAGATCAGATCGGTCGCAACGTCGAAGTCTACGTCGATGATCTCCTCACCAAGAGCTCTACTCGTGGAAAGCATCTATCCGATCTGGCAGAAACTTTTCAAGTCCTCCGAAAGTATCGCATGAAGCTTAATCCCGCCAAGTGCGCTTTTGGAGTTCAATCGGGCAAATTTCTGGGTCACCTTGTGACCAGAAGAGGTATTGAGGCCAACCCCGACCAGATTCGAGCCATCCTCGACATGCCATCACCTACCAATCGGAAGGAAGTGCAACGTCTCACTGGAAGACTTGCCGCTCTCAATCGATTCATCTCAAAGTCCTTCGATAAGTGTAAACCACTTTTCGACAAACTACGTAAGGCGGATACTTCAGAGTGGAGTTCAACTTGCGAAGAAGCTTTTCAAAGCATCAAGAGATATCTGGTGCAAGCTCCTATCCTGACTGCTCCACTTCCAAAAGAAAACTTGTGGCTTTATCTCGCCGTGACCGATCAAGCAATCAGCGCGGTCCTAGTCAGTAGAAGAGAAGGCGTCGAGCATCCAGTCTATTATATCAGCCACACTCTTCTTCGAGCCGAAACTCGCTACTCAAAAACTGAGAAGGTCATCCTGGCCTTGCTCACTGCATCGCGTCATCTCCAACCATACTTCGTCTCCCACCAGATCACTGTCATTTCAGAACACTCGCTCAAAGATATCGTTGACAAAGCTGGTCGAGCTGGTCGAATGACCAAATGGGTGATCGAAATGAGTGCTCTGGGGATTCAGTTCGAATCTCGCACTTCTATCAAAGGTCAAGCTGTTGCTGATTTTCTAGCTGACTTTCCAGTTGAAGACCCCATCACTTGGGAAGAAGATGTCGACATGCGCTTAGAAGATGAGGACAATACTCCGATCAACCTTGCAACAAAAATTGATCCAAGTCTCGAAGCTATTGCTGCAACTCCTCCATAGAAGCTTTATACTGATGGAGCTTCAAGTTCGATCAGTTCGGGAACTGGGATAGTCTTAGTATCCCCCGAACTTGATCATCTACAGAAAGCCACTCTCCTAGGGTTCAACGCCACCAACAACGAAGCCGAATACGAAGCACTCATTTCCGGACTCGAAATGGCAGAATCCCTGGGGGTAGATCGAATCATCGTCTATAGCGACTCCCAGTTGATCATAAGGCAAATCAATGGAGAGTACACAGCTCGTGAAGAAAAAATGCAACTCTATTTGGCCTTAGTACGACATCTTCAACAACGCTTCACAAATACTGAATTCGTTCAAATTCCAAGGGCAGAGAATCGTGAAGCAGATGCTTTAGCTAATGCTGCCTCCGTCCTTGGAGACTCGCTCGGAGGAAGGCAAATACAAATTGATTATCAGGAAGTACCCAAGACCACCCCCGAACAACAGATCATTGCTACCACAAAGAGATCTGGGGGTGGAGATCAACTGGTATTGAACCTTACCACCACAAGTGAGCTTGAGGATTGGAGACAACCAATTTTCAACTTCTTCAAACATGGTGAAATACCCGAAGATCCAAATCAATCTCGAAGACTTCAAAGGAAGCTCCCATGCTACATTCTACAAGGAGAGGACCTATATTTCAAATCTCATAACGGGATATTGCTCAAGTGCCTTGGTCCCGAACAAGCACAGGCAATCCTAATTGATATCCACTCTGGAGCTTGTGGGAATCATTCGGGAGGAAGATCTCTTGAAGCTAAGACGAAGCTACAAGGTTACTACTGGCCTACAATGGCAAAAGATGCTCGACAAGTTGTTCAAAGATGTGAGCCATGCCAACGACACGCTCGAGCTATCCACCTCCCTGCAGATGACCTTCATCAACTATCAAGTCCCTGGCCTTTCCATCAATGGGGGTTAGATTTCTTGGGTCCTTTCCCTCCAACTCCGAGCAAGAAGAAGTATCTACTGCTGGCCACTGATTACTTCACCAAATGGGTTGAAGCCATGCCACTCTTTCGAGAGACCAATGATGAAGTGATCAAGTTCATTCGACATAACATCTTCTCAAGGTTTGGTACACCTCAAGTTCTTGTTGCCGACAACGGAGCTCAATTCGACTCTGACAAGTTCCGTGAGTTCTGTCTGAACAACGGAATCAAGCTCTTTTATTCAACTCCAAGATACCCTCAATGCAATGGTCAAGCTGAAGCCTCCAATAGAGCTATTCTTGGTATACTCAAGAAGAAACTCAACGACAAGAAAGGATTGTGGGAACAGGTCCTACCTGAAGTCCTTTGGGGATATCGCACAACTCCGAGAAGATCAACAGGGTTCTCACCCTTTCGTCTAACATATGGATCGGAAGCAATACTCCCAACAGAAAATATATCAAGTACTCTGAAGACCAGAGCAGTTGAAGAAGGAATCAACGAAGAGCTTCGGATCAATGATCTAGACTTCTCTGAAGAACTACGAGACCAAGCTTCCCTTCGTGTGGCAATGTATCAGTAGAAGATCAAACGAGCCTATGATGAGAAAGTCTACAAGCGACAATTCCTAATCGGCAGTCTGGTCCTTAGAGCAGTCTTCTACAACACAAAGGAACACAGTAGTGGAAAACTTGCTCCCAACTGGGAAGGTCCTTATATCGTTGAATCAGTGGGAGGCAAAGGTTCTTACAGACTGATCTCACCAGAAGGAGATAGATTGCCTCGAGCTTGGAATTCTAGACATCTCAAGTTGTTCTATCCATGATGTAAATACCATGATGAATAAAGTTCTCTTTCAAATGTTCTAATATGCAAGTGTTCAGCTTTTCAATTCAAGTTCTGAAGCAGTTTCAAATTATCCATATTCAAGTTACCAAGTCTTTTAACAAGTTTGGGTGTTAGAGTTGCGACTCAACCCCTTACTAGCAAATGTTAAACTGACCATATTCAAGTTACCAAGTCTTTTAACAAGTTTGGGTGTTAGAGTTGCTACTCAACCCCTTACTGGCAAATGTTAAACTGACCTTCAAATTTCAATATTCAATTTCAATCAATTTCGATATCGTCTAACAGGTTTGGGTGCTTGAGTTGCGACTCAACCCCTCACATTCAAATGTTACACGAATTCAAGTTCAATTTTCAAGTTACAATAAGTTTGGGTAATCGAGTTGCGACTCGACCCCTTACATTCAAAAGATTGTATCTATTCCAATGCTATCCAGAACATGATATTCAGAGACATTCAACTCAAGAGACATTCAATTTTCAAACGCCAAAAAGATTTCTATTATCAAAAATTGCCAAGTACAAGAGTGAGCCCTTTTCGTCACAAGTTTACAAAGTACAGCAAAGAGAGAAGGTAGAAGTACATCAGGGTTTGGCTACACTTGGAGCACGTGACTTCTCTCCCTCGGATCCAGCGCGAGCTTTGCTCGCAACTGAAGCCTTTGAAGATTGGACACTGCTGGCATGGGCCCTAAGTGCCTCCACCGCCTTCTCGGCTGTGTTTCTGTAGCTCTTGACTTCAGATAGCGCATTCTCTAGCTCCTTCTTGGAGGTCTCTTCTTTAGCAGAGAAGGCAGTGTGCTGGGTCGCAAGTTGTTCTTTCAACTCCTTGATCTCGATTGCACGATCACAAGACACGGTCTCAATCTTGGTGAGCCGATTCTTCAAGGATTCAAGTTCGTGACCTTACGCCTCGCAACGGTTCTTCAACACCTTGCTCTCCTCTTTCTCTTTGCGAAGATCCTCGATCTTGGCCTTGAGAGAGTTTTTCTTTGAAGTCAAAAGCTCCCTCAGCTTATCCCTCTCCTCGTGGGCAGCCTCCAGTTCAGCTTTCAAACGGGATACCTCAGATGCAGCCTCCCGTTCTCCTGCCCTCCTGGAGAGTTTGCTTGCGATTCTCAAAACTACTGAGCTCTGCAGATGGACAAAGAGTTAGAATTATTCTGAAGATACAATTCAAATACTTGATCAAGCAGATGCACATACCACTACTTCAAGCCTATCGAAGGCTTCGTCAAAAGGAGCATCCGGAAGGTTGCAAAGCTTCCGAATCACACCAGTGGGGTGGTTGATATCAACATCACCTAAACTCCTTATCTTCTGAGTCGGGCCAGCAGGTGTACCTACAATCCATGCAGCAGTTCAAAGTGTTAGAATATTTTCAAGCTTCAAAGGCAAGACAATCAAGGCAAGTTAGCACAATTACCTAAGGCTTCAACCCTCGGCTCCTTACCCTTCCCGCGGTCGGTGCTCTTACCCTTGGGGGTAGACTTCTCCTTGATGGGGGTGGGCTCCGATTGGGGATGGGGAGTCTCATCACCCACGCGACTTCCTCTTTCCAGGTGTGCTGGAGAAGGAATGTCTTGGAGAGGCGAGATCTCCCCTTCACCTTGCGGCTGCTTGAGCCCAGCCACGAGGGCTGCCATCTCCTCAGCCAGCGAGTGCGAGGGAGGAGGAGGTTGTTCAACCTCCACACCCCCACTTGTAGTCGCCCCTTCGAGACGAGGAACCTCGGGAGGTATCTGATCGAGGGGTGTAGGGTTGCTTCCAACCCCACCACTCCCCGATAGCTTGATTTTGAAGCGCAGTGGGTTCTTCTTCAAATCACCAAAGTGATAAGCAGGAACCACTTTAGGGCCATCGCCTGTTGCATCCATAACCCCCTCCATCTTACGGGCCCTAGCCTCGTCTATGAGGATCGGCTGTGAGTCCTCATCAGCACCACCAGTGGGGGTGGGAGGAATTTCTTCCTCGCCACCCCCATGTCCTTTGCCCCCATCTTCTTCGTCATCTTCATCATCCTCATCGTCTCCATTTTCTCCCCCGTCGCTGCCAGTGCTGTCATCAGTATCTTCATCACCATCATCATCGCCACCCTCATCCTCTTCCTCTTCGCCTCCACCTTCCTCCTCTCTCTCTTTTTCCTCTTCTCCATCTTCCTCCTCCTTTTTCTTCTCATCATCCTCCTGCTTGATGGGGATTTTCCTTTTCTTCGCTGGGCCCCTCTGTATCACCAATTTCTCCTCCGTGGGCAAGCTGCGCCTAGCTCCGTAAGCCTTCTTCTCAAATCGAAGTTTTCTAATAATTTTGCCTGACTGAGGGTCCTCCTTATAATCCGAGTAGATGACCTCGTTATCTTCATAACGAAGCTTCGATCGGTGGAGGAGGTTAGCATTGCCATGTCGGACCGGGCAATTCGAGAATTGCTTCCATGGCCGAGTCCCGCATGTCAGCTCCAGAAAAAGATTATCAACAGCCCCCACTCGCTCCGAAGGCCACGAGAGAGCTCCTCCTGTACTGTACATATCTACCTCTTCGTGCACCTTGTACCGGGGAACCTCAGGTACAGACAGAGGAGTCCATGCGCCAGACACCGATAGCGGCCAATCCGTGTAGAGCTTGTCCGAGCCGATGGTGTCAATGATCGGTCGAAGGGCAGAGACACCCGTCAGATTGTAGAATGGGCTATCCTTCCTCCAGGCCCATCGGTAATGATAAAAGAAATACCCCAGCTCGATCCGGGCTTCTTCACCTTCAGGGAGGCTGGAATAACATTCCCTGAGTTCCTTCTAGAAGTCCGACTCTACACGGCAGAAGGCGTAGATAATCCTCCAGGCGTTCCCCGAAACCTGCCCAGGGCAGAGACCGGAGGTGTTCAGCAACCTCGCGGCGAAAGGAGGCAATGGAAGGCGCAGTCCACAGTTGAGCTGGCCAATGGTGACGATGGTTCCTATCACTTGCTCCTTGCTCGCGTACGAGACAAAGATTGTCCGCCTATCGATACCGAAAGCTGATAGAACTCCCAGAAGCGCTGGGCGAGCCTTTCCCTCTGTGAAGCATGCTAGCAGCTTCTGCAGTTTCTCCCTCTTCACGTCTGTAAGTTTGCCACCAATGTTATACCCAAATTCCGGTTCCGCCGACAGAGGCAGCTGCTGGCAGAGAACAAACTTTGCCTTGGGGATCTGCTCTGGCCTTGATGGTGCTGAAGCAAATCCAACCCCCTGGTGCCTCTTTCCCAATTGACCCAGCTCAATAAGCTCTGCCTTGCCTTTGCCTCGGCCTTTCGGAGTAGAAGAAACTTCGACAATCTCCTTACCCTTCCTCTTGGAAGGAACTGCACTCTTCTTCGAATTACCAGAAGATGCCATTTGACCGATCGAAAGGAAATAGAGAACGGGAGATGGGAAGCAAAAGCTCTGGACTTCGAAAATTTTCTGAAAACGTGAGGCGAAAATGACAGCGAGAAAAACTTATATACCCAGGGTAAACTAGCACACAGATCGAAAAGACACGTGTCTTCACCATATCAAATCGCGTGTTTTTGTAGGTACACGTGGCATCTATTCATAGCAAGCGCAAAATCAGGCAAACCGTCGGACCAAACGAAGCGTCAGACCTACCGGTCCACGTAAACCAACTGTCCAAATAAACCACCGGTCTGAGTGAACCGGACCGCCGGTTCAAAGCCACATTCAGGCAAACCGAAGATTCAAAGCAGAAAAAATCGAACTCCATCGATATTCAAGACTGCCGAAGATCAAAGGAGGAGAACAAGCTATACCACTTCCTCAAAAGTACAGGTTCAAGACTTTGACCTGACCGGCTGATTTTAACCGATCGGTCAAACTTGACCGATCGGTCAGAATCAACCGATCAGTCAATTTTCTACTAGATCTGGCAAAAAACTTGTGTTTTTTGCCGATCACCCAATCATTGACCGGTTGATTTTAACCGATCGGTCAAACTTGACCGATCGGTCAAAATCAACCGATCGGTCGATTTTCTACTGGATCTGGCAAAAAACTTAGGTTTTTTGCCGATCACCCGAACCTTAACCGGCTGATTTTAGCCGATCGGTCAAACTTGACCGATCGATCAAAATCAACCGATCGGTCGATTTTCTACTGGATCTGGCAAAAAACTTAGGTTTTTTGCCAATCACCCGAACCTTGACCGGCTGATTTTAGCCGATCGGTCAAACTTGACCGATCGGTCAAAATCAACCAATCGGTCGATTTTCTACTGGATCTGGCAAAAAACTTGTGTTTTTTTGCCGATCACCCAATCCTTGACCGATTGATTTTAACCGATCGGTCAAACTTGACCGATCGATCAAAATCAATCGATCGGTCGATTTTCTACTGGATCTGGCAAAAAACTTAGGTTTTTTGTCGATCACCCGAACCTTGACCGGCTAATTTTAGCCGATCGGTCAAACTTGACCGATCGGTCAAAATCAACTGATCGGTCGATTTTCTACTGGATCTGGCAAAAAACTTGTGTTTTTTGCCGATCACCCAATCCTTGACCGGTTGATTTTAACCGATCGGTCAAAATCAACCGATCGGTCGATTTTCTACTGGATCTGGCAAAAAACTTAGGTTTTTTACCGATCACCCGAACCTTGACCGGCTGATTTTAGCCGATCGGTCAAACTTGATCGATCGGTCAAAATCAACCGATCGGTCGATTTTCTACTGGATCTGGCAAAAAACTTAGGTTTTTTACCGATCACCCGAACCTTGACCGGCTGATTTTAGCCGATCGGTCAAAATCAACCGATCGATCGATTTTCTACTGGATCTGGCAAAAACCTTAGTTTTTTTTGCCGATCACCCGAACCTTGACCGGCTGATTTTAGCCGATCGGTCAAACATGACCGATCGGTCAAAACCAATCGATCGGTCGATTTTTCTACTGGATCTGGCAAAAAACTTAGGTTTTTTGCCGATCACCCAAACCTTGACCGACTGATTTTAGCCAATCGGTCAAACTTGACCGATCGGTCAAAATCAACCGATCGGTCGATTTTCTACTCGATCTGGCAAAAAACCTGTGTTTTTTGCCGATCACCCAAACCTTGATCGGTTGATTTTAGCCGATCGGTCAAACTTGATCGATCGGTCAAAATCAACCGATCGGTCAATTTTCTACTGGATCGGTAAAAAAACCATGTTTTTTGACCGATCACCCAATCCTTGACCGGTTGAATTTGACCGATCGGTCAAACTTGATCGATCGGTCAAACTTGACCGATCGGCCAAAATTGATCGATCAGTCAAAATTGACCGATCAGTCTTTTTTATGCTAACATTCGACAAGCTTCTTCGTGCCTTTTGCGACAGGGGGTTGCTGTTTTTTGCACCAAATCCAAGCCAGCCAGAACGAACTCTAGCTAACTTGGAGGGGGTAACTGTGGGTGCAAATTTTGGCAGAAGTTTACCAACTACCACTGGACCCACCGGCCCTGCATGGTGGGCCCACAACGACTACCACGGGACCCACCGGCCCTGCCTGTTGCGCCCACTAGGACCACCGCGGGACCCACCGGCCCTGCCTGGTGGGCCCATGAGGACCACCGCGGGACCCACCGGCCCTGCCTGGTGGGCCCACGAGGACCACCACGGGACCCACCGGCCCTGCCTGGTGGGCCCACGAGGACTATCGCGGGACCCACCGGCCCTGCCTGGTGGGACCAAGAGCCTGTGGAATCCCCCAGAAGACGGTAGCGGAGCCCGCCAGCTTTACCTGGAGGATCCCCAGATGCTACAGCAGAAACCGCCATTTACCACCAGAGAATCCTATAAATAGCAGAGCCTTCGAGTGTAAAAGGATCCGAAATCCATTTTCCCCTTCCGAGATCTGATTTTCAGAATCCAGAGCTCTGGAATCTCTCAGCTCCCCATCTTCCATCTCTCTTTGATCTTCTTCTCTCCTTCGAAGAGATCAGAGTGTTTCTAGTAATACTCGGCCTGTCGAGATCACTTCGAGATAAGTGTTAGTGAATTCGGGTTGCTCCCTATAGCACGGAGACGTAGGCTTCGGCTGAACTCCGAGATCACCTCTCGTGTCTACTCTCTGAATGCATTTCTCTGTTTAAGTATTGAGAACGACAACCTCAACAACAGATCAAACAACGATCTTCCATTTCAACTCCAATTGACTGGTGAGGCGAGGTCTTCGGGTCGGCACGAAGATTTTCCCCCACAATAGATCCGAAGATCATACGGTGTATGTTTCATTACAATTAATTCTACAAAACAATCTACATGAAAATCTATGATCTTAGCATATGTGCGGACACCCTAGAGGCATACTACGATCTACGGAAGACATGCATGAATCTAGTTAGATGTTTAGAATTATCATACCTTATGGATCTATGATCCGGAGATGACGGAACGATGAAGAACCGCACTTGAATCGCAAGGGAAACTATCGGATAGCACCTTGTCCTTTGCGAATTGAAGAATCCTCGAAATCCCGTCTCCGAGTGCAAGGATTACGAGCCGACGGAGGAATCCGTTGCGAAGACGATGGCTAGCCGCGATATCTCCTCCTTCTCTTTTTTTTTTTCTTCCTTCTCCTTCCTTCCTCTTTCTTCTCCCTTCTTCTTCCTCTTTTTTCAGAAGCCGAAACCACAAAGGAGGAGGACAAGGGGGGGTTCGGATTTTTGGAGAAGAGGGAGCACTATAGGGTCGGCCCTCCCTCTCCCTATTCTTCTTATAGGGCCGGTCTCCCATGGCTTCAAGGAAGCTAGGGCCGGCCCTAGATAGAATAGGATAGAGAGGGGATCAGTTTTAGGGATTTCCAAAGTCTATCGTGAAGCCTGGACGAAAATGCCCTTCACGAAAAGTAGAAAACTGAAAGAGAGACTGACTGAGGTGCGCTACTCGGAATCGAGTTCTGTCAGCACCTGTGAGCTTTTGGAATTATTCCGCTCATTCTAAGATCCATATTCAATGTGTTCTAAGCCATATTTTAATATTTACCAAAATACCCCTACGGCCCGTAATACATGTGAATTAGGTTCTTAGGCTCCGGGCTTGCGCTCCATCGTGCTACTTTGCATCCAACGTATCCAACTAGGTCGGGGAACAATTCCTATACGCAACGACAGGGTGGAACCTTCAGGGTTCAGGATCTCTAGCTCCAACCGGATCCCTGATTAACTGTTCCAGTGACACACCGAAAGTTCCGTTAATCAGTCCTAATCCGATTAACTCGTGTAGCCACCCAGAGTGCGACGCGAGTTGAACTCTAGTGATCCTAAACTTATGTTACTCCCTCCTAACCCTGTTCTCTACTATACTCCGATAATCCTTAGTCCCTCATATTACTAGTGCCATGATACGACTCGGGCGATGGGGAGCACCGTCATATCCCAATCGATCATCTGACTAGGGTTTGATGACTTGTCATCTATAACACCACACACCTTTCGGTGCTATGCCTAGTATCCGGAACATCATCAGTCATACTAACAACCACCACGCCTGGGTTAACTGTGTAGACAGATTGACTCATCAAAACGCACCCATCCAACACTGGACGTCGGATAACTTGTAGGGATTACATGTCACTCAAGCGCCAGCCGGGTAACCCAACGTACCGTGGTATTGGACTATGGAAGGTCCGCACACGTTGGCACATCAAAGCACCACACTACTGGTTGGCCCAGTGAACATGGTCCCTCAGGGTTAAGGACAGATTATCTATAGTAGTAAGATGGTATATGCACCAGTGTCTGAATCACTGAACTGTGCACCGTCTTGGTTCCTGTTCAACATGATCATCGTGCTTGGTCAGGTGAATGGGAATCCCACATTCCTGTGGTGGAGACTTCACCACATCCTCTACCTGCCAACAGCTTATTCTCGGTGAAGCGATCGGCATCACCTAAGCTGTGAACTAGTTCTAGGTCTACACAGAACTGGTCCACTGGGTCTCCCAAGCATGGATCCTCCATGCGCCTTAGTGGCCTACTGTGTTCCCTAGGGTCCTTTTATTATATGAGTATTATCATATACCAGAGTAGTATTCTAATTAAAGCAATAACCAAAGTCATCTTTGTTAATGTTAATATAGAAAATCCACGCTAAGGACACACGAGCTACAACAGCATACATATTGCATGGAGGGCTGTGATGGATCACATGGCTCTCGGATAGTTGTGATCTGGTCGAGCAAGAGGAGTCGGGTGGAGCTGTTATGGAAGGAGATAGAGAGAGAAAATCAAGGATATCGGATTAGGCACGCAGGGGTTCTCGGTACAACTGGGTTCGCATGGGCTTGGGTTGCTAAGTGGGGCGGCTAGAGAGAGAGAAGATCGGGCTAGAGAGAGAAGTTCGGTTGGGAGAGATCTGCGGCTCGTTCGGAAAGGGGGGTTGATCGCCGGTTTTGTAGAGAGAGGAGGTAGGAACGGAAAAGAGAATTAAGGAGGGAGAGAGAGAAGTTTGGTGGGATCCGGTTTTAGAGAGAGAAAGGAAAGAAAGAAACGGAAGATAGAGAGAAGTTCAGTGGGAGACATGTATAGCTCAGGCGGTTAAGGAAAAAGAGGGAATTAGAGAGAGAGAATCAAGGAGGGAGAGAGAGAAAGTCGGGCGGCTGGGTCGGTTGCAGGGAATGATGCACGGAACGGCTGTGATCAGGCTGAGAGAGAAGTCCGAGAGAGAGAGAAAAGGAAACGGGAGAGAGTGGGTGGGCGGCTAGGATCAGCTTTGAAGGGAGAGATAGCTGGGCTGCTGCATGCATCGGGGACGTGTGGACGGCTGTGATTGTGTAGAGGGGATTTGGTTTTAAACTGGAGAGAGAAAGACATGGGTACCTGCATGGGTGTGGGTCCGGTTTTAGGTAGAGAAGGAAACAAAAGGGACGGCTTTGATGTGGGTATCCGGATGGGAAAGGAATGGTTGCGATCGAGTCTAGAGAGAGAGGGTGCGATTCATATAAGAGGAGGTTCGGTAAAGGGGCTGCATGCTTGGGATCATGGATCGGATGGCTGGGATTTGGAAATCAATGGGATGCATGCTGTGCATGGGTTTTTGGTTGGACAAAATGGACGGCTGGGATTCGGAGCTCGCGATCGGGTTGGGGCCGGGGCTGATGCACGGATGGTTGTGATTGGTTTGATGTAAATGGATTGAGATGTAAAATAGAAGGATGAAAATAGAAGAGAGATAAAAGGTGGTATAAAGATAAGGGATAAAGTTAAAGAGAGAGAAAAAGAGTAAAGGTAACCATCCGGGTCGCACCATTCGAACCATCTGAGCTCGTCGACATATGTCCTTCTAATTGCATGCGTGTAATCATCCTCTAGTTTGAGCCAAAAGCTGCATCGACTCAATGAAATCTTCTCTCAACTGAATCATCACAATCATCCGTCTCTTGGATGTTCTTTAGATATGGCCTTCGAATAAGCTGTACAGCCTCCATCAAATCACCGTGAGAATATCCACGGCTTGGTCATGAAGTCCTTGAGCTGACTGCATCGAAAACCGAATCAATTCCCTGAAAAACACACATGAAATGATGCTTGTCAGGTTTAAACACGATTATCAATAAAAGGTAATTTGGACTTTCAGGCTCTATATTTTTCATGCATATAATGTTTGCGAGTGAACCAATATATCGTTGGGTTCGTATGAAAGTCTACTATATCGTGGTGCAAAAAAACTTATGCAGTTTACGTGTATTATGAAAGTTTTACGTAGCAGACTGACGATATATGCATGAAAAAGAAAGGATAATTCACACCAAATTGACGCTCAACAGCACACACGTAGCTACACATCTACCGTGCATTAGTGCGAAGCACTCACGGAGCATATGCTTGGACTTCTCGCTTCCTCTAACTGCGTTCTGCATTTCGAGGAGATGGTACAAGGACCGTACATAATATGGATAAGGTGGAATTTTCAGGGACCAGGGTTCATGGCTTCCAACTTAGACTCGATCGACACACTACCCGAGTGTACCATCGATCCTCTGAGTCCGAGTTCATCTGCATGGCCACCCAGAGTGCGACGCAGGTTGCACTCCAATTTCCTTAGACTTACTATATTCTCCCTCATACCCTTACTCTCCGCTTAGTATGGTAAACTCGTTGTCTCTCCATCTGGTGTCATGATGCAACTCGAGAAGTGGAGAATATCGTCAGACTCGAGTGCTCATATGACTCGATTTCTTTCAGGTTGACCACATACATCGTACCGATGATTACTCTGCTGAGTAACTGGATCTGTCACCAGTCCAACTGATGACCACCTGGCTAGGGTTTAATACAATATAGGTCAGACCAAGGAACGCATCTCCCGTTAGGGGTGTGGATGGCCTGCAGGAGTGACACACTGATGCAACATCAGCTGGGTGACCCAGTACACCATGGTTTTGGATCATTGCATCCGGATCCTCACACATTAGTGCGCCAAAGCACCACTCAACTGGTTAGTCCATCAGACATGGTTCCTCAGGATTTAGAACTATTTTACCCTAAACAGAATAACGACTTAGTGCACCGATATCTGCTCACCGATCTGTGCATCGTATTGGTTTCGTTCGGCCACAGACACTGTGCCTTGTAATGACCGTGGTGGAGACACCCACGCTCTGTCATCCCAACAGCTTACCCTGATAGGGCGACCAACTCTAATCAGAGCTGCGAACATATTTAGGTTACATGGGACCAGTCCCTTGAGTCTCCCACTCAAGTGGATTATCATGTAGCCATGGCTCTTTGTTTTATAATCAGAATACGTACTAAGGTATGTACCAAGTTGCAATCCTATGCTATCAACCATACGTAGCTAAACTATAGATTTTTACGAGCTGTAGACCTCACCAATTCTAACAAGTAATACCAGAGAATACCAAGAGATGAAAAGCTCTGGAGTAGAGGTTGAGATAGACGAGCAGAGGAACTCGGAAATGAACTGAAGAAAAAACAAAGTGAGATTCGGAGAGAACCCTCTCATCTCTTCTTCTCTTGATCTTCTCTTCTTCCGTCTTATTCCATCATCTTCTTTCTATATTCTCATTCTCCTTCTCATTCTCTCTCCCTTCCTTGCTTCTCTTCTCTCATGGTCACAAGAAAACCATAAACCGAATTCTCTTCCACCTCTCTATGTCTCGTCTTCTCTCATAGACAGCCTTAACTTCTCCGTCCTCCCAACCCATACGTCCCCTCTATATATTGTGAAACCATAATCACCAATATATAGATTCGTATAAAAATAGGAGTCATAATGTGGCAGGGTCTTGATTTGGTCTTCATCCAGCTACACAGGAGAAAAACAACGATTTTATGCTCCTTATGGGACTCGGTTCGATTACATGCCTAACCCCTGAGACTCCCAGGAAAAATTGTCGGGCGTCTAGGCAAAATTCTTACAAGTCCTGCTCACTGTCTCAGTACCCGAGGCGCCCGGGTGAACCTGCCAGGTGCCCAGGCGAATTTTCCAGAGGCTCTTCCCTTCATAATTTACAAAATTCCCAACATGTAGTTAGTGTCGTCCATGCCTATAACATATTTTTATATTATTTTAGATAAATGGCGTAGTAAAGACGTAATGGCAAACAAAAGTTTATCTTTCGACTGAGTTGCGGAGCCAATGATTGGCCGTAGTCCCCATTCTTGTCTTTTACTCCCTTTTTGGTATTGTGCACAAGTCAGCCGATTGTTATTATATATAGCTCAAAATCCCTTGCTAAGATAAATTTGCATCCAGTTCTTGTTTTTTTTCTTTCAAATTACACTAATAGACCTTACAAACCAAACCAAAAGCACTAGCCGTCTCGCACCTGTGGGTATCCAAAGGCATCCAACAAAACCAGATCCTTGAGGTCTTGAGGTAGATCATTGACGGTAGCCCAATGGACACCCATCCTATAGACAGCTCTAGCTATCCAATCTGCAAAACGTATTCCCCTCCAGAAACACATGTGAGATTCCACAGACCCTGATATCCTGAAGGAAGGAGTGACAATCCTGAACAATCACCTCTGCTGGTTGGGAAGGGACAAGGCTAGCCAACACCGCTTGCAAGTCTCCTTGAATGAGAAGCGCGGTTGAAGGTCATTTGTGACTGATAAATCGGAGACTGGTCCAAAGAGCCTAAATTTCAGCTTCAAACGCAGAGAAGCAATGGAAATCAACAGAATCTACAGCCAACACCATTCCTCGATGATCCCTGTGATGGGACCGGATTAAATTTTTTTTAATCTCCTCTAAGCATGCGATCAATTAAACAGATGAGAAATTGTACCTTGGGGTGATCAACCCTTTATAGATCTGTTGGTAGAATTATTGCCAAAAATTCTCCTTAACTCTGATCATCTTGAAATTTTAACTAGATGTCGAAGACTTCGATCTGAAACTCCTCGAGGTGGAATCACCTCGATCGGAGTTCTGTAACTCCAGGAACAATTATCGGAGTGCAGGTCTGTCCTGTCTTCACATCCAGAAATCTTGAAAAATGCCATCAGTTTTTCCTCCGAGATCTGATTGCTATAAAACTTTATGAGCACGTAGGCACGTTCGTTTTGAAGATCCTCGAAGTGGAACAGAGTCAATTCGATGTGTAGATCTTTCGAAATAATTCTTACACTGCTACTATATTGCTGCAGATTCTGTGCGAAAATTCATACGCGTTGGCGATCAACCTTCTCGCAATCTTCAACCACGTATTCCTCGCGTCGCTTGAGAATCGGCCCAGTGAGAGACCTTCCTTACAATCCCGAAAGGGATGGAGAGCATCTTCGAATTAGGGTTGATCTCCAAGATCAAACCCTCGCACACGAGAGAGAGAACGAGAGATTGGAGATGAAGGGGGCGACTAGGGCTTGCATAGGCATGCATGGCCGGCCCCCTCTCTCCCCTATCCATTTTATAAGCCTTTTCGGATAAGGATAGGGGTGGATAAGCCTTTGAACAAGTCAAGGTCGACCCCCCATCCCTATCCTCTTTGTGTTGGACGGATAAACTGTTGGAATTGGATCCACTTATCAGAGTCGCAGCGGAAGCAAAAGATAGATCCGAAGATCATACGGTGTATGTTTCATTACAATTAATTCTACAAAACAATCTACATGCAAATCTATGATCTTAGCATATGTGCGGACACCCTAGAGGCATACTACGATCTTTGGAAGATACGCATGCATCTAGTTAGGTGTTTAGAATCATCATACCTTATGGATCTATGATCTGGAGATGACGGAATGATGAAGAACCGCACTTGAATCGCAAGGGAAACTGTCGGATAGCACCTTGTCCTTTGCGAATTGAAGAATCCTCGAAATCCCGTCTCTGAGTGCAAGGATTACGAGCCGACGGAGAAATCCGTTGCGAAGACGATGGCGAGCCGCGAGATTTTCTCCTCCTCTTTCTCCTTTCTTCCTTCTCTTTCCTTTCTTTTTCTTCTCCCTTCTTCTTCCTCTCTTTTCCTTGGCTGAAACCACAAAGGAGGAGGACAAAGGGGGGGTTAGGATTTTTGGAGGAGAGGGAGCACTAAAGGCCGGCCCTTCCCCCTCCTTATTCTCTTATAGGGTCGATCTCCCTATACTTCAAGGAAGCTAGGGCCGGCCCTAGATAGATTAGGATAGAGAGGAGTCGGTTTTTAGGGATTTCCAATGTCTATCGTGAAGCCTGGTCGAAAACGCCCTTTACGAAAAGTGAAAAACTGAAAGAGAGACTAAGTGAGGTGTGCTACTCGGAATCGAGTTTCGTCAGCGCCTATGAGCTCCTGGAATTATTCCGCTCATTCTAAGATCCATATTAAATGTGTTTTGAGCTATATTTCAATATTTACCAAAATACCCCTACGGCCCGTAACACATGTGAATTAGGTTCTTAGGCTTCGGGCTTGCGCTCCATCGCGCTACTTCAGGGTTCGGGATATCTAGCTCCAACCGGATCCCTGATTAACTGTTTCGGTGACACACCGAAAGTTCCGTTAATTAGCCCTAATCCGATTAACTCGTATAGCCACCCAGAGTGCGACGCGAGTTGAACTCTAGTGATCCTAAACTTAAGTTACTCCCTCGTAACTGTGGGTGCAAATTTTGGCAGAAGTTTACCAAACTACCACGGGACCCACCGGCCCTGCCTGGTGGGCCCACGAGGAATACCACGGGACCCACCGACCCTGCCTGGTGGGCCCACGAGGGCTACCAAGGGACCCACCTGCCCTGCCTGGTGGACCCCCGAAGATAACAGCAGGACCCACCAGCCTTACCTGGAGGATCCCCAGATACGACAGCAGAAACCGCCATTTACCCCGGAATTCCTCCCAGAGAATCCTATAAATAGCAGAGCCTTCAAATGTAAAAGGATCGGACTTTCAAAACCTGAAACTCCAGAACTCAAACCAGAGCTCTGAAAACAGATCAGTGCCATCATCTGATATCTGTCTCAGAAACCTTTATCTCCTCTTACCCTCTACCTTACCTTGATCTTCTTCTTGTCTTTGAACAAGTCGAAGAAACTTCAGTGACACTCGGCCTGTCGAGGTCACTTCGAAACAAGTGTTAGTGAATTCGGGTTGCTCCCTATAGCACGGAGACGTAGGCTTCGGCTGAACTTCGAGATCACATCTCTCGTGTCAATTCTCTCTGAGTGCTTCTCTGATTGCATCTCTCTTTGCCTGTATACTGCGAAAGACTTCAACTTCAATCAACAGATCGACCAACGATCCTCAACGTCTATTTCAACTCCAATTGACTGGTGCTGTGAAAGTCTTCGGGTCGGCACGAAGATTTTCCCCCACAGTTTGGCACCGTCTGTGGGATCCGAGTAAAAAGTCGAGCTCTCTCCACTACTACTTGATCGGTTGAGCATACAACCGATCTTGAGAGCCAAACTTCCTCGCCTCCTCGGTTGATCAGACAACTGATCGAACGTCGGCACTCTCGTTGCACCCTTCGCTCTCTGAATGGCGAGGACAAAACACCAGGGTCAACCAGAAGGAAGTAACACTCAACAACAACCTCGTCCTGAGACTCGTTCAATGAGTCAAAGGCTCAACTTCGGACAGTCCCTTGCTGTCCCCGAGATGGGAGTTCGTTCAGGAAGTGGCAGATCTGTCGATCGACCTATCGCCCACCCCGCGTGACAGTCGATTGGGCAAACAATACCAGCTCCTGCTGAAGACCCTCCATCAACTTACCAAATCTCTGCGGTCGACTTCCAGCTGCTCCAATTGGCAAAGCAAAACGCCACCCTCACTGCCGAAAGGGATGCACTTAAGAGGGCAGCCTCGGAAGCTGGGATCACTCTTCCTATCTCCTCTACAAGTGAGAGGGTCGATCTTCCTCGACATTCAATTCACTCCGAGCAACAGAGATCAATGGGCACTGCTGCCCTCGAGAGGATCCGACGCGACCCAACTCCCTTCGCTGCCCCCTGGAAGCAAAGTGTTTGGGATCGCCTCGAAGACGAGTCTTCCCAATCGTCTTCTGGCCGCAACTGCGACAAGAGGACACCTTCAAAACTCAACATACCAAGAAGGCACCAAATGAAAAGCGCTCCTTCAAAGAGTCGAGTTTCCCCTTCCATTCCACTCCAACGCGGACTCGGATCGGACCTTCGCCACCGACTCCAACCCGCTGATATTCATAGGCCTGAACAAGACCTCTCGATTCTACCTCTCGATCTACATCCAGGTCGAGGACACGGTCGTAGAGATGGGTATTCCTCCGCCGGATCGCTTCATCAAAGTCTCTTTGAGACAACATTTCCAAGGGGATGGAGAACTCCAATCCTCCCCAAATTCAACTGCATCAGAGGAGATCCAGCTCTTCATATACTTGCCTTCAAGCAAGCCTTGACGCCGCACGAAGAAGAAAACAACGTGCTCTGCCGCACCTTCGCAGGAAGTCTCGATGAGCCGTCGCTCGACTGGTATCATAATCTCCGAGCTGGGTCCATCACCCAGTTCGATGTTTTGGCTAAACTCTTTGTGCAGCATTATCAGCTCAATCTGAAGCTCGAGAAGAAGCTCGACTCTCTCTATCGGCTAAGGATGGGTGCTGACGAGACTCTCCGAAGTTTCACTAGGAGGTTTCGCAACGAGCATGCTGCCCTCTCTGGAAGACATCTGGATGATGAAGCTATCATGTTGGCTTTCCAGAACGCTCTCCGCTTCGATCTACATATCTACAACGACTTCATCCGCAATCCCCCTCCTTCTCTGGGTGCTATGTTCGATCGAATTCAGAGAGAGATCGAGGTCGAAGACGATCAAGTCGCTCGGAAAGGGCGAGAAACAAAGCGAAGACCTGCTGAGAGAGAAGCTCCAAAGTATGCTGCTAAGGCCCACAATGCTGAAGCAAACCCTACTCCTTGATGCCTCTTGCCCAGTTGGCCGAGTTCGGCAAGCACGGCCTTGCCTTTGCCACGACCCTTCGGAGGGGATGGAACCTCAACAATCTCCTTCCCTTTCCTCTTCGAAGGGACCCCGCCCGACTTCTTCGAACTACCAGAGGAAGCCATTTGACCGATCAAACAAGAACGAAGAACAAGAGATCAAGAGCAAAAGAGTCTGGACTTCGAAAAATTTTGGAAGCATGAGGCAAAAATGACAGCCAATGAAACTTATATACCCAGGGTAAAACAGGTACGCAAATCGAGAAGACATGTGTCTTCACCGTATCAAATCGCGTGTTTTTGCAGGAACACGTGGCATCCATCCACAGCAAGCGCAAAATCAGGCGAACCGTCGGACCAGACGAAACGTCGGACCTACCGGTCCACGTGAACCAACGGTCCAAGCGAGCCACCGGTCTGAGTAAACCGGACCGCCGATTCAAAGCCTCATCCAAGCCAAACAAAGATTCAAAACAGGAAGGATCAATCTCCATCTATGTTCAAAACTCTGATAGAAGATCGAAGAACAGAACAGTTGTAAAACCTTCTCTGAAGGGCAGGTTCAAAACTTTAAACTGATCGGTCATTTTACTACTAGATCTGGTAAAAAACCAAGGTTTTTTGCCGATCACTCGAACCTTGACCGGATAATTTTATACCGATCGGTCAAACTTGACCGATCGGCTAAAATCATTCGATCGGTCAAATTTCTACTAGATCTGGCAAAAAACCAAGGTTTTTTGCCGATCACTCGAACCTTGACCGGATAATTTTTTACCGATCGGTCAAACTTGACCGATCGGCTAAAATCATTCGATCGGTCAAATTTCTACTAGATCTGGCAAAAAACCAAGGTTTTTTGCCGATCACTCGAACCTTGACCGGATATTTTTTTACCGATCGGTCAAACTTGACCGATCGGCTAAAATTATTCGATCGGTCAAATTTCTACTAGATCTGGCAAAAAACCAAGGTTTTTTGCCGATCACTCAAACCTTGACCGGATAATTTTTTACCGATCGGTCAAACTTGACCGATCGGCTAAAATCATTCGATCGGTCAAATTTCTACTAGATCTAGCAAAAAACCAAGGTTTTTTGCCGATCACTCGAACCTTGACCGGATATTTTTTTACCGATCGGTCAAACTTGACCGATCGGCTAAAATCATTCGATCGGTCAAATTTCTACTAGATCTGGCAAAAAACCAAGGTTTTTTGCCGATCACTCGAACCTTGACCGGATAATTTTTTACCGATCGGTCAAACTTGACCGATCGGCTAAAATCATTCGATCGGTCAAATTTCTACTAGATCTGGCAAAAAACCAAGGTTTTTTGCCGATCACTCGAACCTTGACCGGATAATTTTTTACCGATCGGTCAAACTTGACCGATCGGCTAAAATCATTCGATCGGTCAAATTTCTACTAGATCTGGCAAAAAACCAAGGTTTTTTGCCGATCACTCGAACCTTGACTGGATAATTTTTTACCGATCGGTCAAACTTGACCGATCGGCTAAAATCATTCGATCGGTCAAATTTCTGCTAGATCTGGTAAAAAACCAAGGTTTTTTGCCGATTACTCGAACCTTGACCGGATAATTTTATACCGATCGGTCAAACTTGACCGATCGGCCAAAATCAACCGATCGGTCAAATTTTCTACTGGATCGGTCAAAAAACCATGTTTTTTGACCGATCACTCGATTCTTGACCGGTTGAATTTTGACCGATCGATCAAAATTTGACCGATCGGTCAAATTTGACCGATCGGTCAAAAATTAACCGATCGGTCAAAATCAACCGATCGGTCAAATTTTCTACTGAATCGGTCAAAAAACCATGTTTTTTGACCGATCACTCGATTCTTGACCCACCTGCCCTGCCTGGTGGACCCCCGAAGATAACAGCGGGACCCACCAGCCTTACCTGGAGGATCGCCAGATACGACAGCAGAAACCGCCATTTACCCCGGAATTCCTCCCAGAGAATCCTATAAATAGCAGAGCCTTCAAATGTAAAAGGATCGGACTTTCAAAACCTGAAACTCCAGAACTCAAACCAGAGCTCTGAAAACAGATCAGTGCCATCATCTGATATCTGTCTCAGAAACCTCTATCTCCTCTTACCCTCTACCTCACCTTGATCTTCTTCTTGTCTTTGAACAAGTCGAAGAAACTTCAGTGACACTCGGCCTGTCGAGGTCACTTCGAAACAAGTGTTAGTAAATTCGGGTTGCTCCCTATAGCACGGAGACGTAGGCTTCGGCTGAACTCCGAGATCACATCTCTCGTGTCAATTCTCTCTGAGTGCTTCTCTGATTGCATCTCTCTTTGCCTGTATACTGCGAAAGACTTCAACTTCAATCAACAGATCGACCAACGATCCTCAACGTCTATTTCAACTCCAATTGACTGGTGTTGTGAAAGTCTTCGGGTCGGCACGAAGATTTTCCCCCACAGTAACCCTGTTCTCTACTATATTCCGATAATCCTTAGTCCCTTCTATTACTGGTGCCATGATACAACTCGGGCGGTGGGGAGAACCGTCAGATCCCGATCGATCATCTGACTAGGGTTTGATGACTTGTCATCTATAACACCACACACCTTCTGGTGCTATGCCTAGCATCCGAAACATCGTCAGTCATACTGACAACCACCATGCCTGGGTTAACTGTGTGGACAGATTGACTCATCAAAACACACCCATCAAACACTGGACGTCGGATAATCTGTAGGGACTATATGTCACTCAAGCGCCAGCCGGGTAACCCAATGTACCGTGGTATTGGACTATGGAAGGTCCGCACACGTTGGCACATCAAAGCATCACACAACTGGTTGGCCCAGTGTACATGGTCCTTCAGGGTTAAGGACAGATTATCTATAGTAGTAAGACGGTTTATGCACCAGTGTCTGAATCACTGAACTATGCACCGTCTTGGTTCCTGTTCAACACGATCATCGTACTTGGTCAGGTGAATGGAAATCCCACGTTCCCGTGGTGGAGACTTCACCACATCCTCTACCTGCCAACAGCTTGTTCTCGGTGAAGCGACCGGCATCACCTAAGTTGTGAACTAGTTCTAGGTCTACACAGAACTGGTCCACTGGGTCTCCTAAGTATGGATCCTCTATGCACCTCAGTGGCTTACTGTGTTCCCTAGGGTCCTTTTATTATATGAGTATTATCATATACCAGAGTAGTATTCTAATTAAAGCAAAAACCAAAGTCATCTTTAATAATGTTAATACAGAAAATCCACGCTAAGGACACATGAGCTACAATAATCTCCCACTTGGCCTAGCGGGGAACAACAGTCTTAACTCCTATAGCATCCATGTGCTTCTCAAAAACATTGGTCGGTAACACCTTTGTAAAAGGGTCCGCCATGTTATCTGCAGACGCCACCTGAGTCACTGCAACCTCCCCTCGCTTCTGCAAGTCTCAGATAATATAGTATTTCCGCTCGATATGCTTGCTCTTCTGGTGATATCTTGGCTCCTTGGATTATGCTACCGCTCCACTATTGTCACTGTAAAGGACAATAGGATCTTGAGCTCCTGGTACGCATCCTAAGTCTGTGAGGAACTTCTTGAGCCACACCGCCTCCTTAGCTGCTTCACACGCTGCAACGTACTCAGCCTCTGTCATCGAATACGAGATGCATCCCTACTTCATGCTCCTCCAACTGACAGCTCCTCCACTTAATGAAAACACAAACCCTGACATCGATCTCCTAGATTCCGGGTCTGACGCAAAGTCAGAATCCGTATATCCAATCGGCATCAGTTCCTGTGAAGAGTAAACTAAATCATAATCTCTCATCCTACGGAGATACTTGAGTATACTTTTCATAGCAGTCCAGTGCCCTGGACCCGGATTTGACTGATACCTACCCATCATGCCTACTATATAGCATATATCTGGTCTCGTGCACTGCATAGCATACATCAGACTCCCTACAGCCGAAGCATAAGGTATCTTCTGTATCTCTGCCCTCTCTTGAGGAGTTTTAGGACCCTGATCCTTGGACAACTTTATTTCATGTCTGAATGGAACCAGTCTCTTCTTGGAGTTGTGCATACTGAATCTGACCAAGATAGTATCTATGTAGGATGACTGTGACAGCGAGAGAGTCTTGTTCTGGCGATCTCGAGTTACCTTGATCCCCAGAATATAACTCGCTTCACCCAGGTCTTTCATGTCAAATTGAGAGAATAACCACGCATTCACTGTAGACAACGTTCTGATATCGTTTTCAATGAGCAAGATATCGTCTATGTAAAGCACTAGAAAAACTACTGCAGTCTTATCGCTCCTTTTATAAACACATGGTTTATCCACGTTCTACTCAAATCTATAAGACTGGATAGCCTGATCAAAACGTATGTTCCAACTTTTGGATGCTTGCTTGAGTCCATAAATGGACCTTTGCAACTTGCACACCAGACTTTCCTGACCTTTTACGACAAACCCTGGAGGCTGAGACATATAGATGTCTTCTTCCAAATTCCCATTGAGGAATACGGTCTTGACGTCCATTTGCCAGATCTCCCAATCATAATGGGCTGCAATGGACAAGAGGATCCGGATAGACTTAAGCATAGCCACTGGCGAAAAGGTTTTGTCATAGTCGATCCTTTCTCGCTGGGTATACCCTTAGCGACTAGTCTAACTTTGTAAGTCTTAACGGTACCATCCGGGCATCTTTTTCTTTTGTACACCCACTTACACCCAACAGGTTTAATGTTATGAGGCAGTGTTACAAGTGTCCAGACCGAGTTTTGGGACATCGATGTCAGTTCTGCCTCCATGGCTTCCTGCCATGCTGTATGGTCAGAGGATACCATCGCTTCGTCATAGTTCAGAGGATCATCCTCCTGAAACTCTGGATCTACCATAAAGGCTTCTCCAATGTATCTATCAGGAGCACTTGTAGTCCTCCCACTGCGATGAGCCTGCGGTGGTTTCAGAGGAGTCGATTCTATAGTATCGTTTATCTTAGTGGTATCGACTCCCACTATGTTTTCTGTCTGCGTACTCCCATCAGTACCAAGCAATTCTTCAAGAACTACTTTACTGGTGGGCTTATGGTCAATTAAATAATCCTATTCCAGGAATACGGCGTTCATCGAGACGACTACCTTTCTATCCTCGGGATCATAAAAAAAACCATCCTTTGTCCCTTTTGGATACCCAACGAACATACATACCTTAGTTTTTGACTCTATCTTATCTCGCTTGTCCTTCCGCACATGTGCTGGACAACCCCAAATCCTAAAGTACTGTAGACTTGACTTTCGCTTCAACCACAGCTCCCAAAGAGTTAGAGGTACTGACTTTGATGGAACAAAGTTCAAAGTATATGATGTCGTCTCTAGGGTATATCCCCAAAAACTAGGTGGCAATGTTGCATAACTCATCATAGTCTGAACCATGTCTAACAAAGTTCGGTTTCTCCTCTTAGATACACCGTTTTGTTGCGGTGTCTCTGTGTTGTAGCTCGTGTGTCCTTAGCGTGGAATTTCTGTATTAACATTAATAAAGATGACTTTGGTCATTACTTTAATTATAATACTACTCTGGTATATGATAATACTCATAATAAAAGGACCCTAGGGAACATAGTAGGCCACTGAGGCGCATGGAGGATCCATGCTTGGGAGACCCAGTGGACCAGTTCTGTGTAGACCTCGAACTAGTTCACAGCTTAGGTGATGCCAGTCGCTTCACCGAGAACAAGCTGTTGGCAGGTAGAGGATGTGGTGAAGTCTCCACCACGGGAACGTGGGATTCCCATTCACCTGACCAAGCACGATGATCGTGTTGAACAGGAACCAAGATGGTGCACAGTTCAGTGATTCAGACACTGGTGCAGAAACCGTCTTACTACTATAGATAATCTGTCCTTAACCCTGAGGGACCATATACACTGGGCCAACCAGTTGTATGGTGCTTTGATGTGCCAACGTGTGCGGACCTTCCATAGTCCAATACCACGGTACGTTGGGTTACCCGACTGGCGCTTAAGTGACATGTAATCCCTACAGGTTATCCGACATCCAGTATTGGATGGGTGCGATTTGATGAGTCAATCTGTCCACACAGTTAACCCAGGCCTGGTGGTTGTCAGTATGACTGACGACGTTCCGGATGCTAGGCATAGCACCGGAAGGTGTGTGGTGTTATAGATGACAAGTCATCAAACCCTAGTCAGATGATCGATCGGGATCTGACGGTGCTCCCCACCGCCCGAGTCATATCATGGCACCAGAAATAGGAGGGACTAAGGATTATCGGAGTATAGTAGAGAACAGGGTTACGAGGGAGTAACATAAGTTTAGGATCACTAGAGTTCAACTCGCGTCGCACTCTGGTTGGCTACGCGGGTTAATCGGATTAGGGCTGATTAACGGAACTTTCGGTGTGTCACCGGAATAGTTAATCAGGAATCCGGTTAGAGCTAGAGATCCCGAACCCTGAAGGTTCCACCCTGTTGTTACATATAGGAATTGTTCCCTGACCTAATTGGATACGTTGGATGCAAAGTAGCACGATGGAGCACAAGCCCGGAGCCAAAGAACCTAATTCACATGTGTTACGGATCATAGGGGTATTTTGGTAAATACTGAAATATGGCTCAGAACATATTGAATATGGATCTTAGATTGAGCGGAATAATTCCAAGAGCTCACAGGTGCTGATGAAACTCGATTCCGAGTAGTGCACCTCACTCAGTCTCTCTTTCAGTTTTCCGCTTTTCGTGAAGGGCGTTTTCGTCCGAGCTTCACAATAGACACCCGGAATCCATAAAAACCACCCCCCCCCCCTTATCCCTATCCATCTAGAGGCCGGCCCAAGCTTCCTTGAGGCTTTGGGAGACCAGCCCTATAAAGGAAATAGGAAGGGGGAAGGCCGGGCCTAGTGCTTCTCTCCTTAGGAAATCTGAACCTCCCCTTTAAGCTCCTCCTTTGTGGTTTCGACCAAGGAAAAGAGACAAAGAAGAAGGGAGAATGAAGAGGAAGGAAGGAGAAGGAAGAAAAGAGAAAGAGGAGGAGAAAATCTCGTGGCTCACCATCGTCTTCGCAACGGATTCCTCCGTCGGCTCGAAATCCTTGCACTCAGAGACGGGATTTCGAGGATTCTTTAATTCGCAAAGGACAAGGTGCTATCTAACAGTTTCCCTTGCGATTCAAGTGCGGTTCTTTATCGTTCAATCATCTTCGGATCATAGATCCAAAAGGCATGATGATTCTAAACACCTAACTAGATGCATGTATGTCTTTCGTAGATCGTAGTATGCCTCTAGGGTGTCCGCACATATGCTAAGATTGTAGATTTACATGTATATTGTTTTCTAGTGAAATTGTAACGAAACATATACCGTATGATCTTAGGATTTTTCTTTTGCTTTCACTGCAACTCTGATTAGCGGATCCAATTCCAACAATTAGTATCAGAGCACGCTTTGGTGTATGTTTCATGCATGAATTCATGAAAACATCATGTGAATATATGATGGCATATGTTTTCGTCGGGGTTCGACATAGATCATGTATATGGATTGTGCTATGTATCGTCTTTTTGCAGGTGCCGTGCTGAATAGTAATCTGTGATTACATGCATCCGGGGGTCGGACCCCGGATTTAATTTTTGCATTGATTATTATTGTCTGTGGATTTTAAGGCTCTAGATGGGCGAGGGTGGGGGTTGACCATCCTCGATTCTCTGGCCATGTTTCTAGGATTGTTTTCTTTTCTTTCTAGCGAAATTGTACACGAACGAGCACTTACTCGGAGCGTGTTAGTTTTTCGGTCATATGAAGAAGAAGATGATGCTACATCCACGGTTCGGGCAAGCGGTACCATGGCGTCCAAAGACCCGGCGAAAGCGTGCACGTTGGCGATGATGGGGATCGTCGTCAGAGATCGTGCAGAACGGAAGAGCAGGATATCTTGGCTGTGCTATTCAGGTTCAGGGGTCAGACCCTGGACTTGATTCAGTTTGGATGTTTTTCTGTTGATTCTCTTTACTTATTGTTTAGAGAACCCCGATGATAATTTTATTATCTTGCTTGTGAGTTTGTCTCTAAATCAGGCTTAGGGTTAGTACTAAACTTATGGATTCATCGGTGTCTCTATATGGTTCTAACACGTGCGAATCCGGTGGCTAGCTAAAAGGAAAGGCGGTAACCGCCCTTATGGTAGTTCAGGTAGCCAAGTACTGTGCACCGAGATAGACGCAGTGTTAGATTTGTTTAGAGATAATTAACTAATGTCTCCATAAGAAGTATGATAACCCTAGTGGGATGCCCTTTCCCCACGTGGTCCTAGCGACCAAGTTAGGTTAGGATTTCACTTTGTGATACCCGTTTCTAGATGACGTTTGATGGTAGTATGAACTCATCACGATTTGGTTATGCCACCATTAGGTTGAGGTCCGGCGAAGGTTGTCGGATGTCCCTATTTGGCCAGCATTGAAACCTGTAATGAGATGAGGTCTACTATGACATCAGACATCAAATTGTGAACGAGACTTCATCGTAGTGAGAGTCCTTTCCATGTTGACGTTAGGCTAGGCTCCAGATCTTAGGATTATGGGTAAACTAGTGAAGTATCGGGATCCTTGGAATCTATGTAATGTGATTCTTGCAAGAAAGGCAAAAGCTGAGTATTCAAGGTAGGGACTATGATATTTTCTAAGGAAACTAATGCTTTGTGGGAAGGTTTGTAATCCTAGTGGGAGCACGGTAGACCAGGGTCTAAGTCTAGGAGGTCGTGACCTATCTAGATATGCATAAAACCTCATAAAGAAGGGATGTGTAAGAGGTTCCCTCCAAAGGGGAGCCCCTGGCCTCGACAATCAACCGGCTAAGGGTCTAGGTGGGAGGTACGCAGTTCGATATTCCCACCGGGTGAGAGTTATGTTTCCTTCCATGCTGGTTCACCTAGTGGTTTCCTTCGGGACATGGAGGATGCCGGTGGCAGTAGGTGACGGTTTTTTCCTATACCGCGGGAGCCTATGAACCCCCCTGCCGACACCACCTAGATTTGTGGGAAGCATCTGAAAGCTTGTGTGAAGCCGCTGTTGCTGCGCACGCGGGTCACATAAAGCTGGCCAAAAGGAGACTGGGAGGTCTTTCAGTTTACCATGGGTAATTCTGATGAAGACTGGGCCGTAAAAACCCCGTTGGCAGAAGCGGTTGCATGCTCTCACCGAGATGCTGTCTCCAATTCAAGGCCGATAGTCTCAGTGCTCCAGCCCAGGGAATTTAGATTCTTGGATGTCTCCACTTGAGGTGGTGAAGACATAGCGGCTGGAGTAGACATTATCTATTTCTAAATTCCATGAAATAGATTGTAGTAAACCCTAATTTTGCTTTGAACCATTGTTTACAGAAATCATGACCAAGCTCGACCCCCTTGCCTCCATACTTAATGATAACAAACTTACGGGACTAAACTACGAGGACTGGAAGCACAACCTGATGCTCGTCCTAAGGGTTGGCAAACACACAATTGCCCTAAGTACCCCTTAACAGGCCATGCCGGGACCAAGTGCAACTGAGGCCCAATTATAGGAATGGAAAGACTGGCTAGATGCTGATGAGATGTGCAAGTGCTACATAGTGGCATCTTTGCAGATCGTCCTTCAGAAACAAGTCGAAGACATGTTCTTTGCTTCAAACATGATGCTCTACCTGAAGCAAATATTCGAGGGTCGTAGTCGGGTAACTCGTTACCTGACCATTAAAAAATTGGTGTCCACAAAGATGGCAGAGGGGACTTTAGTTCATGATCATATGCTGAAATTGTTTGGCTATGTGAACGAGCTTGGTTCCTTCGATATCATCTTGGATGCAGAGATCCAGACCGACATTTTCCTCGCGTCTCTGTCAGGAGCGTTTGAGAGCTTCATTACCAACTTCAACCTTAGCCGGTTGGAGATGTCTAATGCAGAGCTCCTAGCGGCGCTCCAGGCGGCAGAGGATGGGATGAAGGCAGGAGCCCAATCCATGAATGTGGAGCGAAATTCTTCTCTGAAAGCTAAGGGCAATTTTCAGAAAAGAAAGTCTAAGAAGCCCGTGAAGATGGGCCAGGTACAGTTGCAGGTTCCTAAGCAGAATGGTCCAGCAAAGCCCAAAGGAAAATATTTCTGATGCGGCAAGAAGGGGCACTGGAAGGGCGACTGCCGCGCTGCTCCCAAGAAGGCTGAGACAGGTATATCTCAAATCCACATAGTGGAATCCCTTGTAGTATCCAATTGTTCTCCAGTTTTATGGATTGTGGATTCTGGTTCCACTAACCATGCTTGCAATAATTTACAGGGGTTCAAGAAGACAAGAAAACTAGATGATGGAGAGATAATCCTAAGCATGGGAACTAAGGCCGTAATAGAGGCTGAAGCAGTTGGAGATGTCGTCTTGCAGTTTCTTGATGGAAGAAGTTTATTACTTAGAGACATACTTTATGTACCGTCCTTGAGACGAAACTTAATTTCTGTTTCCTTATTGAATAATAAAGGTTTTTCAGTTTTATTTGATGTTTCTGGTGTGTCAATTAAATTGAATGGTTCCTTTGTTTGTAAGGGAAAGATACAGAATGGTCTCTATGTAATTAACTCCAATCATAAGCAGGATAACATAACTGAAGCTTGTGGGATTAATTCATGTAAAAGGAAAAATCTCTCAGATAATCCAACACTCCTTTAGCATCTAAGGCTTGGACATATAGCCTCAGACAGGATTCACAGGTTGGTTAAGGTAGGACTCTTAAGTCCAGATATTTCAGAAAGCCTACCGACGTGTGAGTCTTGCCTGGAAGGCAAGATGACTAATAGGTCTTTCCGAGCCAAAGGTAGCAGATCTAAGGAGGTATTAGAGTTGGTACACACTGATGTATATGGGCCCATAAGTGTCCGTGCTATAGGAGGCTTCGAGTATTTCATCACCTTCACGGATGATCACTCGAGGTATGGATACATATACCTAATGCGGCGGAAGTCTGAATCCTTTGATAAGTTCAAGGAGTTCAAAGCTGAAGCAGAAAAGCAGACGGCTAAAAGTATCAAGTCTCTTCGATTAGATCGAGGAGGCGAATACCTATCGGATGAATTTATTGGGTACCTGCGTGAGCATGGGATCGTATCCCAGTTGACTGCACCAGGTACCCCACAACAAAATGGTGTATCTAAGAGGAGAAACCGAACTTTGTTATACATGGTTCAGACTATGATGAGTTATGCATTATTGCCACCTAGTTTTGGGGGATATGCCCTAGAGACGGCAGCATATACTTTGAACTTTGTTTCATCAAAGTCAATACCCCTAACTCCTTGGGAGGTATGGTTGAAGCGAAAGCCAAGCCTACAGCACTTTAGGATTTGGGGTTGTCTAGCACATGTGCGGAAGGACAAGCGAGATAAGATAGAGTCAAAAACTAAGGTATGTCTGTTCATTGGCTATCCAAAAGAGACAAGGGTGGTTTAGTTTATGATCCTGAGGATAGAAAGGTTGTCGTCTCAACGAACACCGTATTCCTAGAGCATGATTATTTAATAGACCATAAGCCTACCAGTAAAGTAGTTCTTGAAGAATTGCTTGGTACTGATAGGAGTACGCAGACAGAAAACGTAGTGGGAGCCGATACCACTAAGATAAACGATATTGTAGAATCGACTCCTATGGAACCACCGCAAGCTCGTCGCAGTGGGAGGACCACAAGTGCTCTTGATAGATACATTGGAGAAGCATTTATGGTAGATCCAGAGTTTCAGGAGGATGATCCTCTGAACTATGATGAAGCGATGGTATCCTCTGACTATGCAGTATGACAGGAAGCCATGGAGGCAGAACTGACATCGATGTCCTAAAATTCGGTCTGGACACTTGTAACACCACCTCACAATATTAAACTTGTTGGGTGTAAGTGGGTGTATAAAAGAAAAAGAGGTCCGGATGGTACCGTTGAGACTTACAAAGCTAGACTAGTCGCTAAGGGTTATACCCAGCGAGAAGGGATCGACTATGACGAAACCTTTTTGCCAGTGGCTATGCTTAAGTCTATCCGGATCCTCTTGTCCATTGCAGCCCATTATGATTGGGAGATCTGGTAAATGGACGTCAAGACCGCATTCCTCAACGGGGATTTGGAAGAAGACATCTACATGTCTCAGCCTCCAGGCTTTGTCGCAAAAGGTCAGGAAAGTCTGGTGTGCAAGTTGCAAAGGTCCATTTATGGACTGAAGCAAGCATCCAGAAGTTGGAACATGCGTTTTGATCAGGCTTTTCAGTCTTATGGATTTGAGCAGAATATGGATGAACCATGTGTTTATAAAAGGAGCGATAAGACTGCAGTAGTTTTTCTAGTGCTTTACGTAGACGATATCCTGCTCATCGAAAACGATGTTGGAATGTTGTCTACAGTGAAGGTGTGGTTATCCTCTCAATTTGATATGAAAGACCTGGGTAA
Source organism: Chamaelirium japonicum (assembly GCA_947650365.1). Classification (NCBI taxonomy): domain Eukaryota; kingdom Viridiplantae; phylum Streptophyta; class Magnoliopsida; order Liliales; family Melanthiaceae; genus Chamaelirium; species Chamaelirium japonicum. The sequence continues at coordinate 59,292,867 of OX393556.1, forward strand.
AGCGAGTTATGTTCTGGGGATCAAGGTAACTCGAGATCGCCAGAACAAGACTCTCTCGCTGTCACAGTCAGCCTATATAGATACTATCTTGGTCAGATTCAGTATGCACAACTCCAAGAAGGGACTGGTTCCATTCAGATATGGAATGAAATTGTCCAAGGATCAGGGTCCTAAGACTCCTGAGGAGAGGGCAGAGATGCAGAAGATACCTTATGCTTCGGCTGTAGGAAGTCTGATGTATGCTATGCAATGCACGAGACCAGATATATGCTATGCAGTAGGCATGATGGGCAGGTATCAGTCAAATCCGGGTCCAGGGCACTGGACTGCTGTGAAAAGTATACTCAAATATCTCCGTAGGACGAGAGATTATGAGTTAGTTTACTCTTCACAGGAACCAATGCCGATTGAATATACGGATTCTGACTTTGTGTCAGATTCGGAATCTAGGAAATCGACGTCAGGGTTTGTGTTTTCATTAGGAGGAGGAGCTGTCAGTTGGAGGAGCGTGAAGCAGGGATGCATCGCGGATTCGACGACAGAGGCTGAGTACGTTACGGCGTGCGAAGCAGCTAAAGAGGCGGTGTGGCTCAAGAAGTTCCTCACGGACTTAGGATGCGTACCGAGAGCTCAAGATCCTATTGTCCTTTACTGTGACAATAGTGGAGCGGTAGCATAATCCAAGGAGCCAAGATATCACCAGAAGAGCAAGCATATTGAGCGAAAATACTATATTATCCGGGACTTGCAGAAGCGAGGGGAGGTAGCAGTGACTCAGGTGGCGTCTGCAGATAACATGGCGGACCCTTTCACAAAGGCGTTACCGACCAAGGCTTTTGAGAAGCACATGGATGTCATGAGAGTTAAGATTGTTGTTCCCCGCTAGGCTAAGTGGGAGATTGTTGTAGCTTGTGTGTCCTTAGCGTGGGATTTCTGTATTAACATTAATAAAGATGACTTTGGTTATTGCTTTAATTAGAATACTACTCTAGTATATGATAATACTCATATAATAAAAGGAACATAGGGAACACAGTAGGCCACTGAGGCGCAAGGAGGATCCATGCTTGGGAGACCCAGTGGACCAGTTCTGTGTAGACCTAGAACTAGTTCACAGCTTAGGTAATGCTGGTCGCTTCACCGAGAACAAGCTGTTGGCAGGTAGAGGATGTGGTGAAGTCTCCACCACGGGAACGTGGGATTCCCATTCACCTGACCAAGCACGATGATCGTGTTGAACAGGAACCAAGATGGTGCATAGTTCAGTGATTCAGACACTGGTGCAGAAACCATATTACTACTATAGATAATATATCCTTAACCCTGAGGGACCATGTACACTGGGCCAACCAGTTGTGTGGTGCTTTGATGTGCCAACGTGTGCGGACCTTCCATAGTCCAATACCACGGTACGTTGGGTTACCCGGTTGGCGCTTGAGTGACATGTAATCCCTACAAGTTATCCAACGTCCAGTGTTGGATGGGTGCGTTTTGATGAGTCAATATGTCCACACAGTTAACCCAGGCCTGGTGGTTGTCAGTATGACTGACGACGTTCCGGATGCTAGGCATAGCACTGGAAGGTGTGTGGTGTTATAGATGACAAGTCATCAAACCCTAGTCAGATGATCGATCGGGATCTGACGATGCTCCCCACCGCCCGAGTAATATCATGGCACCAGAATTAGAAGGGACTAAGGAATATCGGAGTATAGTAGAGAATAGGGTTACGAGGGAGTAACATAAGTTTAGGATCACTAGAGTTCAACTCGCGTCACACTCTGGGTGGCTACGCGGGTTAATCGGATTAGGGCTGATTAACGGAACTTTCGGTGTGTTACCGGAACAGTTAATTAGGGATCCGTTTAGAGCTAGAGATCCCGAACCCTGAAGGTTCCACCCTGTCGTTGCGTATAGGAATTGTTCCCCGACCTAGTTGGATACGTTGGATGCGAAGTAGCGCGATGGAGCGCAAGCCCAGAGCCAAAAAACCTAATTCACATATGTTACGGATAGTATGGGTATTTTGATAAATACTAAAATATGGCTCAGAACACATTGAATATGATTCTTAGATTGAGCGGAATAATTCTAGGAGCTTACAGGCACTGACGAAACTCGATTCCGAGTAGCGCACCTCACTCAGTCTCTCTTTCAGTTTTCCATTTTTCGTAAAGGGCGTTTTCGTCCGAGCTTCACGATAGACACCCGGAATCCCTGAAAACTTCCCCCCCTTATCCCTATCCATCTAGGAGCCGGCCCAAGCTTCCTTGAGGCTTTGGGAGATCAGCCCTATAAAGGAAATAGGGAGGGGGAGGGCCAGCCCTAGTGCTTTTCTCCTTAGGAAATCCGAACCTCCCCTTTAAGCCCCTCCTTTGTGGTTTCGGCCAAGGAAAAGAGAGGAAGAAGAAGGGAGAAGGAAGAGAAAGGAAGGAGAAAGAAGAAATGAGAAAAAGAAGGAGAAAATCTCGCAGCTCGCCATCGTCTTCGCAACGGATTCCTCCGTCGGCTCGAAATCCTTGAACTCAGAGACGAGATTTCGAGGATTCTTCAATTCGCAAAGGACAAGGTGCTATCCGACAGTTTCCCTTGCGATTCAAGTGTGGTTCTTCATCGTTCCGTCTTCTCCTGATCATAGATCCAAAAGGTATGATGATTCTAAACACCTAACTAGATGTATGCATGTCTTCCGTAGATCGTAGTATGCCTCTAGGGTGTCCGCACATATGCTAAGATTGTAGATTTGCATGTAGATTGTTTTCTAGCGAATTGTAATGAAACATACACTGTATGATCTTAGGATTTTCCTTTTGCTTCCGCTGCGACTCTGATTAGCGGATCCAATTCCAACACTCTGGTGCAGCCAACTGGGATATGATCCCATGCTCACGCAGGTACCCAATAAATTCATCCGATAGATATTTGCCTCCTCGATCCGATCGAAGAGACTTAATACTTTACCCGTCTGCTTTTCTGCTTCAGCTCTGAACTCCTTTAACTTATCAAAAGATTCAAACTTCCGCCGCATTAGATATATGTATCCAAACCTCGAGTGATCATCCGTGAAGATGATGAAATACTCGAAGCCTCCTATGGCACGGACACGTATGGGCCCACATACATCAGTGTGTACCAACTCTAATACCTCCTTAGATCTGCTACCTTTGGCTCGGAACGATCCTTTAGTCATCTTGCCTTCCAGGCAAGACTCACACGTCGGTAGGCTTTCTAAAACATCTAGACTTAAAAGTCCTAACCTTAACCAACCTGTGAATCCTGTCTGAGGCTATGTGTCCAAGCCTTAGAAGCCAAAGGAGTGTTAGGTTACCTAAGGAATTTTACCTTTTAGATGAATTAACCACACAAGCTTCAGTTATGTTATCCTGCTTATGATTGGAGTTAATTACATAGAGACCATTCTGTATCTTTCCCTTACAAACAAAGGAACCATTCAATTTAATTGACACACCAGAAGCATCAAATAAAACTGAAAAACCTTCATTATTTAATAAGAAAACAGAAATTAAGTTTTATCTCAAGGAATGTACATAAAGTATGTCTCTAAGTAATAAACTTCTTCCATCAAGGAACTGCAAGACGACATCTCCAACTGCTTCAGCCTCTGTCACGGCCTCAGTTCCCATGCTTAGGATCATCTCCCCATCATCCAGTTTTCTTGTCTCCTTGAACCCCTGTAAATTATTGCAAGCATGATTAGTGGAACCAGAATCCACAATCCATGAAACTGGAGAACAACTGGTTGCTACAAGGGATTCCACTATGTGGATTTGAGATATATCTGTCTCAGCCTTCTTGGGAGCCGCGCGGCAGTCGCCCTTCCAGTGCCCCTTCTTGCCGCATCGAAAATATTTTCCTTTGGGCTTCGTCGGACCATTCTGCTTAGGAACCTGCAACTGCACCTGGCCCATCTTCACGGGCCTCTTAGACTTTTTTTTTCTGAAACTTGCCTTTCGCCTTCAGAGAAGAATTACGCTCTATGTTCAGGGATTGGGCTCCTACCTTCATCCCGTCCTCTGCCGCCTGGAGCGCCGCTAGGAGCTCTGTGTTAGACATCTCCAACCGGTTAAGGTTGAAGTTGGTAACAAAGCCCTCAAACGTTCCTGACAGAGACGTAAGAAAAATGTCGATCTGGATCTCTGTATCTAAGATGACATCGAAGAAACCAAGTTCATTCACATAGCCAAACAATTTCAGCATATGATCCCGAACCAAAGTCCCCTCTGCCATCTTCACGAACACCAATTTCTTGATGGTCAGGTAACGAGTCACCCGACTACGACCCTCGAACATTTTCTTTAGGTAGAGCATCATGTCTGAAGCGAAGGCCATGTCTTTGACTTACTTCTGAAGGACAGTGTGCAAGGATGCCACTATGTAGCACTTGCACATCTCATCAGCATCTAGCCAGTCTTTCCATTTCTTCAACTAAGCCTCAGTTGCACTTGGTACCAGCATGGCCGGTTGAGGGGTACTTAGGGCAATTGTGTGTTTGCCAACCCTTAGGACGAGCATCAGGTTATGCTTCCAGTCCTCGTAGTTTGGTCCCGTAAGTTTGTTATCATTAAGTATGGAGGCAAGGGGGTCGAGTTTGGTAATGATTTCTATAAACAATGGTTCAAAGCAAAATTAGGGTTTACTACAATCTATTTCATGGAATTTAGAAATAGATAATGTTTACTCCAGCCGCTATATCTTCACTACCTTAAGTGAAGACATCCAGGAATCTAAATTTCCTGGGCTCGATCACTGAGACTATCGGCCTTGAATTGGAGACAGCATCTCGATGAGAGCATGCAACCGCTTTTGCCAACGGGGTTTTTATGACCCACTCTTTATCAGAATTCCTATGGTAAACTGAAAGACATCCCAGTCTCCTTTTGGCCAGCTTTATGTGACCCACGTGCACAGCAACGGTGGCTTCACACAAGCTTTCGGATGCTTCCCACAAATCTAGATGGTGTCAGCAGGGGGGTTCATAGGCTCCTGCGGTGCAGAAAAAAATCGTCACCCACTACCACCGGCATCCTCCATGTCCCGTAGGAAACCACTAGGCGAACCAGCATGGAAGGAAACACAGCTCTCACCCGGTGGGAATATCGAACTGCGTACCTCCCACCCAGACCCTTAGCCGGTTGATTGTGGAGGCCAGGGGCTCCCCTTTGGAGGGAACCTCTTACACATCCCTTCTTTATGAGGTTTTATGCATATCTAGATAGGTCACGATCTCCTAGACTTAGACCCTGGTCTACCGTGCTTCCACTATGATTATAAACCTTCCTGCAAAGCATTAGTATCCTCGGGAAATATCATAGTCCCTACCTTGAATACTCAGCTTTCGTCTTTCTTGCAAGGATCACATTACATAGATTCCAAGGATCCCGATACTTCACTAGTTTGCCCATAATCCTAAGATCTGGAGCTTAGCCTAAGGTCAACGTGGAAAGGACTTCCACTACAATGACGCCTCGTTCACAATTTGATGCCTGATGTCATAGTAGACCTCATCTCATTATAGGTTTTGATGCTGGCCAAATAGGGACATCCGACAACCTCCGCCGAACCTCAACCTAATGGTGGCATAACCAAATCGTGATGAGTTCATACTACTATCAAACGTCATCTAGAAACGGGTATCACACAGTGAAATCCTAACCTAACTTGGTCGCTAGGACCACATGGGAAAAGGACATCCCACTAGGGTTATCATACTTCTTATGGAGATATTAGTTAATTATCTCTAAACAAATCTAACACTGTGTCTATCTCTGTGCACAGTACTTGGCTACCTGAACTACCACGAAGGCGGTTACCACCTTTCCTTTTAGCTAGCCACCAGATTCGCACGTGTTAGAACCATATAGAGACACTAATGAATCCATAAGCTTAGTACTAACCCTAAGCCTGATCTAGAGACAAACTCACAAGCAAGATATATAATCATATTATCATCGGGGTTCTCTAAATACTAAATAAAAAGAAACAACAGAAATAGCATCCAAACTGAATCAAGTCCAGGGTCTGACCCCTGAACCTGAATAGCACAGCCAAGATATCTAGCTCTTTCGTTCTGCACGATATCTGATGACGATCCCCATCATCGCCAACGTGCACGCTTTCGCTGGGTCTTTGCACGCCATGGTACCGCTTGCCCGAACCTTGGATGTAGCATCATCTTCTTCTTCTTGTGACCAAAAAACTAACACACTCCGAGCAAGTGCTCGTTCATGTATAATTTCGCTAGAAAAAAAAGAAAACAATCCTAGAAACATGGTCAGGGAACCGAGGATGGTCAACCCCCACCCTCGCCCATCTAGAGCCTTAAAATCCACAAGTACAATAATAATCAATGCAAAAAATTAAATCCGGGGTTCGACCCCCGGATGCATGCAATCACAGATCACTATTCAGCGCGGTACCTACAAAAAGACGATACATAGCACAATCCATATGCATGATCTATGCCAAACCCCGACGAAAACATATGCCATCATATATTCACATGATATTTTCACGAATTCATACATGAAACATACACCAAAGCGTGCTCTGATACCAATTGTTGGAATTGGATCCGCTTATCAGAGTCGCAGCGGAAGCAAAAGATAGATCCGAAGATCATACGGTGTATGTTTCATTACAATTAATTCTACAAAACAATCTACATGCAAATCTATGATCTTAGCATATGTGCGGACACCCTAGAGGCATACTACGATCTACGAAAGACATGCATGTATCTAGTTAGGTGTTTAGAATCATCATACCTTATGGACCTATGATCCGGAGATGACGGAATGATGAAGAACCGCACTTGAATCACAAGAAAAACTGTCGGATAGCACCTTGTCCTTTGCGAATTGAAGATTCCTCGAAATCCTGTCTCTAAGTGCAAGGATTACGAGCCGACGGAGGAATCCATTACGAAGACGATAGCGAGCCGCAAGATTTTCTCCTCCTCTTTCTCCTTTCTTCCTTCTCCTTCCTTCCTTTTTCTTCTCCCTTCTTCTTCCTCTCTTTTCCTTGGCCAAAACCACAAAGGAGGAGGACAAAGGGGGGGTTCGGATTTTTGGATGAGAGGAAGCACTAAAGGCCGGCCCCTCCCTCTCCCTATTCTCTTATAGGGCTGGTCTCCCTTTTCTTCAAGGAAGCTAGAGCCAGCCCTAGATAGATTAGGATAGAGAGGGGTCGGTTTTTAGGGATTTCCAATGTCTATCGTGAAGCCTGGACGAAAACGCCCTTCACGAAAAGTGAAAAACTGAAAGAAAGATTGAGTGAGGTACGCTACTCGGAATCGAGTTCCGTCAGTGCCTATGAGCTCCTGAAATTATTCCGCTTATTCTAAGATCCATATTCAATGTGTTCTGAGCCATATTTTAGTATTTACCAAAATACCCCTATGGCCCGTAACACATATGAATTAGGTTCTTAGGCTCCGGGCTTGCGCTCTATCGTGCTACTTCGCATCCAACATATCCAACTAGGTTAGGAAACAATTTCTATACACAACGACAGGGTGGAACCTTCAGGGTTCGGGATCTCTAGCTCCAACCGGATCCCTGATTAACTGTTCCGGTGACAGACCGAAAGTTCCGTTAATCAGCCCTAATCCGATTAACCCGCGTCGCCACCCAGAGTGCGATGCGAGTTGAACTCTAGTGATCCTAAACTTAAGTTACTCTCTCATAACCCTGTTCTCTACTATACTCCAATAATCCTTAGTCCCTCCTATTACTGGTGCCATGATACGACTCGGGCGGTGGGGAGCACCGTCAGATCCCGATCGATCACCTGACTAGGGTTTGATGACTTGTCATCTATAACACCACACACCTTCCGGTGCTATGCCTAGCACCGAAACATCGTCAGTCATACTGACAACCACCAGGCCTGGGTTAACTGTGTGGACAGATTGACTCATCAAAACGCACACATCCAACACTGGACATTGGATAACCTGTAGGGATTATATGTCACTCAAGCGCCAGCCGGGTAACCCAACGTACCGTGGTATTGGACTATAGAAGGTCCGCACACGTTGGCACATCAAAGCACCACATAACTGGTTGACCCAGTGTACATGGTCCCTCAGGGTTAAGGACAGATTATCTATAGTAGTAAGACGGTTTATGCACCAGTGTCTGAATCACTTAACTGTGCACCGTCTTGGTTCCTATTCAACACGATCATCATGCTTGGTCAGGTGAATGGGAATCCCACGTTCCCGTGGTGGAGACCTCACCACATCCTCTACATGCCAACAGCTTATTCTCGGTGAAGCGATCGGCATCACCTAAGCTGTGAACTAGTTCTAGGTCTACACAGAACTGGTCCACTGGGTCTCCCAAGTATGGATCCTCTATGCGCCTCAGTGACCTACTGTGTTCCCTAGGGTCCTTTTATTATATGAGTATTATCATATACCAGAGTAGTATTCTAATTAAAGTAATAACAAAAGTCATCTTTATTAATGTTAATACAGAAAATCCACGCTAAGGACACACGAGTTACAACATAAACAAGGGGGGTGGTTAGAATTTGGCCCGGTCAAACCTTATCCTCTTAATTCTCACTCTGAGTGATGGTGGCACACGTCCGGGGTGCCTAGGGCACCCCCATAGTCAATTTAATCCAACACTCACTTATTATTAATTCCCATATATATATATATATATATATATATATATATATATATATATATATATATATATATATATATATATATGTATATATATATATATATATATATGTATATATATATATATATAATAATAATAATAATTCCCTCATGATCACATACTAGTCTCGAGTCGCTTTGGACCGTAGTTGGAATCACCTAGGGTCTTCTAACGCGGCTCCAACTTAGACTCGAGCATACCGACCAAACTCTTTAGTCATGCTCATGTCCTAAGTTAGTCAACACCAATTATACTAAATGGTGATGACTGCACTCCGGGTTAGCGAGACAATCTCTAGCCTTACAACTTATGATTATACCCCTCCATCTCTGTGTATCCGTGAATACAGCTAGTTTACATGTGGTAAACTTTCCAACCAACTTGTGTCACATCTTAAACTCCATGAAGCTTGATTAAAGCCCATTTGAACATCCACCATAGTGGAATATCCACTAACCGGTGACTGATCAGGTTCCAATGATCAAAACTAATGATCAACTCATGGGGATACTTAACCTTTTACAGTGAGTGGATTCCATCTTGAGATTTAGGGTTCCCTGTAACCCATACTCAGCAACCCAAGATATCTAGGTGTTGATCCTGAGGACCTCACTAATTGATAAGTCAAAGTAACTGAGCATAAGCTCAAGGTTCACTAGGCTCTCAGGATTAAGAGCATATCGGCTATGTAAGTTATGAGAACCCTAATGACTTGGACAATACAATGTCCCTGACAATATTATGTCATTGGGTTTACTCATGATCCGTCAATGCATCTCATACACTAGTATATTAATTTGGAATCGACCATTCCAATGGTATGAGATTAACCATCCCCCGATTAGGAGTCAATCATGCTACAACCTACCTAGTGAGATATCCGGTCTCACTATTGACTGTGACTAATTTAAAGTATATAGTACATGTGATTCATATCTCTCTATATGTGAATCAAACATTCATATAAATGAATCACACCTAGACTACTTAAGGATTTCTTGCTCTACCATTCATCTCATGAATGAAAACACATTATGTCCATTCTCTATGCACAAAACCATTATCCTATTGTTTGAGGGCATATAATCCCAACAATCTCCCACTTACACTCATAACCAATAAGGATTGCATCTAACCCCGACCCGATCACCGTGTTGCTCAAAAGCCTTTGCAGGTAAGGATTTGTACACTGATCCATAGGGTTCTTAACCGATGCAATTTTGATAACCGAAATATGTTACTGTTTCCCAAACTTTCTAATTGGAACGGCTCTCCTCTCTATGTATATTATTCCCCTGTAGTTTTCTAGCTCCTTTAATTGAGCACAACTATTTAGAATAAACACATAGCGTTAGATTGACTTCCTAGAGTACGCATCTGACTTGAAGTCAGAATCTCTATACCCTATTGGAATAATATCCTCTCCACCGCATACCAGCATCTTATCTCTCTTACTTCTCAAGTATCCAAGAATATGCTTAATGGTTGTTTAGTAATCTGGACCTGGATTGGACTGATATCTGTCAACCATACCTATAGCAAAAGCAGATATCAGATCTTGGTGCAAATCAACACATAACAAGAGTTCCTACTGCCGAAGAACGTGAACGTCTTTTATGCGATCTTTCTCCACTTGTGTCTCAGGACACTAGTCATTGGAGAATTAAATTCCATTCCCAAAGGGAATAATTCTTTGCTTACTGTGCCAAAATCCTATATCTATAGTTTCCATAGTAAATAACCTAAATTGATGACAACTATCTTACATCATCTGCTATGATGAATATATCATCAATATCTAGAATTAGAAACATCATCATACTTCATATATCGTTCTTACACACATTGTTCATCCTGACTTTGACTAAGTCCATAAGACTTCACAATCAGGTCAAACTGTGTATTACAGTATCTGGATGCTTGCTTAAGTCCAAACCTGGACTTATGCAACTTACATACCCTATGCTTTGGCCTCTAGTTACAAACCCGTCTGGCTGCATCATATAGATGTCTTCCTCAAGTTGGTCATTCTATATACCTTCTTGATATCCATTTGCTAAATCTCTTAATTGAGAATTACCGCAATGGATAAGAGGATTTCTATTGTCCTTAGCATGGCAACAAGCGAAAAAAAACCCTCGCTCTTAGCCTAGCATTTGAGGTCTTTACCTCACCATATTATCCTCTCTAGCTTTCGTAGATCCACCTACAACTAATGGGTTTAACTATGGCTAGTGGATTAATAAGCTTCCAGACTAAGAAGAGTCAATCGACTTCTCCATTTTTCTTAGTTACTTGCCAGTATTTACAACTCTATCTAATAGAGTTTCATCGTATCTAGTGGGACTCTCCGATTCCTCAGGGATAGCTTAAAAAGCTTCTCCCAAGAACATGAACCTCCTAGGTTCAGTAAAGTTTCTCCCACTACAATAAAGTACTGGTACTTACCGAAAGGATATATGTAGTGACTACTAGTTCAATATTTGTCATAACTGACTTGAGGAATAAGTCCTTACCTGGATTCTCTTATAATGCAAGCCTTCTTTTAGTATTATGGTCCTTTTTATAATTCCTATCCAGGAACACAATATTCAAACCATCACATATTGTCCGTACCTTAGGATTGTAAAATATCATACCGGTTTCCTTTCGAAACCTCACAAAGTAACACACTTATTATCAAGACTTTAAGCTATCCATCTTCCCTCTCAGCACTTATGATGCATACCCCATCATGGAATTACTGTAGACTAGGCTTGCGCCCGGACTACAACTCCCTTGGAGTCTTAGGGTTGAATTAGCTTGAACATGATTTGAGTGCATGGATCGCAGTATCTAAGGTGAAACCACTTAAAAGTAAAGGCAGATTAAAATAACTGACCATAGACCTAACCATATTAAGTAAAGTACCATTCATCTCCTTAGACACACCATTATGCTGATGCATGTCTGGTGAGGTCAACTTAGATAATCTCTCATTCTAAATCAAATAGTCCTTGAACTCATTATAGAAGTATATCCTTACTTGATTTAATCAAGAAAGCTTCTAGTTCACTGGACTACTCATATCAGAATGTACTAACCTCTAATAAATCATTTGCATTATAACCCTTTGTTATAAAGGAGACCCTTGGTCATTATATCCTCTAAATGAAATTCATAAACTGGCTCAGAAACAAGCGAAAGCTAAGATAAAACACAAAAGTTAGCCAGTCTGTCGATCCTATTCAGATAATATGACCTAGTTTTATATGCTAATGAGATGTTGGATTAGTTAAGGAAAACTTTACTTTTAAACGATAATTGTCTTATCAGAATTATCAATCATACATATCTAAAGAGATTAAGGAGTAAGTCTAATTAGTTTTCATATCAAAGTATATGTAGAACTATTTTTTTTTTAATAAAATTTTTAGTATCAAATAAAAGATCATATCTGTCATTTACTAAACTTGAAACAAACACAATGTTCCACTTTATTAAGGAAAATACAATACTGAGATAAAACTAAAGAAACAACTCAGATAGCTCCCATTGTGACTGCTCAGACAGTCACATTCATTCCCAAGGCAAGCTAGACCTTCCTATCACTTGTATCCACATAGTGTGAAACCTTAGCAACAAATTACGAAAGTGATTAGTTGCATTAGAACCATCACACTATGAATTTGAAATATCCACTTATAAAAGCTTACTTCAATTACTAGTGATTCGGTCATAACTGGGATCTTCTTGAACCTTTCAAGATAGCTCGGACAGTTCTTTATCAAATATTCATTCAACCCACAATGGAAACACTTTCCTTTGAGTTCGGCCTTAGCCTTTCTTTCCACACTACCCATAGGACTGGGCATTCCTTTTGGAGCTTTGGGACCCTACTTCTTCTTCTTTTTCTGGCTCTTGCCTTTCGACTTAAACCTTGAAGATGAAGACTTTTCTACATCACGAGTAATATGAAAAGTCCTGATAATATCCCCTACTATCTGTCGAGATCAAATTAGATCTCCCAAATTCAAGTGCCTCATATTGAGTTTGAATTTGGAGAACGAGACAGACAGTATTACCAGGATAATGTCTACTTGAGATTCAATATCAATCTCGATGCCCAGTATCTTCAAAGTGTTTAACAAGTCAAACATCCTGAGTAAATGCTCTCTTACTGGTGTACCTTGACTCATCCTTATGCTCGTGAGTTCTTACACGCCTTGCTATTTAATAGCTTGCCTCTGGTCTCCAAATACCTATTTGAGGTTTGCCAAAATCTCATTAATAGTTTCGTAGGACTGATAATGGTGTTGTATCACATAAGACACCGAAGTCAAAATATGACATCTAGCCACCTCATCACAACTACGATACTACCGGTAGATATCGTAATCCTTCTTAGGGTCATTAAAAAAAAGCATATCAGGACATGGATTTATAAGAACAAATATATATCCCCTTCAGTCAAGACGACTTCAAGGTTGTTTATCTATTCTACAAAGTTCGTTCCGATCAATTTATTCTGTTTTGAGGAGTATGGCAAGTATATTTGATTTGGTTTCGGTTATTTTCTTAAAATAGAAAAATGGGATTGCAGATGGCCCACTTAGTCACTATTCGCACGAGCGGACAGTAAACAGTCATCAGCATTGGCTAACGTCCCAATTGGGTTCCAGTATGTCAAAGGCCAAACCCCATGTAAGGTACCCAAGGCAATCTTTGCCTTGATGGACCTAGTCAGAACATCGACGTCAAGTATAAAAAAGTAGGGGCACAGTGGGTCACCTTGTCATAGGCCCCGATTGGAACTGAACCAAGCGGTAGGCGACCCATTGAGCAAGAAGGAGAAGGATGGACACTTCACACAAGCCATCACCTAAGTAATCCAGTTCTGACAAAAACCGAATAAACTCGTGACTGCATGAAGAAATTGGCAACGCATCCGATCGTACGCACTGTCATATCAATCTTAAGAGCCAAATACTCCGGTTAAGCATTGAAGAATGGAGGGAGTGAAAAAGTTCTTGAGCGAGGAGAATGTTATCCCAAAAAAAAATATTATGACCGGAGATGAAAGCTCCTTGCTCCGTTGAGACTAATCGTCCAAGCAGGTTCTTGAGGCGGTCAACCAAGATCCGAGTCACAAGCTTGTATATAACATTGCAAAGACTAATGGTCGAAACTAGTCAGGCCTGGAAGGGGAAGGAGATTTAGGTATAAGAACCACATACAACACTTTCCAAGACGGTGACATCCAACCAGACCTAAAGAATTGCAAAACCGCATCGGAGAGATCATCGTCAACCACTACCCAATTGTGGAAGTAAAACTCGATCAAGAAACCATATGGACCTAGGGACTTACTCATGGGGGAGAGAAGCAGGGGCCCAACAAATTTCTGATCGAGTCACCGGAGCGGTGAGGAAAAAGTTCTCTCTCTCAGAAACCATGGAGGGAACGAGGTTCAGGAGGGCCTCATCACCTTGCGTTGGGGGTAAGTTCCACTTAGCCTGAAAAATGGTGTAATAGAATCACCTCCAAACTTGCCTGCTTAGTTGTCTGAAGGCCAAATTCATCCTCAAGTTCTAAAATCAAATAACGACAGTGACGGTCTTGAGTTGTACGATGAAAGAACTTAGTGTTTTGGTCCTCAGCATGGAGCCAATGAATACGGAACTTTTTTTTGTGCTACTTGGTTTCCACCATAAGGAGCAATGAGGAGTACTATGCAAGTAGATCTCGCACGAAGGCCGTTTCGGGGGGAGACAAGTCATGGGCTCCCTTCGTCATTTGCCACCGTTGAATCTCGGAATAAATGGAAGCCAATCGAGACTCTAACTAACCTAACCGATGAGAGTTCCAATACCTGGTGGTCGAGCGGGTGGTTAGAAGATTAGACTAGAGAGACTGGAAGGCCGACGAGTCTTTCGCCGATCGCCAAACGCTAGACAACAAGGTATGCCATTTCGGGTGTTGGAGCCATAAGTTTTCAAAATGGAAAGGTCTTGGTCCGGAGGGGGTGAAGAGGAAGAGTGTGATCAGAAGAGGACTGAGGTCGGACCCAACCCTTTGCATATGTGACATGGAAGGCATTCAGAAACAAGTTTCCCTACTTCGGTGTGCAAAACGTCCGATCCAGTCGCTCGAGGACCCTGGTGGAGAGGTCCTGGTTATTACACCAAGTGAATTGCGGTACCTGAAACTCCATGTCCAGAAGGCCATTAGAGAAGATAAAATTAGACATTGAATGCCCTCAAAACCTCACTATTGTTCGAAAGTCCTTAGTTCACCCCTAGTTGGATGTGAAGAAAGCTCACATGTACGGTGAATTTGAACCTTCCGATCAGTGTTTTATCCAAGTTACAATGGATTTAAACCGTTCAATCAGTGTTTTCTCTAAGTGAGTTACATTGGGAGGCGTGTTGTTATTTGCACCCAACCAATAGATAAGGGCACCCAACTTAACATAAAAAGAGCCCAATGTATCCTCGAGGCCTCCCATGCTTATTAGTACGGGGGTAAGGGCACTACTGTCTCTGTTACTGGTGTCACCGATCCCATACACCCCACCACTGCCCCTATTTCCCGCGAGTCTTGTGCAATTGATAGCCTCATCCATTACTCCATATCATGTTAGCTGATTACAACCAACATATCTCCCGGCAAAGTTAGGGTTTCGACGAGGAGGAAGAAGGAAGGGGGGAGTAGGAGGAAGAAGTACCAGAAGAGGAGGGAGGATGCGGAGGTAGCAAATTGGAGCGAGGAGGAGAGGGAAGGGTGGAATAAAAAAAAGAGGAGGATGGCGGTGGACAAGATCAGGGGCCAGTGGGTGCAGTTGTCCATAAGGTGGCTATATCAAAATCTAGATTCTGGTGTGATTGTTCTTATCAAATTGGGAGCCCTGTATCAATTGGCGAGCAGTGTTTTGAAAACCGGACCGGACCGGACGTTTCAACGGGTTTGGATCGGAACCGGAACATGTTTTGGTTCGGTCTTTGCATAAACCGGTTTGTATGTTAACCCAGGAGTCAAACGTTGCCATTGAAGAATTTAGTAAATATCTAATTAAAAAAACATATTTTCATGCTGTTCAAACGGTTGAAACACCGGTTTGAACCGCTTTGGACCGAAGCGGATGCATTTTCGGTTTGTCTTCCGGTCCGGTTTTGAAAATACTGTTGGCGAGTGCGTCAGTAATAAGCCACTCGACCCGCTCTCTCTACCATGTACGGCGGCAGCTCGCGCCACCCGCGCCCCCGTCGGTCCGTGGTCTCCATATATACCTGGACATCATTTTCTGCTCGTGACCCCCCCCTCGCTTGCTCGGATTTAGATTTCTCGCTGCTCCTTTAGGGCATGGACGAAAGGGGCTCCTTCGCCGCCGGCACGGCAGCCCCCGGGTTTACTCCGGCGGCAGCCTGAAGAAGAAGATGAAATAGGAGGGAACTCCGGAGAGCTAGGCCTATTGAAAGACTGCTATTCGGATCATCTACGTAGGCCGATCAACAGCCGCCAAGAATCGCGTCTCCGGCTGATGGCAGCCGAAGTATCAGGTATCGTCGAGCATCATGGTAGAGTTTCTGGTTGACAAGATCTTAGATGTAGCGGAAGGATGGCCTCCAATTTTTTTATACCCTCACCATTTCACCTTGGTTAGTTGTAAATTTCTCGAACATTATAGAAAGTTTGAGTTCGAATCGGTATTTTATATAATCAATCATCACTTTGAGTCCCAATTCATCTCATATATAAGATACCATTGATGCAGAAGTTGACTTATGCAACAAACAATCGAGGATCTGTATGACTCCTCAACATATTGCCCACTACTTGGGTGACAAAAAGACTTGGTGAAACTTCTTTTTACTTATATCGCAAATTGATACATGGGTTGGTGTAGGTGCATAACTTAGTTCCGAGTTTACCTTATAATGTTTACCAAATTTTCGGACGGCAAACTAGTCCGTCGCCGAATGTTAGTTTTTTTTTTTTTGCATAAATACCACTCACAACCTCGGTATTGCAGCTAAACCCTTGTCTGTTGGGCAATTGTTGTGCCACCTGACATCCCACGATTCCCAATGTTTTAAAAAACCCATGTCATCTTAAATTGACCAGGATTAAATCATTGATCGAGCTAAATGCAAATTAACCTATACACCTCACGTATACTCGATTGATTGAGTTAAACACCGCCGTCGCCCACCTACCTATGCAAATTATATATATATATATATATATATATATATATATATATATATATATATATATATATATATATATATATATATATATATATATATATATGGGAATGCTTAGGTACGGTCCACGGTTCGCAGCCGTCCGATGCACCGGTCGCGTGCATCCGATGTACGAAGTAGTGCATCAAACGGCTGCGGACCACGGACCGCACGGACCGTAGACCGCACCTAAGCATTCCCATATATATATATATATATATATATATATATATATATATATATATATATATATATATATATATATATATATATATATATATTGTATGCCCATGCATTGAAGGCTTCAATGTATGCTCCTCTATTAACATACATAGAGGTTTCCAAATTTGCTAATTTTTTGTTGAGATGATATCTATGGTGAGATGATCATCCTCACAAAAAATCAGCAAGTTTTAAAATCTCTAAGCATTTCAAATAAGCTCATCAAATTAATGGTTGAAATGGACGGCTGATAAACCTTCTAACATTTTGATGGACCTAGATGTTTCAAAATTTGTTGATTTTTGGTGGATATGCTAAGATGATTACCCTCACCAAAAATCAGCAAATTCAAAAACCTCTAGGTATATTTGGAAATCTCTCTCTCTCTCTCTCTCTCTCTCTCTCTATATATATATATATATATATATATATATATATATATATATATATATATATATATATATATATATATATATATATGAGAGCGTGACTTTGTATGCCCATGCATTGAAGGGCTTCAATGTATGCTTCTCTATTAACATACATAGAGGTTTCCAAATTTGCTAATTTTTTGTGGAGATGATATCAATGTTGAGATGATCATCCTCACAAAAAATCAGCAAGTTCTAAAACCTCTAAGTATTTCAAATAAGCTCATCAAATTAATGGTTGAAATGGATGGCTGATAAAGCTTCTAACATTTTGATGGACCTAGATGTTTCAGAATTTGTTGATTTTGGTGGATATGTTATCTATAGCAAGATGATTATCCTCACCGAAAATCAGCAAATTCTAAAACCTCTAGGTATATTTGGAAATCTATCTCTTTCTCTCTCTCTCTCTCTCTCTATATATATATATATATATATATATATATATATATATATATATATATATATATATGGGGGTGGGGAGCCTGCACCCGAGGTGCAGCCAACGCTGCACCTCTCGCTTGTTTACATACCTAGAAGTTTTGGAATTTGATGAAATTTGGTGAGGGTGTTGTTTAGGGTAAGATGACCATCCTCACAAATTTTCATCAAATTCCAAAACTTTTAGGGGGGGTCAAATGGTTGAAGCAAAATCTGCAGATTTTGACGGTGACTGCGGACGGCTGATTTTGCTTCGACCATTTGACCCCCCTAGAAGTTTTGGAATTTGATGAAAATTGGTGAGGATGATCATCTTACCCTAGACAACACCCTCACCAAATTTCATCAAATTCCAAAACTTCTAGGATGGTCAAACAATGCCTGAGGTACAGCAACGACGCTGCACCTCAGGTCCAGCATCCCTTTTCCCTATATATATATATATATATATATATATATATATATATATATATATATATATATATATATATATATATATATATAGGAGAGCGTGACTTTGTATGCCCATGCATTGAAGGCTTCAATGTATGCTCCTCTATTAACATACATAAAGGTTTCCAAATTTGCTAATTTTTTCTTGGAGATGATATCTATGTTGAGATGATCATCCTCACAAAAAATCAGCAAGTACTGAAACCTCTAAGCATTTCAAATAAGCTTATCAAATTAACGGTTGAAATGGACAGACAATACAACTACTATTATTTTGATACACTTAGAGGTTTCAGAATTTTTGGTTTTTGGTGAGGGTGATTATCTTGTTATAGAGAGCATATCCCCCAAAAGTCAACAAATTCTAAAATCTCTAGGTTCATCAAAATGTTAGAAGTTTTATCAGTCGTCCATTTCAACCGTTAATTTGATGAGCTTATTTGAAATGCTTAGAGGTTTCAGAACTTGCTGATTTTTTGTGAGGATAATCATCTCAACATAGATATCATCTCCACAAAACATAAGCAAATTTGGAAACCTCTATGTATGTTAATAGAGGAGCATACATTGAAGCCTTCAATGCATGGGCATACAAAGTCAAGCTCCCATATATATATATATATATATATATATATATATATATATATATATATATATATATATATATATATAGTAGTGATACATTGCGGCAGGTAACATGCGGGCTTAACGTGCGGCACCCCCTTCGGGGATATTTTCGGAATTTTTTTTTTGGGGGATTGATCACCCACCCTTGGATTGGACACACAAAAAATTTCAGCCCGATCCAAGACCTATAGGCCGTCCAAATGTGTTGATCAAAATGGCGAAAAAATTGAACGACCGATAAAAGATCAACACATTTGGACGGCCTACAAGTCTTGGATCGGGCTGAAATTTTTTGTGTGTCCAATCCAAGGGTGGGTGATCAATCCCCAAAAAAAAAAAATCCCGAAAATACCCCCAAAGGGGGTCGCCGCACGTTAAGCCCGCATGTTACCCGCCGCAATGTATCACTACTATATATATATATATATATATATATATATATATATATATATATATATATATATATATAAACTGATGCGGGAGCAGAATCGACGAGCACACGTTTCGAGACTTGCACGCATCTCGAGACTTGAATAATGATAATATAATCATTTTCGGATTAATAATCCATGGAATTAGTATTTTCGGAATAAAATATTAATTTCGGAATAAAATAAATATTTTATTCCGAAAATATTATTTTAATCCGAAAATAGCATATTTCGGATTTATTAGTTATGGTTATTTTAAAACCTGATTTTTAGGTAAGATTTGAATAGATTCAAATCTTTTATATTAGGAAGTTAATTAGATAATATTAGGTAATTTAAATTATGATGGGAAGTTGAGATTTGGAAGATTGTGAGCCCAAATTATAAGGGACTGCATTTATCTCTATTTTGGTTATTTAAGGAGACCTAATCTCCTCTTGTAAGGCACGGAATGATTGAATGAAAAAAAAAATTGTGTGCATTTGCCACGAGTTCCCCTGTGAGAGGAGAGCGAGCGAGAGGCTCAATGCCGATGTGAGATCGGATTTGGCGAGAGGCCAAGGGTGTGAGGCCCCCCCCTTTTATCTTCTTCTTTCTTCCTATCTCTTGCGACGACGATCGACGGCTGTCCTGCATCATAAACCCTCAAGTGCTCACCAACGGTGCGATCCAGTCCCTGCGACCCAGACTAGAAACATATGCATTGGAAGTACCACAACGTCCTTCACGGAGCACAGCAACATGTGATGTTAGCGTGCGTGCACTGGTTAGCCCGTGTAGGGCAACATATGCACTGGAAGGACTGCAACATATGCAGTGAAGCACAACAACATGTAAATTTTCTGGCCTGGGTGTGTTACATACACTGCCCAAACAATGCATCACAGCCAAACAAATTAAATCAGGCGGCCCACAGTGCTCGGATCGCACCAAAGCTGTGCACCATAGGGGGCATATATATATATATATATATATATATATATATATATATATATATATATATATATATATATATATATATATATATATATATATATATATATATATATATATATATAGAGAGAGAGAGAGAGAGAGAGAGAGGGCTGGGTTCCTATGACATGTCATAGGGAGTACCCTATGACATGGTGAATTAGTAATGCTAGAATGTTTAGAATGTGCTGAATTTTTTTGAGGGTGATCACCTTACCTTAGATAGAATGTCCACAAAAAATCAAAGCATTCTAAAACTTTTTGGGGCATCAAATGCTAGAAGCTTTATCGGCCATCTATTTTAACCGTTAAATTGAAAATCATATTTGATGCCTCTAGAAGTTTTAGAATAAGCCGATTTTTTGCGGGGGTCCTATCTAAGATGGGGTGATCATCCTCATAAAAATTCAGAACATTCTAAATATTCTAGGGTTACTAACTCATCATATGTCATAGGGTACTCCCTATGACATGTCATAGGAACTCATTTCCCATATAGAGGGCTGGGTTCCTATGACATGTCATAGGGAGTACCCTATGACATATGGTGAATTAGTAATGCTAGAATGTTTATAATGTGCTGAATTTTTTTGAGGGTGATCACCTTACCTTAGATAGAATCTCCACAAAAAATCAAAGCATTCTAAAACAATTTTTGGGGCATCAAATGCTAGAAGCTTTATCGGCCATCTATTTTAACCGTTAAATCGAAAATCATATTTGATGCCTCTAGAAGGTTTAGAATGAGCCGATTTTTTGCGGGGGTCCTATCTAAGATGGGGTGATCATCCTCATAAAAATTCAGAACATTCTAAATATTCTAGGGTTACTAACTCATCATATGTCATAGGGTACTCCCTATGACATGTCATAGGAACTCATTTCCCATATATATATATATATATATATATATATATATATATATATATATATATATATATATAGTAGTGATACATTGCGGCCGGTAACATGTGGCACCCCCCCCCCCCCCCCCAAAAAAAAAAAAAAAAACAATTTATTGAGAAACATAAACTTTTAAGTAATTCGGAAGTTAAGTACTAGAAAAAAACAAAATTTCAAAATTGTTGGAAAGTGTTTGCTAGGGATGTCTGACCCACCCTTCTCTTAAATGCTATGGTCTATCCTTGTTAAATAACTCTACCCCATCACAATTCGGGTTTGTTTGGATTCCCCATTTTCCTATGCAATGATAGCATGCTTGATACCAATAATGTGTTGTTGGGAGTGCTGTTGGTCATTTAGTTGGTCTTGAAATCTCAGCATCATTCATAAATACATACATGTCACTCAATTCAAAATGTGATCTATGCTACTATCTCATTAGGGGACATCCATTCAAAACACTTTACTATTTTAGATCCCAATCTCTCTATCTTCTCCCTTTCTTCCTGTCGTCTTTTCAATTATCCAGTAATCCTCTTTTAAGTAAGCAGTCAACTTCACGTTAATTTTTTTGATTTCATTGTAAATTTAGGTTTTTAGCTAACAAAATTTTGGCGGTAACTGATTTCTTCTTTCCAATGTTTCTTTGCAGTTAACTGGAAGCATACCTTAGTTGATGCCATGGATCTAGTAAATTCCAATGATGAAGCAGAAGTAGCAATCGAAGATGAAGATGATACAGTAATTTCCTACTTGCCTGTTAGCAATTTACTCGTTGGTACTCTGATGACAGCCATTATTTTGAAGTGTGACTTTGTCAAGGCATATGTACTTTTGTGGTATTCAGCACATAAAACAATGTTGAGAGATAATAGAACATAATGATTTGATTACTCACCCTTTCCACGGAACCCTTTTCAATCTGCTTGAAATACAGCATGTGCGTATAATCTAAGATACACTTGTCTAGGATTATTTAACAATTAGCAATGCAATCATATAAACTTGACTGTACTACTCAGGTTAGGCATTGTTATCTTCTTATTTACTGAGTAAAATGTGAATAGGAGATTGTTCAAATTCTTTGTTGTATATATTAAACTCAAGTGCACACGTAGAATGATATTACCTTATCTTGTTTCTTCGTCACTAAAAGTTTCTAACTCTTCAGCTCTATGTTTTGTTCTTTATCCCAAAATTACAATCAGTACCTGTCTGTAACTTCTTCATAGTTTGCAGGTGTAATATAAAGGCTCTGGGACAACAACTCGAATCTCGATTCTAGAGTTCTCATGTCATGTGGCCTCACATGTTGGATGTATTGCTCCTTTGGCTTCTCTTCTACAATATGGAGACAGGTTCTTGAAATGTTCAGCACAGATATAAGGCAATCTGGTCTAATGAGCTGTGACAGGACAATAAAATTTGATAAAACTTCAGAGATGAAAATGTAAGAACATCACATCAATGAAATCACACATGGAGGAAGAATGAGAAACTGTTATGTTAAATATGATGACAAGATGGCCATACCAGCTTTTGCACAGGGAAAAAGGTGAACGAGGAATAAAATGGACCAGCCACTTGTTTTATCGAAACTACAATCATCACCTAAAACCATAACTATAAACAATCAACAGATAGTATTGATAGCATAAGAATCCCTCCTCTTCCATACACAGACATTGAGATTGGCAGAGTGCTAATTAGATTGGGCCATGTCAAATCGGCTCTGCCCTTTTATGTAAACATGAATGATATATATCAGTTAAAAACCCATGAGAATAAAAAAGTTGTCTAAAACTCTTTATTCAAAGTAAAAGATATATGCTTTCTAGCTGTTAGAGTGTATGCTTTCTAGTTATTAAATTTCAAGAAGTCAGAACAAAACCATAAAAAGATGTTTACATTTTGGAGCAACCACAAAACTATCATGGAATCAGACATAGGAAGATTTGACAAAGAGATAAAACTTGAATCGGATCTCTGCCTACTTGTTTGCACCTCCACCTTGTTGATCCGAACTTTCTAGCTTTGTAATTGCACCATCCATTGCCTGATTTGAAGAAAATAAGGCTTTGAGATAGCATAACTCTGGAGATTTGGGTGGTCAGTATTGTATGATGAAAACACTGAGGTGGATGCCTGTTGAGACCATGAATGATGTACTTGGACATGATTACTTTATAGATAAAGGCTAGGACTTACATAGAATTAGGATTATCTTATTTATAATCAATTACGTTGTGCAATGAAGAAAAATATTGGCCCAATAAGAACTGGGGCATGCCGAGTCTTTAGTTACAAAGGGCTAGTAAAGAGGAGAGCAAATATTGGAAATGCCTGAATGAAAGTTAATAAGAATTTGAGAAAGTTTGCAATGATTGGGAATACAACCCTTGATAGGAATAAATGACAAACAATTGCTCACAAAGCTGACCCTATTGGATGTGAATGGCCATGTTAGCTATGTCAATGGTAAACCATTTATTTAGCCATATAATTGAAGAACAAAAATCACAAAGGACTAGACAAAAGGAAAAAAAAAAAGGATGTAATGGAAAAAGAAATATGTTTCAAATTCAACCAACTATATCATAAAACCAAAGAAATAAGACGTCATTAAATGCAAAATATGTCCACACTTTCTGTTACACAGCACATGATACCATTTGCACGATATTACAAGATGGTCACTTGCTTTTGAGTTTTTATAATCTTTGCATGCTTTAATTTGCAATACTCTCACACTCACTAGATCTTCTTAAAAATGCTTTAACCTTGATAATTGTTTCTTTTTCTGAAGGTACTCAAACAAAAACCAGAACCTACTTTAGTAACCCTAACAAGCAATAATAACTCCCTTGAGTATAAAACATTAGCATGAACTAAACAAAGTCGAAGGACTAAAAGCACTGTATATTATCTGCTCTAACACTACTTTTGATGCCCATTTCTTGACATGTAACGGTGAATGATGCAGAGCTTATCAAGTGCGCACGGATGTCGTGGCAAAATCAGCCCAGATGCGATGGCCCATGAAGACACACTTATCTTATTGCTTTGTTTAGTATTTAATTATTTATTTTGGAGTATTTAATTAGGATAATTATAAGACTTGATGTGCAAGTCAAGTTATGCTTTGTTTTGGTCCCACATCGGATGTGTAAGCCTATGGATGTAAACCGGCCATCTATATAAGACATGGAACTTGTTAGATGAAAGCCAATGAATAAATGAATTAACGGAAATTGTGTTTGCAAATTACAATCCTATTGAAAGGATGCAAAACCCTTCGTTAGTGTCGACTTCAACGAAACCCTAGGTGTCCACTCATAGTGGTCATCTCCCCCTCCCCCTCTCCTCTCTATCATCTTCTCCTCCTCTCAAGGATCCTCATGAGATCAACAGCGCACCCGACATGCTTTTTGAAGCGTTCCCGCGTGAAAAGAAGGAGAGTTCCGACCTCAGTGCCCTCTTTCTCTCTCCTCCATGAATCAGTGCTCAAGCTTCACCCCGACCATCTTTGTTTTTCCCACGTGAAGGAAGATGCCCAAGCCAACACCCCATTCTGTTCATGTACGATAGAAACATGAGATTTAAAAAAATCCCATGTTGGCTTTCTTCTAAGGGCACCCCTATTACCCTCTTGCTTCCCAAAGGCACCTCGGGTGCGGTTGTTTACTGAAAGCATCCCGATTGTGCTGCTGTTTGCTGAAAGCACCCCTACTGTGATGCTGTTTGCTGAGGGCACCTTGTTGGCTGCCCAATTTGCAAAGGCCATCCCCAAGCCACGCAATTAACTATTTTTGTTGATGTTATTACTGATTCGAAGCCTTTTTGTTGTTCACTCGAGAATTCATTAAGGTGATATTCTTCCATGTCTAATCTTCTCCTTGGCATGATTCGAGGGTATTTTCATTGATTCTGTGGGACCTCCATAATCGTCTTGCATCAGCTTGGTATCAGAGCTTCTGTCATAATGTCCTATCACTATGACTAGTCCTTCTATGACCCTCAAATCAAGTTGGCACACCTTGAAGCAAAAGTTGAACATGAAATTTTGAGAATGGCCTTTCGTAAAGCAGAATGGTGACAATCAATGGAGGAATTACGAACATTGGAGCTCAGGTTGTATCTCCACCTCAATCGGTGCAATATGTAAAAATTCCTAAGGAGATTCCACATTCCGACAGAGCCTCCGCCAACAGTGGCCTTTCACCACTGCCTCCAGTGGATCTTCTTCCTCTGGCCTTGCCTTTGGTGGAGCACTCACTACCTGCTGAGCCATTATTGGGTGTCGACTCCAGCATATTGGCCTCGATCATTGACTTCATCGGCCTGGAATTTCCACCCTGACTTGGGACTTCTCCAGTTTTACTTGAGCTTTTCAAGTTTGCATATCAGACCTCCTAGGTGATCGCTGTAAGTAACTTGTGCCATGACTTTCCCGGCTTTCGGTCCCAATTCGAGACCAACAATTTGTTCGCTTGGGACCCTGGAGGTTACTATAGTCCAGTACAACACCATCGGTAAGGACTACACCACTATCTACTGATTCTGAGACACTACTACAGTGGAGTTAACCTCGGTGATGCATCTGCTTACGTGCTTCGAGCTCAGCTCGAGGACGGGTTCTTCGCAGTGGAAGCCAAGGTTGTCATATTGTGTATCGTATCATGTATCGTTTTTCCTATTTTGTGTATCGTGTATCGTATCGTATCGTGTATCGTAAGATACAGTTAAATTTATATTATATATATATATATAATAAATATAGAAAGTACATACTAGAATATTAAATATGAAAAGTCAAGTAGAAGAATAAGACATTCCTTATAATTTCACATCAAACATAACATTGGCCTATTCAAAAAATATGATGTATATATTTCTATAAAAAAGAAATCATATATAAGTATTATCTATGATCTATCACCTATCAATAAATTGTTCTCAAAATATTCGAATAGTCAATGAAGACAAAACAAAAACTCAAAAAGTAGGAAGGTCTTATTTTTCAATCTCCACCGCATCTACATCATCAATTTGATCATCACCAATAGATAATTTATCACCACTTGCTTCTTTATCCTCCTCTAATGTCTCTTGCACCTCTTATTCATATTCATTCTCATCCTTATTGTCTTATTCAAAGTCATCCACTTCTTTCCTTTAGCCTTCCTTTATGAACATAGATCCATTAGCCCTCTACTAAGAAGTACCACACACACACACACACACACACACACACACACACATATATATATATATATATATATATATATATATATATATATATATATATATATATATATATATATCGGATGACCCAGCAATTAACCCAGCACCCTTTGAGGCACCTAGAGGTTTTAGAATGGGCTGATTTTTGTAGACATGTTGTCGATGATATGTTGATCATCCTCACAAAAAATCAGCCCATTCTAAAACCTCTAGGTGCATCAAATGAGATCTTCAAATCAACGGTTAAAATTGACAGTAAAAAATCGTTGATTTGAAGAGCGCATTTGATGCACCTAGAGGTTTTAGAATGGGCTGATTTTTGTGAGGATGATCAACATACCATAGACGACATGTCTAAAAAAAATCAGCCCATTCTATAATAAGTGCATCAAAAGGTGATGGGTTATTAATGGGTCAAAATTTGCTGGGTCATCCAATCCTGACCCTATATATATATATATATATATATATATATATATATATAGAATACGGGGTATGAGCTGACAGCCCATTTGCTGAAATGGGCTGTCACCGAGAGTCGTCCGATCGGATTGATCACACCGTCCAAATAAAAATAAATTTTAAAACAGCTGTTACAACTGCCCGCCCCCCCTCTCTCTTTTTCTTTCACCAACCCGACTCGCTTCCACCCCGGCGACCCCCTCTGGCGACCCCGTCCCCCTCCGGCAGCCCGGCGACGCCCTCCGTCAGCCATGGCGACCCCCTCCGGCGACCCCCGTCCCACCGGCAGCGACGGCAGCACCCTCCGGCAGCCCCCCGTCCGCCCCGGCGGGGCTATCGGTGCTGCGATCGGCGCCGAGAGTTCGGGGGGCTGCTGGAGGCTGCTGCCGCCGCTGCCAGTGGGACGAGGGTCGCCGGAGGGGGTGGCCGTGGCTGTCACCGAGGGCGTTGGAGGTCGTCGGAGGGGGACGGGGTGGCCGGAGGGTGACGGGGTGTTGTCGGAGGGGATCACCGGGCTGCCGAAGTGGGAGGGGGTCGCCGGGGTGGAAGCAGGTCGGGTCGGTGAAAGAGAAAGAGAGGGGTCGGGCAGCTGTAACAGCTGTTTAAATTTTTTTTTTTTATTTGGACGTTGGATCAGTCCGATCGGACGGCTCTCGGTGACAGCCCATTTCAGCAAATGGGCTGTCAGCTCATACCCCGTATTCTCTCTCTCTCTCTCTCTCTCTCTATATATATATATATATATATATATATATATATATATATATATATATATATATATATATATATATATATATATATATATATATATATATATATATATATATGGAATCCTATAACTATTGAAATTAGCGAAGTTGTAGATATTTGGTGCTTCAAGCTCTAGAATTTTTTTAAAAACAAATGGCATTAGGCTTCGACAACTCTAGAGAAAGATTTGTAAAACACCTATAAACTTCTAAAAAAAAATTAGTATCACTTCACTCTAGATTAGAAAATATTCCTAAGTATTTTTTTTAACTCTAAGAGACCTATATAGTCCTTTGGGAAATTAAGAAAAAAAAATCATTTTAAAAGTTTCAAAAAAAAAAAAAAAAACCAAACAGAAAAACATGTTTTCACCGTATCGGACCGTATTGTGTATTGTAGTGTATCGTATCGTGTATCGTACAATACAGGAGAAAAACGATACGTATCGTTATTCTCCTGTATTGTATCGTATGATACTAACAACAGAGGTGGAAGCGATTGATGCAGAGCATATCAAGCACACATGGATTTCGAGGCAAAATTAAGCTCATATGCGATGGCCCATGAAGATCCACTTATCTTGTTACTTTATTTCGTATTCAATTATTATTTTTGGATTGTTTAATTAGGATAATTATCAGACTTGGTGTGCAAGTCAAGTTATGCTTTATTTCAGGCCAACATTGGATGTGGAAGTCTATGGATGTCAACCGGCCATCTATATAAGGCCGAGTAATTGTTAGATGAAAGACAACGAATGAATGAATTAACGAAAATTGTGTTTGCAAATTGCGTTCTTGTTGAAAGGATGCAAAACCCCTCGTTGGTCCCGACTCTTAGTGGTCTTCTCCCCCTCCCTGTCTCCTCTCTATCATCTTCTCCTCCTCTCAAGAATCCTCGTGAGATCAAGTGATCAATAACACACCTGACATTCTTTTTGAAGCTTCAATGTGTGAAAAGAATAAGGAGGAGAGTCCCGACCTCGATGCCCTTTCTTTTTTCCCCCCTTCGCGAATCAATGCTCAACCCCCACCCCAACCATCTCTGTGTTTTCCACATGAAGGAAGAAGCCCAGGAGAGCACCCTGTTTTGTTCACGTACGACAAAAACACGAGATTAAAAAAATCTCAGTGTGTTGGCTTTTTTCTGAGAGCACATCTACTGTCCTGCTGCTTGCTGAGGGCTCCCCAATTGTCATTGTTGCTGAAAGCACTCATGTTGTGCTATTGTTTGCTGAAAGCAACCCTGCTGTGTTGCTGTTTGTTGAGGGCATCCCGCTGACTGTCTAGTTTGCTGAGGGCACCCCCAGGCCACCCGATCAGCCCTTTTGTTGTTGTTGTTGCTAATTTGAAACCTTCTTATCGGGAAAATATTTTTCGTGGACCGCTTGTTCACTCAAAATTCATCAATGTGATATTCTTCCATCTTTAATTTTCTCCTTGGCATGATTCGAGGGTATTTTCATTGATTCCGCGGGACCCCTGTAATCGTCATGCTTCAATGAGCCTCTATTGTTGGTGTGATTTTGATACATGGTTATGTTTTTATGTGTATGGTGGCATCTTACTTGTGCTTGCTCATCATGTTTTTGCTATGAAGCTCACCTTGAGCTATATGACTTACTAAAGACTTCCATTTCTAATGCCTAGTCCTAAAATACGGATCCCCACTCTCTCCGGAGGCTCCTCTATTGACTCTAAAGGGATGGTTTAAAATTTGAGTAATATGAGAGAAGAGAAAGAGAGAGGGAGGGGATCCAAGCTCTCACTCTCGACTAAGGAGGATTAAATTTGAAATGGCAAGGAGCAATTTTCTATTTGAAGGGTGATTTTTTCCAAAAAGAATGCCTAAACTGGATAAGATCTCATTTTACACAATTCTTCTCGTCATGCCTTATCCCATCTGGATGGGGTCGGTTGTGGAATACAACTCTAATGTAAAAGGAGTCACAAAAGGACCGAGGAGAATTTTACAATCGATCGTCCATCTGATCTGCACCTCCCATGTATTGTTCTTGTAAAACCTAGTTTATGTTAGTTTGCAAGTAGGGAAAGAGCTAATTAGCAAGAAGTGACAAGTGAGAAAGATGAAAACGTTGATGATTAAACAAATTTAGAAATAAAACTACCTAAAAATAGTGAAAGGTGGCTACAATTTAAATACATGTTTACTAATAATATTGCCCATTTTTCTCTCTTTTCTAATGCTTTAGGCTATGGAATTATTCCACTAAAATCTCAGATACTTGTAATCATAACTGAGAATTATTCTTTGTCATTCTATTAAAAGATAGGTCTGTTGTTAAATCAATCCTTTTCTTGTCATTCCGAACCACCTATAACCATGTAATTTTTAGCGATTCCTCATCCTTGTTTGTTTGACCTGCACTTGTACCCCTATCCTTAAAGTTCATCCTCACGTTTATTGAACATGAACAACAACCAATACATGCATTACATTATCTTTTCCTCTAATGGTGCGCTCTTTAGTCTTTCTTGTTTCCAACCTTATCCATTCAACCTTCCTCTAATGGTGCACTCTTTAGTCTTTCTTGTTTCCAACCTTACCCATTCAACCTTCCTCTAATGGTGCGCTCTTTAGTCTTTCTGAGGCTTGGAATGAGCGAGAAAAGAAAATGCTAGGTTTTATCCTTTTCAGCCGAAATGAATTGTTTGTTCCCTTGCTTCAGCCTTCTGAACTAGTAAATACATTGTGTTGTCCTAGAGCCTCAGAAATAATGTTAGTCTGTGAGGATCTGGTATTATACAATATTTTTCGAATGAAGCTTAAAGCAAGGTGGTATCAGACATTCTCGAGATAGGTATGCACCTCTTTGAAATTCTTATACAGTTAGAATATGTGGAGTTAGATATTTGCACGATTAATATCTGAAATTTTGGATGACACTGTGTAAGTTACCATTTTGTTGGAATGATTTGCACTTTTCAACAATTTTTATATTCTGCATCATCAATAATCTATTTTTCCTGAAAATAATGTCACTTTTCGGCTAGTGTCTTCTGTTTTGTCAAAAAGTGAACTTAAATATCATGATATATGCCTCTCTAGGAAGTGCCTGTGACAACTATTATTTTAACCTTTTTCCTATCACTTCTGCCACTTTAGAGTGTAGATATTTACTTTCATCGTAGCTGCTTTTGGTATGCCATGGTATTGAGATATCGTAATTTACCCATGCAGGACGACACTGCTTTTGAGAGTGAGAAATGTGGAATATGCACAGATGTGGTCATTGACAGAGGGGTTCTAGACTGTTGCAGTCACTGGTAGGTTCTGAAATACATAATTTTATGTAATAAATTTCTACCATGTTTTAGAACTTTTGTTTTAGGTTGAGGCAAATGAAGATATGATAATTGACCATTTGGATTAATCTTCACTAGTGGTGTTTCCAAAAGTTTTACTTGACTTGATTCCAAATCACATTGAATTATCTTGATTTAAGACTCTGTATCAAGGCTTTGGTGCCATCTTTATACTTTGGTCTCATCTTTATATTTTTTGTATATTTTTCTCATGGGCCCTACTTAATAGAATAATTGTATTGTAGAAGTAGGCTAGTAGCAGCTTTGAAAATAGAAAATGAAGGCAATAGGAGTATCTCAGATGACTAAATACAAATTTATCATTTTGGCTGCTTTATGGGCACACTTTGCATGCCGCTCTCATCACCAAGCACATTTTTGAGATGCCACTTGCACAACCAAGGTACACCCCTGATACTAGTGAGATTAGACCAAGCAAACTATGCAGCGGCCATGGTTCGGAGCAGATGTGATGCAGATCAGATTTCATGCTAACTATGCAGCGACCAAAATAATTTCTTAGTTTCTTGGTGTACTATTCAAAATAAATGGTTGGTGGAAATATATTTTTCCTTTTAACATAGTTGGTGGAAACATTTTAAGGGAGTGGATGAAGTGGAAGTGTTATAATCACGGTTGTATGTCTAGGCTTGGATCCACATGTTGATTAATAATGAGGAACATGATGATATAGTTTTACTTGAGATGAGGACTTTGATGTGGATGTGCGATGACAATGTAGAGTGCCTTTGTGCATGAACGAAGAGGGTCTGCCTGCTGATCTCATCAAACAGTCCTGCAAAGGGTTTGAATCAGTCATTGGCTTTCGGTTCACCTTGTAGGTATGGATGTTTCTATTAATGTCTCTCCAGATCTAGTAGAGGAAATGGCTTGAGTTTGAAGTTCAAGTTTGATAGAGAATTAGAACATTGCTGCCTAGAAATTTTTGTTTGATTAGAAGGGTGAAATCTCCTATTTCTGTTTGATTCGAGTAAATGCTGTATTGGCAGTTTCACATAGAAAACTAAGAAACTTGTATTTATGCGCACGTGCGGATTCTTTATGTGCATTCATGCGTAACCATTCACCTTAACATTTGGAGATTTTACTTGCTCTCCAGCACAGAAGTCAGCTAACAAAAAAAAAAAAGATTCTCTCTCTCTAAGAAACTTGTATCATGCGCATGTGCACATTCTATGTGTGCATTCATGTGTCACCATTCACCTTAGTACTTAGAGATTTTACTGGTTCTCCAGCACAGAAGGCAGCTAACTGACAAATAAGAATCTCTCTCTCTCGCACACACATTAAATGAAGATACGTTTGGAACAATTGGCATACTTTGTTGCTTCTGTTTGCTCTAAACTGTTTGTTTTTTATGATAAACTGAAAATTATCGTATGGTTGAGTTTCTTTTCCGTACAAGTCCCTATGATTGTCTCGGCATATGATGCTCTTAATCTCTCTTGCACCTTATACATCAAGTCTAAATGATGTGCAACTGCGGATGGTATTGTTAAATGGTCTTAAGAGTTAATATTGATAACTTTGTTCCTTGTTATGAATCTCAGGTTTTGTTTTGCATGCATTGACAACTGGGCTGCCATTACAAACCTCTGCCCACTTTGCAAGAACGAATTTCAGCTTATCACATGTCTTCCAGTGAGTTATATTATTTTGTTGAGACAAATTTTGTGATCGTCTAGTGAATTCTATATTATCGTTTGTTGACAAGTGTGGGAAAGGATTATATACTGTGTCAACTTATCTACTAAAGTCTGCTGGCACTCCAGCACCTCTCAAATCGAACAGAATGCGTAGCACATGCACCAAAAGTATTTTATATAACTGTCTATGCATGGGTTGAATGTCTTCTGATTCATATTTGAATCTGACCAAGTTCATAGCTGCAGCATAATTTGTAAGTTGCTTTTATGATTGAAGGTATACGATACCATTGGAACTACGAAGGTTGAGGAGCATTCATTTCCGAGGTAATACTCATTACAGTTTAGTAGAAGGAATGATTCTTCATTGATATATATATTTTGACTTTGAAAACACAGTTTTTTTCTTCTCGTATTTGCTATCTACCTGATTATTAAATGAATGGATAGGAAGGATATATAAAACCAATTCGAAGTGTTATTTAAGCATGTTGAATATGATTACCAGTAGTTTTATAACAAGTGCTCAAGCTTGCACTGTCTTGCATTTTCTCATCAAGTATTTTAATGTAGATTCAAACATTGCTTTCGCACAAGTGCTTCTGCAGAGAGTCAATAATCAGCTGATTTTTTTGGTTTTCATCTGAAACATCTGGATCACTGCACCTTTGCTGTTTAAATCCTGACAATAAATTGAAACTCATGCTTTTTGGAACTTCTCTTGGTTCAATTATTTGTCGTGTTTTCCTAGTCCAAGAAGAAAATTCTTAGCTTGTGTTTTTTGACAGTTTGTTAATATGCGGTCATATGTTGACTAGGCAATGTAGGTGTATGTTTTCTTTCACATATCTTGTGTGATAGAAGTGGCGTAAGCGTTGCTCTACGAATATAGTGAAAGACGATTAGCTTAATCAAAATCTTAACCATTACTATAACTGCCGGATCCTATTTATTCTTAATTGTCATCTTACCTGCACTGTAGATTTCCATATATTCCGTGCTAGAAGTGGTGCTTGGTCATAGCAATGCATACATTATATTTGATAATATTTGCTTTCTTAAATAAATTTGGGCTAATGTGTTTAGGGTCCCTGACAACAGATCGGTCCGGTTGACAGGACCCCCAAGAGATCTGTTTTGTTTAGTCCAAGGTCCTTGGTCCAACATATCGTTTCGGTGTGAAGGACGGAACATTTCACCGAAACCTGAAAATGTCCTCACCAACCAGCACTTCCTCCCGTATCTGTTGCTCGCCGCCACTAGTCGATATTGCTTGTCGTTGCTCGCCGTCGTCGCCTCGGTCCCTAGTCCGACATATCGATTTGGTGAACCCGACCTCGAGTCGCAGCTGCTCGCTGCCGCCTCCCCGGCGGCGGCGAGCAAAGGAGACGAGTGGGTACCATTAGGGTTCAATTTGGGGTTAGGTTAGGGTTCGAATTTAGGATTCCTAGGTCGAGGGTTCATCCCATGGTCTATAGATCTTAGGTTTTAGGGTTAGGTTTAGGATCTAGGGTTCGGGTTTAGGTTCTGTTGGTTTTAGAGAAGAGTGGCATGAAATGAAAATTTAAAGTGCAGTGAGGGGTATTTTTGTCCAAAAGGTTGTATGTCCTTTAGCTAAAATCGATCTTTTGTCGGGGACCATTCACTAATTCCCCCAATAATTTTTGATGTGTTTTTTCATGCACAAATAGGGGTTATTAGTATATCTTGTGTTGGACATGAGATGACTAGTCCAATATTTGAGAAGTTTCACATGATGCAGTGGAAGTGTAGGCATGAATTTTTTTCGGAAGTGTTGAAGTACACACTTAGACTTAAAAAACTTTTTAAGTGTTGAAACACTCACTTAAGCTCAGAAAATTTTCCAAGTGTAGAGACTCCAAATTTTTCTAAGTGTAAAACACACTTAGATAAGAAAATTTTCCAAGTAATAAATTTGACCCCAGACCAGAGTTGAATTGACCCTGTACTAGGGCCGACATGGCCATGCCTATGCTAGGGCCGGCTAGGCCCTGAGGCAGGGGCGACCAAGCCTCATGACATGGCAGGCCATGGAGAAAAGAAAGAAAGAAATGGAAGAAAGAAAGAAAGAAGAAAGAAAAGAAAGAACACGGGCTGGACTGACCCTATGCTAGAGGTAGCTAGGCTCTGTTTGTACCAAGGGCGACCAGGTTCTACACCAGGGCCGACCAAGCTTTTGACCAAGGCCGTCTAGGCCTCAGGGCAGATGGCCGACCAATAAAAAGAAAGAAAGAAGAAGAAAAGGAAAGAAAGAAAAAAGGAAAGAAAGGAAGAAGTAGAAAGAAAATAAGGGACCCGGCCTAGCCCTGCACTAGGGCCAGCTAGGTTCTTGACCAGGGCCGACTAGGCTTTGAGAAAGGGCCAGCCAGGTCATTTCCAGAGGGAAGTTACATAACCACCCCACTATCAGAGGAAGTTATGTAACTATCCCAGTACTCGAAGGGAAGTTAACATAACTTCCCGCACAACTAAGGAAGTTATGTAACTCCCAGGGGAGGTCAACTTCCCTCCCTAAATAAAGGTGAAGATGAAGAGGGGGGCTTTGATCTTTATGGATATTTGGACAATCCTTACCAACGAGTGAAGAAGACAAAGACGATACTGCGACACTAAGAAGGCAGACTTCTATAAGACAAAGACTACACGAAGTAGACTAAAGAGTGAAGCACCGCTAGTCCTACTAACCAAGTAATAAGTCAGGAAAGATTATGCACGGAATCTCCCCTTCTTCCAAAGTCTAAGAGTTCAGAGTCTTCGAGAAGACTCTGCGGAGATCGATGATCAAAGGATTTCCAGATGACCGCCCCCACAATCATCTTGACACTTGACACTTTCTGTAGTCAGTTCGCTATGAGCGACCTTGTACTCTGTAATCCGTTGAAATAAAAGTTTGAAACTTTTTTCATTTACAAATTTCTGGCATGCCCGGTGGGACCTCATCTCCTTTCATCCCTCTACCTTCACTTGAAGTATCGAAGTGAAGTTTACAAGTTACAACTGCACTCTTGGCCTACAACAACATGGAATCAAAATTGTTAGAGTGTGTACATATATTCTTAGTCTTTGTATAGGTTTATTGGCCTATTTGGGGTATGCTCACCCTTGGCGATCCCATCCTTTGTATAGGCATATATAAGGCCATTGCCCCAATGAGTAAAGTATACTCTTTACTCTCAAACATGTTCTTTCCCTTTTCCCTATAGGGTTATCTAACATGGTATCAGAGCCTTGTGCTTCTCTTACTTCTTTGGCTTCTCCAATCTAAGCTACCTTAAATCCAAACAATATCAATCTTCGGTCCAACAGAGCAGAGGCGGCGCAGAGAAGTAGCTAGTTCTGCATCAGCATTGGCTTTATCGAAACCTCAATCGAAGATCTTCATCACAACTTGGAGTTCATCGAAGACTCCGTCGCAGTGTTATAATTTTCATCGAGGATCTTCATCACAACTTGGAGCTTGTACCGCATCATAGCGAACCAACCTTGAGAGGGATCGAAGATCTCAACCCAGATCTCATGTCGCCTTGAGGTCGTAGCTTGATCTCACATATCCTCATCTCACCTTGAGGTTGCAGCTTGATTGCAGATCCTCATCGTAACTTGAGGTTGTAGCTTAGTTTTGTATCGAAGCAACCTGGCGTGGCAGCGCAATACTACATCACCGCGAAGCTAATCAACGGCTGTCCTCGATTTTCATCGTCTATGAAATCTCGTAGTGAGGTCTCGATCCAGTCTCCAGGATCTCATCGTCGACGGCGACGACTGTGTTTTGCGACAACAAATCTCTCCACAGCCAGCTTCGGCTTTGCGGCTGGAGACCCACTAGGGTTTGATAAGGAAGACTCATCTCGGGTCGGGTGTGAGGCCATCAAAGATCGGATCGCTAATTTAGTGAGTCGGTTCAAGTTGGCTCAAGGCAATTTTGTCCGATTCAGTGCAGATCAGTTCAGTGCAGATCAAGTTGATTCAAGGCAGACCGGTTTAGTGCAGACCTGGTTTACTCCAGACTCACTAGATTTTGACTTGGTTTAGTCCAATCTCACTTCGTTTAGTCCAGATTTTGGCCTGGTTCAGTCTAAAATCATCTAGTTTAGTTCAGATTCATCTTGTTTTGTCAAGATCTTGTTGGTTCAGTCTAAATTAGGGGTGGCAATGGGCCGTGTCGGGTTCGTGTCGTGTCTAGTTTCGGGTCGTGTCCAAAACCCCCAGACCCTGACCCGACCCGTTTAACTAATCGTGTCTAGATCCTAAACCCGTACCCGACCCGTTTATAAATGGGTAGACCCGACAAGACCCGTTTACTACACGGGTTTATTCAGTTGACCCGATCCAACTCGACATGACCTAACCCGATAGACCCGCTAATACTATATATTACAGTATCGGATTACGGGTAGACCCGACCCGACCCAACACGACCCGTTGAATTTTAAACGGGTCTTCACGGGTCTACCGTGTCCAGACCCTAAACCCGGACCCGACCCGTTTATTAAACGGGTCTATCGTGTCGACCCGTTTACGACCCGAACCCGTTTAGCCCAGACCCGCTAACTTCGTGTCAGGTTCGAAATTGCCAGCCCTAGTCTAAATTGATTCAACTCTAGAGTCTGGTTCATTCAAATTTCAAGTTTCAATTAATCTCTTTAAACAGCTTTTCTGGGCAACATGTTCTTTGTTTTGTAGCTCCAACTTTCATCTTCTTGGGACCATATCTTCAGATTCTTCAGCTTCATCTTTTCTGAACATATTTCATCTTCCAGCCTTCAGCTTTTTTCTTTTATGGACAACAATAGCAGCAATGGGAATTTCAGCTTATCATTCTAAACAACAGTTTTCAGCTCTCAGCAGTTTCAATTGTCTTTTTGCACTTTGTGCACCCAACTTTGATCATGGAGGTGATGGTCATCCTACCGGGGACTGCTGACAGACTGGTAAGCGACGACCTATTTGCACATTATGGTGTGTCTATTGCAAGAAAGTGGGCCAGGTCAAGGAGACTTGCTATCAACATCTGAAGAAGCTTGGTCAGATGCCACTGTCCGCCTCGACTTCCGCCATCTCTCAACTTGCCGCTTAGGTTTAGCGGCTTCAACTAGCTCTTTCTCTACGACAAAGCTTGACCTCTACCGGTACTGCCTCCGCTGCTTTGATCATGGACTCGGGTGCCTCACACAATTTGACTTCTGACTCTTCCGTCCTCATTGATCATGGTCGTGCTTCCCTCGAGCTCCAGCTTCACACTACTGATGGTTCCCTCTTGCTAATTTCATGTTGGAGGGCAATCACTACCTCCTCGGACCCCAGTGGTTGCCATTCTCTACCTGGCGTACTTTTTGCTCTTACTTTGTCAATAAATTTGATTTCTATTAGCCAACTTGTTGACTTAGGCTTTACTACCATCTTCTCCTCCTATCTTGTGCAGGATTCTTAGACGGGCCGGACGATTGGGACTGGGCATAGAGTGGGCGGTCTTTACCACTTAGAGTACCTACACGTACCGCTCCTCGTTCCCCCATTTGATACCACATGTGCTGTCTTAGGTCCCTTGGATCGCCACTTGGGACATCCTTCAATTGTGCCTCTCCACACCGTCTTTTAGTCCGAAGTCCTTGATGATCTATTTTTTACTTCACCATCTCCTTGTGTTAGTTGCAGTTTAGCTAAGCATCCTTCTCAACCTTTTACCTTTCATGAGTCTAGGTCCTCTTGTATTTTTGATTTGGTTCATTCGGATATATAGGGACCTGTCCCCATTGTCTCTCTTTCTAGGTTATCTTATTACGCTAGCTTCATTGATGATTTTTCACGTTTCGTTTGGGTGTTTCTTTTACGCCGTCGATCTGATGTTTAACAGGCCTATCTTGACTTTACCAGTATGGTTCATACACAATTTGGCAAACAAATTAATTTTTTTCGCTCTGATGGTGCTTGCGAGTATCTTTCCTCCGAGTTTCGTGATGTCCTTTTCTCTCAGGGTACTCGACCACAGCAGTCATGTTCTTATACACTTGAACAAAATGGGGTAGCTTAGAGAAAGCATCGACACATTCTCAATATTGTTCGCTCCCTCTTATTCTCCACCGTCATCCCTCACCAGTTCTGGACGGAGGTTGTCCTCTCCTTAGTCCACATTATCAACCGCACTCCCTCTTCTCTTCACTTTGATCAATCGTCCTTCTAGATATTGTACTCCACTATCCCTCACTATCGTGTCTTGAGGACCCTTGGCTACACTTGCTTCATATTGCTTTCTCCTGGTGAGCGAAAGAAGCTCACTCCTTGGTCAGCTATGTGTCTCTTCTTAGGGTACAACTTTGAGTATAAAGGTTGACGTTGCGATGACCCTTCTACTCGTCGTATACGTATCTTTCGTGATATGACTTTTTTTGAGGACGCTCCTTTCTATTCAGGGGTTTCCATAGATCAAGACCTATCCTTTCTTCACCCTTCTAAGTCATCCACCCCTCCAGTATCCTCCTGGATCTTGGTAGCTTCTCCCTTTTCTGACTCACCAGTTGCTTTGAACGCTCCTCCTGTTCCACCTTTTGTACTTGAGCTCCCGTGTTCACCAGTCATTTCCACTAGCAAGCGTTGTTAGCATGCCCCAACAACTCCTGCTCTACCAGACCCCCCTGCCTCATTACCCTCATTATCAGTCTCTTCCAGCCCTGGAGATGGATCTTCTACTCCTGCCTCTCCACGGTGCTACCTTGAGCGTGAACGATATTCGCCTGATGGCTACGCCTTCTCTCATACTTCTTCTTACTCTTCATGCTTTTAGGACTTTCTTGCAGCTATCCACTCCCTTCAGAAGCCCCAAACTTACCATGGGGCAGTCCAGGTACCCATTGGTAGCAACTAGCAAGGTATAGCCGAGGAGTTGCAGGCTCTTCAAAAGACTGATACTTGGAACCTCGTTCCTCTTCCTCTTCCTCTAGGGAAGGGCCGTATCAGTTGTCGTTGAGTCTATCGGATTAAGACCTGCTCAGATGGGTCGGTTGAGAGGTACAAGTCCCATCTAATTGCTTGTAGTTTCACTGAGGAGTATGGCATTGACTACGAGGAGACCTTCACCCATGTTGCGACTTGTGAAGACATTGTGCATGTTGTTCGACTTCTTAGTTTGTCAGCGCTTCTCGCTCACCTCACTATGCTTCATTACTGAGGATTCATCGCTATTTTTGAGGCATAATGACTCGCTCCTTGTTGTTCTTGTCGTCATCCTCCTCGGAGCTTCACACCTTTTTCGATGCAGACGGGGAGGAAGATCCCACCGATCGATGATCCACCACTAGCTTCTACATTTTCCTAGGTGACTCGCTCATCTCATGGAAAAGCAAGAAGCAGGATATCGTTTCGCTTTCCAGTACTAAGGCCGAGTATCGTGGGATGGCATGCACTTTCGTGTGAGGTCTTTTGAGTTTTGACTGTGTTGTCTACTCGGTGATATGAGTATTCAGCCGACCTCGTTGATTCTCCTCTATTGTGATAACCAGAGTGCTATTCAGATTGCTCGCAATCACGAAGTGACGAAGCATATTGAGCTGGATTGTCACTTTTGTCCGACATCGCTATAAGGAGGGCATGCTCTCGCTTCCATATGTTTCTTCTACATAGCAGCTTGCAGACTTCTTTACGAAGACACACAATTCAGCGATTTCGATATCTTCTTAGTAAACTCTTGGTGTTAGAGTGTGTACATATATTTTTAGTATATATATAGGTTTATTAGCCTCTTTGGGGAATGCTCACCCTTGGTGACCCAATCCTTTGTATAGTCATATATAGGGCCATTGTCCTAATGAGTAAAGTATACTCTTTACTCCCAAATCTCTTCTTTCTCTTTTCCCTTCAGGGTTATCTAACAAAAATCTATTCTCTCCCCCCCCCCCCCCCCCCTCCTCTCTCTCTCTCTCTCTCCCCTTCAATTATAATAATTATTTTCGTAGCGTTTTTTGATTGTGTACCTTATCCAGAAAAGAAAGTAGCAATTTGACCGAAATGTGAGTTTGCACGAAAGTATTCCACGATTCCGAATTAGGTTGTCAGTTCGATCTGGTTAGCCCTAATTGGATTCAAACAATGCCAAATCAGATTCGACTCAGCCGAATGAAGCCCAAGTCGGCCCAATCAAATCCGAAATGGGTGAATAAAACCCAAGTTTCTGATTGTTTAATATTCTGGCCAAACACGAACCCAAACCAACCAAGCCAGTTCTTTTCGGCTGGTCCAAAACCGAACGCAAATTCTAACCTTGACGGTAAGGTATGTGCATGTGTCTTACACTGGATAGTGTTTTGGATATTAGGCATTTTTCTTTTATAGGTTATTCATGTTGTACATCTCCACCTATCTATCTATGTATCGGTTGTTGTGTGTGTACCTGCACCTAAAAGGGGTGTTCGTGTATTTTATACATCTATATCCATCAATGTAGTTCTGAGGTTTCCCAGATTCTCTTAAATATCTATTTATTTTGATGCAGAGATGATGATTGGTGTATCCAAGGGAATAACAACACGCTGTCCTTTCCATCATACTACATTGATGAAAATGTAATACTATTTTCTATATGATCAGCTATATATAAAGTAGATATCATCATATTTCTTGTTTGTCTGGGTGCCATCAATCACGTGTATTTTTCTTTTGCAGGCAGTTATATGTTTGGATGGTGATGGGTGCAAGATACGAAGTGGATTGGTAACCTCGGACGAAGATTTAACTTATGATACTTCCATCGCTTGTGATTCATGTGATATATGGTAAATACATCTCTTTGTTTCATTGCTAAATCCTGGTAGTTTTGAATTAAACACTATGATGAATGTTTATTTGGCTGCATGCTAGTTGAGATAAATAGAGTAATAGCTGTGCATTCGCCTATTGACTTGCTTTAGTAATAACAGAGAGAAGAATATTGTGCCCAATTTTAGTTCTCTTGTGATGCTAGCTGGGTGTAAATATGCATGTTTTTGTGATGGTCCATACTAGAATGACTTAAACCAACATATTTGATGAGTAAAGGAATCCTTGAGCATTCCTGATGTGAATTAGGCTTTGGTTTATATTTGTAAGAATGAATTTTAAGTTTTTTTTTTTTTCGAGAATAGAATAACCAAATTGCATTGAAGAGTGTTATTTTGAGTAAAACAGCTATGTGAATTGGTTTAATTTGGTTATATAGAATGGATTGAGATAGTGCGTGTCTCTCTCTCTCTCTCTCTCTCTCTCTCTCTCTCTCTCTCTCTCTCTCTCTATATATATATATATATATATATATATATATATATATATATATATATATAGAGAGAGAGAGAGAGAGAGAGAGGGCTGTTACGCTGAGCTGTGAGCTGCGGTAGGAGAAAATGAGCTGCTGGTATTTTGACCCCCCTAGAAGTTTTGGAATTTGACGAAATTTTGTGAGGGTGTTCTCTAGGGTAAGATGATCATCCTCACCAATTTTCATCAAATTCCAAAACTTCTAGGGGGGTCAAATGGTCGAAACAAAATCTGCAGATTTTAATGGTGATTGCGGACGACATATTTTGATTCGACCATTTGACCCCCTAGAAGGTTTGGAATTTGATGAAAATTGGTGAGGATGATCATCTTACCCAAGACAACACCCTCACCAAATTTCATCAAATTCCAAAACTCCTAGGGGGGTCAAAATACTCGCAGCTCACTTACTAAACCGACAGCTCACAGCTCACTGTAACATTCCTCTCTCTCTCTCTCTCTCTCTCTCTCTCTCTCTCTCTCTCTCTCTCTCTCTCTCCCTCTCTTTATATATATATATATATATATATATATATATATATATATATATATATATAAAATAGGGTTGTGTGTGGATGGGTGGGGGTGGGGGATGTGTTGAGACAAAGAGAGGCCAAGATTTAAAGGATATCATCATGAACTCGATTAATCGATTATATCCCAATATTTTTTATACTTCGCTTGGATATCATCATGAACTTTGACAATTGCCATCTTAACCATGTCCATTTCGTCTTATAATACACCCATTGTTTGTGTATCTCCATCTACCAATTTCAAAACATAAACAAGTGGTTGTACCGTCTTATGAATTTCCTCCATCTTCCTCCAAAAAGTTGCATCCATCATAACTTTCTCTGTCACCTTACCCTCTTGTAACTTTGCAAATTTCAATGTTGCCCATTCTTCGGAAAAGGAACATTTTCTTCAAGGCACTGCTCTATAATATAAAACAAACGATTAGAACTTTCATACATTGAAAAGAGAAGAATTATAACTCAATAGAAGTGAACGTTAAAAATGAAATTACCTGTTCAAGAAGACTACCAATAAGAGTAAATTTTGTGGCAAATCTCGTAGTCCCCGGTCTTAGAATCTCTCTATCGCTTGTATACTTTCTTATCATTTTCAAGACATGTCCCTTGTTGTAAAAAAACTTTGTTGCTTTCCTACACTTCTCTATTATAGTTTCGATATGAGCCATCTTTCCAATTTTTTCAAAGATGAGATCTATGTTATGGACGGCACAAGAACTCCAAAAAAGATGCTTTCGTTTGTCCATCAAAAGCTCTCCGGTGGCAACATAATTTGCCGCATTATCCGTAATGACTTGAATAGTGTATCTTCTCCAATCTCCTCAACAATTCCATCCGATAAATTGAACAAATTGTTTGCATCTTTGATGATACTTGATGCATCAATCGACTTTATAAACATCACCCCACGTGGACATGATACTAAGAAGTTT
The DNA here is from genome assembly GCA_947650365.1 of Chamaelirium japonicum. Taxonomy (NCBI): domain Eukaryota; kingdom Viridiplantae; phylum Streptophyta; class Magnoliopsida; order Liliales; family Melanthiaceae; genus Chamaelirium; species Chamaelirium japonicum. Next base: position 59,336,488 of record OX393556.1, read on the forward strand.
ATATGTGTCCTCCCCTTTTGATCCCTCCATCCATCCGACATGATAGAACACTCGGTTTCTTTCCATGAAGCTTTGAACTCATTTAGGTAAATCTGAATAACATTCACCTTCGATTCTAGTAATGGTTCCGACAATTCGTATGGAGTTGGAGGCTTCAAACCTTGCCCATAGAATCCAAGTGTCTCGCAAACTTTTGGGAAGTAGATGGAGTCGGCCGCATTGAATGGAATGGAGGCGTGATAGAACCACCTTGCCATTACCTCACATACATGTTTCCTAGCATTTTCTCCAAGCAAGTGCTTATCTTCAACTGTGACGTGTTGCTGATAGAGGTAGACGTATTACTTTTTTCCCCATAAATCATGATGTCTTCTTCATTTTCTACAGTTTTGCTCCCAAAATCTCCACAACTTTTTTCAAACTCCTTCCTCTTCTTGCTCTCAAGAGTCTTTTTGTTCAATTGTTCTTTTATCATCTTTGAGATGCTATCTGGCACCTTTGAACACGTCTTAGCATCACTAGGAATTCTAGCAAGATGGTGCTTGAGTCTATTTATTCCCCCGAACATCTCTTTCCCACAATAATTGTACCACACTTTTTTCTTATCACTGGTAAGGGCTGTGCAATGTTGCCAACCAATGTCGGCCAAGCGGGAGGTGTCTATGACGGAACTCGACGATACCTCAACACTACCACTACTATCGGTCATTTTTTATGAACAATGTGCTTAATACAGACCTGAAAAAAGTCAAAAAAACAAACAAACAAGAAAATTAAATATAAATAAACTTTAATAAGTATATTTTATTATGTAAAGTTGGAAGCAATGACTAATCTCTTTTTTTTTTTTGCAGGTAAGTATCACACTTCAGGAGTTTTCTTCGGAAGACGACAGATATTCCTCCAGATGGAAGTGGGACAATTCAGGAGTTTTCTCGGTCAAATCGTTCTACAAATTCTTTAATAATGGTGGCACCATCTGCCCCATAGCGAGTCATCTTTGGAGGACGCCAGCCCCCTTGAAGTCAAGGATATTCATGTGGCTAGCCATCCGAGAAAAAATCTTGACGAGGGTCAATCTGAGGAGGAGGAATAACCCGAACGTGACAGATCTGTCCTGCCCTCTATGCCACGCTCACAGGGAAGACGTAAATCATTTATTCCTTAGATGCCCTTTCTCGAGGGCAATGTGGTCGAAGTTGAAACGCATTTTCAGTATCAAAGGGCACCCGGGCTCCATCCGCTCACTCTGGACGCTTTGGAGGTCCCGTAGAGTGAAGAATAAGCTTCGTCCAGCCTGGGATCTGCTCACGATTGGTCTTTGCTGGAGTATTTGGAGAGAGCGCAACGCTAGAGTATTCTCGGGCAAGGAGGTTTCGGTCACGACTTTCTGGTCCAACTTTGTCTCGATGATTCATAGTTGGTCTTCAGGTTTCTCTATTAAACTCTCGGGTCGGATTGAACCTTTCCTTTGTAACCTTTAAATTTTTGCTCTATTAATAAAGCTTGGGGTATGCTCAACCCCATCCTCTCTTACTCGGAGAGGAATTTCTCAAAAAAAAAAAAAAAAAATCCAATATGGCTGGACTAATCCAAATCGGATCCAAAATATCTATTATTCGTTATTGGGACATGGGATCGTTTTGGCTATGCTAAAACCTGAATCACTTTGTGCGAAATGTTTCAGGTATGGATGAATCCCCAAACCATGACTACTTGAGTATATTTCAGTTTACAAATCCAATCACTGGTCCTTCCGTTCCTATCTTAGTCTTTTTCAAAGTTGAACTCTTAGATTTTTGCGCATGAGAAAGGATGTTGGCCGACGGCCATCCATACTTATACCTTTGATATGATAATATTCTGAAGAACATTTCTGGTTCTTAAAAACGATGGTGCAAAATACTCCCAATTTCCAGCAAGTATATATGATATGTGTATATAGAAATAAACAATGTTCTATAAATGGACAAAAATGATCCATGAAGATGAAATGATATAAAGTTATTTATGGGGTGTTTCTTGGGTTATGTTCTGTAAATCATCTCTTTTTTTTTGTTTTTCTGGTTAGTTTTACTGATGCTCATGTATGTAGTCTGCTCTTAAAGGCCTTTGGTCAATTTAGCCCGACTCATTCATTCCTTCATGGACATGTTTTCTTTTCAATGGAGCCATTGCTCTGAAGATAATTTATAAGATTGATGAAAAATACATTAAACCTCTTCCTAAGTAAAAGCAGAAAGAAGCAAAGATTTGAATGCAAACACTAGTTGCCAACTAACTGGACAATCTACAGCTTCGTTAGTGCTTCATCGTACATGGTTGAGCCTTAGGACACCAAGAAGCAATATCTTTTAACAAATTCCACCAGTTTCATGGAGCATCATCTCCCGTGCTGAAATTAATTATGCACTTTGATCAATGACGACCCGGCCTCGTGTCTTGACCGTTGGATCGGTACGGATCCACACATGCGTATTTCAAGCCTTCCTTAGTCTGTGTATTTCAAGCCTTCCTTATATATCCTAAATCTAGGCATCCTTATATATCCTAAATCGGTACGGATCCACACGGCCTTCAAACCACACAGCACCCTCCCCTTAGTCTGTAAATTTCAAGCCTTCCTTATATATTCACTCACGTAACCTTTTTTACTTCCACAATTTCCATGTATTTTGTGGTTTAATCACTTGGGAATGCATATCCCTCAATGTTTATTAGCACATTGCCGGTATGCTAACTCATGTTCCATCATGCATGGAGACAGGTATCATGCTTTCTGTGTGGGATTTGATGCGGAGTGTACATCTGAAATTTCATGGCTGTGCCCAAGGTAATTCAATAAATTACACGTATTTGATTCCATTCAATTATGGCCTTTTGATCTCTATCCTATCAAGTTCGTGCCATTCTACAGCAATTTTTGCTTGCCATTTGTGCAGTTAGTGTCTATTTATTCTGTTTTATTTTCAGCTAAATTGAAGAGGTTACCTGATCCTTTTAGTTTGGCTTTCTTTCATATAGGTGCATAACTAATGATTTGCAACAAAAAGCCGTTAGGGTCTCAATGCAAAACCTAGGCACACATTCAGCTCTAAGAAGTGCCGACCTTGGATGGATAAGCGATTCTTCTTTCTCTGGAAAGGTATCAGTATCTGTTGCTGATGCTGGTGAGACAGCTGTTGTCGTCTCAATGATTGAAGGAGAGCAGAATATAGACTTTAGTAAGAGATCGGAGAGGAAAGTAGATTCTAACTCAGACAATCAAACTGAGCCTGATGCTGTTTCTGGTAATGCGAAACTTGATGTACTTCTCGACAAGAGTGCTCGCGTTGAACTTATGCGTAGCAACATGATTTGTAATGATGAGAAGGGGTTTATTACCATTTCTTCACAAAGTAAGAACAGTCCTGAAATAGTTTGGGATGTACCACCTGAGATGGCTGATGTCCAACCAGATGTTGTTCTGAGGGAGAAGGCATTAGAAGCACCATCGTTACAAGATGCAGCGTCTGAGATGACTAAACTTCAACAATATAATAGTATTATGGATGCATCATCATCACTATCATTATCCCAAGATGCACCGCTCTCTTCTCCTTGTAATTTAGTAACACCTGGTGTTTCAAAGGCCAATTGTACAGAAGAAACAATAAGCAATCCTTGTAATTCTGATGGGTACAGGATCTCATCTCCTCAACCATTCAAAGCGTCTGCAACTTTCAATGGACTTTCTGAAGATAAATCTCTGATCAGTCCCCCTCTTGGCTTTCCTGTGGCCTCTTCTTCTTCTTCTTCTTCTTCAGGTAACTATTTGCAATATACCTTATTCATTAATACATTCGTACTAATCCAATTTTTATTTTCTAGTTAGACCCATAATCGCACATTCATTTGTTCTGCACCTGATTTTTGTAGCTTCTTGTAACTAATTTTTCAGTTGTCGAGGAAGTCAATGATGCTCTTGAGACCCACATGGTCAGGAGCAGTGATTGTCCTTCAAAATTTTCTTCTCTATCAGGTAATCAGACCCTGTGGCCAATCATTCTGATATGTTAATGAATAATTATTTATAAAATTTAAGACGCCCGCACTCCCCATTATTGGATGTAGTGTTACTATTAGTCCCACCTTGGTAGTGGTATTATAATAGTGTGCGTTCTCTCCTTATATAAGGAGAGGTAGTCTTATGTAATGGAATATCAATACAAGGAGTTTTTTTCCCAAATCCTATTCTCTTTCTCTCTCTTCGTAACATGGTAACAGAGTTAGCCTAGGGTTTCAGAGACCCATCTCTGGCCTTGACTTCCTCGGTCGCCACCGGCGACCTCGGGGAGGCCAGGCATAGTAAATTTGTTTTACTCCCGACTCGAGGCCGTCTTCACGCACCTGCTGCCGCCAGATCTTCATCCCCTGGAGAGGATAAGTCGATGGTGCTCCTGATCCCCACGATGTCGGGCTCGAGCTGCTTTCGGGTGGCAGGGCCCCCTTCCCTCGCCGGGCGTGAGGACCATGGACAGGATCCTGCCCTCAGCCCGCTCATTCTTAGCCACCCGGCACCCCGTGTACTCCCTTGCCACCGCTTGGATGGTGGTGTGGTAGCATCCAGCAGACGCATGCCTCGTCGTCCTTCTCAATAGCCCCCTTTCTCCAGCGGCCGGCGACGAGGGGGGTCCTCTTCCTCCGGTGACTGACTGCACCATCAGGGAAGGGGACTTCGCCCCCTGCCCCCCTTCTCCCTTGGCAACTGCCACGATCTCCTACTTCAGCACTCTTGGATGGCTGAGAACTCCGGCCCCTCCGATCTCATGAGTTATGTCAGATCTGGCGTCAAGGGTGGCGGCGGCGTTGTTTCTGTCTTTGAGAAACCCTACAAAGGAGATAAGGGAGGGCCTCATCTCAACCGTTCAAGTGATCAAACAACTCTTGATGTCAAGACTTTTAAGAGATGGAGATCCAATAAGGTTAAGTGGGGTCAACTGTCAAGTGGACCCAACCCGAATTCTCTTTAAATTCTACGAGGGCAAACAGAGGATCCATGCCACTGTTCTTCTTCCTTCCAGTTGTTGCGTTCCCGGTCCCATCACTCCCTTGTGGATCGGGATCCCACCGTGGATGCCTGATCTCGTCCGCAATTTGGTGAATGATCCCACGTCGGAGTGGTTCCAAGAATTGTTGACAACGAGTGGTTGCAGCCGTCACTGGTCTCAATCTACACTCCTGGTGTTGTCATCACTATCACTGCAACCAATCCAAGTTGCTTGTCCGACTGGCTACTATTTCTGTTGCCGGGGCTGGTCTCCGTTCGCATTTTGTGTGGGACCTCAAGGTCTTTCACGGCGTCCTTTCACGCGGATCGCTATCTGTTCGAGCTCGAGATCATGCGGTCGTGACCTCTACCATCGTGCTGGTGTGCGATCTTGATGCAGACGAGCCCTACTACGTGCAGATTTCTACAGCTGAAGGCGTATTTTCATTCCCTCCGGAGATCCAGGAGGCCGATCGTCAATCCGTCTGCATCAGTGGAAGGCTCATTCGAAGACCTATGACTTTGGTTTTTATTTTATTTCGATCCGACTAACGGATCTTTAGTTATTTGTCTTTATATTTCTGGTTTGGGTAGGTGCGAGCCATGTTCGCATCCGGTTCGAGCCACAGATGCCGAACTGACTCGTTTCTATGTTAGGTTGTTAGCCGTAGGATCTTAAGTTAGATTAAATCTCAATGGATGAGATTCAAAAGGGAAATCAAAACCCTAAACCCTAGCCAACCGAACATCCCACCCGGCCGGCCCCTCTCTCTCCCGCGGACACACCCGCGTCCCCCTCTCTCTCTTCCCGCGGTCCTCTCTCTCTCCTCCCGCGCGTCCCTCTCTCTTTCTTTCCTTTTTTGTGTTTTCTTTGTTGTTTCATCCCCTATAAACCCTACAAACCCTAATTGAGATGGGAGGATGATATGAATTGAAACCCTAGAACGGAGAGGCGTGTGCGCTTATTCGATGTATCTTCCGAAGACTCTTCCTCGCATCTAGTCTTTTCTTCCTTCGCACGCTTCTACCTCGTCGCCTCGCTTTTCGTCTACGACTTCGCGGAAGATCGACGCGGAGTTCCTCCATCTTCAAAGATCAACTCGTCTCGGCTTCAACCTTTCTTCTGGACCACGCCCCCTCTTCCGCCCCTTCATCTGCAACAACAGAGCATCGGATAGCCGTCGGCATTGACCAAAGCACGGTTTGGATCATCCTCTGATACTTTCATGTGATAGATCTTATTTTCCAACCGGCCTTATTGCTGATTTTTATATTAGGGTTCCAAATATTCGGCTTCTGAAGAATCTCATCCATTAGGGTTTATCGATTAGATCTACGGTTGTTCTTTGAAACATTGACTTTGTTATTTGAGATTGTGATCGTTCTTATTGCTGGAATTTGGTTATTTAAATCTGAAATTAAGTATTATCTTGTCAGTTTTTATTACTTCGTTGAATTAAATCTGCTTGGGCGTGAATGAATGATGATCCGTGATTATAGGCTTTGCTGAAATTTGATTAAGATATTCTGAAATCTGATTTTACTGTTTAAAATTCAGCACTTGAGTTTATTTAAGTATTCACATCCTATCAAGTTGGTATCAGAGCGCACTAGTCGTCGCGTTCTTATGCAACGGCCGGTCCTCTTGCATCATTTGCATCTTGTGTGCGTGCTGAAATTTTTTTTCATTTTTTCTTATTTTCATTTAGTTTGTGTCTTTGCATTAAATTAGGAAACTAGCATCGCATGATTGCATCCATATTAGGGTCACCCTTTTTCTCTGAGTGAATCGATAGCATCTTCTAGCGAATCCATAATGGCTGGACCTTCCCCACCCCGTACTTGGCAAGATGCCTTTATGAGACAACAAGAACACATGGATAGGCTTCAGACCCAGATCGAAACCTTGACCTTGGCCTTCACCAATTCCCAAAACCCACCTCGACCCCATCGAGAGCACAGGACTAGAGCGTCTCCAGAGCGTAGTGAGTTAGATCTAGAGTCAGGAGGTGATAGCGTCAGTTCCTCTGACGGGTCTGATAGGCGGAGTCGAAAAACTCATAGGAAAACGAGATCCCATTGGGGCTGGGATCAGGGCATAAAAATCGAAAGTCCTGAGTTTGAGGGTAGGATGGATCCAGAAGAGTTCCTAGAATGGGCCGAGAGAATCGACCAATATTTTGAGTGGAAAGAAATTCCCCGAGACAAACAAGTCAAGTTTGTTAGTCTCAAACTGAAAGGTCACGCACTGATCTGGTGGAAACAGTTGCAGACCACTAGGGGTAGAAAGGGAAAAGACAAGATTTCCACTTGGACACACATGAGGGGGAAAATGCAACAGAAGTTTCTCCCTTCTGATTTCAAACAAAGTGTGTTCCAAAAATTTCAAAACCTGCGACAAGAGCACAAATCGGTGGATGATTACACCAACGAGTTCTACAAGCTCCAAGCTCGCAATGATCTGCATGAAGATGAAGAGCAGAGCATCGCTAGGTATGTCAATGGTCTTAAGCCTTCAATTCAGGAGGTGGTGTCCCTTCACGACTTGTATCAGGTCAGTGATGCACACCGTCGGGCTAAGAAAGTCGAGTCTCACCACTCCCGATCTGCGTCCCGACGATATGACAACACTAGGGCACCATCCGGATCTGTGAGTAGACCACTCCCTGGACTTTCCCCTGTAGCTGGTACAGTTCCTACACCCACCGAGAAGGGTAAAGGAGTTTTAGGACCCAACCCGAGCCAGATAAAGTGCTTCAAATGCAACCAGCCGGGTCACAAGTCAGCCGATTGTCCTCGACGTCAATTCAACCCCCAAACAAATCTTGCGGGTAATGAAGAGGATAGTCAGGAGTCTGAAGGCGAACATTTCAATGAGTTAGTCTTGGAGGGAGATGACGTGACTGCGCCACTGTTAGTTATTCACCAGTCTCCTATGAAGCACGGACACGGACACGGCGACACGACACGACACGGACACGGCGACACGACATTTTCTCAAAAAAGTAGGACACGACACGGCTAGGACACGGCAATATATATATATATATATATATATATATATATATATATATATATATATATATATATATATATAAGATGACATAACCATTCATAAAAAGTAAAAACTAAACGGTCCATCTAACATATCATACTATGCTAGAAAGTAGAACCTAAAATACATCATCTAACATATCATACTAAAACGAGTAATAGACAACCAAAATAGATAAACATCATACTCCGCAAATGCATCCTAACGAAACATAAACGGTCCAAAATAGATAAACAACATCCAACAAAAAGTTACAAAACAAAAACATAAACATAATGTCATAATCCCTCTTCCATATTATCCAAAACGCAAATGAAAAAAGATATTCAATTTGCCCCAAGTATGATGGTGTCCTCTCCAATATTTCCTTCGTCTTCGCCTTCATCCGTAAAAAGCACCGCCTCTAAATCGGGTTCATCAAGTGAAAGCTCCGCAACCTCTAGAACTCCAATGTCCCCGAGAGAGTCAAATGCATCTCCTCCAATATCCCACATCTTCGTCTCTCCCTCCAAATATTGTGGGCTTCTCCTTGATAGAAGACGAAGGTTGTTGTGAACAAAGACAAGATCCTCGGCACGTTGCGGAGTCATCTTATTCCTCCGCATTGAATTAATAAACGAGTAGGTGCTCCAATTCCTCTCACAACACGAAGAGGAAGAAGGTTGCCCGAGAAGCTTGAAAGCCAAACTTTGGAGTGTAGGTGTAGAAGCCCCATGCACGACCCACCAAATCTTTGGATCCATCTCTCCCCTATCGTGCAAAGAATCATACTCCGCAAATTCTTCCAAAGCCGCCGAGAACTTTGCAAACTCCACATTCAACATCCGACGCTCATCCGGACTTGAAAAGTATCTTCTAATACATTTGTTCCTCTCGGCCGAGATCTCCACATCCATATGAGGAGCTACACGATTTGAAGCCCCTTCAAGCCACTCCTTGCTATAGTACCTAAAGAAAGTAAAAGATAAATTGCTTAATTAATTTGAATTATTGAATGATGTTATCAACAATAAAATAGAGAATTAGAGATTAGAGAGTTTACTACTTTACTTTGGATTTAATGAGTGCGCTAAGCAATGAAGTGGAGTATTGCTTTTGTTCCACCTATCAACCAAAATATCATGGACCACTTCATAAAAGCTTGATTCTTCACCTTCCTTTTTCTTCTCATATCGATATATAGCCGCCTTGACCTTTTCAATCATTGTGTCCCACATGTCATACACTAGATGTAGAGACGGCTTGTCCATATCGGCAACTCTCAACATGTCATAGATGGGCTCGGTGAAAGATAATATATAATCTATCTTGTCCCACCATAAGTCATCCAACACCTTTTGTTTGACAAATTGTGCTTTCCCCACATCATCTTCTCTATACAAATCCCATTGATCACTAATCACCATATTTTGGAGACCGCGCTTTATGTCATGAAACCTCTTGAGCATGATCACCACAGAAGCAAAGCGTGTGTCGGCAATTGCGAGCATCTTTAATTTCACAAATTCATTGAACATTGCTAGCCTCATAGAGTGGTTCATAATAAAATTCTTGATAACACTGGCATCCCCGGCAACGATAGTTATCCAACTACATTCATCATACGTGACCTCATTGGATTCTGTATTCTTCGCCGCACATATGTTCTTCAATGCAAGATTAAGAGTATGGACCACACATGGAGTCCAAAAGATGCGGGGCCATTGTGCTTCGATAAGCATCCCCGCCGCCTTACACACCGGGGCATTATCCGTGATAACTTGTACCACATTTTGAGACCCAACTTCTATAACAGTCTCCTTGATTAAATTAGCAATGTAGAACTTGTCCTTGTACTCTCCCTCGCAATTGATAGCTTTCAAGAACATAGGCCCGGACTCCGTCACCGCCATAAAGTTCACAAGAGGCCTTCTTTGAGCATCCGTCCAACCATCACAAACAATTGTTACTCCCTTCTCCTTCCAAGTGGTCTTGATTGGTTCTAACAACTTCTCAATATTTGCTCGCTCCTTTTGAAGTAAAGTGGTTCTCAACATATTATACCCGGGAGGGACAAAGCCGCTGATCGCGTTGGCGGGATTAGCAGCAAAGGTATAAGAACTCACATAATATGGATTCCTTGCAAGATGAAACGGTAAGCCCCCCGAATAAAACATCCTAGCAATCTCCGCTCGCAATTGATCACGACACTCAATGTTCCATGCTTTTTCCAAAGCGGAGCTACCAGTCTTCCTCTTCCTTGGCTCGAAACTCTCTTGCCTAAATGACGTGATGCCTAGGGCCCCTGTCCCCGTACTTGCACTCGAAGATCGAGTAGAAGCGGAAGATGGCAAAGGGACTTGCTTGGGCAATTCATTCTTCGCCTGCAACTCTGCTTGTTCAATAAGCCTTTGCATATTTTGAATTTGTTGGGATGTAACTTTCACGCATCCCCGGATTCCATGACCGGCTATCTTCAACAAATGCGCCTTTACTCTAGAATAAGATCCCTTGAATTGTGTTTGACAAAAGATGCACCGGAAAGTTATATTTCCCCCTCCTTCTTTCTTTTCTGCTATCTTTGTCACAAACCGCCAAAGAAGCTTACTAGGATCTTCATCTTGGGGAGTATGACTACTACCACCGGCACCGGTAGATGTGAAACTCTCTTGATCCATTTTCCTATTATTATACATTACAAAAACGTGACAAACATAATTGACATTAACAATACATTACAATTACAAATGAAGCAAACTTAGAAATTATAATTCATGCAATTAACAATAACAAAACTAACAAACAACTAGTGTCAACTACGAATTAACTACTAACAAGCAATATAGAACTATAGAAGTAATTAACAAAACAATGATGAATCCGGCAATATAGAACTATACAAATAATTAACAAGCAATATAGAACTATAGACAATTAGACATATTTAACAAGCAATATAGAACTATAGACATATTTTTTTATGAAGCCCAGAAATTAACTACAAACAGTCAGTCCATAGTTTTTTTGTTCTTAAATGCATGACATGAATCAGTCAATGACTGATTCATGACTATGCATTAAAAAACAAAAAAAAAAAAAAACATTCTTCAAAAAAAAAAACTCACTGTTTTATATAGAAAAAAAAATCCGCAGTTTTTTGTTTTTGAATGCAAAAACATAAATCAGTCATGAGTCATGACTGATTCATGTTTTTGCATTCAAAAACAAAAATTCTTCAAATAAAAAAAACATTCTTAAAAAAAAATTTAACAATTTTTTTGTTTTTGAATGCATAAACAGGTGAGAAGGAAGGAGAAGAGGATGAAGTAGGATCAGAGGAACGAGAGGAAGAAGAAAAGGAAGAGAATCAGGAAAAAAAAAAAAAACTCACTGTATTATGCTCAAACAGGAGAGGAGAGGAGGAAGGAGAAGAGGATAAACAGGAGCAGAGGAAAAAGAGGAAGAAGAGCAGGAAGAGATCGCTCGATCTCGAAGCACAATGGCCCCGCATTTTTTTGTTTTTGAATGCATAAACAGGAGAGGAGAGGAGGAAGGAGAAGAGGATGAAGCAGGAGCAGAGGAACAAGAGGAAGAAGAGAAGGAAGAGAATCAGGAAAAAGAAAAAAAAAAAAAAAAGAGAGGAGAGGAAGAGAAAGATGTACCTGCAGTCGGCGGCGAGCTCAGCGGTGAGGTCGGAGGTGAGGTCGGAGGAGAGTTCGGCGGCGAGATCAGCGGCGAGGTCAGCGGCGAGGTCAGCAGTGAGGTCGACGGTGAGATCGCTCGATCTCGAGCAGAGCAGAGGGCCGCTAGGGTTTCAGTCTTTCGAGCAGAGCATAGCAGAATACAGGGTCGATCGCTAGGGTTATTTAGTTAGGTCGGGTCGGGTCGGGTCGGGTCGGGTACAGAAATTAAAAAAATCCCATCCGGATCCGTCCGTGTCCAACCCGAGTCCGGCCCGTGTCCGGCCCGTGTCCAGCCCGTGTCCAAAGCCCAAACCGTTTTAAACCCTGTCGGGCCGTGTCGGGCCGTGTCGGACACGTGTCCGGGCCGTGTCCGAGCCGTGTCCGTGTCCGACACGGGTACGGGTAGGCGGGTGAAGTGTCCGTGCTTCCCAGCCAGTCTCCATCCCCCCGAGCACCTAAAGCGTTGTTACCCCACGAGCTTTGTGGAGGACCCCCAGAGCCACACTGCAAGAACCAGAGGTTCGAGCTGTTCCGAACAGTCTGCAATGTCAATGGCATGGACCTTTGCGTCTTGATAGATGGAGGTTGCACCACCAATCTGATCAATGAAGCAGTAGTCAGGAGCAAGAAATGGAAAGTCAAACCATTGGCTCACCCTTACAAAACATCCTGGTTAGACAACACCACGAGCAAGTTAGTGACCCATTGTTGTCTGGCAAAGTTGTCAATTGGGCTGCAATATAGAGATGAGGTTTGGTGCGATGTCCTTCCTTTAGAAGTTGCTGATGTTATCCTTGGGCGTCCCTGGCAGTTTGACCGAGATGTACTACATCACGGGAAAGCCAATACCTACACTTTCCTTAAGGACGGCATCAATGTCACCCTATGGCCCACGTGTTTTAGGAGACACCGTTCCCACGCACCTCAAGCTCTTCTGAGTCAGAGCCATCCCATACCACCATTCGCAGATAATCTAGTCGGGTGTTCATCTGATTCACTAAGAACTGAGAAGGGATTAGACAACATCTTGTATTTCATTGCATGCACCTCGCATTTAGAGTCTGTAGGCATCCATGACACTCGCATTCATCATTTGCCGGACATCTTTAAATTCATAGACCATTCATATGTGCATCCATATCATCATCCAAGTGTTGAATTAAGCACTAAAGAAGATTTTGCCATGTTTGATCACTTTTCGATGCAGGGTACTTATGAATCATGCTTTCAAATTTCAAAAAGTCTATCATTTTTACTTTCTCGAAGTCATAACAAGTGGCTTGATAAATTATTTAGTTTCTTATTTTATTCACTGCAGACAATGATGGTATGACATATTGGGTTAGCATCCACTTGTTTTGCACCGTGCGCAGGCCACTTGGAGCAACACATATTGCACCCGCACCCCATGGCCTTTCAAAGATACCATTGCTTATTGCGCAAGCCAATGACCCGCAACACATTACGCTCCCGCGGCCTTTCTTTTCATACGTCATTTGAATTTCATGTCAACCTATCTCCCTATTATCACATGAAATTATTTGAGTATCTTGACGATCTTACCGTGCCGAGGAGGATGTTGGTTTTGGCTTTCAGGTCTTCGCTTGGCATGGATGGGCAGGGGATGCCAGATGACGTCGCTGTGTACTTGAGGCTGATTACTTGGGCACCGGATCCGGGCGAGCAGTTCGAGCAGATGCAGCGGTTACGGCTACTTCCAGGAGAGCCCCCACCGGATCCAGGACCTTGCTCGACAGGAGTCGAGTTCTTTTGAGTCCGGGGGACTTGATGCAGACGAGCCATACTACGTGCAGATTTCTACAGCTGAAGGCGTATTTTCATTCCCTCCGGAGATCCAGGAGGCCGATCGTCAATCCGTCTGCATCAGTGGAAGGCTCATTCGAAGACCTATGACTTTGGTTTTTATTTTATTTCGATCCGACTGACAGATCTTTAGTTATTTGTCTTTTTATTTCTGGTTTGGGTAGGTGCGAGCCATGTTCGCATCCGGTTCGTGCCACAGATGCCGAACTGACTCGTTTCTATGTTAGGTTGTTAGCCGTAGGATCTTAAGTTAGATTAAATCTCAATGGATGAGATTCAAAAGGGAAATCAAAACCCTAAACCCTAGCCAACCGAACATCCCACCCGGCCGGCCCCTCTCTCTCCCGCGGACACACCCGTCCCCCTCTCTCTCTTCCCGCGGTCCTCTCTCCTCCCGCGCGTCCCTCTCTTTCTTTCTTTTTTTGTGTTTTCTTTGTTGTTTCATCCCCTATAAACCCTACAAACCCTAATTGAGATAGGAGGATGATATGAATTGAAAACCTAGAACGGAGAGGCGTGTGCGCTTGTTCGATGTATCTTCCGAAGACTCTTCCTCGCATCTAGTCTTTTCTTCCTTCGCACGCTTCTACCTCGTCGCCTCGCTTTTCGTCTACGACTTCGCGGAAGATCGACGCGGAGTTCCTCCATCTTCAAAGATCAACTCGTCTCGGCTTCTTCAACCTTTTTTCTGGACCACGCCCCCTCTTCCGCCCCTTCATCCGCAACAACGGAGCATCGGATAGCCGCCGACATTGACCAAAGCACGGTTTGGATCATCCTCTGATACTTTCATGTGATAGATCTTATTTTCCAACCGGCCTTATTGCTGATTTTTATATTAGGGTTCCAAATATTCGGCTTCTGAAGAATATCATCCATTAGGGTTTATCGATTAGATCTACGGTTGTTCTTTGAAACATTGACTTTGTTATTTGAGATTGTGATCGTTCTTATTGCTGAAATTTGGTTATTTAAATCTGAAATTAAGTATTATCTTGTCAGTTTTTATTACTTCGTTGAATTAAATCTGCTTGGGCATGAATGAATGATGATCCGTGATTATAGGCTTTGCTGAAATTTGATTAAGATATTCTGAAATCTGATTTTACTGTTTAAAATTCAGCACTTGAGTTTATTTAAGCATTTGCATCCCATCAGATCTTCTCGAGCATCATGCGGCACACATCCCTCTGTGTGCCATCGCGCTGGAGTGTGATCTTCTGGAGCATCGTCATCTATGACCCGTCCTTGTGGCTCTACCACCTTGAAATCTACTTATCGCGAGCTCCCGTTGTTAGGTTCTAGGGCTTTGCCCTTACAACGTTCGACCTCTTTCACAACCCTCTTCTACATGGTGTGATTCTCCGCGACAAGGCCTCTACTCCCACCACCTATTTATCTCTTGCACAGCTCTGAGTGTCTATCGGCTGCTCCTGTCTGCTTATTCAGGCCTCTTTGTTGACGTTGACCCTTTCCTTTGGCTGCCTCTTCTTTGCATGCAACTACGTTTGTCCTCCGTTTGCAGCCTCTATTCTCAGTGCCTCTTTTGGGATTGTCTGCGAATGTGCCTCCTCGTTGGCCTTCGGTATTTCTTCCACACCAGTGCACTTTAGTCCGATATCTCTCTTTAGTCCGGCATCTCCGCTCCGCGACCGCGCTCTGCTGGTCCGCCTGCGTCCTGCACTATGTCGGCATGCTTGCCTGCCCCCTGCACTCTGTCGATCCTCCCACGGCCTGCTCGTTGCCTGCACTTGGTCTATCCATCTCTCTCTTAGGGATTAATCCCTTATGTGCCTTGCACTCTGTTGGTCCGCATACACTCTGCCGGTTCGGGCGCCTGTACCCTGCACTCTGCCAGTCCACCTGTGCTCTGTCAGTTCGCCTACGACTTGCACTCTGCCGGCATGCATGCGTCCTGCGCTGCACCAACATGCCCATCTACACCCTGCTCTATGTCGATCGAGATCTTCTCTCCCTCCGACGTATCTCTCATTGGCCATTGTCTTATCCTCTTTCTCCCTGGTCGCACGGGCTATCGGATCTCCTCTCTCGGGTCATACTTGTGCCGGCTCTCGGATACTCTCTCCGATTGTGCGACTCTATCAGAGATACGGCTCTATTTTCTCTCCCTCGTCTTTGATGATTGAGATCTTCTAGGGGGTTTCGAGTGCTTGCCTCCTATGGGGTCTCACGCATCCACAACTCTCTTAGCCAATCTTTCCTCTTTTGACTTCCTTCATTGCCGGCTTCCATCACCGCCGGTTTCTTCCACTCTGATCCATGTCAATTCCCCGGTTGACCTGCTTACAAGTTAGCCGGGTTTCCTCCGGTTGACCTGCT
Source organism: Chamaelirium japonicum (assembly GCA_947650365.1). Classification (NCBI taxonomy): domain Eukaryota; kingdom Viridiplantae; phylum Streptophyta; class Magnoliopsida; order Liliales; family Melanthiaceae; genus Chamaelirium; species Chamaelirium japonicum. The sequence goes on from OX393556.1 coordinate 59,352,398, forward strand.
TATAGGTTGGGCGAGTTTCCCCCGATTATTCTTTTGCAGGTCAATCGGATTCCCAGGACGACTTGCTTGCAGGTCGCACTGGCACTATCTTTACTTTACAAAATAAAAAACAAGGATATTTGATGTATTTTTTCTTTCTTTTATTAAGCAAACTGATATCAGTTTATACCAATATACCTTACATCAGTTTGACAGGGGTATTAGATGTAGTGTTACTATTAGTTCCACATTGGTAGTGGTATTGTGCATTCTCTCCTTATATAAGGAGAGGTAGTCTTGTGTAATGGAATATCAATACAAGGAGTTTTCTCCCCAAGCCCTATTCTCTCTTTCTGTCTCTTTGTAACCTCATCAAGATATTGTATGGGGTAAGTTTGTAAAGACGTTTGTTTTTCAATCTGTTGATTATGCACCTGATATAATCTCCTCTCATAAATTCTTCAATTTGAAAACAAGTCTAGATATGAGTATCATGCTTCTGTCTCACCAATTGGTTGCTGGTTATATTTTCAGCAAACAAGATGGTCACTGGTACTAGTAAGGACAAGGTTGACATTGCACTTCAAGAGAATTTTGAAGTTAATGGTAGAAAGCTTACAGAGAATAGTCAATCTCATGGCATGTAAGGACCCCTTTTCTTTTCATTCAGTTTTTGTTAATTGTTAGAAAATAAGAATTGGTAGAAAGCTTACAGAAAATAAGAATTTTGTCCAATAGTTGTTATTTATTTATTTGCTATTTATCTATCATTTTCGCCACATTTATTAGGACACATTTTTTGACTTGGGTTGCAAGTCACTTTTTCATCTTTTTTTAGTCACAGATTGCTATTATGCATGTAAACCAGCTCATTATATAAGAGTCGGATCTTTCTCTTTATTGCTTATGAACAAATATGAGTTAAATTTTTGATTGAGCATTAATCCTGGATTTGATTCCATGAAAGGAGGATTCTTCGCATCTTGTGGACTCCAGATCCCCCCCCCATCCCCCCTCTCTCTCCCCCTTTCTTCTCTTCCCCCCATCTATTTCCCTTGGTTGATTCTCATTATTTGCCTGCCTTCTGCAGAAATGTTGACCATGTGAACAATCATACCCGGAAAAGAGAAAGGCATTTGCAAGTGAAAACGGAATCTGATTGTTCTGCAAAAAAAGCTAAATCAGATAGAAAGTCTCAGATATTACCTTCAAGAAGCAAAGTTAATACTTCTGTCTCTGAAAATTCCCAAATATGTTTTTCTGCTGCAGCAGTTCCTACAAAGGCTAACTTAAGATATTTCCCAGAAAAGCAAGCTATAGCTGCAGATATCTTGAGTATAGTTCAGGAGACTGATCAAGGATCCCAGGATGACTCAGCAGGCACAAAGTCTGTGGCTAGAGCCATAGTGAAAAGAGATAATGCTGCTGGTCTGAGAGTAAAGAAGATCATGCGTAGAGCTGGAGACAAAAAGGAATCATCTATTTTAGTTCAGAAACTAAGGAGAGAGATAAGAGAAGCAGTTCAAGATAAAAGCTCCAACATTGGCAAGGATAATGCCTTTGATACAAAACTTTTGACAGCATTCAGGGCGGCAATAGTAAAACCCAGTGGTGAATTGGCTAGCAAATTTGATCCTTCACTTGCAAGAGTGAAGAAGTCATCGCTGCAAAAAGGAAAAGTACGTGAGAACCTAACAAAAAAAATATATGGAACATCCACTGGAAGGCGAAGGCGTGCATGGGACAGAGATTGGGATATTGAATTCTGGAAGCATCGATGTACAAGAATCAAGCCTGAAAAGGTTGAGACACTACAATCAGTTCTCGAGCTCTTAAAAAAAGCTACTAACTGTCCTTCAGAGAACTCAGATATGGATCAAGGGCATGAAGGGGAGACTATCAATTCTATTTTGTCTAGAGTATATCTAGCTGATGCGTCAGTTTTCCCAAGAAAGGATGATATCAAGCCTCTATCTGCTATTGAAGGATGTTATCGGATTGATAACCTTGAACAACACAAGGAAAATAGCTCTATCAATCTGTCTAAGAAAGATTCTCAATCAGTTCATGAGAATAATATGGAAAAAAAACTAATAGGAGCATCGATGGTTTCATCACAGGTTCCATCATTTGATAGCACAGGAAAAAAAAATTGTACTTCAAGGGAAGCTTCTAGTACGAAAGGAAATTTGGATGCGCCTAGATCCAGACCAATTCCTATTTCCGGGTCATGTGGTTCCAAAGGCAGAAAACAGAACACAGAAGAAATGGCCAGTCAGTCTGGTTCTGCAAAGATTGACAAAAAGAAATGGGCTCTGGAGGTTCTTGCCAGAAAGAATGCTTTTATAAATTCGAATATGAATGAAGAGAATCAAGAAGATATATCTATGCTCAAGGAAAATTATCCTCTATTAGTATGTTACCTTTTTCTTTGTTTCTTGTTAGACTTTTAAATATGTAATAGTTGATAGAAGCTTGTTTAAGTTCTTATGACTGAACCCTAATATTTTGGATATAGGCACAATTACCCACAGATATGAGACCAATGCTACCACCCAGCCGCCATAATAAAATTCATGTTTCAGTTAGGCAGGTATGCACCATCTATTTCAGTTAGGCAGGTATGCACTACTTGGCATCATTTTATATGTTGCTGCTTTATTTTAACTCCTTACGTCACATGATCACATCCAAATTTGGCTACTCTATGATTTTGCCAATTTCTTAGCATCCATACATCTTCTCTGAGCATTAGTCTATCTCAACGTGCATGCATCTTCTCCATATATGTTTAGTATGGTTCTATCCTTAAAATTTAAATTCGATGTTACTATGAACATGTGCCGTGCACGCGCTCTAACATTAAATACAACTACTTGTTTCTCTTTATCTAATATCCTTTACTGTCAGACATCGATATCTTTGACAAATATACCGATATATATTTAGTATGGTTCTATCCTTTACTAGAAACACCCCCGACTTCCCTCCCTTTCCCTCTGTTGTGCCAGTAGCCGATCACCAACGAACCCCCTCTTTCCCCCTTGCTGCGTTGGCAGGCAATCATCACTCGGCCTCCCTCTCTTTCCCCTCTGCTGCACCGGCAATCGACCACAACTCGATCTCTCCTTGTGCCATGTCGTTAACCCCTGACTCCCCTCCCTGTGTCGTGCTGCGATTACCACTTTCCGTTGTTTGAATCCCTCCACCATCACCTACCCCACTTCCTTCTCTTTTTGAGGCAAACTCCAATCTCACCTTCTCTGTTTTGACCGTCTGAGGTAACCCAGCAGCAGTTGCTGCCACCCAGACCTAGTAAAGCAGGCCCAGACAGCAAAGTCACTAGGCCTAAACCTAGGTTTGCTGCCAGCCAGGCACAACAGCAGGCCGAATCCCAATCTGCAAGCAAATATGACCCCGAACCTAGTTTGAGCCTAGTCTGTTAAGCAGATTTGAGCCTATACCACTACTGGCCCAAGCCCATTGACAGCCTTTGAAGTGTATTCTTTTGTGGATCTAAGCCTTGTTGATCTAGTTTGTTCGTACACTTTGTGAAAGAATTTGTGCATTCAATCTCTACCATGGATCTCTCTTGAGAAGCTTTAGTACTCATCTCCGTGCTTCAATCAGTTCTTTTGCATCGCTCCCACAATCTGCACCCGACAAGGAATCATTGGTTAGATTTTTCCTTTTCAAAACTAATCTAGTATGCTAGTTCATTGACGTACAAAAACTGCTAGATTACAATAGGTCTATCATAACTATGGGTGCATAAAATATTCACCCCTTACTCGACTGTATGAGCAAATATTTGAATTTTTCACTCAAGTACAAATTTCAAAGGACTCGCTTCGAGGGAGCGGAGTACAAAATGTATATCAGGAGATTGCGGGGAAATCCGTCTTTGATCCTTTGATACTCGATTTCGAAGTACAAAGATTACAACAAGTGAGGAAATGAAAAGAGAAGAGCGTTGCGGTGCTTGATCCTTCCGGGCTTCGCGCGTGATCGGCTAGGGGCTTTGCTTTACTCTTCTTCTCCTAGAATCTTCACTTGTTCTTCGCTTGTTCTTCGACTTGCTTGGACTTGATTCTTCAATTTTCCATCTTCTTCTTCGATCTTTGGTCTTCGATTTTCTTTGGTTTGCTTCGATCTTCGATTCTTCTTCTCCGGGATTTCTTGGAGCTTTGAAGTATCTTCAGTCGGGAGCTTTGTAGGATCTTGTTGCTATGGCCAAAGATCATTTCTTCTCTTCTTGTCACTCTTTTTATAAGGGTCGAAGTAGTTATTGTAGAGAATAACTACTTCGGGTGGTTGAAGCAACCTCCTGGTGGTTTCTATAACTTCCCTTGGATGGTTAGAGAAACTTCCAGGTGGTTTACATAACTTCCTTGATGGTTAGGATCATATTCGAGTGGTTTTGTAACTTCCACTGGTAGCTTAATCCTTTTGAGCTTGAGTGAACCGGTCTGATTAAAACGACTTGTGGTTCGGGTCTTAAATCCGAATCGACTTACTGCGACTTAGATTTTAACCAAGTTAACTCTTGATCCGGTCCTTTCTGACTTGGTAGGTTCAATGAGTTTGTCGAAATCTAGCGTAAGCTTACTTGTAGGAGCTTAAGCTTGATTATTCTTCGGTCTTGTATATCGGCTTGTCGAAGGATGCTCATCTCTAAGTATCATTCTATTGACTTAGATATAGCCTTTGGACGATAGGGATATAGTACTTTCCTTACTCTCAGACTTGGTCAAATTTCAGAGCGTAAGGAAGCAAGAAAAATTTCCTTGGTCATCAAGGAAATAAAGTATAAGGAAGCAAAATTTCCCTGGTCATCAGGGAAATAAAGTCTTCCAGACTTAGCCAAATTTCTGAGTGTAGGCAAAAATTTCCCTGGTCATCAGGGAAATAAAGTCTTCCAGACTTAGCCAAATTTTGAGTGTAAAGCAAAATTTCCCTGGTCATCAGGGAAATAAAGTCTTCCAGACTTAGCCAAATTTCTGAGTGTAGACAAAAATTTCCCTAGTCATCAGGGAAATAAAGTGTAAGGAAACAAAAATTTCCCTGGTCATCAGGGAAATAAAGTCTTCCAGACTTAGCCAAATTTTTGAGTGTAAAACAAAATTTCCTTGGTCATCAGGGAAATAAAGTCTTCTAGACTTAGTCAAATTTCTGAGTGTAGAGAAAAATTTCCCTGGTCATCAGGGAAATAAAGTATAAGGAAGCAAAATTTCCCTGGTCATCGACTTAGCCAAATTTCTGAGTATAGAGAAAAATTTCCCTGGTCATCAGGGAAATAAAGTGTAAGGAAGTAAAAATTTCCCTGGTCATCAGGGAAATAAAGTCTTCCAGACTTAGCCAAATTTTTGAGTGTAAAGCAAAATTTCCCTGGTCATCAGGGAAATAAAGTCTTCCAGACTTAGCCAAATTTCTGAGTGCAGAGAAAAATTTCCCTGGTCATCAGGGAAATGAAGTATAAGAAAGCAAAATTTCCCTGGTCATCAGGGAAATAAAGTCTTCCAGACTTAGCCAAATTTCAGAATGTAAGGAAGCAAAATTTCCCTGATCATCAGGGAAATAAAGTCTTCCAGACTTAGCCAAATTTCTGATTCTCTAGCTTTAGGCAATATTTCAATGTCTACATCGGCATTACAATCAAAACACTATGAAGAAGTACCAAGCAGAACCCTTTCGAAAAGGGGAATGCACCAAGCCACCCATTCGAAAAGGGGAACAAAACAAGCAACCCCTCTGGAAGGAGGGACGCACCCAAAAGCAACAAATTACTATTGTTCTCAAACCGACTCAGAAGTGATACCTGTCTACTCCGGATAGGTTAAGCTTGCACCACCCAATGAGGGGGGACAACTATCCGGAAAGGAGAGGTCGAGGTTGCACCGTCCCATGTGGGGGGACAGTTGCCCTTATAGTATTGGTCGAATTCGCACCGCCCCATATGGGAAAACATGTGCCTTGTAAGAAACATACCCTCCCCTCCTTCAGGATTGAACTATTAAAGAAAGGGTAGGGAGTCACACTGAGAAAAGGGTTGGTGAATCTTGTAAACTCTACAAGAATATATCATCCTCTAAAAGAATAAAAGCACACCCTTCAAGCATATTCTAAGCTTCTTACACTTCTCTCCACGAACCTCCATGCCCAGAGAAAAAGGAAAGACTTGAGGGCACCGCACCCATTATAAGGGCCTCAACCCATTCGTCGTTTCCTACTAGAATCTAGGTAACAAGCCAGGAGCCCAAACTCCATGAAGCCAAAGCATACTCCACGGACTGTAAGTTCCCACCGCATTGTCCTCGTTTCGCTTCACACCTCAAGAGGGAAGAGCACAAAGAAAGGAATCCAGGATACTCTCTTCCGGAGAAGCATTCTATCGATCTTGTGGGAAGGTTTTCTCCAACAAACCTCCCCCCATAATACCCACATCAATTATACTACTTTTGAAAGCCGATTATGGAGATTGGAACTTTTTTCTTCAAATCTTTTTGAGCAAAATAAATTTCGTATTAATGGCAAAGTGAATCCTAGTCATCAAATTCTAAGGATTTTCGTCGATCAATTATTTGCATAATTTTACGTGCTTGGAAATACGTGAAAAAAAATTAGACCTTTAATTATAAATTCTTTGCTATTTGAGTATTCGCCGTAATCGAAGTTTGCACGCATATGAATTTGTGTTCGTAATCATTGAGCATCTGAATTCTTAGTTGATCTCTTGTTCCACTCACTTGCACGCATTCTCTGCAAATTGAGTTCCTTCATGTATAAATTGCCATGTGGTTAAGTTTTGTACTTGGATTTTCATAACCATTAAAAAAATTAGAATCCCTCATGCATGATTTAAGGTTATTGGACATTATTTCGGTGATAAAGGACGGCATGGTTTATATTTTCATTATTTCTTAATCAAATAGGAACCATCAGCTGCATTCATTTCTTTATGTTCATTGTTTCATCGTAAGCTGGTTATTCATTATCAATCATTATTGAATCTTTTTAATGGTAGGCACAACTTTACTGTATCACTGAGCATTACTTGAGGAGAACAAATCTTCTTGTTATGCATAGAACGGCAGACACAGAGCTGGCTGTTGCTGATGCAATTAACGTAGAAAAGGAGATCTTTGAAAGGTCAAACAGCAAGTTGGTTTATGTAAACCTTTGCTCACAGTTTCTGTCTCAACTTTCTAAAAAGCCACGATCCGCTGAAACAATTGCCCGCGAGTCTTCAGCAGCCTCTACAGAGGGCAACGATCGGGCAGCAGAAGAAGCATCCTCCAACCATGCCGACACAGAATGCAGCAAGGTGGAGGAAGCGTTGAGATTGGCTGGTCTTTCTTCGGATTCTCCTCCAAACAGTCCATACAGGCCTGTGAACGGCCCAGATGAAGATGAGATTCCAGTTAACGTCAGAGAGGACGCTCTTGAGAATGTTCTTGATATAGCTACCTACACTGAGTTGGATATATATGGAGATTTTGAGTACAATCTGGAGGATGAGGGTTATATCGATTCTACCACCATGGCTAGTGCTTTGAAAGTGTCAAAGGTACAACCAGAAAATGGAGACTCGAGAATTAAGGTTGTGCTCTCTACTCGTAGAGGTGGAGGATCAGATAACTTTCTGGACTCTGAACATGATACTCCAAAACTTAAAAATTCTGAAGCAGCAATGGATGGCCATGAAAACTTGGAAACTGTTCAGGCCCCATCTGATCCTTCCACCGTGTTAGAATGTAGAAGAGAATGCAGCCCAGGAGATACAACAGTAGAGGTCAGGAAAGACGTTCATGGTTGTTTAGAACCATTTCGAGGGGAAGTATATAAAGAAGTTTCTTTAGCAGAGTGCGAAGAGTTGTACGGGCTAGAGAAGGAACCTTTGGTAAACAGAATGCCTAGCAGTGAAATGATAGGGGAGCCGAGTAATATGAAGATGGCACGAGCGGGCAGCAGTTTAAGCGAAACTGAACATTGTAGGTCAAAGGATGGGACGACGGTGTCCGAGTTTGAGACCCAGAGCTGCACCGAAAATATCTCTGCTGGTGTTAGGCCACTTTTAAACTACGAGTCTCATGGACAGGAAAAGTCACCTCATTCGATGACGAGTGAAAATATCCCAGAGGAAAGGGTGAAGAGCATCAAAACCGAATTCTCTGATTCCACTCATTCCATATCCAAAAAGGTACAGAGACAATTTAACTTTGTTTTCTTCGTTCCGGAAGTTTCTCCTAAAATTTGCATTATTCGCCTGTTTATGTGGCTTCACCTATGAGTTTTGGGTGGGTGGACAATAGGAAAGGATGACAAGAATTTTCGTCAAATCCTCCAAGATTGAAGGTGTGGGCTTTATCTTTAGAGGATTTGACATGAGGTTGACAGCCGGTCGGAAAATTCTTGTCAGTCTTCCCCATTTATCGACCCCATCTTGATGGGATAAAGACGAGGAGGAGTCATCCGGTTTCTTCTGTTTCAGGTGGAGGCATACGTTAAAGAACACATCAGGCCGCTGTGCATAAGTGGGGTGATATCGGTGGAGCAATACAGGTGGGCTGCAGGGAAAACAATAGATAAGGTGATGAAATACCATTACAAGGCCAAGAATGCAAATTTTCTCATCAAAGAAGGGGAGAAGGTGAAGAAGCTAGCAGAGCAGTACGTCGAGGCGGCTCAGCAAAAGAAATTGGAGTAGGGGTCCTCTGTTTATCTCCTTTATTTCGAGGCGTGATTTCCCTTTCAAGGTACCATTCTGCAAATCCTTTGCACTAAGAGGTTCCGAAAGCAATTCGGTTGTTTCTGTACCATGAAAAATTAGTCTTTAAAACAGTTTAACATGACCATGCAGGCCTGTATATGATTGTATAGGCGTCCTGTGTCTGTTTTGGTCTGGAGATGGAACTGTGCTGGAGCTGCACAAAAGCTGAGGTGGTCTTTTACGTGTAACCCCCTACGTTTGTAGTAATTGCAGAGAACTACCTCATGTATTATCACTATTTGAAAATCAACTCCCTCATTGTTACCTTGATCTCCAAATCCTATCCATGGTGCCTGTGTTGTTTGGATGTTGGTTGATTCTGGTACCAGACAAGCCCAACCCTTACCCTGATGTGGCACCCGATCACAGTTGTTCTGTTGCCTGCTGGTCGGGGTTGAGTGCGATTCACCGCCGTCAGCTCTTAGGATAAAATTTTGAAAAACGGGCTCGCTGTGTCGCATTTTCCATTTATGAAGGAGTGCAGTTGTACATGACTCCAACCATGCCACCAAAAAGGGGGTTGCTATTTGCACCCACCTAATTACTAGGGCCTCCAAATTCATATGGACACCACGGTCCGATTTCTGTGTTTACGAGGGCCCCTATTTTGATAGGATACCCAACATACGATCTTCTCCGCTGCATCCCCCTCCCCACCTGACCGCCATCGATATCGCCACGTACATCCTCCTCCCCTTTCTTCCTCCTATATCTCCTATTGTCACTGCCAAAACCCTAACACTTGTACTGGTGGTATTGCCGACAGCAGGGAGCCACCAACGCAAGTTCAAGGTGGATTAGGGTTTCAGTGAGGAAGATGGAGAAGGAAGAGAGGAGGGTGAACGAGGAGGAAGAAGAACAAGAGGAAGAGGAGGCAGCGGTGATTTGAACACGCAAGTAGTAGCGGACGTGGCAGCCTTTGACCCCATCAATCCACCTAGGGAGCTTCAGGGACAAACGGTATTTAATTTCTGTTAGGTCAGGGGCCATAGTTATTATTAAATCACCCTTTGGATGTTTTTACCAGCCTAAAACTAAACATACAAGTGAAGACATTCTAGAGCCAGAAATGGGTTGCGCAATCCATACCGATTCAAGTCTTAGTAAAATAAACGGCTAGAGATGCGTTACGGTGCTCTGATCAAACAACATAAAGGTAAGTATTGATAAATGATTTCACAGTGTTCTGATCAAACAACATAAAGGTACGTATTGAGAAATGATTTCACAGTACGTGTTCTGATCAAACAACATGCCGGTAGGGAGGTGACTCAAGTATTGAGAAATGATTTCACAGAGATGCGTTACAGTGTTCTGATCAAACAACATAAAGGTAGGGTGTTGACTCAAGTATTGAGAAATGATTTCCCAGAGACCATTGTCCATCATCATAATAAAATCCCCATACCTTTGATTAAAAAGAAAAATCGTAAACATACCCCCATAACATAAGTGAATGCTACAAGCTGATCAGTCCTGTAAACCGAAACACAGGCAGTGAATCCAATCCAGCCGCACACACTTTCATCCGATAGCTTTGCGAAAGAAAGAAAAAAAAAAAGTTATTATTAAACACTTTCACACGAGCTCAACTCCCAGTATGCATTGTGTTTCCAACCCTTGCCAAACATCTCTCCCCCCTAACCCAAATAATTAGAAACATACATTGGCAGAGACTGTCAATTATGAAGTAGGATGAAGAAACAAACAATTTACATGCCACATTGAACCCACTTTCAGGTGCAGAGATTGGGGATGCACGCTCCAGACTCGGAGTTCTGCTGCTCCTTCCATATCCGGCCCGTGACGCGCAGCTTCAGCTCCTTCCTGTCTCCCCCAGAGAAGAAGAGCGCCATGTTCCTCTGGATGATGAGCCCGTCGTGGCTGTCCCGGACTTTCCGGTGGCTGTCCCGGATGCTCCGGGGGGTCCCTTCCCATATCAGCTTCCGCCCGTTGGCCCCGACCTCGAGGCTGTAGCTGTAATTCCTTGCCTCGTTCTCGTCGCCCATGAACCGCAGGAACGCCATGTACACCGGCGCCATCCCTAACTGGAAGGCCTCAAAGTGTAGGCAGAAGTACTGCCCGAAACAGTTGAATACCTGAGAAAGGGGGGAATTATGAACGGCCTTCACGGGAAAGAGGAATACATATAGCAGTAATAAGCCATTAAAAACCCTAAGCTCCTCAATGGCAGATCATTGGATTTCTTGTGAAGCAACCCCCTCTAAAATCCGTGCTGATGCAGTAAAAGTTGGTAGAACGAGCATACTTACAGTCAGCATCCAGGTGGCATTCTCGACCTCTCGTGGATTGGACTTCACGTACCGATGGTTGAACGTGCACCCGGTGTGCATGTCTACCTTGTGGTCATCCCTTAAATGGGCAACCAAGAAAGGAATATCCCCCACCACAGGGCATTCAGATCCTGCGTACGGACAGTTGTAAGGTCTGAAGTTACACTGGGATTCATGCTTGAGCTTGCTGTAGTACGGGAAAATCCCCGGGCAACCCAGGGTGCAGTACTTGCACGGAAGTTCGAGTGACGCCGCCACCTTTTCCAGTGCTAAGCACCTGATGTCCCCAAGCTCTTGTCTGCAAGTAGGGCAACGGTTGTGCACCCTTGATTTACACGTCGAACAGAGTGTGTGCCCGTTGTGGCACTGAAACAAACAGGGACTTGGTTATCAATGCAGAAAGTGACGTAATTTGGAACACTTTTTAGGATGGCAATGATGTTTCCCTACTACTTACAACATTATTAGACTGATATACTTCTGTGCCTTCTCGAGTTTAAATTGTTAGAACCATTAAATCAACACCATCAACACCTTATGCCAATTAGAATTACTCAATAAACGTCAAAAAGTCGTACTTCTTCCAAGATGAGAATTATAGCAGACAATTATAAAGCACTAAATTGAAAATCAGAGAGAGAGAGAGAGAGAGAGAGAGAGAGAGAGAGCATAAAAGATATTTTACCGAAAAACTTTACTTACCATGAGGAAAAGAAGTTAATGACTCAAGTCTACTGCCCAAGTTTTGATCAGATAAAGAACCTATACTCAAAACTACAATGCTAATCATGTGCTTAAGGTCATATGTGACATAAGATTTTTTTACTTATCCACAATATTATCACCAGGAGGTTCAAAAAGAACTTGAAAAGAAGATTAGGTCACTTTGGTAATTTCACTAATTAAAAAATATGTATATAAGATGAATTCCTTGGTTATAATATCAAAGTGACATAAAAATGCCAACCTGATCATTACAATCTAACTGCAACCAAGAGCTCACATGATTGGTACATTTGGACCATCAATCCAAGGAAACAGAACACTATATACCCCTTAGGTATCCTATTGGTAGATTACAATAATTAACACTTCTAATATGCACCGTAATAGAGCTCCCAAAGGTGCAAACATCAAAAAAGAGAACAAAAGAGTAACATCTTTTTTATATAGGTAGATATCATACAAAGGGAATGTTGTTTCACCGTCTTAATATTTGTGCTTATTTGTGCTATAATGATGAATGCACTGCCTATATCAATCTTGCCCTCTACCCTCTTTGTGTATACTCTTTCTGCTCTAGGGGAGCCATAAGGTGGCTCCCTAGTTACAAGAGCTTAAACTCTGTGATAGATAAGATAGGTCTCCCTACTGCTAATTGGAGCTTGCTCCTCAGGCCCCTTCCTTGCCAAGTTGCTTTGATCAGATTTTCGGCACCAACCTTAGACGATTGATGTCTTACTGACAACCATTCAGACATTTTGGTCGATCTTTTTGTGAAGTCTTCTTAACTAGAAACTAGTGTCAATATTTTTGTGGGTCTTTTTAGCTAAAGTTGTGCTCCATAGTTGTTATCATGTTTAATAGGGTAAGACTTGAGCGATGATGACAATGATACCATCCATCTCAAACACTACAATGGAAAGTGTACTATGCTATGGTCTACTCAAGGATTGAGAATATGGGTTCGGGCCGGATTGGGCAAAAAAACGAACCAGTTTGGGCTCAGATTCGGGTTTCGTTAGGTCGATTTGACTATTTTGGTAAAAAATATTTTTTAAAAAAAACTGTAAATTAGGATATGATTTGCTTGTTTCATGCTCAAATCGGTCATTTAAGATCCAAGTCTTATGATATATGAATTATGAAATAACCGTTAACTACATATATATTATTCAAACTAATAGAACGTTGATATGAACCAAATCTGAATCGGACCCTCGAGGGCATAATATGTGGTTCTGATCGGTCAAAATCCGAACAGATTCGGGTTCAGACAAACCGTCAAACCATGGGTCTACTACTATTTTCTCATGCAAACATCATTAAGGCCATTAACTTTAAAAAGTTTGAAAATAAAAAATCCTAACATGGTTGTGGATCCCTATGCCAAGAAAAAGGCCTTCAACTGCAGCAATGAAGAGTTATTTAAGTGGAAGCACCTATGACTGGTGCTCGGCTGCTCGCGGAGCAGTTTGGGGTGGAGTGGGTTGGGTATGCTAAGGAAGGAGGGAGGTTCAGTTGGGGGAGCAATGGGAGAAAAGGGAGGGTTGTGGGAGGAAATAGTGGCGGAGCACAAGCTCACACCCACAAAATAGGATGAGGTGCAGGAATTGGTGGTTCGCTGACAATGTGGCAGAGTCCTACTTGGACAACATCAAGAGCACCAGGGAGCACGGGTTCTTGGGGTTCTGCAAAATTTATTCTGCTTCAATTCTTGGATCGATGAGATGAAGGCTTACAGTTCCCTGAAATGGTTTTTCATCTATTTTCCTTTCCTCAATAACGATATATGAATCTATAGTCAAAGCAGTGTTCTAAATGGCTCAAGAGACACATGAGGCGCAAATGTCTCCTAGAGCCTAAGCACAACTCAAGACGCGCGCCTGATTGAAGTAAGGTGCATATATATATATATATATATATATATATATATATATATATATATATATATATATATATATATATATATATATATATATATATATATATATATATATATATATATATATTCAAAACACATAACTAGACTAAGAAAATGAATCTTAAGACAAAAAATAAATTGGATAGATCGTTACTGCAACAACACAAATGTTGTAGCCTTGTAGGTTTGAATTACGGCTCTAAATAAGCCATTTAAAATATATTAAATCTTCAAATATGTATAGTTCAAATTCAATAACCAGTTATAAGATATCAAATGTGATATTATAGAAAACAAAAATAAATTGTGAATGATTGAATGTGTTATTTCATCCGTGTGCTTGAGCACATGCTTCTAAATCAGTATGAAATGTGCAAATCGAGAAAGAAAAGAAAATTCATTGAATCCTGTAATAGTTGAAATAATATCAAAGTTATCAAATCCAACCCACAATTGCTCATATGGTCCTATCTAAGAACTATAACAAATAATTTTGAATGTAAATAATATTCAATCAATGTGCCAATATTCAGACTACTGTAATCAAGAATCAAATCTACTTAATAACTTAATCATATTGCCAAAAATATCGATTGCAAACACATAACTGCACATGGTTCAACTAGACGCGCATTTTTTGCATCTGAAGCCTAGGAGCGCGCCTTTCTAACAGAGCCTGACCTTGTGCTTTTTGAGGCACAGGGGGTGAGCCTAGTTGAGCTTGAGCCTAGGCGCGCCTTTAATAACACTGAGTCAAAGCACAAGATAGTTCCCACGCTTGAAGATCTAGTGAATACTTATAGGAGTGAATTAATATTGTAAAGAGCTATGAAGTTTAATTTGGAAATTGTTTTGTTTCACTTTTTAATGGGTGTTGGTTTTGGTTTTATAGGTTAGGGAAGAAAAAAGTAGATAAAAACAAGAGTGGTCATGAATGAAGATGGCGATGATGATGGTAGCAATGACAAAGATAAGAAATATGTCGTGCTTGATGATGGAAATAGTTTGACATGGCAAGGGACGAGCTAGTGGCAGTGGTCAACGTGCAGGTCTGCCAGGTCTGAAGAAGAAGACACTAGATTTCCAGCTTTCTCCGCAAGGCCTTCCTTGCCAAGTTGCTTTGATCAGGTTTTAGGCAATAACCTAAAAGGATTGTCTAACTAATAGCCAGTCAGGAAATTTTGGTCGATATTTTTGTGAAATATTTTAGGGTTAATGTGTGAGAGGTCCCTGACAACAGATCAATCCTATGAACAGAACGCCTCATAGTTTCATTTAGCCTAAGATCCCTGCTTTTGTTGTTAAACCCGAAACTACCCCCGTTTCTTCTCCCCTATCTCCCGAGCATCTCCAGCGGTGGCGGTGGCAGCGGCGGTAGCTGCAGCAGAGGCGGTGGGGGATCGGCCAACAGCTCCGGCGACGTTCGGTGGCGGTTTGGCGAGATCTCAGGTCTAGGGTTCATCCCATGACTTGTAGATCTCAAGGTTAGGGTTAGGGTTAGGGTTAGGTTCGGTTAGGTTCGGCGGTGGCGGCAGCATTCGGTCGCAGCGAGTAGCTCCAGCGGCGGCGTTCGGTGGTTCAGTGGCAACGTTCGGTGGATCGGTGATGGCGGTGATTCACTGGGTCTTCGTCCACAGCATTTCAAAGTCCTTATGCTTAAAAGCATCTCCTTAAAAAGAGTTTTCACGAACTCCCCTATCTTTTTAACTAGAAACTCAATGTCAATCTTTTAGTGGTCTTTTTAACTAGAGTTGTGCTCCATAGTTGAAATCATCTTAATAGGGTAAGACTTGAGCGATAATGATGATGATATCATCCATCCCTAATACTGCAATGGAAATCGTACTATGCTCTGATCTACAACTATTTTCTCATGCGATCATGCAAACATCCTTAAGGCCACTCCTAAAAACTCTTATGACTTAATTTTTAAAAATTATCCAAATTTGTAAGGATTTTTTTTTAATTTAAAAAAAATCAAAACCAGAACAACATAAACTCCAGTTGAAACCACCAGAAACCAATATACAAGGGTCAGACCGAAACCGAAAAATGAAACGTTGAATTATATTCCTACTAGTGCGAAATCCTGATGAAACCTTGGAGGGGCATCGGTCGTAAGATTTCCCCCAACGACTGTGTGCACCTGAAGAAGTTTCTATGGCACTACAGTTAATGGACATTTGTCATATATTATAGTATAGTTATGGGTTTGCCTTTTCCTTGAAGATGAAGAAACTCATTCTTATATAAAGGGAAGAACGGTGAACAATTTTCTTAGCTTGTGCTGAAATTATATTAAACCCAGTTAGTATTATTGCACAACTTTCCTTTCTCCTCACAATCCCTTGATTTTGTGAGACATTTATTTGATCTGGTTTCTCGGGCCTATATCGATCTCAATCACTCATCGCAACTAGGTGAAGTGGCATCTTACGCACAAAGTACACCCTAGGGACTATGGATCCCTTGTTTATTTCTCCTCATGTTTAGGATACTTGTCATAAAATCACAAGATTTGTGTCAGCATTCCAGGTATCACTGCCAACCTACCATCAGAAATCTATCTTATTGATTCAAGATAGAAAGCCATTAACTAAGAAAATTTCAAATGATAAGAGAAACTTAGTTGAACCTGTAAAATTGTTGATAATTAGGGAGAGATGGTCTGATCATTGCAATTTGATACCACAGCACATTGGAAGTTGAGAGTATTACTGTGGTAATGAAATTTTGGAATAGAAGATTTTGCATCACTCTCCCTTAGCTATCCATGGGGAAATTACAATGAGTCGTATCAAATATGCAAGACATTTAGGACAACATAAAATGGGATAAGTCAAATTCTTTAGGATGAATTGGCACACTAGCCCAATTTTAACCTTTCGTGTGGTTAAGTATAGTGATGTCATCTTTTACATGGTAGTTAAAAAAGGGTGGAAGAGAATCAAAAAATTAAGACGCCAAGGACTAATAATACATTCTACATAATTATGTTCTTACATGTTATTGTTACGGTCTACTCATATGCATAGACTATTAAAAAGTGGCTAAAATTGGAAGATCCACGTACGAGGTTGTGGAGTGGGAAGCTTCATGGGTCCAGATCTCGTGATTCCATGAACCCTTAAAAAGGGGCTAGATCGTGCGCTTGCTGAATGATATGCTTTCCTTTATCATGGAGTAGGAAGCTTACTAAAAAGATAATATTTCGCCCTCGAGTGGTCTAACCACGTGGTCGTGGGCCTATTCCATTGTTAGGTAGATTTACCAGCAAACTATTACTGCGAGTTATCAACAGTCAAAGATTAGACACACGATTTACGTTAAAAAACTTTTCTTAATACAGGGGGAACAAAACCACGGGGCAAAACGACCGAATTTACTATCATCTAAAGTCTATTACATTTTAATTGTCCATTAGGTTCTCTCAAACACTCAATCATAGAACATGGATTAGAGTGTACCCTTCGAGTTGGTCGATGATGTTGGGCTAACTATCGGAGGGTGACTCCATGGCAGCCGACCGAGGTATTCCCTGATTCTTCAAACTCTCTCCATGGAGTACTCGTCTCTCATATACATTATACTTCACACATCTCTCACGGTAACGCAAACTCTCACATTTATGCACACACACTCGTACATATATATATATATATATATATATATATATATATATATATATATATATATATATATATATATATATCACTGTTCTAAAAACCGGTCAGGGCGGCCGCTAGGCGTTTTAGGGGGTTGGTCGCTCCGCTTCAGCATTAAGCGGCACTGCAGGCGGGTTGAACAAAGGTGGGCGCCTAGGCGGGATCCGACCCGCCTAGGCGGGTGCCAAGCAGTCTCCAGGCAGGCGGGCTTTAGGCGAGCAGATTAGTAATAATTTTTCATAAAACCCCGACCCCACTCGATCCCTTCCTCCCTTTTCACTACATAACTAGATATCCTAGATATCCCAAAGGCTCAAAAGCTGCTTTCTTTTTCCTGCCTCGCAGTCAATCCTGACCCCACCCGATCCCCTCTTTCCTTTTCATAAAACTTTTATATTCAGATCGGTTGTTTTGATGTTTGCATATGTAAAACTTTCTATTATTGTTTTTTTATATAGAATTATGAATCTATATATATACATACATATAGAATATATAGAATATATTTTACATAGGTGGGCACCCGCCTTTTTCTCCGGGCGCCCGACTAGTCGTCCGCCTTCCGCCTTGAAACCACTTGACCACCTGTCTTCCGCCTTCCGTTTTTTAGAACATTGATATATCATAGTCATTGCCGGAAGAGGGGATGAGGTTGCCTCCTCCCCACTTGTCATCGTCGGAAGAGGGGAAGAGGATGTAGCTGCCTCATCCCCTTACGTTGTCGTCGTCGGTGAAAGGGAGGAGGAGGTGGTTACCTTCTCCCCTGTAAATCTATGGGGGTGGGGTTGCGGCTCCAGCCTCTATTGTTATCGTCGTGAAGATGAAGGGGCTCTGAGAGATCGAGATCAAAGGGGTAACCCAAGGGCTCCTCCTTTTGCTAATGTTGTTCTTTTCCTCCCTCTCAAAGAAGGCTTCCCCTTTCGTTACATTGGAGGAGGAGAGGGGCTAGCGTCTCCACCCCTTGCAGTCGTCGATGCACCTGAACCCAAGAGGAGATCAGGGGTGGAGGGGAGGGAACTCCGGCTCCACCTCCCCCTCTACCTCGATGCGGTTGCTGCTCCCCTTCGAGGATGTGCTCCAGGTTGAACCAGAGTTGAGGAAGGGGAACCAGATCAATGGATAGAAACGAGGGGGGGATCGAAACAGTGTAGTTAAGGCGAGCGAAGGCGCCCGCCTGAGGCGAGAGGCGAGACAAGAGCGCCTCGCCTGGATTGAGGCGAGAGCATGTATATAAGTCGACTTGAGGCGCCCGCCTTATACCCTGAGGCAGTCAAGGCACCCACCTCATTTAATTGACGGTTTAGGTTGAAGCCAAACTGAATCACAACGGTCCTTTCGCATGACGTTTGGGACTAAGTATGATTCACTAGTTGGGTTGGGTGTAACAGATAGTTATGATTCAATTTTAGCTTTAACCTATCTGATCCTATGAATTTATAACCTCAGAGGATCCCTGTGGATTCAAATCTTCCACACGATTGAGCGAGATAAAAAAGAACTCGTGGCGATCGGGCAGGTTAGGGTTTAAACTTTGGGACCGCCTTCAGCGTCCGTAACGAAATGAGTATAATGTTGCCCATCAAAACTCTCTTTTCTCAGTTTTTTAATAAAAATTTAGATTCAGTTGTATTGTGTCCTAATTCTTTATATATTTACTTCAAATCTTCAATTCATGTTTTTTTCATCTTACCTACAGACATCAAGACCTAGATCCCAATCTATATTATTTAGATTTATAGTTTTAAAGATGAGGATGATATAAATTATAGAACTTAATGATGATGAGTTTTATTGATGTTTGATGGCACATGCTATATGATTATGCGAATTTGTTTCAACTAGTTATTTTATAGTGCGTGCGTGTGTGTGTGTATATATATAGTTATTTTGCATGCCTTTTTTCAATCAGGCGCTCGCCTCGCCTCTCGCCTCAGGCGCCAGTAAGGTTGAGCGCCTTGAGTCCACCTTAACGGCTTGACCACACTGGATCGAGATCGGGCCACTTGGTGCTGGGGATCTGAGAGATAGAGGTGAGAGGGGGATCAAGATCGGGCCACCAGAGAGAGTGCTCGAGATCTAAAATGCAAAATTGGCAAGCAGTTTTAAGTGTTTCAAACAAGAAAAATAATATAAAAAACATTGCACAAAAAAAGAAGATATACTATTTTTATAGAAGTACGACAAAATCTTAGAATGGATGACAAAGTAAAATATGTATGCTTCCTAGAACAAAGAGGAAATGTAGTTACTAGTTATATGTGCGAACATGTTCCAATACACTATTTGCTACATTCACAATTTTTAATAAATAATACAATTTTCCTGCAGATGTTTAGGAGATCAAACAAAACCGTATGGCATCTGTAATGGAATATAACTTAGGAAGCATGGATACTTCGAAACAGGATGTGTGTTCGTGTCGGATACGTATCGGATACGGATACGGATACGGCTGGATACGTATTGGATACGGCTGAGGAGTATCTAAATTAAAAAATAAAATAAAATAACCTGGCTATGGCAGGGACGACTGGTGTCATTTTTTTGTTTATTTTTGGACAGAGTCACTTAAAAATAGGTTGGACCGACGGATTCAAAAGTCATAACTGAACCTAGGTTCACTTATAACTCATGAGGCCTCAACCAAGGGTCGGATCCCCCCGATCCTCTTATACCTCCATCCTCTACTCCTCTGACACACTAACTGCCTGACCTCCCGGACGATGCTTAAGCTATCCGACGAGGAAGTTAGGGCTCTTCGCCTACTCCAATGCCTTTGGTACCCCTTGTGGGCCTTGACACCAACTTATTTTCATATGTGAAGGACATCTAGACTAGGGGTATAAACTTTCTAGTATTCTAATATACATACAAAATTAATTAATTAATTAATTATATATATATATATATATAATTTGGCGTATCCTTGCCGTATCCATGTCCTACTTTTTGGGATTTGTCGGTGTCCTATGTCCATATCCGTATCCGTGTCCATGCTTCATAGAATATAACCATGAACAACAAAATATGCTTGAAACATCACCATAAAGTTGTCTACCAATCAAACAATGAAACGATTAACTAAAGAATACAAGCTAGCTCTAAAAAAATCAGAATGCATATTCATGAAAAGAGGATTGTCGTCATCCAAGTATATCCCATTAATATCAGGTCGGCCATGGAGAACATCAAGAAAAAGATTGACAAAATATTTCCGACCGATTGGCAAGAGAAGTACATATCAAGAAGCCTAGAAGACTAGTCAGCAGGTTTGGAGACCTACCATATTGATTAAGCAGTTTAAACTCATGCAACCATGAAAAAACCCTCAAATAGGGTACAAGGCATCCACAAAAGAGGATGAGAATTAAATAATAATAATAATAATAATAATAAAAGAATCACAGCACACATCAGAACTATAAACTTATCCCATGAGACTACTTTAAAACATGTTGCATTTGAAATTTGTCAATCCTTTAGATCAAGCCTGCACCTATCAAAATGCCACGTATCTTCTTTTAATCTTAAAATTCAATCAAGATTCATAACATATATCGAGCATGCACGTCAAATATTTATGTAAAGGTGCTAATAAATAGAATAATCAGAATTATTTGAGCTTTGAATCAATGAATTTTTTAGAGCATCCATCCTCAGACAAGCATCAAGATAAGATTATCGAGACCCATAACTCCAAAATTTAAAGTACTTCAAGTAAGTGAACCAAATGTCGGAACATTGATTTTCGGCCCACAACCATTCCACACCATCCCAACTTATCTGCATTCTATGTCACTGAAGTATCAAAAAATGTCCTATAATACCAAATCATTCTTGACCAACATCAGATTCTTCCAGACCAACATCCTCAAACAGCCATCAAAAACTAGAAACCCATAACCTCAAAGATTCAAGACAAAAGTAAAATCGCGCATAAGATCAACCAAAAATTTGGGCAATGATAAAACTTCATAGGATTTCCAGAAGACAATTTGAAAAAAGAAAAAACTCATGAACCAATAAAGAAATTTCTCTGTAAACATGCCTCGAAAAAAAAAAAAAAATCCCTACATATAAAACACTTAAAATGTTAGATCAATGGATTCCGGAAATTACAGCACGGCAATCATCAATTATACCCGCCCATATCCACCCAAATACGTCCAAACCCACAAATTGGGAAAACCCAATTGACACGAATTACACAGACACACGAAACCAAACCCCCTAAAACACCCAAAAGATGCTACATTTTTGCCGATTTCACCACCACCGCTCCAGATCGCCAAAAATTTCAACCAGAAACTAAATCTCCGGAAAGAAGAAAAACCGAACCTGGTGGATCGGGGGGTACATGGAATTGGTGCAGACTGGGCACTCGAGCAGCTCGTGGACGCTGGCAACCGGGGAGATCCCGGGAGCAGCGATTCCGCCGCCGTTGCTCCCATTGCCGCCGCCGCCGCCTTGGGCCTTCGAGTACTGGTGGTGGGAATGGGCGGCCTCCTCCTCGTCGATCCCATCCGACGACGAGATGCATTCGATGTTATCCAACTCCATTCTCGTGAAAAATTGAAAGATCCGCCTCCCTCCCTCGCCCCCCTTCCGCTGCTGCTCCTCCTCCTCCACTCCCCTCTCGATCTCGCCTTTGGACAAAAACAAGGGCTAGAGGGGGGCGCAGGTCCGGTGGGGAGGAATCGAAGCCATAGAGGAACCCCACAACGGGGACCGTGGGAAATATATTATAAAAAAAAAAAAACCGGGGAAAAGGAGAGGTGGTGGGGCGAGGAGAGAGAAATGAGAGGCAAACTCGACCAACGGACTCATCGGATCTTTCGGGGCTCTTACGTATTCTCGCTTTAGGTACCGAGTTGGGGTCCAATGGATTATTGTTTTTTCGTTTAGGTGGATGATCGTGCACACTAAAACTGAGCAATGAACCAACGAGCTCTTATCCCAGTGATATTTCAGCTCCCCTACTCTTATGATCCGAGGCCCTGGCACAGCAAAATAAGCGAGGAAAACAAAAAGATTTCTACAGAGAATATGGCTCACCACCACCGAAAAGACGAAACAAAATGAACAAATAAAGCACAAAGCAAACACACAAGATATGCAGCAACAACGATAGATTATTCACTATTGAGGAGATAATCCGATTACAAAAAACCTTGCTCTCACCAATCCCTCTCAATACCCTTAAAGAGAAGCCATTCCACAAAAGACTAGATCCGTAACCTTCATCCCGGAGATACTAGAGAGAATCATTCCCCGAAACCCTAAGCCTCCTTGGATCACTATTTTTCTCCCTCGGTGATGATTACCCTCTCTTATGGCTTCTCTTTGTACCTAGGTTCGTCCTAGATTTGCTCTTATATAGGCATACAATCGTGCAAGACTTGAAAAAGAAAACACATGAGAAAACGCAGCCTGAACCGCCACAAATGTGTATTGTCGTAACAAGTCGTGCGCACGACTTGACCTAGTCTTCTCGGTCGACAAATAGGCTGATGCCAGTCGTGCGCACAACTCTTCCTAACCAATCATTTCTTACTCCCAATGCTCTGTCTTTCGCCGTTTATTCACGCACGAAGCTTGGAGTTGTATGCGGCTTGTTTAGAGCCACATCTTCAACACCTCTCTTATTGCCTTTGTTTGTATATGTGAATCCTAGTCATTGATGTCATATTCACGATATTATGGAATTTCATAAAAATAGCATTTATGTTGTCTTTTCAGTTTCGATCTCCGGACCTCTTCCAGCACATGATCTAGCGCCCTTTTCTCTGACCGCCTGGCTAGTCCATCAAACAAAAGAAATGAGCAGTGTTATTCAGCAGTCGGGGTTTTCATCCGGATGGGCCTTCTTAACATGGCGCCTGACCAGAACCGTCGTTTTTCCTGATCATCTATTGGGGCTGGTGCAACAGATGGTTACGATATGTGCCACATCAAGATGGCCCGATCAAGATGAACACCAAGATGGCTGAAATAACAATTTTGTTATGTAAGAGCATCAATTCATTCCCATAAGGAAGAGAATAGATGGCTAATCATTTTAAGCAGGAAAATCTTACAGCCACCCCCACCATCCCTCTTTCTTACTTCAAAAACTCACTTTAGAAAAAAAAAAACTTGCATTGGATCCTCCTCCTCCTCCCTCGACCAGCTCCTCTAGCATATGTATAGCAATTTTTTTTTAATTGAAAACCTGATGATCTAGGCCTGAATCACTCGAAAACTAGGCCTGGACCAAAGCTCGACAGGGCCAAGCTCGGGGCTGCCTCTCTTGCCAAATGGCCCAGTTTAGCCTGATCTGAAAGAAGTGTTTTAAGCCCGTCTGGACCTCTCCTTCCTTGGCCCGGTCCGACTCATTTGACACCCCTATATGTCATAATACCCTTCAGAATTTGGGAGATGTGCCAAGAATGTGCGTGCCATTAGTAAATCAAACGGTGTAGATAGATGGACCCCCTTGCAGCAACTCGAATGATGTCAGTGAATGGGTGACAATTGAGACGCTTTATTTGCACCCATCAAATTGCTGATGGCACCGAAGACATTTGATTTTTTTTAATTCTCCGATTACCCTCACCCCCAACCTCCTGTCGATCATCATTAATGCTACCCCCATTGCTCTTCGACTTGGTCTTCGCCCCTTTTTCCCACGAAGACAATGTGATAGCCGAATCGTGGGAGGGAAAGTTAGCGAGAGCAATTTTTATTTATAAGAGGTAAATGAGATAACATTTTGAGGGCAGGGTGCATTCGGCTCCGAATCGCTCAATTTGGCTAACAACATGTCGTCTTCACATGACACTCTGTTTTCACCCATGAAATTGATTGCACTTTTTTTTGGGTGGTGGTGGTTGAGGGGGGGAGGTAGGTTAATGTGTCTTAGGCCCTTGCAGCGAATGGTGTGTTAGCTAAAAGACAAACAACATTTTGGTTTTGTAAAAAGTCCCTCCGTAACCAATTTATTTTAAGTACCTATTTTACCCCTATATGCAGTTGTGGAGGGAAAGAATAAAGAATCTGAATGTTGATGCAAATCATTGTAGCAATTGTTACTCGCTATGTTGCAGATTATTACTCTTACTACAATGAAATCAATGTAGCACTTATTTTTTTTTAAAAAAATAACTATATAAAAAAATTTCTACATTGAAATCAATGTAGCAAAGAGTAACAATATGAGCAAATTGTTACTCTATGCGTTGGTTGTTACTCTTTATAGCAAAAAAAAGAAGATAAAACTAGCTTTAAAAAAATTGCTACAGTAAAATCACTATAGCAAAGAGCGACAATTTGTAAAGATTGTTACTCTTTGCTACAGTGAATCACTGTAGCAAGAATCAACATAATACCGTAGCAAATAGGATATGGATATTTTTGTCATTTGGATTGTTTAAAAAGTCAAATCGGTGGTTGGAGGGGCTTGTTGTAATAGGGTATTTTTTGGGTAGGGATCTGATTCAAAACCGAAATGTTGTTTGTATTTTAGCCCAAAAGGGCTACCCCCAATCCATTGTGCCAGGCTTTTATTTGCATCCACAGTAGCCTCACTTCACTCCCAAATCTCCGACGTCGTCCATGTCCCACCACCCAACTCTCCACCTCTCTGTGTCGTCCCTGTGCTGCCTCATAGCCCATTTTCCTATAACACCCCCCAACCCCTCTGTCACCATCCAACTTCTTCCTTCCTCCTCCATCATCCCCATGTCGGAACCCTAAGTTGCTGGCTTGGGCTGATAGCCAGATTACTCGTGAAGAGTTGGATTATGTTGTAGCGTTGATGGATGGCGATAAGGCCCTAGGGCCCGACGGTTTCAATGCTCATTTTTTCCAGAAATGCTGGCCTATCATTAAAAATGATGTATGGGATGCAGTCTCCAATTTCTTCAATGCGGGAAAGATGTTAAAGGAGATCAATCATACCTTCATTGCGCTTATTCCTAAACGGATCAATGTGAATCAGCTCAAGGACTTCAGGCCTATAGCACTTTGCAATACCCCTGTACAAGCTTATTGCTAAGATATTGGCAAATAGGTTGCAGGTGTTCATGGCAGAAATCATTTCTAGTAATCAATCAACTTTTATTCCAGGCCGTAATATTGCTGACAACATTCTGCTTGCTCATGAGCTAGTGAGAGGATTTGAAGTTAAGCGGAGTCCTAAGCGTGCATGTGTCAAGATAGACATTGCTAAGGCATACGACAAAGTTAGTCGCCCTTACATATTGCATGCCCTTCACTGCCTTGGGTTTTCTAGAAGATGGATAAGGTGGATTCAAGAATGCATATCTTCTCCAACGTTTTCAATCTTGCTCAATGGTTCTCCCTTTGGGTTTATAAGGTCTAACAAGGGAATAAGACAAGGGGATCCTCTTTCCCCTTATCTTTTCTCTATAGTGATGGAAGGATTGTACAGCGTTGGAGTTTGGGCTGGAGAGCAAACGATGGAAGAGCTTCAGTGTGGCTTCTGGGCCTTGTGTCTCCCATCTTATGTTTGCAGATGATCTCATGATTTTCTCCTCGGCTTCCAAGCAGTCAATGGATGGTCTTGCATCTATTCTGGAAGAATTTGGGAGAGAGACAGGGCTGCATGCTAGTATGGATAAAAGTCGGGTGTACTTTTCTAGGGCTGTTTCTGATGGTATGGAGCTAGCTGAGGGCATGGGTATAGCGATTGGCACTTTACCGGTTAGATATCTGGGGCTTCCCTTATTTTCGGCTAGGAAAACTTTACGTTTATTCTATCCGTTAGTGGAGAAGTTTCGGGTGAAAATGGCCTCTTGGGAGACTAGCATGCTTTCGTTTGGAGGGCGGTTAATGCTCATCAAGTCGGTTCTATATGCTTATCTTTACTTCTGGTCTGCAATATTTGTTATTCCGACCTGCACTAGACTCTTGCTTGAACGATGGATGCGTAAATTTCTTTGGGGGTCATCTTCGATGCATGTTAAGTGGTCGGAGGTTTGCTTACCTTTTGGGGAAGGAGGGTTGGGTATTCATCGGATTGCTGATATCAGTAAGGCCAACTATTTGAAGCTCGGCTGGACGCTCCTCCATGATAAAGATAACATTTGGTCCAGGTGAATGAGGGGCAGATATCTGGGAGGCCAGTCGTTCTGGGAGGTGCCTATCCCCCACTCGGCCTCGACAGTGTGGAAAGGTATCCTTCAATCTAGAGAGGATTTAGCTCGTAATATCCATTTTAGTATCGTTGATGGTACTGGTATTGATCGGTGGCGAGATCCATGGGTGGAGGGGCGGAGTCCATTGCATATAGTGGGTATTCACTCTGTTCCGGATCTTCAGCAGGGATGGCCTGATCTAAGCGGATGGATTGAGGATCGAACATGGAACCTTCCTCATCCTAATAGCAGAGCTCTTGCCGATTTCTTCGACATGGTTCGGGATATACCGATTGATCAGGAGAAGATGGCTGATTCTATGTTGTGGAGTACTCATAGTTCTGGAGCTTTCTCTCTTAAAGCGGCTTGGAACTCTATTCGAAACTCTGGTACCTTCAAGAGTTGGGCCAAGCTGATATGGAACCCAATTTCCCCGCCAAATCACAGCTTTTGTGTTTGAAGGGCGGTTCGTAATCGTCTTCCTACCATCCAGTGGATTCAGCGTAAGGGTGTTTCTTTAGTCAATAGATGCTCTCTATGTGAAATGGATGAAGAGAACATCAAGCATCTGTTTTTTCGGTGCTCTTGGTCCTTGGCAGTGTGGGATAAATGTTGTGTAGTTATGGGCTGGAATGAGTTAGATGCTGGTAATACAAGAAGGTGTGCAAGTTCCTGGGGTCTTTTCCGAAGGGGCCCTACCGACTGGTCAGTCAATTACTCCTAACTACGGTAGTGTTTGTGCTTTGGGGGGAGAGGAATAGTAGGATGTATGATGGAGTGTTCTGCTCTATGTCTGACATTTTATCCAAAGTAGCAGCTCGGTTTGTTGAAATTTTGCATAGTTCCGTGCGCAAAGACTTGCTCACTGTGTCGGATTTTCTAGTTCAAGCTTGGTCTCCCCTAATCTATCTGGTTTTTTCTAGGCATGATGAGGAGAACTCAGAGCCTTATGATGGCTGCCAGGGGTTGCAGTAGTTGGCTGATTACTGCTGTCCTTTTGTCGTGGGAGTTCTGTAGCGGGTTTTTTTGATTGATTGTGGAGTAGATATTGTCCAGGAGTCTCTGTCTTTGCTGCTGCTGTGCTTTGCTGGTGCTTGCTGAGCCTGATGTCTGCTTTTGTTGGTCTTGGCACTGCTGTGATTGAGAGGTGCAGAATTTACAAGAATTGGAGATTAGGTATCAGAGCCTTCTGAGGGCTGTTTGGAATGCAGTTTTTTTTTTGGCTATTGCTGGCTAATTGCTGCTGGTGCTGGTAGTTCTGAGATGAGCAGTCGAGCCTCAGGATTGGAGAAGTAGAGGACCCCTGATTCCACTATTCTTCCTTGTTGCTGATGTGCATTGCTGATACTGTGCTGGTTGGGCATGCTATATGTGTTTGTTTCTCTTGGTTCTGCTGTGATGGGTTTTGCTGCAGACCTTGGTGAGGCCATGGATGCAGACCTTAGTTAAGGCTGCAGTCTTGGAATGCAGTAATGGGTTACGTTGCAGCCTCATTACTGTTGCTGTTGGTGGATCTGTTCTGAGCAGTCGAGCCTTGGGCATGGGGGAGTAGAGACCTAGGCAAATTTTGGAGGATCCTTGGCCTTCTTGAACCTCGTCCTGCTGAAGTTGAGAGGAGCAGGTAGTGGAGTGATTGGGATGCTAGTTTTGCGTGTTCGAGTGCTTAGGATGTTGCAGCTATTTGGGTAGGTGGATCAGCTGTTGTCTAATTTGGTGAAATTTACCATGGGGTAAATTACTTTGGGGAAACTTACCATTGGGGAAATTTACTTTGGGGAAACCTTACCATGGGGAAACCTTACTAGGGTTTTTTTACTGATTGGGGAGTTTGTCCCTATGATATTGTTTGAGATGTTGTGGTGCAGATTGGGACTAGAGCTTTGAGGGATACCTTCTGTCGTAGCTTCTAGTGGCAAATGTTGCTTGGAGTTTGTATGAAGGGCTCAAGTTATTTTAGTCGTTTGAGTATGAGAAGAAATTGGGGATTTGGAGCCATGTTTACCTTCTGTGGGAGGTCTGGAGCAATGACTAATTGGCGCTTTGGAGGGCCCAAGCCCTTCTAGATCCTCGTTGAGTGCAGGGTAAATACTCCAATGATTGAAGGGGTGTTTCTCCAGCTGTTGAAGGGGAGGACTCCTGCTTACCTCCTACTTAATCCTATGATGCTGCTATTACCTTTTAGAAGAGTATAGCTTGGGTGCAGGGGAGATTTCTCAGATGATGAAGGAGAGACAGATCGATTGATGAAGACCTAGGCGCATAGGAGGGCCCAAGCCCTTCTCGATCCTCGACTCCAGGGGAGATAGCTATTTACTCCTCTTCATTTGTGGTCTAGTGGTGTAGTTTTTTGGGTATTTGTAGACTTTTGTTTTAGAATTCAGAACACTTTGATAGTAACCTTGTTGGTCTGCCTACTAAAGGGATCTAAATTCTTGTGTCTCTGTTTGCTCATTCTGAGTAAGCCGTGTGCTATACCTTTTGATCCATTTAATTTATTAGTTTTTTACCTCTTTAAAAAAAAAAAAAACCCTAAGTTGCTGGCCAATGTCGATGACAGCCTGTGTCAGCGGCTTCTCACCATGCTGATTTTGGTACTTACCCACTGCTACCCTGTCGATGCCTTTGCAAGCAGTCACCGACACAATGTGTTGACGGGCTGCCACCGATATCGGCAAACAACCTAGGTTTTGACATTGGGAAGGAGGAAGAAAAAGAAGTAGAAGTAGGGGCAGTAAGTGGTTGAGTGTGTCGTGGGAAAAGGGGGGCAAGGGGGTATTTACCGTTAGATCCCCCGCCTAAACCCGCCCTTTTGGATAAATCCTGAAAACAGGACCGCCTCCCTCCTCCCACCACAGGCAGACAGACACCCACACTTCAAAAGAATCAAAACCTTGATAAATCTAGCCATGAACGCCGGCGACTTCCTTCTCTCCCCTAGGGCTTCCACCCACTCCCGACTCCCCCTACGGATCCGGCCCAAGCCGATCCTTATCGGAAGCAAAACCCTCGCCGGAGCTGCATTCCGCCGTCCCCTGGTGGTTTTCCAGAAGCTAGATGCCGATAGGAGCGACGGCAGCGGCGGCGGCGGAGATGATTTCATAACAAGGGTTTTGAAAGAGAACCCTAGCCAGGTGGAGCCCAAATTCCTCGTCGGGGACCGGTTTCTCACATTGAGGGAGAAGCAGAGATCCAGCGGAGCGCGGGACTTCAGGATAATTCGTCTCGTGAAGCGGCTATTAGGGGAGCCGGGGGTCAAGAAGGAGGGGGACGAGGGAGGCGGTCGTAAGGGGGACGACTCGTCGAGCCCTGTGTATCTTAAGGACATCCTCAGGGAGTTCAAGGGTGAGCTCTACGTTCCGGAAGAGGTGTTCAAGGGGAGCTTGTCGGAAGAAGAGGAATTCGAGAGGGGCTTGCGGGAGCTCCCGCTTATGAGCTTCGAGGACTTGCAGAAGCATCTCAAGGCCGACAAGATCAAGCTGTTGACATCAAAATCGAAGGTCGGGGTTACTCCCGACATCGGGGGTAGAGATTTTATTGTTGACCTGAAGGAAATTCCCGGGGACAAGAGTATACAGAAGACAAAATGGTGACTGCTTGATCTGTTGTTTGCCTTTTTTTTTTCTTTTCTTATCATTTTTGTTTTAGATGTCAGTATTGAAGGTAGTATATGGTTAATGGCAGGGCAATTAAGTTGAGTTCAAGTCAAGCTCGGGCAGTCATGGAGGAGTACACAGGCCCGCAGTATGAGATCGAGAAGCATACCACGGTGAGCTACATTATTTCTACAACTATAATATTGTTATTAATTCATTAATACATTGGTAGATATATTATAGTTAAACAGCAGTAAAATTTGAAAAATTGTATCCTCGAGCATTTAGTATGGAGAATAAACTATAATAATGTGCAAATATGCAATTAATATGGCAAAATAAGAAAGAGAAAAAGAAATGGGAGTGGGAGAAGCCATAGGCCAAAGTTGAGACCAGTGAGTTCTTTGAAAGCTATACAACCAAAGTTGCCCATGAGCATTTCAAGCTTCTTAGATTGGAGAAAGGTTCAGCAATACAAACATTTGTTTGTGGTAGTTGCAAAGATCATTGTGCATCAGGGTGAAGTCACACACAGGCAATGGGCCTTAGTTTAGCCTTATGCATGTAACATATCGGATTCATATTCGCTAGCACTAGCGCGTTGAGCTACATTAATTGAGTCATTTACATGGGGCCAAGGTTCAAAATCTCGGCATAAGTCGCAGCATCGGTCAGCCCTTGACCGGTACGTATCGGGCGATATGCACCGATTGGTACTGGTACGTACCGACCGATACCGGTTGTTGGCTTTTTTTTTTTCTCCTTTGCTTCTACAATGATATCTGTTAATGTATATACCGGGTCGGGTTCTATGTACAGTCGGATCGTATTGTGTGTGTATACATGTACATATATATTGGGCTTCAATCCCTCAATGAGAACTATTCCATTCTTTCCAAACCCTAGCCGTCATCTCCTAACATGGTATCAGAGCTCTAGGATTCTCTCACTCGACGACGGCGACGACGACAACCACCCCGGCTCCGATCTCCCTCCCCCGGTCCACTCCGGCAACGACGGTGCCCTCCTCTGGCCTCCCGCATCCTGTAGCACACCCGCATCCCCCCTCCGGCCTCTTCCTCCACTCGACAGTCTCCACCCCGGCCTCCTCCTTCACCCGTCAGCCCCCCAGTCTTTTCCTCCACCCGACAGCCCCCCCTTCAGCCTTCTCCTCCACCCGACAGCCCCCCCTCCGGCCTTCTCCTCCATCCGACAGCCTCCCGGCCTCTCCTCTCCACCCGACAGCCACCCCAGCACCCTCCGGCCCCTCCCCTTTACTTGCCAGGCTCCACCCTGGCCAGGCTCCACCCTCCGGCCCCTCCCCTCTACCTGCCAAGCTCCACCCTCCGGCCCCTTCCCCTCTACCTGCCAGGCTCCACCCTGGCCTCCTCCTTCACCTATCAGCCCCCCCTGGCCTGTCATCCACCCGACAGCCCCCCCTGCATCTCTCCTCCACCTGACAGCCCGCCCCGCCCCCCTCCACTCGATAGCCCTTCCAGCCCCTTCCCTCCACCTGCCAGCCCCTTCTCGGCCCTTCTCCCTTTCCCCCCAGCCCCCCAGCCTTTTCTTTCCCCCCGCAGCTCACCTCTCTTTTGATATTCCTCCATGGCATCTCCTACCGTGCCGTCCGTCGTTGCGATTTCTCCACCGCTGAAGGCGGTCACCTTTCAGTTGTCATCGGCCAGCGACTGGCCTGATTGGTCGCTCACTATCGAGGCCGCTCTCTAGTCGCGATCTTTGGGGTCACATCACCGGTGATGATCCTCCTCCAGCTGCCTCCTCCGACTTCTCCTCTGTTACCAGTAGTGTCGTCGGCAACGCTGCGTCCTCTGCTGCTGCTGCTACCGTCACGGCTACTACCACAGCAGCCACGGTTGCTGCCCTCACGTGGCGTTGCCACGACCAGATCATCCGGGTCTATCTTCTGGACTACTGGTTTCTCTCGCGCGGCGGTGCATGCTGGCATCAGCTTATCTGTGACTTGCAGTTTGCTCGTCAGGGATAGCGTACGATTTATGATTTTTTCAGTCTGATGAGTAACCACGAGCATGAGCTGGACTCCCTGATCCCAGAGCGATGTGCTTGTCTATGCTCTAGGGATTTCCAGCACTACCTTGATGAGGGCCAGCTGCACCAGTTCCTGGCAGTGCTTCGGTCGGACTTTGCTCTCATCGCTGCTCAGCGCCTGCACCGTGAGCCACTCCCTTGGCTAGAGGATGCCTTGCTCGCCTTGGTCGATGAGGAGACTCGCCTTTAAACTCAGGATACTCGTCCTCCTCCACCTGTCCCTGGCTCAGACAGCGTCCTGGCGGCCGGGTTCTCCGATGAGACAGTATTCTGTCACTACTGCAAGGAACCCGGACACATGAAGTGTGAATGTTCCATACGTCCTCCACGCAACCTTTGCTGTGGTCCGAATAAGAGAGCATCACGCTGGGCTCCTACGTCCCTGGACGATCGACGCGGCAGTCGAGGTGGACGGAGCCGTGGACGTGGTCAGTTCTCCTTCCGCCACTTTGGTGGTACTGCGGCTACTGTAAAGACTTCGACGCTCCCCACTGCTACCACTGCACCTTCTCAGCCTGAGCCGAACCGCCTCCAGTGTTTCGAGGAGCTCCTCCTTCGCCACCTAGCCTTCATCGGCTCAGTGACTGCTCACGGTTTGTCTGCCACCTCTGGTACTACTGCTCCATAAATTTTCGATTCGGGTACCTCCTGTCATCTCACTTGTGACTCCACTGTACTCACTGACTGTTCTCCTACTCCCACTCACTTGGAGCCTGGAGGTTCGCACTACGGATGAGACTTTCGTCCCTATTCCGCAGTGTGGATCCATCACTACTACCTCTGATCCTTCTGGTCGCTTGACCCTGCCCTATGTCTATCATGCCCCGTCTTAACATTAATCTGATTTCTATCAGCTCTCTTTGCGACTCTGGACTGACTATCACCTTCACCCTTTCTGTTTGTGTTGTGCAGGATTCGCGGATGGGTAAGAGGATTGGACTGGGTCGTAGGACGGGAGGACTTTACCAGCTGGATCATCTTCATGTTTCATTTGCTTCTGTTGAGTCAGTTATGTTAGTCACCTTTAATGCCGACTTGTGGCACAAAAGGTTAGGTCATTTGTCTAGTGATCGACTCAAAAACGTTTTTTGTTCGGGCGCTTTGGGTCGTGTGTCCTTCTCTCCCCTCTCTGTCTGTACGGGTTGCAGATTGGCAAAACATCTGACTCTACCATTTTCGGCTAGTGCTTCCAAATCTGTTGCTCCTTTTGATTTAGTGCATTCTGACATTTGGGGCCCTGCTCCAGTTGTTTCTTTTACTGGTTTTTTATATTATGTATGTTTCATAGATGATTACTCCCGTTGCACTTGGGTTTATCTCATGCGTCGCTGCTTCGAAATACCTCATATTTACCATATCTTCACTACTATGCTTCACACCCAGTTTAGTCGGCGCATTAAGACGTTTCGGTCTGACTGTGCCAAGGAGTATCTCTCATCCGAGATGCGTGAGATTCTTCAGACTCACGGTACTCTTCACCAACAGTTGTGTCCACACACCCATGAACAAAACAGAGTCGTCGAGCGCAAACACCGCCATGTCCTTGAGACAGCGCGAGTTCTCATTATGTCTGCTTCTGTTCCGCATTCCTACTGGGCTGAGGCTATTCTGACTGTTGTTCACCTCATCAACATTACTCCGTTCTCCACCCTTTCTGGTATTACCTCGTACGAGCGGCTTTACTCCATATCTCCTAACTACTCCCTACTTCGCACCTTTGGGTGCACGCGTTTCGTTCTCCTCCCTCCCTATGAGCACACCAAACTCTCTGCTAGGTCTGTTAGGTGTGTTCATCTGGGGCTCAGTTGGGAGCACAAGGGCTATCGGTGCTGTGATCCCATAGCTCCCCGGATCTGTCTCTCATCACGTTTCATTTGTCGAAGAAGTTTTGTACTTTGCCACTGGGTCCCAGGATCTTCCCTTACTTCCTACGTCACCCTCCGTGCCTTCACTACCTCTCACCATCCATGTTTTACCTTTGTATCCTGCTCGTGCACCATTGGTTGTGTCTTCTCCGGTTGGGTATCTACCACCCTCAGTACCTCCACCCTCCGCATCTCCGCCCTCAACACCTCCACCCTCCGCATCTCCGCCCTCAGCACCTCCACCCTTCCCTCCCATGTCTCCCTTGCCGTCTCCACCACTACCTGTTACTCGTGTCTATGTTCGTCGCTCTGCAGCTCCTCCTCTAGAGTCGGTTCACACTGGTACTCCCTCGCCTGTTGTTGCTACTCCCTCCTTACCGGTCGTGGATCCTGCTCCTGTTCGGCGCTACCCGGCGCGCGAGCATCACCCTCCTGACAGATATGACTACTCTCTGGACAGGTTTGGCTACTCTGCCTTTACCTCTGACCCTTCTGGCTACTCTGTCGTTGTCTTATATTCTCCATCTTATCAGGCTTTTCTTACTGCTCTTCACACCCACCGGGAGCTCCAATCGTATCGTGAGGCAGCTTTACACAAAGAGTAGCGGCAGGTCATGTCAGTGGAGCTTGAGGCTTTTCAGCGGACCCAGACATGGGATCTAGTGCCTTGTCCCTCAGGCGTGGTGCCTGTTAGCTGCAAGTGGATGTTCAAGGTCAAGACTCGACCTGACGGATCCATTGAGCGACACAAGGTCCGCCTCGTTGCTCGTGGTTTCTCCCAGGAGTATGGGATTGATTACGAGAAGACGTTTGTTCTAGTTGCTCGGATGACTGTTGTGCGCACCTCTTAGCTGTGGCAGCTGCTCGAGGGTGGTCTCTCCATCAGATGGATGTCACCAATGCGTTCCTTCACGGTGATCTTTCCGAGGAAGTATACATGGCTCTCCTTCCGGGCATTTCTGTTCCTTTAGGGCACGTTTGTCGTTTGCGCCGTGCTATCTACGGGCTCAAACAAGCACCTCGGGTATGGTTTGAGCGATTTCGCAGTACAGTTCTGGCAGTTGGGTTTGTTGAGACATTTTGACTACGCTCTGTTCACCTGCTCCTCCAGTCAGGGTATTGCTGCGCTGCTTTTATATGTGGATGATATGATCATCACCGGGGATGACAGTGCTACCATAGCTTCCTTTCAGCGTCACCTCCAGAGTTAGTTTGAGATGAAGGATTTGGCTCCTCTCCGATACTTTCTTGGCCTTGAGATTGCTCGGTCAGCTCGAGGATTGTTGATCTCCCAGCAGAAGTACATCTCTGATATTTTTGTCGAAGCTGCTCTTACTGACTCTTGTACTGCTGACACGCCTATGGAGCTCAACTTGTAGCTCCTATTTACAGATGGTGAGCCTCTCTAAGATATCTCTCGTTATCAGCGGTTGGTTGGGATGCTCGTTTATCTCATCATGACTAGGCCTGACATTGCCCATGCCGTTGGTATTGTCAGCCACTTCGTGTAGTCTCCTCGCTCGGTTTACTATGCAGCGGTCCTTCGGATTATTCGGTATCTTCGTGGCACTGTCACTCGATCGTTGTTGTTTCCCTCCACATCTTGACTTGTTCTGCGTGCTTACTCCGATGTAGATTGGGCTGGAGATGTTGCTACTCGCCGATCTACCATCGGCTATTGCGTGTTCCTTGGTGATTCCCTCATTTCTTGGTGCAACAAGAAAGAGGAGTCTGTTGCATGCTCCAGCACCGAAGCCGAATACCGGGCTATGGCTTCCACCACTGCAGAGATTGTCTGGCTTCGACGTCTTCTACTCGACTTGGGAGTTAGGATTTCTAGGACTACATCTCTATTCTGTGACAACCGGAGTGTCATTCAAATTGCTAGCAACCCGGTTTTTCATGAGCGGACCAAACACATCGAGGTCGATTGTCATTATGTTCGGCAGGAGTTTCTTGCAAACATCATCTCCTTGCCGTTCATTCCCTCGACGGAGCAGACTGCTGATTTTATCACAAAGCCCCTGACGATTGCTAGATTTCGTCATTTTATAAGCAAACTCTTGGTACATGATCCATCGTGAGTTTGAGGGGGAGTGTTAATGTATATACCGGGTCGGGTTCTATGTACAGTCGGGTCGGGTTGTGTGTGTATACATGTACATATATATTGGCCTTCAGTCCCTCAATGAGAACTATTCCACTCTCTCCAAACCCTAGCCGTCATCTCCTAATAGTATCCATAAGATATTTGTGCTTAGTTAGACTTCTACAATGATGCCCAATGATATTAACTCTTAAGTTAATGTATTTGACTACAAAAAATTGATTTATTGGTTCAAAGTATGGTATAAGGGAGAAAAAAAGGCAAATAACAATACTGGGGAGTGGGGACAATACTGGTGCTGGGCGGGCTCAAACCAGTACATACCAGTATTGCCGTAGTATGAACTATTCATGGGGCATTCACAATTTTATTTTCCATCACTCAGTAGGCAACTGCAACTGAGACAGGCAAAGCCATCATTTATCATACATTTTGAGGACTCTGTCTGGTGCTATGGACATGCTAATGGATGGCTAAACTTTTTGAATGCCTTGTTTTATTTAAAAGCATTTTGATTATGTTCAATTAATCTCAAACAATTGGTTTCTTGCAATGCAGTCCTATGTGGGGAAACTACTGGAATACCCTCACCCCGTGGCTTCTTCTATATCTAGCCGAATGATGGCTGAGCTTGGGATGGTAACAGCTTTGATTGCTGCTGCTGCAGCAGTGATCGCAGGTTTCATGGCATCTGCAGCTTTTGCCGCCACTACTTTCTTGTATGCTGCTGCTACATATGTTGTGTGGCCTATTGCAAGACCATTTCTTAAGCTTGCGCTTGGTATTGTTTCTAATGTCGCGGAAAGGATTTGGGACTATATGGTTGATGTATTCAGCGATGGAGGGTTTTTCTCAAAGCTATATGAGTTTTACACTTTTGGTGGTGTCTCTGCAAGCCTTGAGATGATGAAACCAATCATGTTGGTTTTTGTTACTATGGTCCTTCTTATCCGATTTACTTTATCAAGGAGACCAAAGAACTTTAGAAAATGGGTGATTACCTTTGTTTGATTTATTTATTTTGATAATGGAACCTGTTTTTTTTGGCTTAAGTTGATATATAATATAATAATAGTAATCTGATTACCTTCTCAGCCTTTGATTATTTTTTAAACATGCTTCATGCAGGATATTTGGCAAGGGATAGAATTCGGCCAGTCCAAGCCACAAGCTCGTGTTGATGTTAGTTCTCATGTCTTAAGACACATCTATTAGTCATTTTCGTTTTGATTTGATCCACCACCACATATGCCTGTGCATGCACACAGAATGACCTACTTTGACATACTTTTTTTTGGGTTTATCAGGGTTCTACTGGGGTCAAATTCAGTGACGTGGCAGGGATTGATGAAGCAGTTGAAGAACTCCAGGAGGTCAGACATCGTGCAATCCATTACTTATAGTTGTTCTTGCATTGAAACTATCTGTTTCTCTTTCCTATTGTTTCAGATATAAGTTTTTGACGCAATAAGACAAATAACACATGCAATAAATTTTCAAGAATTCCTCTTTAGCTGATGTGCACATAATCCTAAAGATACAGCTGAGATATTTACTCTTAAAGCTCGTTTTTCTATAGAGCTGGCATTTTTGTCACCATCTGCTTAATAATTTTATGTACCCCAGTCTAATTGTTGTGATGTGAGCGAGAATTTGAGATTCTTCCAATCCCTATAACTTGAGATTCTTCCAATCCCTGTAACCGTTCCTTTAAATCCTCTCTTAGTCTTTAAGACAGTATAGTTATCCTACTGTTTCATTGTCATTTTATTTTTCCATTAGATAATCAAAATTAAAAGCTCTTTTTGTCTAGCTTGGCCTTTATGGGTTTTGGGATCCTGATTATTGGAAGAAAGGAAAAAACGACAAGCAGAAGCACAATGTACTATAGTATTGGTACTCCTCTTCTTTGCAAACCTCTTCCACTTTAGCCTGCATGTCTGCAGTCCATTAATTTTCTAAAAAACACGAGATACAATTATTAGAACATATAGGCCAACACTGAACTATGTGTTTATTATCTAAAGTAGTTTGTAGAACAATCACATGATTCTCGTATGAAAAAACTCATCCTTCTTTTAGTTTAGCCTGTAAGATGAGACTGCAATGCATTTTTTTTTTCCATGTGACTATGTATTTTTTTAGGAGACTCACACCCTTCATTTAATGTTTTCTATCAAACAGTTTTGTAATATCTTCACTTTTATATTATGCTTCAGACTAGCAACCAGCTTCTCATGAACTTGATAAAAAAGATTTCACCTCTCTCAGATTAAGATGCTTGTATTTTGAGACTATAAGTTGCCAGGTTCGTATAATCCACAGCAAAGAGAGGTGATTTGCATTCTTTATGAAGCATTGTTTAATACTGCAATCTTTGATCTTGCACTAAGTTGGTTGAAGAGCTAATGAATGGTTTGTAAGAAGATGAACCTCACCAAGTTGTAATATGCTGCTAGACTGAGACTGCTATTCCAAGCTGTACCACTAATCTTCCCTATGATCTTGCATGTGTCACCAACAACCCTAGAGAGGGAGGGAAGGAAGGGGGGATAGCTTCTCTCATTAGGGCAAGTGCCCAATATATAGGAGGGTGGATATGGGTCCCATACACAATAGAATGATGTATACAAGTATCTCTAACCCCCCCCCCCCCCCCCCCCTAAAAAAAAAAACTCAAGGTGCCACAAACTCAATGTAGATCATGCACCATGAGTTTGTTAAGCAGGAACTGGAAGTGTTGAGCTGGGTGTGATTTCGTAAAGAAGTCATCGATCTGCTCTCCAGAGGAAACATAAGGGAGAGAGATAGTCCGAGTTTCATACTACTCTCTTGAGAGGTAGCAATCGAGCTCGATGTGCTTCATCCTCTCGTGAAAGACTGGGTTGCTACCAATTTGTATGACACTCCGGTTATCACAGTGAATAGTTGTAGGCTCAAAAATCTCAACTCCTAAATCCCCAACGTGACACCACAGGTTAATAATCTCCTTGGTGGTAGAGGCCATGACTTGAAACTCGGTCTCAGTACTGGAGAGTGAAACGACCTTCTGCTTATTGCAACACCATAAGATGTGAGTCTCCAAGAAACAGACAGTAGCCAGTAGTCGAGCGACTAGTAGTTGGATCCCTGGCTCAGTCAGCATCAAAGTAGGCACGTAAGACCAGAGATGAAGTCGAGGGCATGAATAATGATTAAGTGACGGTGCCTCGAAGGAACCGAAGAATCCGCAGGAGGGCAACGTAATGAGCAGAGTGAGGGGCCTTAACGAACTGGTTAACAATGTTGACTGCATGGACAATGTCGGGCTTGGTGATACAGAGATGGTTCAACTAACCAACTATCTATCTATACCGAGTAAGGTGTGAGAAAGGCTTATCGTTTGTAGATCGGAGCTTCACGTGAAACTTGAGTGGAGTGGCAACGGAGCGATCATTAGAAAGAACAGCTCGATTGAGGATGTTAATGGTGTACTTTTGCAGGGAGAGCAAAATCCCCCACTCACTGTAGGCGATCTTAAGCTCGAGGAAATAGCAAAGGGACCTAAGTCCTTCATCTGGAACTGGCACCGGAGTTGTTGCTGAAGAGAGGTGATCGCAGCGGTGTCATTCCTATGATGATGTCATTAACGTACAACAGGAGAATCGCTCGGACGTGAGGGGAGGATCGCACAAACAGAGAGTGGTCCTGCAAGCTCTCAACGAAACCGACATTGGTGACTGCCCGCCTGAAGCACTCAAACCAGGCACGAGAGGCCTTCTTCTGCCTGTAAATGGCTCGACGAAGACAACAGATGTGCTGAGAGGGAGTGCGCCGGCTAGGAGGAGGCTGCATACAGACAATCTCTGAAAGGTCACTGTGATGAAAGACATTCTTCATGTTTATCTAGAGAAGAGGCTATCGATGAAAAACTACAATCTCTAGAATGACAGACTGTGGTCATCTGAGCTACAGGCACGAAAGTCTCGTATTTTATCCTATACTCCTGAGTAAAGCCACGTTCCATCAATCGAGCATTTGGCCATTCAATGGATCCATTAGGTCGCCACTTGACCTTGTACATCTATTTGCAGCTACAGGCTTAACACCAGCAGAGAGTGGGACTAGGTCCCAAGTCTGAGTCTGCTCAAAGACTTGGAACTCCTCCGCCATGACGTACCGCCAATGAGGGGACTAGATGACCTCTCAATACGACCAGGGCTTTTGGTTAGAGTGAAGGACAACAAGAAAGATAGTGAACTGGGGTGAGTAGGTGACAGTGGCAAAACCAAAGTGATTCGGTGACCCAGAGACAAAGCTAAAGCGGTCAGGCTGGAAGTCTCCTACGGGTAGCGGGGCGGCAGGCACAAGTCTTCGATCGGCGGATACTGGCTAAAGCACAATAACGGAGTACCTGAGGTGTCAAGAGTACTAGGAGTACCTGAGGAATCAACCTCCATTTGAGGAGAGAACCGGAAAGAGGCAGGGGCATGCAAACGAGTGTAGAACTGAGAAAGAGAAGTAACAATCTGAAGATGAGAGGACAACACGAAAGGAGAGGGGTCCCCGAAAGAGTCTCTAAAAATGTGGGGAGTGATAGAGGTGGGTGAAAAAAGTGGTGGAAGAGGCAAAGAGTCAGTGACAAAGTGGTGGGAGTCTTTATAAAGATAAGGTCTTGAGTCGCAGAGGAATAGTATGGGCCATCCTCGACAAAGGAGACTTGTCGGGAGATGCGAAGACGACGAGTCAAGGGGTCATAGCAACGGTACCCCTTGTGCTCGACACTAATCACCAGGAGGACACACTTAGTTTGCCCTTTCAGATAGCTTCGTGCGCTCGTGAGCCCACGTGACCAACTCGATCCCTTGGAATATGTAATTAAGCCCCAATGCATCCTCTGAATGCACATCTCAATTGCCGAAAACTAGAACAATCGGTCACGTGAGTTATGCGCAAGGATTCTTCATCGGTCGATATAGTTTATGATCTTTTCATCTTTGCGTTGTTTAACAGCAGTGAGTTCCACCATGCTAACAATGCCCTGAGTGCTGTAAAAGTAGATAAGGAACTCTTGTTCTAACTTGTCCCAACTGTCAATGGACCCCGACGTGAGATCCTCATACCTTTTGAACGTGGTCCCTTTGATGGATCAGGCGAATTGTTTAACCATCTCATCATTGTAAGTGCCGGTATTGTTGCAAGTTTCTATGAAGTGGGTGATATGTTGCTTTGGATTGCTCTTGCCTTGAAATTGCTGGAACTCAGGTGGTTTGTATCCCGCTGAGAAGCGCAAGTCTTGGATACGTTGAGAATAGGGTTTGGTATACTCTATTGTGGACTTGGAAAGTCCAATCTCCCATGCTTGGATCATGCTCTCAACCAACGATTGTAATTGTTGGACAGTCATGGATGGGGCGGTTGATCACATATGTATGATTGTGCCTATCGCCAAAGAAGTGGTCACCGATGGCACCAATGCGTGGGTAGTTACTTTAGGGAGGGTCGTGGTTAGTGTAGGAACAAAGGCCTCGTCTCAAGTATCCATATTTTAGAGAGGGGTATTGATCTGATGATCTTTTTTTGTGATCTTCTTAGCTATTTCAGCCATAACCTAGCTCATTTGTTGCACATGCTCCTCAAACTTGGTCATTGTGTAGTTATTGGAATTTGGACGAACTTCTTAACGTTGTGTTTTTGGCAAGGTTTTTAATGTCATTTTCGGTGTCCATATCGGTTGGCCAAAAAAAAAGAAAATTTTCATTTTTCGGTAATTTGTCGGGGGAAAAATT
The DNA here is from genome assembly GCA_947650365.1 of Chamaelirium japonicum. NCBI lineage: Eukaryota > Viridiplantae > Streptophyta > Magnoliopsida > Liliales > Melanthiaceae > Chamaelirium > Chamaelirium japonicum. The sequence goes on from OX393556.1 coordinate 59,394,287, forward strand.
GTAAAATGGAAAGACAAATTTCGGTGGAAATATTTCATTTTTCGGTCAAATTTCGGTGTTTTTCGATGGAAATTTATCGTTTTTTGGTCAGATTTCGATTTTGTTCGTTTGATATGAAAAAGATGGAATATTTCAGCAATACTTTAGGATAAAGATGACAGTAAAATATTGTCTAGTATGAAAAAAAAATCAAAATTAAGGAAAAATGTAATTTCTTACTAATGTTGGATTTCGGTCAAATGTCGGTCATTTTGGTCGACATTTCGTTATGTTGAAAGGAAATTTGGTACTATTAAAAATTCGATCAATTTCTATGTCGGATTCTTGAAAAAAAGACACATTTCGGTGATGTCATAGGAAATTTGTCGACATTTGATTCCATGGTTTTTGGAGCCTCGATATCGTCATCAGAGACGTAGTTGTGATGAATGATGGCATCCACCTGGCCATCGTGGTTGAAGTGTACTTTGTCTTGCACAGGGTTCCCTCGGCTTCAACTTCATGCACCAGTGTGGAAGTGGTCTTTGTGCGCCTCGTGTAGAAGTGTATTGCAGGGGCCTCCTCGGTTGCCGAAACATCAAAACAGATGGATGAAACATCCTTTGTGTAGAACTGTATTGTAGGGGCCTCCTCGTGTTGGAGTGTGTTAAGCTCGACAACGAGCATGGTGGCAGGAATGGTTATGGCATCACCAATTCCGATCATATTGAAATTTTGGAAATAAAACATCCTTCGAAGGAAAGAAGAATTCGGGGACGAGAGTCAACAAACAGATGGATGGAAGGGGACAGAACACAAAAGTCCTACCGGGCTTGCCACATATTTGTAAGAGCAAATTTCATATGTCGGGTACAACATCGAGTTGTCTTCTGTAAAGTAGAAACAATTACTTCTTAGCTTCAGTGACTAGGAGCCCTTGGTGCATATCAAGGTTGAATGGTTTCTCCTTAAAAACAAAACATATTCGCCCAAGGCCATTTTCAGCCAATGCAGCATGGTTGTGTCCCAACGATAGACCTCGAAGACGTGGTCCTCGCTACTTCATTTGCACCGGCTACGATTTCTTCGGTTACTCGATGCCCTCTTAAAATTTGCAATAAGTCAGAGTCATTGGCTGCCAAATATCGTGTGTAACCGATATTAGAAGTGTCTGATTTACTAGTTGGACAAGCGATCTATAGTCTGAGCAACAAAGGGGCACCATCACTGCCAAATTTAATGATTAATCCATTACGATTCACTGCTTTGAACGTTCTATCGTGAACAATGATGTCTTTAAAATTGTACAACAGCTTAATTTCGTTCTTCCTCTAGGACTCGTCACCGAGGCGAGCAACCCGCAATTCAAAAACATCTACATTGAAGGGCAAAAAACAACCTTGAAGTAGTCGTAGTGTCGGACGAACACTTTTGACAGAAGAGCTTTGAGCGGCAATTGATGCAAGTCATTAGCTTCGATCGGAGCATTGTATACAATCCTGCCAATGTCGTCACGCTCTACTTCTGCGACCAACGACTTGATGTAGATGGGAGGGAGGCAGAATACGGAACCGGTGAGGGGGTTCTGGAGATGGACATATGAGAAATTATCGGTTGACTCGAATTGTTGTTCGTCCACGTGGACGTGCTATCCGTCGGTGGAGCCCATCAGGCGTCTGCCTCTAATCTACTGCAGATGGAGGCGAGACATCCTTTCCTCTGCCGTGCAGAAGAAGTGTAAGTTATCGTCCCCTTACTTCCGATCACTAATCACATTCGATTCTTTGGGGTTTGCCCTTTGTGGCGATAGACTTTAATGAGAGAACCTTATGTTCGTACGGAGCCATGGTTGGTACTCCCAGGGGACGTTGATGGCTACGATGACGGCGACGACTACTTACACTTCTTTTGCCTAGCGGAGGAAAGGATGTACCACCTCCATCTCCGTCGATGGAGCCCTCGAGCGTCTGCCTCTGATCTACGGCAGATGAAGGTGGTACATCATTTCCTCCACCGGGCAAAAGAAGTGTAAGTAGTCATCGCCGTCATCGTAGCCATCGTTGTCCCCTGAGAGTACCAGCCATGGCTCCGTATGAACATAAGGTTCTCTCATTAAAGTTTATCGCCACAAAGGGCAAACCCCAGATAATCGAATGTGATTAGTGATCGGAAGCAATGTTTTAAAAAACGGAAGGCGGAAGGCAGGAGGTCAAGTGGTTTCAAGGCGGACGACTAGGCGAGCGCCCGGAGAAAAAAGCGGGCGCCCACCTATATAAAACATATTCTATATGTATGTATATATATAAATTCATAATTCTATATAAAAAAACAATAATAGAAAGTTGTACATATGCGAACATCAAAATAACTGATCTGAATATAAAAGTTTTATGAAAAGGGAGGAGGGGATTGGGTGGGTAGGGGTATTTCGGTATGGTTACCTCAATACCTATACCCGATTATCCCTCTAACTTGAGTATACTAGATAATACAGTTGTACTCCAACTTTATTATGATGTACCCAAATTCCAACCAATCATATATTGTTATCCAAATTCTATCCAAACTCATACCATACAAGAACCAATATTAGTAAGAAATCGTAAGAGCTTCTTAAACATTTCATCACAATTCATTGAATTTTTTTTTTCCTCAAGCAATTGCATATGTTGGATAAAGAGAATTTCAACCCAATTCTTATTTGAAACCCGAGCCAAAACCCAAAACCCGAATGGGTATGGATTCGATATGAACCCTATATACCTAAATGGGTATGGATTGGGTATGGACCATGCCATACCCGAATGGGTATAAATTTGGATTGGGGTTGGGTCCGATCCGAATCCGACCAATTGTCAGCCCTAATCACAATTAAAATGTAATGATAAATATCCATCATGGAGAATGATGGAACTCCGTCTAGCATTGACATGTATGAACTTCTAAAAATTTGACTATAATATAGTTTCTTTATTTTAAAGTATCATATTGTTTCTTGTATGCATTATTAATCTTAGTAATTCCCTTGATTAGTAGATAAGGCGATGGCGAGTGAGACTTCCTAGGCGCCCGCCTTTTAGCCGCCTTTGTTCAACCCGCCTGCAGTGCCACTTAATGCTAAAGCGGAGCGGCCAAACCCCTAAAACGCATAGGCGGCCGCCCGTACCGCTTTTTAGAACAGTGATCGGAAGTAAGGGGACGATTACTTACACTTCTTCCGCACGGCAGAGGAAAGGATGTCTCGCCTCCATCTGCAGCAGATTAGAGGCAGACGCCTGATAGGCTCCACCGACGGATAGTACGTCCTCGTGGACGAACAACAATTCGAGTCAATCGATAATTTCTCATATGTCCATCTCCAGAACCCCCTCACCGGTTCCGTATTCTGCCTCCCTCCCATCTACAACAAGTTTTTGTTTGCAGAAGTAGAGCACAACGACACTGGCAGGATTGTGTACTATGATCCGATTGAAGTTGATGACTTGCATCAATTGCCGCTCAAAGCTCTCCTATAAAAGGTGTTCATCCTGCATTATGAGTACTTAAAGGTAGTTTTCTGCCCTTCAATGTTGTTTGCGGTAGCCTTGCATGATGTAGATGATGTTTTTGAATTGCAGTTTGTTCACCATGGCGATGAGTCGTGGAGGAAGATCGAAATTAAGTTGTTCAATTTTAAAGACGTCATTGTTCACGATTAAAAATTCAAGCAGTTAATCCTAATGGATTAGTCATTGAATTGGGTAATGATGGTGTTCCTTTGTTGTTCAGACTACAGCTCGCCTGTCGAGCTAGTACACCAGGAATTACTACTACCAGTTACACACAGTACTTGACATCCATTGACTTTGAATTATTGTAAATTTTCAGAGGCATTGGGTAACTAGAGAAATTGTCAGCGGCGCAGATGAAGTGTCGAGGAATACATTCTTCGAGGTTTATCGTTGGGACACAAACATGTGAATGACAATCTTGGGCAAAAATACATTGTTTTTAAAAGAGAAACCATTCAACCTTGATATGCACCAAGGGCTCCTAGTTACTGAAGCTAAGATGTAGCTATATTGATGCGATGCGGATGCTTAAATAAACCCAAGTGCTGAATTTTAAACACTTAAAGATAGAATTCTGCATATAATGAATCAAATTTCAGCAAAGCTTATGGCCACAGATCATCATTCATTCATTCCCAAACATATTTAATTCAACGAAGTAAATAAAACTGACAAGATAATAATTAATTTCAGATTTGATAATCAAGTTCTAGCAATAAAGACTAACATAACACCAAATAAATAAGCCAAAGTCTCAAAGAACAACCATAGATCTAAACGGCAAATCCTAATGGATGAGATTCGTCAGAAGCCAATGACTTTTGGAAACCCTAATGGAAATTCAGCAATAAGGCCGGTTGGAAAAGAAGATTTATCACATGAAAATACTGAAGGATGATTCAAACCGTGCTTTGGTCAATGCCGGCCGCTGACAGGAACTCCGTTGTTGCAGATGAAGGGGCGGAAGAGGAGGCGTGGTCCAGAAGAAAGGTTGAAGAAGCCGAGACGAGTTGATCTTGAAGATGAAGGATCTCCGCATCGATCTCCCGCGAAGTCGTACACGAAGGCGTGATGACGAGATAGAAGCTTGCGGGAGGAAGAAGAAGGTTGGATGCAGGATGAGGCTTCGGAAGATACTTCGAACAAGCGAACACGCTTCTCCGTTCTAGGGTTTCAATTCAATTTCATCGTCCCTTTGCAATTAGGGTTTGATGGCTTTATAGGGGATGAAACACAAAAGACACAAGGAAAGAAAGAGAGAGAGTCCGCGCGGGAGGAGAGAGAGAAGGACACGGGCACGCTTCCCAAGGCGTGCCCGCGCGGGTATTGCCGCGGGAAAGGGGGTCCGGCCGGGTGAGGGTGTTCGGTTAGGGTTTTGAGGGTTCCTTTGAATCTCATCCATTGAGATTTAATCTACCTAAGATCCTACGACTAAAAACCTAACATAGAAACGAGTCAGTTCGGCATCTGTGGCTCGAACCGGATGCGAACATGGCTCGCACTTACCCAAACCAGAAAATAAAACATAAATAACTAAAGATCCGTCAGTCGGATCGACAGGAAATAAAAATCAAAGTCTTAGATCATCGAACGAGCTTTCCACTGATGCAGACGGATTGGCGATCAGCTTCCGAGATCTCCGTAGGGAATGAAAATACATGATCAGCTGTGAAAATCTGCACGTAGTAGGCCTCGTCTGCATCATATATCTATTTTACGGAAGACAACTCGATGTTGTACCCGGCACACAAAATTTGCTCAAGGACAAATTACAATTTGGCTGCTTCAAGAGAGCACAAAAATGTCAGGAGATTGTGGAGAGATCCATCTGTGATTCTTTAATACTCGATTTCACTGATTTTTAGAGTACAAAGATTACAAGAAAAAGGTTCAAAAGATGAAAATAGAAGAGCTTTGCGGTGTTTCATCCTTTCGGGCTTCACGCTTTATTGGCTAGGTGCTTTTCTTGACTCTTCTTCATATTTCTTCAGTTGTTTTTTGTTTGTTATTCTTTTCCTTTTGATTTGCTTTGATCTTTGATTCTTCTTCTCCGGAGTTTCATGGAGTTTTGAAGCATCTTGAGTGAAAGCCTCGTGATATATCCTTGCTTGTGGAAGATTTCGCAAGTCTCTTCTTTAATCAAAAGTCAAGCTTTTTTTCTTAGCTTTTCCCACCTTCTATAAGGGCTAAGGTAGTTATTGTAGTAAATAACTACCTAAGGTAGTGGGAAATAACTACCAAGGTAGTTGTTAAGTTGTTCCTTAACTTTCGCAAGTAGTTATCCTTTTGAATTCCAAACTTTTTCCTCCATTTTGCTTTAAGGACAGAGGTATTTATTTCATTTGAAATTCGAGCGAACCGGTTTAACTTGATCGACTTGTGGTTCGGTCTATCTCGAACTCAAGTCTAATCACCAAGATTCTTGTTTGAGTTTTTATGGTCCGATCACTTTGCTTTTGAAAGTTAAAGGAACTAGGATGTTAGGTGTTTCTAAGACTAAGAGGTGCTTCCAAAGTTGGTTGTAATGAAAGGTGTTGGATGCATTAAAATTTAAAAATTGAGGAGCAACTTTTGGGCTCAAAAGGGGACTCGAAGGGCTTCAAAGGGAGGCTTCAGGGGCTTATTTGATGTTATCTTTAGTTTAGGAGAAATCTTTTCAAGGTTATGTATGTGTTGTAATTAATGATTTTATGCAAAAAATTAAATGCTAGTGCTACTTTCTTGTCTCCCCATGACTGTATTCAAGGCCCTTTTTCCTCGTGGATTCAATCCTGGGCTGCTGAAATCTGCAGAGTCAGATTCGTGGAGTTTTGGCCATAAATCCGAATCTGTTTGAATCCACAACCATCCATAGCTATCAAATATCCATTGGAGCTACATCAATTGGTATCAAACATTTTGAGCATGGTGAATCATTCAATTATCAACATAGTGACCAATGCTGACAAGGAGATCCAAGCACATGGTGAGTGAATTGATAACCTCAAATAAGCAGTTAAAGATTAGCACGATCATTTGCAATGAGTGGTTGATATGTTTGAGTTCTATTTGAAGTAATTGGAAAGAGAAGTTCCATTTAACTTAAAAAATAGCAGTATTTTTTTTTTCTTTACTGTTTTTAACCCATTTGGTGGTCAAACAATCAACCATACCTAGATTGATACTCGACAATAGAAAATCTTAATACGCAAAGCGTTGTAATAATACGTTTTTGGTTCATTAATATAGGATATGCTAACAAACAATAGTTGCATACTTGCTTGTAAGGCTGCAAACGAGCCGAGCCAAGTCGAGCTTTGGTCTGATTGAGCTTATTCGTTTATTAAACGAGCCTAAACTTCAGGCTTGGGCTTGGCTTATTTAATAATCGAGCTGAGTTGATCTTGTTCCCGAATTCCAAAATCAGTCAAAAGCATGGACTATTTATGTCGGGGATCAGGAAGCTGAACTCGAGTTCACCATTCAAATGATGAACTCGAATGGAGAAGATGCCAATCCTCTTTTACTTTTTGCTTTATGTCTTTTTAGTGTTCAACCCTCTTAAATGCATATCCCCTCTTACTTGCTTTATGTCTTTTCAGTGGACACATGGTGCAATATAAACCATGTTTCACCATTCATTTGTGAACTCAATTTCACCAAACCCTTTCCTATTTATATCTGGTCTATTCAAGCCATTTATGAGCCTATTCGCGAGCCTACTCACGAGCCCTAAACAAGCATGTTCATGAGCCCAATCGAGCCGAGCTTTGGTTTGCTTGAGCTTGGCTCGTTCTAAACTCTAGGCTTGGGCTTGGCTTGACTAGTAACCGAACGAACTCGAACGAGCTTTTATCGAGCTTGTTTACGAGCCGCTCATGAACAGTTTGGTTCGTTTGCAGCCCTACTTGCATGCTTCTTTACAGCTACATTGGGTAACAATATTGAAACATCTATTGTGATTACAGCAAAGATCCTGTGATTGAATCAAACTGATTTTGAATATTCATTGACTCGAACCCCTGCTATCTTATCTGAACAATCTGTATTCCATGTGCCTGAAACTGGCAAGAAAGAGGGGATTTATCAAAAAATATGTAGTTGCTTCTTTCTTTACCTATAAGGACAGCATGTGATATGGTTACGCACATTGTTTAGGTCTTTTTGCATATGTACATTTTGTTACTAGCTTCAAGCATTTATATTGCATGTGAACAGGGATAGAACAATATCAGTCATGCTCGAAAAATTAATCGAGACTTGAGATCTTTTCCTATTGATTAGACGGAAATGTTTCCCATATGATTTACTTAGGGCCTGTTTGGATACGCTTCAGTTCCAGGATTCTGGGATTCTGGAAGCCCAGAATCCCTAAAAAAGACGAAGAGCCTGTTTGGATACAACCGGATCCCAAAAAGTGTTTCTGCAGAGAGCCCAAAATGTACTTCTGAGAGCCAATTTTTTGGAGCCCAAAATCGAGGCTCCGGGCTTCAGAGCCCTTTTTTTGGATTTTGGGATTCCGGACTCTTAGAATCCTAGAATCAGAATCCTATCCAAACAGGGCCTTAATTTCCGTAAGTGCCTCAACCCTTACCATAATGTTGCATCCTTTATACAGGATTCTTACAAGAGACCTCCATAGCAGCCCCGTGTTGATGTTATAGAGGCTTTGATGATGATTATGATATCCAAAATCCTTACATTATCATTTGGCTTGCGCCCGATGCCTTGGGGCTTATGCCCCTCCTCTCGGCAGGCAAAATGCCCGCCTTATGCTTTCCCCTCTGTAAACACTGGATTATATATATAGAAAATTGGAATATCCATTCCACAATATTTGGTCAAGTCTGTTGTACACAAGCGTATTATCAATTTTGGTTAAACCGCCAAAATGGTTCTTATTGTCCAATTTTGACGCATCTTTTCGTAACATTTTCAACTCGAGAACATCTAACTTATTTTCATATTTACTACTCGTGTCTCTGAATTCTAAAATTGTTATTATTATTAGTGAAAGGGTTATGGAGAAAATTTTTGATTCAAAATTTCATGTTTTCCCTGTGGATTACGTGCAGTTAGTTGGCTAGCTAGGCTCTGCTTATTTACTAAGATGGAATATCATCTAAAGTTTGACTGGAGTAAAACAATTTGATCGTGGCATGTTCTTTCTGTTTTTAGTTCTTGTTATTAATTTTTATCTTATAAGATACAAGCAAAATCAGCCTTTGCAACAAGTTGATGCTTGGTCCTAATGCTTGATCCTAAATGGAGACTGAACACAAGTGGATTATAAGGTCTGGATACATGTCTAATACCTTATACACCATTTAATATTATTCCAAGTATGGTGTACTTGAAAATTTATAAATTACATTATTCTTCTGCAATTTTGGAAGGTTGAAGAAGCAATGCGTGCTATTTTACACCTTTAAACTTTTTCTGCAAGGGATCCTTCACTTATATCCCGATTTTGTCACATACTCACATGCAACTTGGTTTAATTTTATCCTTTTTTCCTCTCGCTTAAATATACCATGTGAATGAATCAAAGTTACTCAATTGGAGACTGATCATAAGCACATCACAAGCGCTTTGAGAACAGGATATGATGCAGGCCTATCTGTATCAGGACTTTTTATTTTGTATTTATTATGCTGAATATGTTTATTTAGTACTTGATGTCAGTTTTTTAGGCCTTTTATTCCATGTTTTTGGCCATTTTATATTTTATTTATAATTTGTAATCAATGCCTCATCGTATGAGGATGTCCGCGACCCATCCGGGAGCTTTTTGGATCATTCTGGGTAACAAGAATAGATAGGCTAGCAAATATTAGCAAGGTGCCGACTGTTGAGATTAGATCTCGAAGCCGATGGATAGATCATATAACTTTAAAAAAAATTAAGGGTGGTGGCTAAATGGGCTTCTACTTGAGCTATTGGGCTTATCTTAAGCCCAATATGTCTTCACAAATAGGAGATCGTTCCCCCTTCCCTTCCAAACCGTTCGGTCGTACGGAAGAGTCCGCATGGACCGTTCTCTTTGGGAGTGGTATCGGCTAGCGAACTGAAGGATCCAACGATTCCATCAACGACCTTTCTCCGCTAAGGATCCCTCTAGGAGATTCCTTGCAAATCCACGGCACTTTGATTTATCGTCACCTTTATCCTCTTTCTTTGCTTCTTCATCGTTTTATCTTTGTTTTCTTCGGCTCCACTTCACATCGCATCCATTAAACGTCACAATTCTTCTCTTTTGAAGCCCATTTAAGGCCATAACCGTCATTATAACTAATCTGATCGTCGTGGCCCTTGCAAAACTTGTTTAGCTTTTTTTTAATATAAAAAAACTGCTTGCTGATTTTGTAAACTCTGTACACCGTTTTATGAGTAATTTCACATCCAACTATCCAATTGATCCCAAATTTTTACCAGTCCTTCCTAGCCTCAATACCCACATCCCCACAGATTTTCGTCAAAATCGGAAAACTGAACATCCTAAAAAGACGAAACCTCTGACTTTCCTAATTTTCAGATTTCCCAAAATCCCTCCGAAACCTAGTGTAGGTCGTCCCTCGCCTACATCAGGATACATGTGTCCAACATAGTTTATCATGATCCCATTGCATGGAGTACTGGGAAGTTTATAAATTACATTATTCTCTTGAAACTGTAGAAATCTTTCCACTTTAAAACTTGTTGAGATCTTTCACTTATATCCCTTTTTTTGTCGGATGTCAATTTGGTTCATCTCCTGATCCATCCATCCTTTCTTCATATCTTCTCAAGTATACCATTTGAATGAATCCATAAACTTCCTTCTTTTTAAATTATCATCATCACTATGTTAGGATTTCAGTAACTTGTTTTTTAATACTCCACATATTATCACGTACTCACGATGTATCATCTGATGTTATTGATTAGTTGGTGAAATATCTGAAGAATCCAGAACTATTTGATAAAATGGCAATAAAACCTCCTCATGGTGTACTTTTGGAGGGCCCTCCGGGATGTGGGAAGGTCAGTATATATTTTTGGCTGTTTCTTATTGGAATAGTAGATGGGTTTGTCTTATCCGGTCCTTATTCGTTTTTCAGACCCTTGTTGCGAAGGCTATCGCTGGTGAAGCTGGTGTACCATTTTATCAAATGGCTGGTTCTGAATTTGTTGAAGTTCTGGTAGGGGTTGGTTCTGCTCGTATTCGGGATCTTTTCAAGAGAGCCAAGGTAAGAATACTACCTGATCTTGTAAATACAAAGAATATTACATAGCTCAATCTCTCGTGAAGTTAAATGTCATTTGCTTTGTCTACCAGCCTAACCCTCACAACAACTTTATTGCAATACTTTTGCTGACATATAACTCACAACGTTATTGCCATCTGTCATTTTCATTTTCTTTTATAGTTTTGCTCCCTAGTTTCCACAGCTTGTCGAAGTAAGAATTCTTGATATATTATCTTATATGCATGATTACATGTATCATTTGTTTCTTAAAGACCTTTAGCATCTAGTCTTTTTTATCGTCGTAATGATTAATGAAAAATTCTCAAATAACTCCCGAGTTTTGATTAGCCCGAATGATTCTCCGATCTATTCTCAAGTACTTGAATTATTCACGATTGGTCAATAATTCGGATGTTCTATGAACTAGTCACAAACTCTCACGTTATCTATGAGATGGAGACAGTTTACTCAATAAACATCCGTAGATTAATTATTTATGATGTCATTTGTTGTTTACTTACGATTACTTTGTGGTCGTTTTCCTTAATTGAGCATGTAATAGGGTAAAAATAGAGCAACTTTTGTATGTATTTTTATTTTTGTATTTTGTTTGGTTTTAATATTATTGGATATGTCCCATATATTTGTCAAAATTTTCATCTAATCCTGAATTCAGCCACTAACCAAACTTTTGACTTTGCTTTTTAAGAAAGTTAACCTGTAGAAATTATTAACAGTGTCACATTTGATCTGCAATTGATCGGTTAGATTTGGATGCTATGCAGCCACTCGGATTCAGTACCTCTCGGTTAAATAAGCTCTAGAGATCTGTCTCATGCTGATCCAACCTTGAATAAAACATCTACTCAAATATAAAAAAGTTGGGAATTTATATAAATATAAAATTTTTGCTGTTATAGTAATCTTCTCAAGCCTTGAAGGCTAACAATCTATATTCATACGAGCCTTAGAAGGTGATGTAGGCAAGGGTGGTCCTACACTAGATTTCAGAGGGCTTTAGGGAAATCTTGAAGCATGGACAACTAGGGGTACTTTCTTCTTTTTAGGGTGATCTGGTTGTTCGATCTTGACGAAGATATACGGTGATGAGGTATCAGTATGAGCAAAGACTGATCCGAATTTGAGGGCAATCCGTTCACTTGATCTAGAGTTATGTCATAATCTGTGTGCAGATTTTATAAAAAACAGTAACCAATTTTCAATTAAAAGAGAGTAGAAACTTCCTAATTTTGATCGAAAAATAAAGCAAAACAAGACCGCAGGGCACCGATCGATCAAGGATCGAGTAATGATTATTTGAGCACTTTTCAAGCAATGAAAGGGCTTGCGGAAGTGGGAGGACAGCGGAGTAGATGAGTTCAAAGGAATATGATGATGGGGAAATAAAGAAGAGATAAAATAAAGGATAACAAAAGGGAAAAGATATAGTATGGATAAAAGATTTGCCTCGAATGCAAGGAATCGTCGCCGAATCCACTCGCGGAGCAAAGTCTATCGATGAAATCGTCGGATTTTTCGAAAGCTTGCGCCAGAAGCTCTTCTCAAGACAAAGTCGAAGCGTCTCGAGCGAATCGAGGAATCTTCATGAGGCAAAGTTGGGGAATGAGAAGGAGGGCGCAGAGCCATCGCCTTCTAGGGTTCTTCTCATATGGTGGAATCAATATCTCATATCTAAATGTTTTTTCTCTTCTTTTTCCTTTTTTTTTTATATATAGAACTATGGTTTGCGATTCGATGGCGGAGATCGTAGGAGAGGAGGAATGCATGAAATCACGTGCAAGAGAGAGGGAGAGGGGAGGCCGTGGCTAGAGAGAGGAAAAGGGGGTTACGTGCATGTTTTCGTACAGCCGTATGGTTTTAAGGAGGGGAGGTAACGTCATCTCTAAGATGAAGCCCTATTCCCACTTAGGCTTAAGTCGAAGCCCATTAATGCCCAATCATCAATAACTTAAGTTATGATGTTCTAATCATTATATTTAATATCTAATCTCGATTGTCAGTGCCTTGCAAATACATGTTTGCTGTATTTTATTAATATTAAGCTAGAAACTCATCATAAAGAGTTTGAAATGATCCGAATAGCCTCCAAATAAGGTTGTGGACATCCCCGCACGACAAGTCATTGATTACAAGCGATAAATAAAGTATAAAATGGCCAAAAATATCATTAACGGTCTAAACAAACATAAATAAATATGAAAAACTGATAAGAATCTTTTAATGAACCTTGTTGCAGATCAGTCTTGACTCTTGCATCAATCGCTTCTACAGCGAAAAACACGTCCTCGACCTCAAGTTGTCGTCCAGCACATGCGATTCGTCTGAACGCCAGGTGGACCCCTGCCGTGGTACCATCGTCGAACTAGCAACTGGTGATGAAGGCCAACCAGGTGATGTTGCATCATGCTACAAACAGCCTTCGGGCCTCTCACGAAAGATGTGTCAGTGTCGAGCGAGGACCAGAAGCTGTGGAGAGGTGGATCCATCGTTGGCAACCCTACATCGATGAAGTCCATAGGGAGATGAAAATCGATGGAGGCGAAAAGGAATGAGATCAAAGAAAGAAAAGCTCAAAGAGATAGAGGATCAAAAGAAAGAATCGAACATTCTGTTAGAATGTGGTATCGTTGTCGCTCTGATACCAACTTGATGCAGGCACAACCTAACTAGGTCGCTGCATACACTAATCTAGTACCTTTGTGATCAACTAATTAGAGGTGATTATCAATATAGCGCATAAAATACCCAACTAACTGCCAAACTAACGATTGTTTTTCACAAAACTATAAAAGATATACAATAGAAAGCTTAGGTAGTTAAAATCTAACATTACAATTAAATTTTAAACATCCAGAACTGAAATTCAGCACATAAATGAAGGGGACATCAATCAGATTTTAACAAAAAAGTATGCAAAAACATGACAACATGGGTACCAATCGATCACGGGCCCGACGGGTAACATTCTGGGCAACTCCGATGTATCAAATAGAGCTAGGAAAGGGCTTAGGACAACAATAAAGGTGGGAAAATAAAGTGTATTGGTGGTTGCGTGATGTGGTGCGGTGGCTTCCGCGGAGACGTTAATATTCCTAAAGGCTTTCTAAAGGTTAGGGTGTGGATGCGATTGGATTGTGGAAAAGAAATGCGCGGTTCAGGGATCTCGTGCCAGTAACGAAAAGATGAACGGAGATGGAAAAGGACAAAAGAAACAATGATAGATAATGAAGGATAGAATACCACTTGGGGTTTCTATCGTGGGATGTGAGAATGCGCCTGGATCCCTCCACGGAGCATGGCCTAGCGTTGAAATACACCAGATCCTTCGGAAAAACAAAGCAAGTTTTCTCGAGGCGAAGTCAAGGAAGAAAAACCATCTCGAGGCGAAGTCGAGGAAGAACGGCGACGATCGGTGGCACGAGTCATTCTTGGTAAAGAGTTTTCTAAAACAATTCAGATATGAAATCTCTTTCTTTTACTCCCTTTTTATATTAGTAGGGTTTCCGAATCAAGGGTGCAGATCGAAGGAAATAAACGATGAAAGGTAGGGATGCATCAGCCAAAGAAGGAAAGAAAAAAGAGAAATAAGGGGAAAGCAAGAGAAGAGAGGGGGGGGGGGGGTGCGGTTGCATGTGATATAGAGGGAGAGGGGCCATACGAACGCGTGAAACCGAGAGGGGGAAGGTGTTCATGTTGTATGAGCAAATCTGTGATTACTCAAGTACAAATTTCAATTTAGACTCACTTCGAGGGAGCGGAGTACACGTATAACATGAGATGGTGAGGAGATCCGTCTATGATCCTTTAATACTCGATTTCGATGTACAAAGATTACAACATGTTTAGAAAGATGAAAAGAGAATCTTTGCGATGCTTGATTCTTCCGGGCTTCGCGCATGATCGGCTAGGGGCCTTGCTTTACTCTTGTTTTTTTTGTTTCTTTGCTTGTTCTTCGACTTGCTTTATTCTTGGATCCTTTTCTTTCTTCAATCTTCGATCTTTGACCTTCGATTTTCTTCTTCGATTTTCAATCTTTTTTGGCTTGCTTCAATCTTTATTTTTGATGTGATCCGACTTGGGCCCAAACCCGTTGGCCCACCCGAAGGCCCATCCTAGCCTGCCATGGATGGATAAGGCAGGAAATCTCTTATGATATCTTTTAGAATCTTTTTAGATTTGAGATATTTATTTTAGGCAAGTTGTTAGGATAATTATTGGCTTTTAAATTTGTTGCCATCTTTATCTTTTCTTTTAGCCTATTTAAAGGCCCCCATTGTAACCATTTTTTTTTTTTGAGCAATTCCTCTCCGAGGAGGAGAGGATGGGGTTGATCATACCCAAGCTTTATTAAAATAATAGAGAAGTTACAAGCTACTAAGGAAAGGGCTAATCATCCCTGAGAGCTTAACTAAGAAAAGGGCTAATCATCCCTATTGTAACCATTGAAAGGGAGATTATGATGAATGAAAATTGATAGCGGATGCCTTCGTTGGCTCATGGATTTCAGTCCCCTACTTTGTTTCCTGATGGATTTCAGGCACCCTCTCATCTAAGCTTCTAATCATTTCTTCTCTGTCACGGTTCTTACCCCCTCCGCCACTTCTCTCTCGGTGATTCTGTTTCACTAGTTATCCTTTTATAAAGAAAATACAAAAAAAAGATTACACTGCCTCCATCTATTGCTCTCGCTCCACCCGCTGCATCAAGTTGGTATCAGAGCTCCGGGCTTCGTGTCGTTTCCGTACCACGAACGATCTTCGCTTCGATCGTCGTCATCCATCGTCATCGTCGCCATTCCATCGTCACCATCGTCGCCGATTCGTCATCTTCTTCTGGTACGTCGCCCTACAATCCCAACAAAAGAAAAAAAAAAAAGAGATCAGATCTGTTGAGAGGAAAAAAAAAAGAAGAGAAAGGATACCTCCTTCAACCACTACCCACCTCCTTTGCTCACCCACGCAACCACCGCAAGCCACCCGCGAACCGTTCTCCTTTGCTCGCCCGCCCATCCACTGCAGGCCGCCCCCTTCCTCTCGCTCCACCCGTTGAACCGCCACCTCTGTTCCGTGCTCCCGCGCACTCCGCAGCCATCAAAAAAAAAAAAATCCCCATCAGATCTGTGAATACAGAAAAGGAAAGAAGAAAAAAAAAAAACACACAGATCTGTCGTAGATCTGTGAAGACAAAAAAGGAAAGAAAGAAAAGAAAAGGAAAGAAGAAGAAAAAGGAAAAGGAGAATAGAAGGAAAGAAGGAAAAGAAAATGTAAAAGAGAAACGAAAGAAGAGAAAGGAAAGAGAAAAACGTACCTTGCTTGCTTGCTACCAGCTGCAGCCGCCGCTTCCTTTCTTCCCTCCCTATCTGCCAACAAAACAAAAAAAAACAAAAGCCCTAATTTTTTTTTACCCTTTAGTTCCTTTTCTTTTTTCCCAATTCACTCCACCACAACCCTTAGATCCCCATCCTACAGTCCTCAAATCCCCAACCTTTCTAGTTGCTATTGTGCACTTAAGTGCTGAACCCGAGTTGAATTCGAATCCGACCCGAATAGACAAAACAGACCCGCCAACTTCAATTGGGCATATCTCTTTCATTTCTAGTCCGTTTTTGACGTGCGACCTACCAAATCGAAGGATTTTTCGAGCTCTACGCATCCATACCATCAACAAATTTTTTTGGCGAATCAATAATTACAGATTTCCAGATTTACCCCTGGACCACACGTCCACCGTTGTGACATGGATGCCAAGATGCAAGGGTTGGTTCGTTGTAATCAAGGGAACAACTCCGTCTATTAGTACACTTCAACATTCTATCGGCGCATGATTCGCTATGGTTTGTCAGAGAAAGATCTCATGACAGTGAAACAGTATGTTTGAGGGCTCCACTCCGACATAAAAGGCCAGTTTTTATCTAGATCTTGGAGGGATCTAGACGAGGCCTACGAGGTAGCCTGCGAGATCGAATGGTAGTTACAGCAAATGGCCTCACCTCCAGCACTTCCACTAGAGCCTCCACCACCGACAGAGCTTCCTCAAGTTGTATCTTTGGTAGATCCATCAACTCTAGTCCCACCACCAGCAGACGAGCCTCCTCCTCCAAAGGATCTTTCGACACCTGTCATGCTACCACCTAGTGCGGATTCTCTCGAAGTGATCTCCCTATCCGAGCCTCAGCCAAGGTTCTAAAAAGCGCTAGGCGCTAGGCGGGCGGTGGGGGGCCGCCTAGCGCCTAGGCGGGGCCTAGGCGGCGCCTAGGCGTTTTGCCT
Organism: Chamaelirium japonicum; assembly: GCA_947650365.1. Classification (NCBI taxonomy): domain Eukaryota; kingdom Viridiplantae; phylum Streptophyta; class Magnoliopsida; order Liliales; family Melanthiaceae; genus Chamaelirium; species Chamaelirium japonicum. The sequence continues at coordinate 59,411,312 of OX393556.1, forward strand.
TTTTTTAATTATTTTTAATTATTATTTTGATATTATATATATATATATATGTTTAAAAATTAATATAAGTTCAAGATTATCCCAAACCATTATCTTAAAGAACAAGTATATAACCATAATTCAAGATTCAGTGATTAACAAGAACAAAAGCAAACATGGTCCGCCTAGCCTGCCTGGTCCGCCTGGCCAGCCTCAACCCGCCTGGCCCGCCTGGTCAGCCTCAGCCCACCTGGCTCGCCTGGCCAGCCTCAGCCCGCCTAGACCGCCTAGGCGGCTGCCTAGCTCCGCCTGGGAGCTTGGCCACTTTTCTGGAGCGCCTAGGGCCTAGACGAGGCGGTGGGGGGCCGCCTAGTGCCTAGACGCCGCCTAGACCACTTTTTAGAACACTGGCCTCAGCAGATTGATTTCCTTGGGCTAGACCGACTATTGGTTCCTACAGTGTTTGTTCAGCTCTACCTCCGTTCAGGCGAGCCGATATTCGAGCTACCGCAACGATCTGATATTACCATCCGACTTTGTCATCTACCCCAGTACCACTTTGACATGTGTTCCTCGATCGATGGCAGTGATACCTTTTCATGGAACTCTGGTGACGACCTCGGTGTAGTGAGACACCATTTGTTGGGCCTCCACCATCAGCTCCTGACGACAGATACCACATCGACGAAGGCCTCGATGCTGACTGTACCTTACCGTATGAACTCGAGGGCGAGTTCTTCGCAGCGGAAGTGAATGATGTGATCCGACTTGGGCCCAAGCCCGTTGGCCCACCCGAAGGTCCATCCTAGCCTGCCATGGATGGATAAGGCAAGATATCTCTTATGATATCTTTTAGAATCTTTTTAGATTTGAGATCTTTATCTTAGACAAGTTGTTAGGATAATTATGGGCTTTTAAATTTGTTGTCATCTTTATCTTTTCTTTTAGCCTATTTAAAGGCCCCCATTGTAACCATTGAAAGGGAGATTATGATGAATGAAAATTGATGGCGGATGCCTTCGTTGGCTCATGGATTTGAGTCCCCTACCTTGTTTCCTGATGGATTTCAGGCACCCTCTCATCTAAGTTTCTAATCATTTCTTCTCTGTCACGGTTCTTACCCCCTCCGCCACTTCCCTCTCGGTGATTCTGTATCACTAGTTATCCTTTTACAAGGAAAATACAAAACAAAGATTACACCGCCTCCATCTATCGCTCTTCGACGACGCGCGTCTGCATCAATTCTTCTTCTCCAGAATTACTTGGAGCTTTGAAGTATCTTGAGTCGAAGCCTTGTGAATTCTTCTTTCTTTTGGAAGATTTCCCAAGTGTTTTCTCCTATGGTAAAGCCAACATTGAGTACCAACCCTTTTTTTTTGCCTTCTTCCCCTCCTTTTATAAGGGCCAAGGTATTTATTGTAGGCAATAACTACCCCTAGTGGTTGAAATAACTATCCTAGTAGTTTTCATAACTCCCTTAGATGGTTGGAATAACTACCTAAGTGGTTTTCACACCTCCGTTGGATGGTTGGGATAACTACCAAGTGGCTCCCACTAGTGCTTATTCTTTTGAATTTCGAACTTCTCCCTCCATTTTTCTTTCAGGAAAGAGGTTGTTATTTAATGAACCGAACTAGCTTAATCGACTTGTAGTTCGGGTTTTTAATTTGAATCGACTCACTGTGACTCGAACCTGACAATGTTGACTCGTGATCCAGTCCGTTTCTTGACTTGATGGATCGAGTATGTCCGTTGGATTTGTTGTAAACTCACTTGCAGGAGCTTCCACCTGGGTTGTTCTTTTGCCTTGTATGTCGGCATATTGAATGATTATATCTCTTAAGTGTCACTTACTGACTTAGAGAGAGCGTTTTGGTGATGAGGTCGGGGTATCTTTCCCCACTCCTCTATCCTCCAAACTTAGTCAATTTTCCCTGATGCAGACAAAATTTTCCATGACATCAGGAGAATTTTCCGGACTTGGTCAATTTTGTTTCTTTCTTCTTTTTCTTTTTCCTTAGCCTGCCATAATACTTGATCAGCCAACCCTAGTGCCTTTCAATACTTTCAAGTCCCTCGGACTTGTGGTTTTCCAAATTTAGAAAAATTTCAAGTCTGTCCGCCCATGGTTCTCCGGACTTAGAAAAAAAAATTCTTTCTCTTTTCTTCTTTCTCCCTTTTCCTATTCCTTTTCTTTCTTTTTTTCTTTCTTTTTCAAGTTGAATTTGGATGACTTGAAGTAGTCTTCAAACCTATCATTTTCATGACCCAAAACAAACGAAGAAGAGAGAACAATGATAATCTCTTCTGGTTTTATCTTCTTGATTGGGGCCTTGGGGTATCTCTTCACATGTGGAGAGAGAGAGAGAGAGAGAGAGAGAGAGAGAGAGAGAGAGAGAGAGAGAGAGAGAGAGAGAGAGAGAGAGAGAGAGAGAGAGAGAGAGAGAGAGAGAGAGAGAGAGAGAGAGAGAGAGAGAGAGAGAGAGAGAGAGAGAGAGAGAGAGAGAAATAGTTGAATTAAATAAGAGGTGGGGGGTGGGTACGGGTAGCCTTTACTATTACCTGACTTGTGGTAGCTGTCGTTTCAAATGTAACCTGACCTTCTCTCATTTATTTCAAAATGTAGAGAAACAGAGAGATAAATATTTAATGCTTTTATCATAATAGATATGAGAGAGAGAGAGAGAGAGTAGGTTTAATGGACTGTTTAAAATGGTGTGATTCCATACTACTATAAGCATTGAATTGGCTGCATTTATTTATCCATAAACAACATGCTTAGGAAATAACCGGGTGCAACCGGTTTACGCTTTAAAAAAATATATTTAGAAAATACCATGCTCTATTGAAGTGCCAAGTGGCCTCACCATTTGCATGTCTTCCTATTAGAGTGCCATGTAGCACATCGACCTGCACCAGGGCTCCTTTTTATACGAATTTTATAGATGAGAAAGCCAGAGTCCATCCTGTACAATAATGTGGTTAATTTAGGATAGGATGGCATGTAATACTGATGTACTGTGTTAATACAGAAATCTCTTCTGATCAGGAATTAAGTGATTTTCCAAATGGCTTTACCTAAGGAGCCAAACATCTGGGCTCGCAAGAGGCACTTGATTCATGCTACGAAGTTTAACAATTTTAACCAATTTATCACCTTATATTTTATGATGAATAAACAATTAAACATCAATGTCATGCTATTTAGTGATAAAAGATAAACTATGTACTAGAAATGTTCTAGAGCACATAGAATTTTTTGAGGACTTATCCTGCTTATCACACTACCATTTGATAGTGTGGTGCCTTTTGTACTCTTTTCCTCTCTTTCTATATTCTTATTGTTACTTATACGAAGAAATCTAGTAAGACCTTTGAGCTGCTTAATAATATGCACTTATCTGTGTCCCTATTCTACTTTTGTCCCGAAAAATCAAATATTGTACGTTATATTAGCCTATCCTAACCCAAAGCATTTCTTTTGAAATTTCAAAGAGTTCACTTGATAACAGAATACAGGGAAACAACAAAACACTAGAATGTGCACAAGCCAGAGGTAAAACACCCAACATGCAGAGACAAAAAATGTTAAAAGCAGTTGAGCTCGAGCTTCAAGAGCCTGTTTATTCTGATATTTATATGGAGATGACACATTTGCTATACCTCACCCAACACGAAGAGCTAGAGCTTCAAGAGCCTGTTTATTCTGATATTTATATGGAGATGGCATTCCCTTTTAATATAGCTGCAGCCTAATGGCAGATTAGTCTATGTGCCCACCTGTAATTTCCTTTTTAATCAACAAAGTCAGTACCTTGTTCTCTTCATTGCACCCAAAACAATGACATGTGGTGTATTAACTTCGTAAGAACTAGTTACCTTCCCTTGAAGTCACCTGATTAGCGTGAGAAATAACCTTGTTAGAGCTAGGTAACTTCATCATCCAACTCCATACCGTCCATGAGAGTTTCGCTTGTGAACTTATTCGTGAAGATTCATACAACATACCTTCCACAAGAGTCTAGCTGTTAAAGTTAGCAATTGTTGTTCTTCTTTAGTCCATAAATTTGAGGGGGTTGTTAGAGGTTTTGGTTGTACTTAGTTATACCATAGCCACAATTTCTCATCTTGCATGTTTTATTATAGTATATGAGGGTTAATTGTCTATATTGACTATAATATATTTATCGGACCTTTTCCTTCCATGTGTTCCACTCTTGAACTCCAAGTTTCAAATGTTATTGTTACGTTTCGAATGAAAAAATGCAACATCTAATCAGATATTCTGCATTTCTTGGTGATCACTAGTTGCCATTGTCGTTTCATGGATTGCTTACTTACCTTTTTCACTTATTATTTCCGTGTAAATTTGAGAATTATAATAAATTTAGCACTATTGATCGCATATTCACTATTTTTTGTGAATTTCTGTTTATGCAGGTAAATAAACCATCAGTTGTGTTTATTGATGAAATTGATGCATTGGCAACTAGGTATGGTGCTATACTTGTTGGACTATGGTATTGAAATATGTTGTGCTGCTTTCTGTGTGTGTTATTTCCTTCTGTTTATACTTTATTATATGCTCTATCACATTATTTTCTTGATGCTTTCTCAACATTGGAGATTTTTTTACATGGCATTATGCTTCATAAAATTTAAATGGATATTTTAACATGGAGTTCTCAAAGATATTCAAATTTAGTGTCTGCATAGTTCAAATGGTGAATTTGACGTTAGTTCTCACAATTTACAATTCCTCTTAACCAAATGTAACACACATATTGGTAAATCAAATGGGTTTTCAGATAATGCGAGAGGGAAAATCCAAAATCATATTACTATGTATTGTCTCTATAATATTTTCTCTCCATATATCTCTATAATATTCTTTCTTAATATTTTCACTCTACAACATATACCCTACCCGGTTGAGTTCCTATACTCATACCCTACCCAAACCTTGTACAACCCATATCCATACCTGAAAGTTAATCGGGTAGAGTTCTTATACCCATATTATACCCAAACCTTGTAAAAAGTATTGAGGTATCCATACCTGAAAGTTAAATCGGGTTGAGTTCCTATACCCATACCCTACCTAAACCTTGTACATTTGTACCCATACCCGTACCCGATGTTTCAAGTCAGGCTTGAGTAATTGGGTTTCGGGTATGGGTATTGTGGTATCCATACCCATGCTCAAAAGTTAATCGGGTAGAGTTCCTATACCCAAACGTTTCCCTTGATGTACCTATTCCCATACCCAAAAGTTAATCGGGTAGAGTTCCTATACCTATACCCGACCTGGTAGAGTTCCTAGGCCCATACCCTATCCAAACCTTGTACATTTGTACCCATACCCGTACTCGATGTTTCGGGTCGGGGTCAGGTCACAAGTTAAAGGGGTTTAGGGTATGGATATTGTGGTATCCATATTCCATACCCATACCCGAAAGTTAATTAGGTAGAGTTCCTACACCTATACCCTACCCAAACCTTTCCCTTGATGTTTTAAAACGTAGGATTGAGAAGGGCAAAATGGGGAACAAAAGGTAGGATGGAAGGAAGAATGGGTTAGTGGGATTGCCCTTCCCATTTTAGCCCTTGGTTTTTTAATGGATAATAAGATTCAATTGATTAGTGGCAAAGAAGAGAAGGGCAGGGCAAAATGAAAAACAAAAAATAGGATGGAAGGAAGAACATGTTAGTGGGATTGCTATTACCATAATAGACCTTGGTTTTTTTAATGGATAAATAAGATTCAATTGATTAGTGGCAAAAGGGTAGTATTCTTAGATGGTATTTGTGATTTGTGTAGGGATAAAACAAGAAGGGAAAGAATGGCATATCACGGTCCTAGCCCTTGTGTTTGTTTTCATGACTAGGATTCAAAAAATTGGGTATGGATTAGTATACAAGGTGAAGGGTCAAATGGGAACACATGCAAAAGGATGAAAGGATATTTAGGACCCAAAACTGCTGATTTATTGAGGGGTATGGATAACTGAAAGAAAAATTGATAAATAAAGATACATGAGTCAACATGAGTCTGATCCATTGATGATGGCTAGTCGTTGAGCCACAAAGAATGAGGTACTGTTGTGCATCGTCGTCGTCTCTGAAACACCCGCAGATTGGGTGTGTTGTCAATGGTGTCCGCACCACTATTTCTTCTGGGAGAGATGGCATGGTTTATGATCTCTTTGAGCTTTTGTAAATGAAGTAGTGCATTCATTTATTAAAAAATTAATTTTTTGTATGCTGATGAGTTTTCTTCCTTGATTGAGTCTTTGTAGTTATATTACCTTTCCAATCTGACCTGACAAGGATTAGAAGAGATTATGGAGGTGGAATTATTGGAAAATTTTTAATTTTTGTTGTCTTATTATTCAGACCATCGGTTGTTTGCACTTTGATGTAGAGAACGATTTGGACGTACCACGAAGAACAACAAAAAATTAGTGAAATATGGTATTACAGTGACATGGATAACCATTTTCGTGTCAGTTCTGTTGGGTCTTCAACGGCATCACATGAAGAAAAAAAAAAGGATTAACATGAAATTTGCTGCTATTCAATTTATGTCCTCTCTTCTTTACATATGTACTTAATAGTTCCAGAGGAAAAGAAGCAAAAAAGGGAACATAACAATCATCTTTATGGGTTTTCCAGTATTTTCTTCATCACTAAAGAAACAAGTATTACATTTTAATGAAAGACATGAGTTAGTAATGAAAGAAGAATAAACAATATTAGAAATAATTAACCCATTGATACTATTTGTAAAGGCTTTGCATATGAATTTCTTGCATTATCGCTCATTGAGATGAACTAGGTGGAGGAGGTTAGGGATGTGAGATCTGGTGGGTGATGTGAGTCAAAACTAGTTTTTTATTCTACGGTGTCTCTCATAGCAAGGCATTTCTGTGCTTATTCAAAGGGTATATATGATTATGACTTAAGACAATAATGAAACATTTACTGCTTTAAGCTCTTATATTCCTATTAAGAGAGTCATATAATTCTTGAACACTTCTTATCTCTTATTTTATTTGATTTTTCCTTGGGTGAGTTTTTAGTGTTTCTGCTAGGTACGGTGCTGTCCCTTTGCACTGCCACAGGTAACCAGCACCATACCCCTGTATAAATTGTAGTTACCATGTTCGGCGAAGGTTATGGCATTTCTTATGAAGCCCAAATTGCAAGCCTAGATTTTTGTAGTCTTGTTGTTATAGTCTGATGACCCTGAGGATGTTCTAGACGGCTTCTAGTATGTGCAGATTGTGAAATGTTAGGTACCATGCATATAGGTAAATTAACAAATCTTGCACATAAAAAAACAAAAACCCTTTTAGAAAAGAAGTATGAGAAGTACAGAAGAAGAAGACGTAGATAAAGAGCTAGCATGTTTCTTCCTCCAAGTAAATTATTTAGATTCCAACGAGGCAAGGACATGAAGTAAGTGAAATTATGTTTTTGTTGATATGGACAGGCGCCAAGGTGTTTTTGGTGAATCTACCAACCACCTTTATAATGCTGCAACACAAGAGAGAGAGACTACACTCAATCAGCTTTTGATAGAACTAGATGGGTTTGATACTGGAAAAGGTGTTATATTCTTGGGTGCTACTAACCGTATGGATTTGTTAGATCCTGCACTTCTTCGACCTGGTCGCTTTGACCGCAAGGTTTGTCACTTTCGCTTACTGGATAACTTTTCCTGGAATAACTGATGATAACTATTGCATATCAGTGAAGTATAGTCTTGAGCTATCTATTCGTTCTTTTCAATTTTTTTGCTTCAATAAGATCCTTGCAATGAACGAATGGTGGAATATCTTTGAACATCCTCAATAGATGTAACAGAATTCACTGATTATGTTTATCTATTGTTTTAATGGTGGAAGAATATTAAAAATTGTTACTTAAGTAGAGGGAATAAATCCATGTTTTTTCTTTTTAAATCCTTCCACCCTTGTATTTCTCCAGATAAGAATACGTGCTCCAGGAGCAAAAGGGCGCTTAGACATCTTGAAGGTTCATGCTCGCAAAGTCAAAATGTCGCCTTCTGTCGACCTGTCAACCTATGCTCAAAACTTACCTGGTATGATTCTCTGTAAGGATGTTGTGCTCTGTTTAAGATATCTTTTGTTGAGAATATAGCTCAATCACTTTTGTTGACACTAGGTTGTCACAAGTTTCTTAGTTTCTGTTTCGGTTTCGGTCTGATCACTGAGGATTGGTTTTGGTCGGTTTCTTTGAACTTTTTGCATGCTTTTCGGTCTTACTCATCGAGCTCTGTATCCATGCTTGACTCACTTAAGCTTCAGTAGGTTTGTGTTGGTTGCTTCTCTGCCTTGTGTTGTCATTGGGTTCTCATTTTGTGATCCTTTAGTATCTGTTTCAATATCTGGAGATCGAAGATGGATTCACGGCCAGTTGTATCTTCTTTAGAGTCACTTCCGCCTGTTATATTTTTTAGCTTGTCACTGTGTGGTTGGTTGTTTTATCAGCCATGTCTATCCGTGAATTTTTCATGGTTTGTCTTCCAGCCTTCCATTGAGGTCCTCAAGCTTTGAGCATTGCTTCTGCCTTGATAGACTTACACTTGCCACACTATCCAGTTCACAAAAAATTTTGGTTGTACTACCTCTTTAACATCCACTTTTTCATGTTGCCAATCAGCATCTTGGTGCTTCACCTCTGACTTGACAAAATCTTGGTTGACACTTGATCCTAACTTCAAGGGGGGTTTTGGAGATTGGGGTGTAGACTGTAGTATAGACCCTGGACTTTGTAGATATGAAATTCTTTTTCTACCTTTCTGATAATGTTTGTATTATGTACTGCTTCTTCAGCAAACTTCTCACTACGGATGTCATCTTTATACAAGCGTGGTCATATTCTTGCTTGTTGCATGCTCCACCATCTCTTCTAAGTTCTAACCTGGCATAACCACTCTTGGTTATTTGTGTGTGTGGTTTATGATCTTGTGGCAAGTTCTTGGTGGAGATCACCATGAGATTGAGGCACTGTTGTCAAGGCTTCACCGAGCGGCAGCCTAGGCATTTTCAAGCCTAGTCACTTAGGCCACAACCTAGGCGTGCGACATGTTTAAAAATGCTTTATCTATTTATTTTTGTTTCTTTTTTGGGTTATTTTGACTTTGCTCCCCAAATTTTGCCTTGAATTAAACTTTACCCCCCATCTTTTCATTAATTAGACTTTACTCCCCAAAACTAACTGTTCCGTCAACTCACCATCTAAAAGAAAGGGTGAGCTGACGGAAAAGAAATAAAGGTTTGGGGAGTGAGCTGACGGAACAATTAGTTTTGGGGGGTAAAGTCTAACTAATGAAAATATGGGGGGTAAAGTCTAATTCAAGGCAAAATTTGGGGGGCAAAGTCAAAATAACCCTTATTTTTTTCACTTATGTACTTGTGACTCATATACTTAAATGTTATTTTGATTGTCTTTGTTCCTATCAATATGTCCCAATTTAAAGTTTATATCATGTTTTTTTTACTATGGTTAATGTTATTTTTTGATTAAGGGTTTTTTTTTGTTCTCTTTGAATTATCTTTCTATATACTTGTGATTTATCCTCTCTAGTGCTTCTATTCCTCCAATTTAAGGGTCGTGCTAAATTTTTAGGATTTGTTTAATATGCTGGATTTGTTTTATAATATCTGTTAGGGACTTAGGGTGTATGTATGCTCTAACTTCTAAGTTCTAACTTTTTATCAGCACCATAACTTGATTCATTGATAGTTCCATGTTGATGATGATGCATGATATCATGGTTTTACTTATTCACATTTTAGTGATTTAGTATGATAATGCTGATTGCTGACATGAATACCCTTTTTGAATAAGAATGTTTGCATTTGGTCATTTGGTTAATTTCACATGAATTTTTGTTGGTATGATGCTTATTATTTGTTCAAATCTTAAAACTACCATATATATAATTTTTAACTTTAAAAAAAGTATCGCCTAGGTGCCGCCTAGGCCATACCTCGTCTAGGTAGGGTTGCCCGCATTGGCATCACTTAGCCGCCTTCACAACGCTAGTTTGAGGAAAGTGTTAAAATATGTATTGCAGTGTTAAAGTATATATGTACGATCTAATGTCTTCCTGTTGAGGTTTATATTAAGTTGAGTTGTGTTTGCTCATAGCCCTTGGGTTAGTGTGTGGCATACTCATAACTCATTATGGTGTCAGTTTTGTAACTCTATATATTTGCATCGTGCCCTAGTGAGATTGAGCTTTCACGTTTCATGTCTCACATCTAACGATGGTTTATTTATATATAACACCTTGAATACCTATAGATATCCCATATAATTAGATTTTGATTGTTGGAAACTCTTTAGACTCATAGTTCATAAACCAAATATTTTTGGCGCATAATCCATAAACCGAAAGGAAGCCATATTACCTATCAGGGGTAGGGGAGTTGGTAAGCAATTGATGCTTTGGTGAGGAGGTTGTGGGTTCAATCCCTCCCCCCCTCGAGTTATCCCGGAGTGCATAGGGAAACTTTTGAGGGGGTCGGTGCACATTCCTGGAGTAATTAGTCTGAGCCCGAAGTGGGTCCATTGCCCAAAAGGTTTTGGGACATCCACCGATGTAAAAAAGGAAGAAGTCATATTAGATGTTCAAACTATAACTATAAGAATATCATGTGGCCATTTAGCATTAAATGGTGAAATATCCCTTGACATTTGAGATTAAAACTACTTTTGTTTTCCTCATTTCTTCTCACCACACCATCATCACAAAATGTTACCTTTGCTCTTTCTCGTCCCACCCTTGCCATCATTGCTACCTTCGCATCACATCCTATAATGCACCATTAAATTTTATTTTTACAACAGCGCACTACTCTGATCCTTAAGCATGTCATTGTTATTACCATTCTAACAAACTTCTACCCCTATTGCCATCGCCATTATCATTCTGCCACTTTGTCCCTCTTTGCCACTGACACCATTTCATTGTCCATCATGCACCCATGCCACCAACACGACAAGTACGCTATTGCTCCCATCCTTGTTGCCACCACCACTACACCTACACCCTGTCTTTACTTTACTATCCCACCATCCCCTAATAAATCATGTCTTTGCCACTATTATTGCACCACTTTTAAGGCTGGTTGTCGGTGGTTTCATTCTGCCAACTCTCATTTCACCTCGCTAGCAATACTTTCGCAAGAAAGATCTCCCATGCATTTAGTGATCATTTTCACCACCATTTTTACCACCCTTGTTAATTGTTGTCGTCTTTGATGTACGACCCCCACCCCCAGCTGCCGTTTATGTCCACATATTTTAAATGTTGCTCCTGGCTCCAGCTGTCACTAGCATTAGTCTTATAGTTGTGACTATTACACCTCTCCACCCTTATCCTCCCTACCAACCCCTTCCATTATGCCACTAACACCATTGGAATCCATCACGATTTTTTTCTTTTGTTTATGCCTTCCAATATCATTTATGATTATAAGGAGAGGAAGAGAAACTAAAATACAATATAGAGGTACGAACATTTAGCTAGAAAATAATATATACTATGATGATACATATGATTTATTTAGAGAAGTCATCCTTGCAAGGTTAATTATAGTTATGCCAAAATTAGAGGAGTTTGAAAATGAAATTAGATATCCTCGCATTAAACCGAGATAATGACTAGCTAGGATCACACCAAAATTGACTCATCTGAAGGAAAAATGAGATCAAGAGACAAATGTTGGTGCGAAACCTCATGCTCTGCCTTTTACATGACAAAGGGTTGGAACTATAGGGAGAACTATTAACCTAGCTAAGATGCTGTCTATCACAGTCGACCCTAGAAGCCTTTGGAGGGATTTCAATCGTCTCGGTTACAAAAAAATGGGGTAACAGAGGTTTCACCTTCATATGGGACCGCAAAAGCCTTCAAGAATCTCTTAACAATGTTCATCAAATAGTAAAGAGATGTTTTTTGCTTCGCGTTCATTCCGGCATGCAAATGAGAAGCTTCTAAATAGGAGCCTAAATATGAATATGAAACCTCGTCCACTTCGTAAGGGTGTAGATGTTGCATGATGCTACTTAGAGTTTCACATTAGTAGATAGTATAGAAATGTTATTTAAGTATCCATAGTGTGTATCTATGTTTGATTTATAATTGTACAAAGTATAATTGCCAAATCTAATCATTTAATGAATATTTTCATCATTTCTGTGTTTAGACTATTGTGCATCAGCACAACATATATGGAATTACATTCAATGTGAAACTCTACGCCCCTTGATAGTGTAGATTGCGATCTAATGTTCCAAAGTGTATTTATGCTTGATTTATGTTTATCGAGAGTATCGTTGAAAAATTCCATCATAAAATTAATATATCCATCGATTCTATGAAATTGTAATATTTCACATTGTCAAAATATATCCAAGATATATTTCCATATCCGGAAATGTTGATGTTGATTTTTTGAACCTTGGTAGCATGTATTTCCGTGCATGCTATGCAGATACATAACATTCTAAACATTTGAAGATTCTGCAATGAAACTTTGTACAATCATAAAGAAAACTTAGATAGACACTATGGAATTCCTAAATAACATTTCTATTATATTTACTAGAGTGGAACTTTAAGTATCATGTATTTCTATGGATGATGGCTAGATCCATAACATTCTAAGCATTTATAACAAATTTATTGTTTAAGTTTTTTTCTGCTTTATCTAATTTATTCTGATATTTCGCTATTTATTCTTATTTATTCCTAAAGATTGTGATTTTTTTGCTCTTCTGCTGCCGTTTGATATTTCCGCCTATATTTCGGATCGAACTTCATATTTCTGAAACATTTTGCGTTTCTTCATGATTTTTATGATTTTTTGATCCTTGGTTACATGGTTGTGTGTTAAATAAATATGCAGCCTGCTATAAAGAAGAGTTCCCGTGACTAGGGCTCTAAAGTGGGAAAGGATGTGGTGATATCAGAGCAACTGAATGCCAGCATTAAAAAATACTTTGTCTGTGCACCACACCGGATTGATTAAATAAAACAGTTCGCTACTTTAGGGAGGCCACAAGCAGCCATCTATCTTAAAAGAAAATTTAAGTTATGTTCTTTCTTGCTTTTGAGCTGTTAATCAAGTACTAATCATATAAGACTGAATCTATCAGATCTGCAGTGAAGATCTATTTGATGTATGTCGGTAATCAAGTCTAGCAACGTTGAAAGTGGTCTGTGTTTCTGTGTAGTGTGTAGTTTTGAGTTTCATGCAGAAATCCATGAAGTCAAAATCTTCTTGGTGATTTCTACTACCACTCCCGTTTTTGACAATCCAGTCCTTTTAACCTGCAAGTAGCTGTTGTACTCTGTTTAGAAAGAAAGCTGGAAATGAGCAATTGATTGCTGCAGGTTAACAGGTAACCTTTACTAGCAGGTCAAGGAGTGGATTATCAAAAACAGGAGTGGCAATACTTGAAGAACAATACTTGGTGGGTTACACTGTGTGCTGTCATCTCCAGCACACGGGGACATGGCCTGCAAGCGTTCAAAAAAGTGGGTGGGGCCCACATGTAAGAAGAATAAAAATAATTGATAAGACAAGGTGATTCGTAATCCATATGTAGTCAGGTGTTATCACGTTTTTTCTATATGTGGGCCCCACTCTCTTTCTTCAATGCTTGCAGGCCACGTCCCCATGTGCTGAAAATGGCAGATGACGGTGTAGCTGCCAAGTATTGTTCTTGAAGAAATCTTAGGTGTGATTTGACAAAAAAAAATAAAAAATCTTGGGTGGAGCGATTGAAGAACCAATGGAATGATTCCATCACAGAACTGCACACAATTAGTTGAAACTCCTCTTATTGGCTTCAATATTGTTCTGTCTGCTACTAGTTGATATTGACACAATAACGTAGGTATTGCTTGGCCGTCTGATGCACTTCATTTTGTTGGGTGCATATATGGTCTGTAGATACCCTCGCGTTCATTTGCTTGCTGCTGCACTAAATGTTGGATTACTTGAATAACTTTTTCTGAAAAGGAAATGGTCCAGCAGGGCTGATGGCCAGGTATCCAGAAGTTATATCCTTTGGGGTTGGGTTTGGCTGCCATGGAAGCTATGCAGGAAAAGAATTCCTTAGGCTGTGTGTTCTTCTCGTGGGAATTAGAATTCACAAGAAATAGGCTCATTCCTATATTTCTCGGGGGGATTAGAATTCCTTTGAGGCTGTCCGCAACGGAAAGAACATGGGAATGAGCCTAATTTGCTGGGAATTGCAATTCCTGGTTGGGTAAGAACGCATCCTCAAAGAAAAGGAAGAATTGGGAGGTTTTTTTTTTAACTTCCATTTGATTCTCCGGAAAATAAATAAAAATTTTGACTAGAATTTCCTGTGCTTCCCTTTTTTTTTTTTTTAAATACTTGAGGAGGTGTAAGGAAGAAAATTCTGATCTTTTGATGAAGATGTTGGTTCCACTCTGAAAACTTATATTTTCCGTGGGTGCACATGTTCTTGTGAACTACCCAAGGTACAAAAAATCAAAATATTTTGCAAAAAAATCACGAAATATTTCATTTTTTCCATACACCGAAATGACATATTGAAATGTTCTGTTTTTTGGAGGGTTTGAAATGATGTTCGAAGTTGATATTTCATATTTCTGGTTTCACCTTAAAATGCAGGGAAGTTTCTAATTATAAAAAAAATGGATTTAGGACCACAAAAAATCTGAATTTTGACCCTTTTATTTTGTTCGGGAATCAAATTTGAAGTCCTCATGCATCAAATGTTGCATAATTAGAATTGTAAGCATACAAGTTCTTTAGTTTACTGTGTTAGATGGTGCATAGAGGGGTTTTGAAGGTTTTATAGTTCATCAGATACCTCAGGATTCTTCTGATGTCAAATTTTCCCAATAATTAGATAAGGCAGCAGTAGAAAACAAAACTTCCCTTTAGTTATATGGTATAGTTCGTGATTGCCTATGTTATAGACGTCCAATATCAGTGCATTCTACTTTTTTTTGCTATTGCAATGATGCAATCTTACCAAAACTCATCTATGTCATTCATTTGCCTTATGGCAACTATTTTCACTTCCGTTAATTGAAAGCGGAAGATTATCCAAATTAAAAATATAGTACTCATTGCTCAGTGATGACAGATTTTATTTGTAGCAGATATTTATCTTAGTCCAATAAACCTCTGTCGCTGTTCTCTGTCTCATTGGTGAGGTAATGGTGCTAAGATTGGTCAGAGTAAGCACACAATATGTTGCTTTAGCCTTTTCCTGAACAAAGTGGGGATGCATCTTTGAAAGATTTGCTTAAGTAAATGTTTGTATGAGAGTGGTGGTCCTGTATGACATGTATACCAACCTCCTCTTGAATGATCACTTAAATGGTGTATCAGTGTTCCGATGTTAATCCATAAACAAGAGTCCTAGATAGTCGATGGATTTTTTTAGGATTTTATGCGATTCTTTTCGGATCTGGTAGAATTATGACAACAAAAAAGGAAGATAGTTCCTTGAAGGAAGAAATCCGGTAAACGAGATCATACTGAGGATAATTTCTCCAGCCAGGAGTCGACTAATGAAAGAATCCCAAGTGTCCATTTTTTCGTCTTCACTATTTTGTTAGCTGTAGCTTATGGCGTTGACTTTTGGGACTAAGAAAATCAATAATCAGGATGGACGGGAGCAAAGCTAGCACAACTGGTGCAAGAGGCTGCTTTGGTGGCCGTCAGGAATAGGCATGAGTCTATTCTTCAGTCTGATATCGATGATGCAGTGGATCGGCTCACTGTAGGACCGAAGCGTACCGGGATTGAATTAGGTCATCAGGGACAGTGCCGAAGGGCTGTGACTGAGGTGGGAGTTGCAATAACATCTCACTTGTTGAGGCGCTACGACAACGCGCAAGTTGAATTCTGCGAACGCATCTCGATCATTCCTCGGGGTCAGGTCATTTTCTCCTCCTTTTCTCTCCAATAACTTCACATAAAACCATGAAATTGCTAAAATCTATCTTAATCCTTTTTTTGAGGCGTGTTCGCTGCATTAGGATCTTGATTTAGTCTATAACACCAAATCAAATAAAAAGGAAATTGGTTAATGTTTGCAGACACTCTCCCAAATTGTCTTCCATCACCTTGATGAAGAGTCATACATCTTTGAACGACGACCACAGTTACTGCATCGCCTTCAGGTATGGTTGTAAGGATGCGTAGCTCTGTAAGTGCTATGGAGTTGATTTGGTCCCTCTCCACTCCAGTTCTTGATTGCTGATGTATGCTTGTCGATGCTTCAAGGTATTACTTGGAGGAAGAGCTGCTGAAGAGGTTATTTATGGAAGAGATACATCAAAAGCATCTGTGAAGTATCTTGAAGATGCAACTTGCCTTGCTCGTAAAATGCTATGCATGTAAGCCACCGTATTAATTCATGGGCGTTTTCCCGTTCATACTTATACTTGTGTATGAGGATTAGGGTTTTTTTTTTCCTCTTTGACAGTTGGAACTTGGAGAACCCTATGACTATACATGGAGAGCCTTTCCCTTGGAGGAAAAAGGTTAGCTTTATCGGTCCACGTTTAGATTTTGAGGGATCACTCTACGATGATTACGGACTTATTGAACCCCCAATCAACTTCGACTTGGATGATCGGGTCGCGATAAGAACTGAAGAGCTGATGCGCGATATGTATGAGAAAACAATTTCTTTGTTGAGAAGACATCACGCAGCTCTTTTGAAAACAGTGAAGGTATCGTTTTTACATGTTTATTCACTATATGTAGTGCATTATCTTCTGTGCTATTTTCTCATTAAGAGATAGTAGTGTGCATGGTACTCTCTCTCTCTCTCTCTCTCTCTCTCTCTCTCTCTCTCTCTCTCTCTCTCTTCTATGCTATTTTATTATTAAGAGCTAGTAGTGTGCATGGTATCTCTCTCTCTAGGCGGATCAGCTATTTGTTTTCCAATCATGTGACCCCTGATGCTTTCCATTGTGCAGGTTCTTCTGGATAACAAGGAGATCAGTGGAGATCAGATTGAATTCATTCTTAATAATTACCCGGCAGAGACTCCAGTGAAGCTTGTTCTGGAGGAGAAAAATCCAGGAAGCCTCCCATTGGTCCAGGTGGATGGGGACCGCGACATGGTGTTGTCCCCTTTGGTTCCATTAGAGGCAGCATCGTAATGGTGTTTCTGTGGCGCAACCGGGGCTTGGTCCTTCGCATTCGCTGTAGAAATGGAGTTTTTGCGTGCCGCACGATATCGAGTATCCGCCATGGCACTGCAATAGGTTGTTCTCGACGATATCTATTGATGCACTTCGCCTTCTTTGGCTAGCGGCTACGGTAGGACAGTCCTGGCAACATCTAGGGATGGTTACAGCATTTGCTGGCGAAGTTTTATTGCCGGCTGTCAATGCCCTGTTTTGAGTGCAACACTGTTTAACAATGAGGACTCAAATGTATTTTACCCCATTTTTACCTGATAAAAAAATGAAGTTTTCCTTCTTTTAAAAGCAAAGGCTGGTTAGATTCTGTTGTTTAATTATTTGTTTTTTAACTTGGGCTTTTTGCAAATCGACCCAAATAAACTAATCTAATTGTGTATTAACCTCTGGAAAACTTACATTAGCATATAGACCCTCCAAAACATATAAAGTTCTGAATGTTCACCCATGTGTTACTCTCCATCAACTGAAAAGAACCCAAGTTATAGCTCATTTAGGTGGCAAGTGACCTTTCACCAAGGGTAAAATGGTCATTTGGGCCCCATATTCACCCTAATCCTAAATCCACTCAGGTCTCCCCGCCATGCTCGTCTAGCCCTGCCCGCTTGTCTGGCAGCCATCCACGCTCTTCTGCCAGGTCTGGCAACCCTCCACGTTTACACCTAACAGTTAATAGGGAAATATTCTGAGTATATTCATCCTTTTAAGATGGTAGCTAGCCAGAGGGGTGCATATGTACAAATTTATATGTTTTAGACGTTTGATAAACAAATAAAAGGTCACAGGGGTTAATATATAATTAGACTAGTTTGTAGGGGTCAACGTACAAAAAACTCTATCTTCGGAAGGGACTCATGGCGAATACATCAACTGTTAGTGCTTAGAGCGCAAAAATAGACCAGGGTTCAAATCTACCCTTGGTTTATAATTTTGTCACATGACCACAGACAAACCCCTCACAAAGGCAAGAGATAAGCCCGCCACAAAGACAGGAGGGAAGTCCATGGGGTTCGATACCACCGCCTGACATTGAAGGGAATGGTCTAATATCGATAAGCTTTCACTCCGTTCAGAGGTCGGTAAGGTCCTGAAATGAAACGCATCTTTGGCTCTGGATGTGATTGGCGGAGGCCGATAATTTCGGGCAACACCAACCAGAATCGATCCAGATCGCGGCCCGCCTTCTTCGCTTGACCCGACTCCAATATCAGCCTGCATCAAGATTCAAACAGAAGATATCTGCACACTTCCAAAGGGCCAAACACAAGAGGCAAATTCCAGACAAACAAGGGTGTGGCCACAATCAAACAGAGGCACATAAGGAAGCCTCGGTCCTGCATCGACGATTATTAAAACCGATAAAGAGAACCATTCATCAGAATTATATGACCATTATTCCCTTTGCATGATCTCTACATGCATGTAACGATCGTAGCTGTACAACTTACTGACCACAGTATCTATAAGACAATCAAGTATTACATGAACCAAATACTCCTACCAAAAAAAAATATGAACTAGATACAATGAACTTCCGCAGCCTTGGAGAGAGAAAACTTGATCTTGTTCCGCTACAAAGTTCACTGTCAATAGTTTCATGGAAATATACAATTGGATGGTTTGCAGTACAGCACAAATAAATTATGCAACCTAATCATGTACAGAATTTGAGATTTCATCTTGGGGGAGGTTCACATGCTGGCGGCTCTCGAAGGAAGTTCCGGTTCCACCTCCGATTCTCCTTCTAACCTCTCAAGGGTCGTCTGTAACCAAGTATGGGTTAAGATTACAAAAGTACTGGGTTAACCAAAGATGCAACTGAGTAGGTAAAGGAGATGGGACCGTCGCACGAGCTTTTAATATCCATTTGCGTGCTAATACTCATCACATAATGTGCGCATGCAAAAAATTTATTTATAGCTGAATTACTCACATCACTAAATAACAATTAATCTAGAATGATCAATCACTTATGTGCTAGTACTCAGCATATAATCCCCCACCCCACTCTCTCTCTCTCTCTCTCTCTCTCTCTCTCTCTCTCTCTCTCTCTCTCTCTCTCTCTCTCTAAGGGTTTAGGGTTTCTCTCTCACGCGAACACGTGTGAGCGGGTGTGCACGTGCACACGAAGCATTTTTTGAACTATTCATAGCTGAATTACTCATATCACTAAATAACAACTAGCGTAGAACGATCAAAGATATGTACTAAGTTGCTAACTATCAAAATTCTCTGATAAACAACCTGTTAGTATGATGTTTTTAGTAATGCTTGCATCCGCTATTCCTAAAGATGAAGCATCGGATTTTGAGGTCTTAATTTGATGTCGCAATCCACCTCCAAACTTCACTTTTGACCCATTGCTCAAGGATATACTCCTGATCATTCCATCAAATTCAAGACTCGAATAACCACAAAGTTTCATCATCAACCAGCACAACATTGACTGAAGTTAAAATCTTCCAAGCATAATGACCAATCTATACAGTTTCCAAGAAATCAGGTGGATCAGCATTGCACTGACTAATGGTTGATAGGAAGTCTAATGCCTGATTTTGGAGTTATACAGCAGAATCATAAAATAATATATAGGATTTTGGCACAAGTTTTTGGGAAATTATTCCATCATTGACACCAAATGAGTTGTTTACTTATCCAACATAAATGTCCAATTACACAAAAGCAAAACTACCCATGTGTATACACTGGAAAATAAAAGCAAGATATGATAAACGCAGACCTTGAGTGCAGACAAAGTTAATAATAGGCAGATGTTTGCAATGTATGTATTATGAGAGTTGCCGACACGTACCACCGGCTGGTTTGTATTTTGATGAGAAAGGTACTGCTTCAATGCCCCTTCACCGTGAAGAATTTTAGCTCCATAACCCCGCGAGGCTAAAGAACCGACGGACTCCTCATCGACCACAACAGCATCTATTTTATCTTTACCCGTTCTTGTGTCCGGAATCTACAGAAGATGACAAGAAACTGTTATTATAGTGATAGGTGTATCATAGACCAATATACACAAGACTATGAATCAGAAGTTACTTCATGTGGAGTTTTTTTATTTGGTAGGAAAGTGGAGCTGAATTTCTATCTTTCTATCAAGATCACCAATTTCGCACATGGTTAAGCTTCACCATTAGCTTTAGGAGCCACACAAGATGCGTTCACCGGAAGCACTAGTTGACACCAATGTTTTCAGAGGCGAAGGCGTACGACAGAGAATTTTTCCTGCCATGAGGCGGGGGCGTAATCCTTACAAAGTTTCGTATTTTTAGTTTAAAAAATATATAATTATTTACAAGCATATAAAATTAGTGAACAATCGATAAAATTCAAATGTATAGGTATACTAGGTAGTATAAAAAATAAAATAACTTGAAAGAACCTTGTTATTGTCTTTCATGATTCATCTATAGTGTAAGCAAAATGCAAAATATATAGTATTCAACATCCATAAAACCAAATTCTAGGGAAGTTACAGTTACGAAAAAAAAAACTTCCTCAAAAGCTCTAACATATCAAATGATCACATCAACACATTCTCATCAATATCATCATTTTCATCCGATGGGTAGGGGTAGCAATCCTTAACCCGAACTGCCAACCCGACCTGAAGTTAGTGGGTTTGGGTTTGGCCTAAATGGATTCAGGTCATAAACCGGTCGACCTAATTGACCCGTTTATTTAATGGGTCGGGTTCGGGTTTGTACTTATAACCCGATTGATCAGACTTGACCCGCTACCAAATGGGTCGTGTCAACCCGACCCGACCCGAACAAACCCGGCCCAATCTGACCTGTCTTGACCCAACCCGATAGGTTTACATGGGTTCTGTTGAGTGTTGACCCAACCCGACCCAACCCGTTTAGTAAATGGGTTGAACGGGTCGGGTCGGGTCGATCCGTTTATTAGGCGAGTCGGGTTTGGGTTTAAGTTTTTGACCCGTTTATTAAACGGGTCGGGTTCGGGTTGGGTGTTTTGGCCTTATATCCAAGGTACAAAAAATCAATATATTTCGCGAAATATATCGAAAAAATGAAAACCCGATACGAAATCCAACCTGCAGTCTCGAGCAGAACTGGAAATGTCAAAATATCGAGCGGTTTCGCGAAATATCGTGATATTTCCACAAAATATTTCCATCTCTACGAAATATCGCGAGATTTTGTTAAAATTTGGCGAAAAATTCAAAAAATTTCACGAAATATATCCAAAATTCTGTGACTGACTGGTTAAGTGGTTATAAAAGAGGACTTCATTTACTTTAAGTTATTATATAAAAATACGCAAATATCCCCCCATTGGATTTCAATAAAAATATCAAAAAAATCAAAAACCAAAGGAATAAAAAAGTAAACTTTCAGATTTAGTAGGAGAAAACAGTTTTCATGGTTTTTTATAAAATCTATATGGTGAGGAAAGTGATTAAAACAACTCCTTTTTAGCTCAAAAAATTCCACAAGATGTAGAAGTACGAGTGCATCTAGAAAACCATGGTATGTCTTAGAAAATTTTGAATGTATAAAAACTTTTCTATATAAAAACTCTTTTTTCCAGACTTAGTAAAAAAACAGTGTTTCACATTTTAGTATAATTTTTGCAAAATCTCAAACTTGCATAACTTTCTTGCTTTAAATCCGCTTTCGAAATCGTTTGAAACATTATTTTAACAATCAACTAATCTTTATTTTGAAAATATTTTTATCCAAAAATAAAAATAAAAAACATTTGAAAAATCTATATCAAAATCGAACCAAATAAGATTACACAAGACTCGTAGACTCAATACATTGAATATATGCTATGTGAAGCTCTACACCCGTAGATATGATACACATATTATTTGAGTGTTCTAAAGTGTATATCTATACTTGGTTTATGACTATCCAGAGTTTTACTAAAAAATTCTATCAAAAAATCAATATTTCCACCATTTCTACAAAATTGCAATATTTCCACACTGTCGAAATATTTCCACGAAATATTTCCATATCCAGAAAGTCAAAATTTTCACCGAAATGAAGATTTCAAACCTTATACCTATGTCTCAAGACTCTCAACCCGACCCAAACCCGACCCGACCCATTGCCACCCCTACCAATGGGTCTATGTCAGGAAAGCTTCCATCAAGAGCTCCCCTCACTTCCTCTATATTAGGGGTGGTAATGGGTCGGGTCGGGTTCGAGTTCGGTTGAGACATAGGTATAAGGGCAAAACACCCAACCCGAACCCGTTTAACCCATTAAATAAATGGGTCGGGTTGGATCAATAGAACCTATATAAAACGCTCGTAATTGATAGGGTTGGGTCAGGATTGATCGGGTTGGATCGGGTCGGGTTGACATGTCCCATTTTGTAAACGGATCAAGTCAGGTCAATCGGGTTATAAGTACAAACCCAAACCCGACCCGTTTAATAAACAGGTCAGTTGGGTCAATCCGTTTATGATCCGAACCCGTTTAGGTCAAACCCAAACCCACTAACTTCGGGTCGGTTTCGGGTCGGCGAGTCAGTTCAAGAATTGCCACCCCTACTCTATACCCATATCTTCCTCTATAGGAGTCAATATGACAACTTTGCCTGCACCTCTATCTTTACTATACATATATAAATGTTGACAACTTGACATTTAGAATTAAGAGACAAATTGCTAATAGGTGTACCCTAGATTTAGTTTTAGCGTTAATAACTTTTTTTTTTTTAATATATGCCACTTCATTTGGGCGTATGCCCAACCTGTTGGGGCGCAAAAGGCAAGCCCTGGGCGCCTAGGGCGTGTGCCCAGTCAGTTAGGCAGAAGCCCATACAAATTTTTGTCCCAGATTGCTCGCCCTGGGGGGTTTTGGGTGTGTCCCGCCCTTGGGTGAGCCCCGGGTAGTTTTTAAAAACACTAGTTGACACCAATTTTTTGGATATGTAAGTTCTTTATTTTCTTTTATTTCATAGAAATCTTATGTAATCATGCAGGAGAAAAGGAACAAACAAAAAAAGAAAAGGGTGTGAGCTATTTCATAATGATAAAATTGGGAAACCAGAGAGGAGACTTCAGACCTCATACATTGCTTCTGTCAAAATGCTCTCCAGTATTGATCGCAACCCACGAGCCCCAGTATTTTTAGCCATAGCATTCTTTGCAATTAACCGCAAAGCCTTTTCAGTAAAATGCAACTTGACCTAGTATGTAGAGAGCAAAATAAATAACTCAAAAAACTTTTAAGCTCTAGAGAGAGAGAGAGAGAGAGAGAGAGAGAGAGAGAGAGAGAGAGAGAACTCACATCATTCATTTGGAACAGTTTTTTGTATTGTTTTCCAAGGGCATTTTTGGGTTCTGTAAGAACCTGAAAAGAAAAAACATTCCAAGAAAGTATTGGCTGGATTATCAACATATATAGAAAGTTCTGGGGCCATGGAACTTAACAGTCTTAACGCATTGAACTCAATAGTCACTAAAATAACTAGATCACAAAATGATAGGCAACAATGTTGTGAATAGCACGTACAAGAATATTAAGGATCTGTAATTAAAAAATAATAATAATCATGTGATGAGCTTCCAGATAAGTGGATGACAATGCACGAGTCAAAACTACCTGAACAAGCTGATCTTCATTGAGAGCAGACAAACTGACAAGAATGGGAAACCTTCCGATAAATTCTGGTATCAGACCATAAGCAATGAGATCACCACTTTCAACCTGGAAAAAATAAAAAAAAATTATATAAGGATTGCACATGAGGTATAGCGCATGTGATCATTGAACAAAAATGTTTCTCCGAGGAAGTAAATCTGTTGTCTGTTCCACATTACACTTACAGATTCTAATAAAGAGGATGTCACAGCAGCATTTGTCAGACCACCAGCCCGCATGTTTGCACGTACAGGTGCTCCAAAACCAATGGAGGAGTCCTGACGTCTGGCATAGAATAGAGCTATTCTCAGATTCCAAGCAAGCCGCGAAGCAGAAGTATGTTGATGATTGAATATAAATATGTAAATATTCACGTTTCATGACTATCTAACCTCTCTGAGATTGTCTTTTCTAAGTCAATAAAGGCACCCCCACATATGAAGAGAATATCTTTGGTATCAATCTGCAAAAAAACATTTAAGCATCGATAAAGAACAGACGCAATGCCTAAATGGTAAATGCCATAGAATGCAACACACGGGGAGGCATCTAAATTTTTAGTTTGTTGAATGCTACAACATAAAATACTGAGAAGTTCAACAATTTCTTCTGGTGTCGGCGTGTAGCGAGCTTCAAAAGATAGTTTACCTGGAATATGGAGAGATCGACTCGGAAAATTTTCTAGTGTACATCTCCTAAGACCAAAAGGGTCAATGCTGGAGTAATGACATGAAGATGAGAGGTGCTGCATCGCTATGTATTCAGAAACCTCTCCATTGGTTTTTTTCCCAATCTGCTATACCTAAAGTAGATCATTTATTAACATAATTCACATATTTAGGAATCCAATTCTAAAAACCTATGTATAAAATGAATTCTATTTGCAATTCGTATTTATTTTATGCGATAACTGTTAAAAGTTTTATTTTCCTTTTTATGTTTAGGCTAGCACTTGAACACATTTTCAATCAATCCTATTTTTTAAATCATGGTATCTCACTTTTTAGTTAACTTAAACTTTTTAGGTGTAGGTTTTTTTTGTAGGGGGTTGGTGAGCGGTCCCCGACAATATATCAGTTTTTATTGAAGTCCCCAGAATTGATTGAATTGATGTGTACGAAATACCCTACACATCAATTCAAATTTTCAAAACGAATGCTATCAGTTCTCTGAAACTGACTGAACCTGACTGAACACCAGATCATCTTGACTTCGCTTCTCGCAGCAGCCGAAGCCCCACCTCCTCCATCCTCACTGGCGATGGCTGTCGTTGGGATAGGGTGCGATGCACCGGTTGGTGGTGGCTGATGTCAGACTGGGGTGCGATGCACCGACCGAAGCGCAACCTCATCCTTTTCACCCCATCGATCTCCGGCCACCTGAGCTTGCCCCATTGCCTCCAACCACCTCCCCAATCTCTGCCCACCTGAGCACCTG
The DNA here is from genome assembly GCA_947650365.1 of Chamaelirium japonicum. Lineage (NCBI taxonomy): Eukaryota > Viridiplantae > Streptophyta > Magnoliopsida > Liliales > Melanthiaceae > Chamaelirium > Chamaelirium japonicum. The sequence continues at coordinate 59,436,635 of OX393556.1, forward strand.
CTGCACCTTGTCCAATCTCCGACCACCGCTGCCTCCAGCCACCTCCTCGTGCTCAAGAGAGAAGGGAAAAGGAGAGGCATGCGGGCAATTTTGGGTTTCTGAAGAAAATCAAGGGCTTTTCGTTAAACGAAAACTCTAATTGTCCTGCGCCTTAGACATTTGTTCTATTAGGGATTGATCACGAATTAACCCTTTTTTTCTTACCAATACTAATTTAGGGTCAATGTGGAGTCTCACATTTTCCCATAAATTAACCCGACATTTAACAAAATATACTTCAATATTACAGCTCCTATCAAAGTAGAGTTTGCTTTAACTTGACATGCAAGAAACCCTACGATTGATGTAGGGACGTACAGACGTTAGACACTGTTAGACCCAAAGAAGAAAATAGAAAACTGAGATTTGGGAGTAAAAGCTCACTTTACTCAATGGGGCAAATGCCATATATATCACTATACAAAGGATGGGGTCACCAAAGGGTGAGCATACCCAAAAGGGACTAAAAGAGCCTATACAAGGATTAAGAATGAATCTACACACTCTAACACCCCCCCTCAAACTCAAGGTGGATCATACACCAAGAGTTTGCCAAGGAGATAACGAAAACGCTGAATAGTATGTGTCTTCGTAAAGAAATCTGCAAGCTGCTCTGTAGAAGACACATGTGGAAGTGAGATCGTGCCATCCTTATAGCGATGTCGAACATAATGACAATCCAGCTCAATGTGCTTTGTGCGCTCGTGAAATACTGGATTGCTAGCTATTTGAATAGCACTCCGGTTGTCACAGTAGAGGGGAGTCGACGAGGTCAGATGAACACCCATATCCTCGAGTAGGCGACGCAACCAAACGACCTCACACGAAGTGCGTGCCATAGCACGATACTCGGCCTCGGTACTAGATAGCGAAACAATCTCCTGCTTCTTGCTTTTCCAGGAGATGAGCGAATCACCTAGAAAAATACAGAAGCCAGTGGTGGATCGTCGATCAATGGGATCACCTGCCCAGTCTGCATCGGAAAAGGCACGAAGCTCCAATGAAGAAGATGACGAAAACAGCAAGGAGCGAGTCACCGTGCCTCGAAGATAGCGAAGAATCCTCAGTAGTGCGGTATAGTGAGCGAAGCGAGGAGCGCTGACAAACTGACTAAGAACTCGAATGGCATGTGCAATGTCCGGGCGAGTGATAGTCAGATAGACAAGAGCACCAACAAGCTGGCGGTAGTGCGTGGGATCCGAAAGCGGCTTACCATCAGTGGGACAGAGCTTCACGTTAAGCTCCATCGGTGTATCCACGGTCCGTGAATCAGGAATCGCAGCACGGCTCAGTATATCAAAAGTAAACTTCTGCTGAGAGACTAAGTATCCCCGGGGAGATGAAGCAACCTCAAGGCCGAGGAAGTAGCGAAGCGGGCCAAGGTCTTTCATCTCGAACTGCTGCTGGAGGTGCCTCTTCAGAGAATCGATAGTAGCAGTATCGTCACCGGTAATGATCATGTCATCAACATATAGAAGCAATATCGCATGACCATGAGTAGAGGTGTGAGTGAACATAGCATAGTCATTCATACTCTCTGTAAAGCCAGCTGCAAGCACTGAGGACCTGAAGCGCTCAAACCAAGCCCGAGGAGCTTGCTTAAGCCCATAAATGGCCCGGCGAAGACGACAAAAATGCTGAGGAGGAGTCAAAAGACCAGGAGGACTCATGTAGACCTCTTCAGAGAGATCTCCATGAAGAAATGCGTTCTTCACATCCATCTGGAAGAGTGGCCAGCGACGAGCAGAAGCAACTGCTAACAGAGTCCGGACAGAAGTCATCTTCGCAACAGGGGCGAAGGTCTCCTCGTAGTCAATGCCATGCTCCTGAGTGAAACCACGAGCAACTAGACGGGCCTTGTATCTCTCAATTGATCCATCGGAGCGGGTCTTGATCCGATAAACCCAGCGACAGCTGACTGGATCCTTCCCTGGAGGAAGAGGAACGAGCTCCCAAGTACCAGTCTGTTGAAGGGCCTGCAACTCCTCGGCCATAGCCTGCTGCCAGTGCGGAATCTGAACTGCCTCACGGTAAGTCTGTGGCTCCTGAAGAGAGTGAATAGTCGCAAGAAATGACTGAAAATGGGGCGAGTAAGAAGCAATCTGAGAAAAGCCATAACGATCAGGTGGATGCCTTTCACGCTCAGGATAGCGCGTAGAGGGAGCAGAAGACCCAACGTCACCAGCACTTGAGAGTGGCAGCAAAGGTGATAAACCTGAAGTGTCTGCAGCAGAAATGGTAGCAGGCGAAGCAGGCGGAACTGGTGAAGCTGGCAGTATAGGTGGAGCGGGCTCTGGCTGGCGACGAGCATATGTATAAATGACAGGCAGGCGAATGGGCTCAGGTACCGTAACAGGGACAGTAGGAGCGTCCGGAGTTATTGGGGTAGGGAGGAGACCCGAAGAGGAACTAGGATTCTGAAGGAATGACAAGTCCGAAGAGGAAGAGGATCCTGAGAAGTAAGGTGTGTCCTCGAAGAAGGTCACGTGTCGAGAAATGCGGATACGACGAACAGATGGGTCATAGCAACGCCATCCCTTGTGCTCAGAACTGTATCCTAAGAAGGCACACTTGGCCGACCGAGGAGAAAGCTTTGTACGCTCCCCAGGTGGGAGCAAGACAAAGCTGGTACAACCGAAAGTCCGTAGAACTCTATAGTTGGGAACAGTTGAATAGAGCCGCTGAAATGGGGACTAACCAGAAAGAAGGGGGGAAGGTGTCCGGTTAATCAGATGAACAGAGGTAAGAACAGCTTCAGCCCAGAAGTGGCGAGGAACTGAGGCAGAGAACAAAAGAGACCGAGCAGTCTCAAGAATGTGACGATGCTTCCTCTCGGCAACCCCATTCTGTGCAGGTGTGTAAGGACACGACTGCTGGGGTAGAGTACCGTGAGAGAAAAGAATGTCACGAAATTCAGAAGAAAGATACTCTCGAGCGTCATCTGAGCGAAAAACCTTAATTCGTTTTCCAAACTGAGTATGAACCATACTAGTGAAATCACGATAGACCTGACACACATCGGACCTACGACGCAGGAGGATCACCCAGGTGAACCGAGAATAATCGTCAATGAAACTGACGTAATAGTGAAAACCAGACATGGACGAAATAGGTGATGGTCCCCAAATGTCAGAGTGCATAAGATCAAAAGGAGAAGTAGACACAGACTCACTAGAGGAAAAAGGAAGAGCCGAGTGCTTAGAAAGCTGACAACTCGTGCAGGGAGACAGAGGAGTGAAAGAGATATTACCCAAGTGTCCGGACTGAAACATGCTTCGAAGGCGCATCGCAGAAGGATGCCCAAGGCGGCGATGCCACAGGTCGGTAGTAGAAAGAGCAACACATGAAGCAGCGGAGGGCAAGGGGACATGAAGTTGCTCTAAACTGTACAGGCCACCATGTCTCCGTCCTGTCCCAATCTGACGACCAGTGCGAGGGTCTTCCACCACACAAGAGGACGCTGAGAAAGTAACTGTGAAACCGAGATCAGCCAATCTACTAACCGAGATCAGATTGATCGACACACGAGGAGCATGGAGCACATCCGGGAGTGAGAGACAACCACTAGGGTCAGAAGATGTGGAGATGGAGCCAGAGCAAGTGATGTTCAAAGGAGACCCGTCGGCAGTGCGAAGCTGCAGCTGAGGAGCAACACCTGTACATCCGGTGAGAACAGTAGCGTCGGAGGTCAAGTGATGAGTAGCTCCTGAGTCAAAGATCCAAAGAACCGCTAGAGAGACTCAGATGACATTGACCATGAGAAGACGAATTTGCATAAGAACCACCAAAAGTCGCTTTGATCGCCATCGCACTGCACTTTACTTCACTGCACCTCACAATACTGCACTTTACTTCACTGCATCTCACATCACCTCAATGCACTGCACTTTACCTCACAACACAGCACTTTACTTCATTGCACCTCACAATACTGCACTTTACTTCACTGCATCTCACATCACCTCAATGCACTGCACTTTACCTCACAACACAACACTTTACTTCATTGCACCTCACAATACTGTACTTTACTTCACTGCATCTCATAGCACATCAATGCATTGCACTTTACTTCACTGCACCTCATAGCACATCAATGCACTGCAAAAAGGAGTAAACTAGTGATGGGAATAGACCCATGAACTGAACGGAACTGAACCGAGCCAATCTTTGATCTGAACCAGTGAGGAGAATAAACCAAATTGAACAATTCTCTGAACTGAACCAGTGAGAAAAATAAACTAAACTGAATCAATTTCTGCACTGAACCAATGAGAAGAATAGACCAAACTGAACCAAAGAGAGCCTGAACCGGACCGATGATGTGGCAAATAAACTTAAGTGAAGTGGATCTGACCGCAGGTTTGATGGATGGCTGAGATGAGAGCTGAGATCAACTTATACTTAGGGTTTCCTTCTTCTCTGAGCCGCCAGCCTCATGCATCTGAAGCATCTGCGAGCCCGCAGCGATAGAAACCTGCAGATCAAGCCCTGCAGCAATCGAAGTCCGCAGAGTCAAAGATCTGAAGTCCGCAGAGCCCGCGAGGTCTTCTCCTGCTCCCTCTCCGTCAAGAAATCTGCAGCAAACAAGAGTAAGGCCAGAGATCTTGATCTTGAAGATCTAATACCACGAGTCTTGAGGTCCTGAAGAAACTTCGATGATCAGCTCTAATGAAGGCTTTTGAATAAGACTTCGATCTCAAAGCTTGATGCAGATGAAGCTATGTTGAAGCTTTGATGAAGGCTTTGATCTGGATTGAAGAAATCTCTACCAAAGGCCTATGGAAGCTCTGATACCATGTTAGACCCAAAGAAGAAAATAGAAAACCGAGATTTGGAAGTAAAAGCTCACTTTACTCAATGGGGCAAATGCCATATATATCACTATACAAAGGATGGGGTCACCAAAGGGTGAGCATACCCAAAAGGGACTAAAAGAGCCTATACAAGGATTAAGAATGAATCTACACACTCTAACAGACACATTCACTTTTGGCAGATTGTAGGATCGTTGACTTATATTGCAAGATGCTTTTTGCATATCAATTTGATAGCATTAAGGTGCTATAGCTGATTTATTGATGAATAATAATCCAATAACCGAAAGATAGTTGTAGCTGGCTTTACACCAAACCAAACGGTACCAAAATTTAACCACCAAAAGAATGGTGCAATATGAATTATATAAAAGAAAAGATGGAACAATAAAAATTCATATAAAAACAATATATAAAATATTTTTTGAAATAAAACAAGCCAAACAAATAAGAGTTTTCCTCGTCATTCATTCTAGACTTCTTGAGATATGAGGGTGTGACAAGAATTATATGCCAAACTCTTTAAAAGAGAGAAACGGAGGCAATGCGGAAAAAGAGAAGATCAAAGGAGGAATCCGACTTCAACCATTGCAAAAGCGAAAAGCAGATCAAAGCTACCTTTTCTCACTTTCCTTATGTGACTTTATAGTTTGATTTGAAGCAAAATAGAAAAGCAACTTGTGTGGGACAAAGGATGATACGGGAAAAGGAATTTGTATGCGAGAACGATCTATCTTGCCATTTTTCAACATTTTTTTCCGCAATGAAGATTTGGCTCAATGTGAAGTTTTTCCAAGGTTGGGAACGGAGTAGAAGAAAGTTATAGTTTCCAAGGAAGATGGACGATGGGGCGCATGTGAAATGGAGAGAGATAGATCAGAGAGAGAAGAGAGAGAGAGAGAGAGAGAGAGAGAGAGAGAGAGGCAGCATTGGTTATTTTCCTTCCCAACATGTAATGCAGAAGGGTACTATTGGGTAATGGATAGGGTTAGCATAAGCCTAATGCTGCCCCCTGTTTTCAGACTAAGCTTTGATTAAAAATGACAAATATAAACTTTTTTTCAAAAAATGCTGCCAAGGAGTATTATTGGAAACCTGAAATGGTGATTATGTTGCTAAAGCTACTCACCATCTCACCCAAGACACTCCTTTAAAAGTGTGATAAATTCCAAGAATTTTCCAGTTTCACCCAAAATGAGTCTCAAATTATTTTAAACTTTTAGTCTATCAAAAAAAAAGTTATATCTAGACCCCTTCCTTGCAATTTGCAAACTTATCTTAGTCATTCAGCACCAATTTTAGAGGGTAGAATCAATAGACAATAGGTTGATGGTCGGCCAAAAAAATTCATCAGTTCTTTGTGGAGCCTTCTTAATTAGAGTGTGCTCCATAGCCTATATTATAATGAGAGTAAGACACTGAGAATGATGATAGCCTTTCAAAATAAATTTGGATGCTGAAAGGTTACCAGTACTTTTTTTTAGAAACATGTACTTTGTTTTATTACAAGATCCAAGAGTAACATATGTATTTCCATATATGTATTTTACTTTATGAAAACAACATAGAATTACTCTGTAATAAAAGTTGTAAAAAGTAAAAACATCTTATTTCATTCTGAAAACCTAAAACTGTTTATATAAGAAAATCTCAGTGAATTACGGCATTTAATGTAGAAATACCTGAATATTGTCACCACGTGGATGCTTTCGAGCCCCTTTTTCTGGCACATTTACAACCTTGATGAAGAGAAAGGCTGAATTTCAGATGTGGGCAAAAACATTTAAACTTTCCCACAGAAATAAAAGTTCCGAGTAATTTTTATAGTGCTATGTGCCAATTATAAAAGTACTGGAAACCAAATCGACAAGAGATGACTAATGAAGTAAAAGCATATAACCAGAAAAAATTGTAGGTAACACATTTAGAATACCAAGAACATATGATGCATGAAAAAAAATTATGTACTATCTATTATAGGACCCACCTACACTAATTTTTTAATACATAGTAGTTCTTTTTACAAGACTGTTGCAGGGCTGGAGCGTTTGAGGGGTGGATATTTGTAGGTCAAAAATAATTTTTTTAAAATGGCATACACCTAGATACTGGTTAGATCCGCAAGGAGGAAAGGTGTAAACAACTTGATCATTCTTTAACAATATCTGCTTTAATAAGAATTCAATTGCAAAAAAAAAGTCCAAATCATAATATAGCCACATTTATTAAACTCAAAAAGACAAACAATGGATCATAACCTTTCTGCACGTCATAGTTGAAAAAAAAAACTGAATGATGCAAACACCTCATAAAAGAAAATTGAGTGGGATGAATGCCTGAACTATGCCTTCCATGAAGGCATCTCCTTGAAACTTGCCTTAATTGTTGTGTTGAACTATGAAAACAAGTTGCTAATCTGCCAGCTGGACAGCTTCATCAGTACTGCAATTGTTTTCTTCAGAAGAGATTCAATTTGGTGATCTATTGAGACATAAAAAAAGTAGGGCAATTCATGATAATCCACAAATCACCTCCTAGTTGTCACCTCTGAGTTTCCCTTTAACTATCTACATGATAATATTTGAAGCAAGATATTTGTTAGATACCCTCACACTCCAAAACCCGGGTTTTGGGGTGTGAGGGCATCTAACATGGTATCAAAGCTAGGATAGGGTTCACTGTCTCCTACTTTGGGTGCTCTCCATCGATCGTGCCTTGCCACGCGTGCTCCGCATGGGAGGATCCTTGCAACGCATCCTCCCTCACCGATGTTAAATACCCTCACGCCCCAAAACCCGGGTCATAAGGGAAGTTCCACATGGGGTATATTAAGCGGGCAATGGGTGCCACCCTCACCGATGTGTGACTAACCCTCCCCCTCACGCGTAGCACATGTGGGTTTTGGGGTCTGAGGGTATCTAACATGGTATTAGAGCTAGGGTTCATCGTCTCCTGCTCCGAGTGCTCCCCATTGATCATGCATTGCCACGCGTACTTCGCGTGAAGGAGAGTGTTACAGATAGTCCCACATCGATGAGGGAGGCACCCATCTCCCGCTCAATATATTACCAAAATCGCTAACTTTTTGAAAAAGTTGTGTTTTAATCGTAACTTATTCCCCAAACATTTGCTACGAGAATAAGTCATGACTTTTTCAAAAAGTCAATTTTTTGAATAAATCACGAATTACGTGTTTTTTTCCATTTTTTCGTCTTTTTTCCCAAATGATATATACATGATATATTGCTCAAAAAAATTGTTAGAATACATATATCTAATTATTAAATAATTTATCGTCTTTTTCTCGATTCTTTCATGATTTTTTCCGTTTTTTCCCCTTGCCGACTTTTTCCCGACTTCCGACTTGGTAACATTGCTTCCGCTTAATATAGATGTTGTGGACCTCCCCATACAACCCGGGTTTTGGGATGTGAGGGTATCTAACAAACGTTAAACTTAAAAGAATTTACAAATCAATGGTTTTCATAGAAATATGAATAAAATAATGCACCAAAATCTACAACCTCATTCTTTCACAGCAATATTTTTTGTGTATGCAACATGCCTACATGATAGAATGCACCGTATCAACATATTTACGATAGTAGAATCGGCTTTATGGATTCTACTTCATCATTTGTTCAAATCTACACTTGTTTTAATAAGTGGGCATTAAGGGCTCACAACCCTAAAGAACTACCTATTCAAAGTAGTTAACAAAATACAATCAAACCATAGGGGTCTCAATCCTAAGAGTGGATGAGTTTATTGGTGCTTTCATAGTTAGCCAATAGAAAAACACATCTAAAGTTTAGTATCCACATCAGCAACTCTCAAAGCCACCTTTAAATAGAAGGGTACAGACAAACTTTTAGAATAAGTTTTTTTAGTATAAGACTTAAAAACTCATGATTTTCCACATCTTACATCACTATCACAATAAACACCTTGTCACCAACCAACATGAAGTTATTTAAGAATCCAAATTGTCCTATATCATAGAAGTCATCATTGGTAGGGCTGGGACTTGGTCCGGACGAACCCGAGTAACCCGACCAAATTATGAATTTGGACAAACATGGACAACAATATTTACGAATTTGGACGGGCATGGGCAATTTTTTTTAGCCCGAATTCGAATTTGCGCAATCATGGTTGGTCGTATGACCAACCCGAGGAACATATTATATATATATATATATATATATATATATATATATATATATATATATATATATATATATATATATAGAGAGAGAGAGAGAGAGAGGAGTGTTACGTTGCGCTGTGCGCTGCCGGCAGTGAAAATGAGCTGTGAATCCCCTGGCCGTCCGATCACGCGGATCGGCTGCGATCCGCGGATGAAATCCCCCTCCCGTCCCCCGCCGTCTGATCACCTGCACCGACCGTCTGATCCCGTGCACGCACAGCCGCCCGGTGTTTGTTTGATTGGTTGTTCGATTCCCATCCGTTGGATCGATGGGAATCGAACGGACCAAAAAAAATTCGTTGTTACTGTAGCGACTACAGTAACAGCAAAAAACATTTTAGTCCGTTTGATTCCCATCGATCCAACGGATGGGAATCACGCGGACCAATTGTGTGTTAATTTGATTCACATCCGTTGGATAGATGGGAATCTAACGGGCCAAAACGTTTTTCGCTGTTACTGTAGCCGCTACAGTAACAGTAATTTTTTTTGGTCCGTTCGATTCCCATCGATCCAACGGATGGGAATCGAAGACCAATCAAACAAGCACCGAGCGGCTGTGCGTGCACGGGATCAGACGGTCGGTGCAGGTGATCAGACGGGCGGGGGACGGGAGGGGGATTTCAGCCGCGGATCGTAGTCGATCCGCATGATCGGACGGCCAGGGGATTCGCAGCTCATTTTCACTGCCGGCAGCGCACAGCGCAACGTAACACTCCTCTCTCTCTCTCTCTCTCTCTCTATATATATATATATATATATATATATATATATATATATATATATATATATATATATATATATATATATATATAGGAATGTTACAGTGAGCTGTGAGCTGCGGTTTTAGAAAGTGAGCTGCGGGTATTTTCACCCCCCTAGAAGTTTTGGAATTTGATGAAATTTGGTAAGGGTGTTGTCTAGGGTTAGATGATCATCCTCACCAATTTTTATCAAATTCCAAAACTTCTAGGGGGGTCAAATGGTCGAAGCAAAATCTGCCGTCCGCAGTCACCGTTAAAATCTGCAGATTTTGCGTCGACCATTTGACCCCCATAGAAGTTTTGGAATTTGATGAAAATTGGTGAGGATGATCATCTTACCCTAGACAACACCCTCACCAAATTTCATCAAATTCCAAAACTTCTAGGGGGTCCAAAATACCCACAGCTCATTTTCTCCTACCGCAGCTCACAGCTCAACGTAACAGCCCTCTCTCTCTCTCTCTCTCTCTCTCTCTCTCTATATATATATATATATATATATATATATATATATATATATATATATATATATATAGCGAGAATATTATGGAAGTAGGAAACACGTTGCTTAAGCAAGTTGGAAAGCAATTAATTAAACCAATCTTAAACAAATTGGAAGCCAATCCCTTTTTTTGTGGAAGCCTAATGCTTAAGCAAGTTCAAAAATAATATTATTTGGAAGAAATTGCTTAATGACAGTTTTATATTTGCACAAACTAGACCCGACCAACCAACTAGATTGACTAAATCTAGGCAACCCGAGCAACCCGATGAACTTCTATGGTCCAAACACGGGCAAACTCTCTACGGGTTCCCCGGGCAACTCGTTCAATTTGGGCAAAAATGATGCAACTTGGTCCAAACATGATCAGACCTCCAAACCCGACCATGTCCACCCCTAATCATAGCATGCGGTAGGAAATAGATCATGATGAAAAGAAAACCACTAAGTAAAGTTTTCCAATCATACTTCTCAAGAATCAAGACCAAGAATCAAGACCAAAGATCACTATTTAGCCACGGGAGATTAACCATGAAGCAAGAAGCACGCAATACCAAAGATAAGCTAAAATATTTAAGGGTTTTTTACAAATCGACCTCTGAAATTAGGGCTAATTACGTATAAACTCCTCAAATTAGACTATTTGCATAACGACCCCTACAAACATGTTAAGTTGTGCCCTTCTGTCACCTTTCCGTCAATTAATCATGGTTCATAGTTAACCACATAAATAAATGACTAATTTGTCCCTAAATAACTTAACAGTTTCCCTCTCTTTCGGTCACAACCATCGCCCACCACCAACTACCACCGTCGCAGCCGCCCGGCCACACCCAACCACCAACCACCACCCACCTTCACCAGGTTGCCCACCACCCATCCACCACCAACACCGACTTCCACCACTGTCACCTACTTCCACCACCACTGCAAACCCACCTCCACCACCGTCACCCACTTCCACCACTACCGCAAACTCACCTCCACCACCATTGCCCACTGTCCAGCCACCACCACCACTCACTTCCACCACCGCCCACTGCTTACCACCCCACAACCATCCACCGCTCACAGCCCATCAACTAATTTCATCATTTTAAATCCTTAAGGGTACTTTCATCCAAGATAATCTATATTTGAAACAAACGGACAATCATAGAATGTTCTGGGAATATTTATCTAATATGGATGTCAGTTAACTAGAGCGGTATATCTGCACAACTTAAGATGTTTGTAGAGGTCGATATGCAAATAGTCTAATTTGATGGATTTATACGCAATTAGCTCTAATTTTCGGGGATTACCTCTACTATCGAGCATATTCACGGTAAACACCTACTTGATTAGCCAAAGCAAAACGAGCAATACCAACAAAACAGTGTACTTGTGTAAATTGTTCTCCAGTAAGGTTGTATTCCAAAGCTTATGGAGATGTGTTTCAGACATAATTTCGGGGTCGATTTGTAAAAAACCCTATATTTAAATTAATGTCCACAAGCTTGAAACTTGATTATTACCGGAAAAAAAAATCTCTTTCAACTGAACTCTGAATAAATCATTCTACGAAAATTAACTCAGCAACATTACCTCTGCTATCGGGCATATTCACGGTAAACACCTACTCGATTAGCCAAAGCAAAACGAGCAATACCAACAAAACAGTGTACTTGTGTAAATGGTTCTCCAGTAAGGTTGTATTCCAAAGCTTATGGAGATGTGTTTCAGACATAATTTAGATTCAAGAAATCAAACCCCAAAACCTTGTCAGGTGTGATTCATATTAGATGACTGAACCCATTTTTTGCAAGATTCAATTCTCCTAAAGGTAAAATTAATAAAATTAAGGTCATGTATTGTCAACTTGAGCACGAATTTTGGGAATATTAATCACCAAATCTCATTAGAACATGAAACCAAATATGTACGATTATAGGACTCACACTGGAGGCACACCACCCATGTAACTGGTGTATAAGACTATACATTGTAGGACTGTACAAGGCTGATAAGTTGACTAAATATGAACAATATATGTGTACACTTGCCATAAAGACAAAAACCCAACTATGCAGGAACAACAACAGATCAGCCACTAGAGAAAAGGGACGACGGAGAATCTCGTTCAACAACAGAAGAGCATGCTTGTATAAGGGTGACGTCTGAAACCTTGCTTTCCAAAGTTTAGTCTAAGCTAAGTGTGCCAAACAATTCACTAAAATTCGGTCAATTTTAGTGAAATTGTCTGAAAAAAACAGAATGTCAGATTTCGGTCATTTCGGTCAACATTTCGTTATGTTGGACCGAAATTTTTACTATCAAAAATTCTGTCAATTTAAAGAAGTCAGAAGTCACCAAAAGAAGAAAGATAATAGTATAATATATATATATATATATAATATTTTAGAACGAATGGATAAAGGGCGGTTGAGATCAATTCAGGTTGGAGATAAAGAGGGGCTGAGATTTTATCACCCCAGAGATCATATCATCGGACGGGTGGATCACAGCCATCCCTTTCACTCCCACACCTTTCCTTAACTGCCCCCCCGCCCCCCCCCGCCCATCCCCCCCCCCCCCCCCCCCCCCCAACCACCACCACACACACACACAATCGCACGATAAACTTCATGGACATAAGTTGTCAATATTGCATAAATATTAAACAAGCAAATAAATGACCATATAGGCAAGCAACTAAATGAAAAAAGATAACAAAATGAATAAAAAAACATAGGTAAGTATTATAATACATATAAATTGAAGGGTGATAGTACTCACAGTTCCTTCAAGCATTTTCAACAATGCCTGTTGCACACCTTCACCAGATACATCTCTACTAATATTTAGATTCTCAGCCTGTCAATGATATAGAAGGTAATGTCAAATAAAGTGCACAGTCAAATAACAGCATTAATCTCACTTTGATTTCAAATAACCTTCTTGGTAATCTTATCAACTTCATCAATGTAGACAATGCCCTGCTGAGCGGCCACCACATTAAAGTCAGCAGCCTGAGAAAATAAAAGGCATGTATTAATCATGATACAACAGAAAGTGAAGATTGTGCAGAAACCATAAGCATGAGCATAACCACAACAAATAAGCCATGTTCCAAACATTTTGGGATTGGAAGTTCAAAACCATTCTAGCCCATTTACTCCGAATCCAAATAACAACTAAATTCTCTTGTAGTGCCAACTATTGCTCCCCTTGACCCTTCCATACACAAACCCGAGCCACTCTCCTTAACGTAGCCACCTCAAATCTTTATTACAGACTCGCATAACTGTAATCAAATTTTAACAACTTTCTCGACGACATAGCAACACCTCCTCTCTCCCCGCCAACATGATTACATCTATTTCTTTTTTCCTTCACCGCACCATCCAACCTCCCTACTCTTCTTGATCTCTTCTTGAAGGACGACTCACCACCTCTCTGTATTGGACTTTAAAGTGAAATTAACGTGCATGTTGCCAAACCAAGACCCAAACCAAACCAATCCGACTTTAGTCCGGGTCAGTTTGATTCGGGTCTACGCATAGGTCAGTTAGGTTCAGATTAGGGAATAGCAAAACCGGTCCCAGTTTGGTTTGGTCCCAAACTGACCCGAGTCACATCCCTAGAATCTAGTATGGTTTAGCCTTGTCAAAATCCAACTCTATCAAACCATATCCAAACCATAGCGAACCGGATCCGAACCGGCAAACCAAATCGGAATCGGGGTGCCAGTTCTCCCAGAAGGCCTGACCTGCGAGCAATGGGGCAATATGAGATGTCTAGGTTCTGTGATCCACTTTTCCAATCGCATATGTGGTCCGCTTTCTATAAAAAACTTATGTTGTTGCTTGTTTAAAATTGAAAATTCTAAAAAAAAATTAAGTGAGATATTGGAAACAAAGTTGAATAAACTTTAAAGTATATCACATTCATAAAGAAAGATTACAATAAGAGAAAAGGACATAAGCAGACAAGTTTATCCTTAGCGTCCAACCGTCATCTTCCCATTTCTCCTAACCATTGGTTGCTTTGGTGGCGAAGAGTGCTCCTCCCCCTCCTCAGTAATATGCTCCTCCCACTCGCGCTTCTTCTCTTCGCGCTCGTAGTTGGTATACATGTTCTTCAACGATGCCAGGTGTGTATCGGTCATATGGCATTCGTCTATTTGTTTGCCATTATCTCTCGTCATATTTTGTCAGTAACCCCAGGGCATTTTCTTGCGTCAGAGATAGATGCGCCAAATGTTGCATGAGTCTTGTTATCCCTCCCTTGGTTTCAAAGTTGCTCAGCTCGAAATCACAATGAACTTCTCAGATGGACTCAGGTAATGTCTGTACTTCCATCTATAATCTTTGGAATAGAAGGTTTGAGTGACCTAAAGCCATAGGAGCCCTCATCCACAGGATGAAGGAGCATCCATAGAAGGGTTGCCGGCGGTAATCGATCATCGAGCATGGGAAGGTTAGGGGAGGCACTAGCTGAGACATCTAGGAAGCACGGACTGAGACGTCGAGGAGGTACGAGCTCTCAAGTGGGTAAGGACAGATGTTAGGATTTTAGCGGCCAGACTATGCGTGTGACAGGAGAGCAGGCTCATGTGCTTCGTCGTGTCAGATCTGCCTCAAGTTAGTTAGGTGGATAGTCCAACAAACATTAAAAAAAAAAAAAAACTTGGGTAGGTACTACTCCAAAGCTATTCAGAGCTCCAAAAACTTAAAAGAAACTAAATATCTGGTCAGTTTCTCTAACCTTAACTTCAACAGACCACTTGATCTCACCAACGGCCCAGATTGGCTTTAGGGTTTCTTTTATCTCCTTTGTCATGGTTTCCAATGACAAGCAACAGTAGCGGCACTTGATGTCATCGTGGATGGTAATTGTGGTTGGTAGAGCTTGTCGGGGGTACTGGTGGACGATCACTAAGACAACTGTTAGAGCGCGGGAAAAACAACAAAGCTTGTTGTGAATACCAGTGGATGGTCTCCATGGACGGTGCTTCAGAGGTTGTCAATGAAAACTTCAAACCTCGTCGTGGAGCGTCAACGGTCGTTGTGGATGGTGCACACTGTCGAGAAGGCACACAGAGGTCACCGTGAAGGGTTTTCAATGTACTCCAGTAGTGATGGTGGTCATCGATAAACTCGCACAGTGTGGAAAAAGTAAGAACTCCAGCGATGGCGTAGAGCCGATCTTCCCAAAATTAGATTTGGAAGCCAAAAATGGTAGGGAAGTCCTCTAAAAATCCCTAGCTCTGATATAGAAGTAAGAAACAGAGATATTCTCAGTAGGGCATTAGCCCAAGGTACATTTACACAAAGAGATGTGTGTTCACCAACATGGTGAATATACCACACAAGAAAGGAAAAGCCTATATGAAGAATATACACATGTATTCAATTATTGTGATAGCTTCATGTGAGATGACTATAACTACATCAGATACAGATATTCCTTGAAAATGGAAATAGATGTTCAGTCTCTCTCATTTAACCAAACTATCAATAAGCAAATTAAAGATGATATATGAAACCAAGGAGAAGATTGCTATTAATTGGATCTCTAGCAGTATAGAAACCTCCAGCAAAAGATTAGCAATATAAGAAAAGAAAAAGGCCAAAATAATAACATAAGTATGGTGCTTTTGTAAGAGTGTAAGACAGGCTTGACAAGTACCATCAGAAGCTTGTATAATATAGACTCCACATCTTCACCAACATATCCTGCCTGCGGATAGCAACATGATATTGACAGAGTTAAAAAAAATCAATAGAGTTTTATTTTCAGGACTACAGAGATATCATTAATTGTCTCCTTAGCAATGCCCTTAACTACCAAAATTAACAAATGGTAAAAGATCATCACCAAGTACCAACCTTTGTATCAATTGAAGAAAAGCATTTTGATGATATCAAGAGTAGATAACAAAAAGGATTAAAGTTTCACGATCAGAGCTAAATCCTTAGATATCTTCAGTATTACAAATATATTCTGTCCAATATTAGATAGCTAGTTTGATGGCAAAACACAATGCAGCATGTAGTTTGAAAAGATAAAACAAACATGCTTGTATGGTAAAAAAAATTAAATGAACTTTTCTGATTGCCTCCAATGCGACCTGCCTCCTTTTCTAGCTTCACCGACATACATGAATAGACTAGAGGTATATATATTGGTGAATTAATATAATCATACCCATCAAGGCATGTCCCATCTACTTGGGGTCGGTTTTTTGAATCATTTTTTACCATTCATTTCTATTGAGGGCTATATATATCGTCAATAAAAGTTTTTACATGTCTTTTCTAACAACTTTCATTTCTAGGTCTTCCCTCCTCCTTGGACCTTCCACACTAATATGGAACCCTCTCCTTCTTGGGGTCGTCTCTGCTCTATGTTGTACATGTCCAAACCATCTTAATTTGTTCTCCATTATCTTGTCCTCACTTGATGCCACTCCAATACTTTCTCTAATACACACATTCCTCACTTTATTCTTCCTAGTTTTTCTGCACATCCACCTCAGCTTCCTCATTTCTGCCACGCTCATCTTATGAGCTTGAATTCTCTTTAAGGGCCATCATGCTAAACCATATAACATTGTGGGTCGTATTGTTGTCTTGTAAAATTTACCCTTAAAGCCTTAAAGGCATGCATCGATCACATAGCACTTCTGAGGCCCTCTCTCCACTTCAAGCAACCATCTCTAATTATATTGGATATATCATCATCCATCTCTCCATTCTTCTGTATGACAGACCCAAGATACCGAAAACAACCAGTGTTGTATTTCTTGGTCATCAATTGTGAAATGAGTTTCATTTATTTGTATCAAAATTGCACTCCATATATTCCGTTTTAGCACAACTTATTTCTAAGCCCTTATCTTCCAAAGTCTTCCTCCACAATTTTTGACCATCAATGGTAAATTAATACTTTATTAATTTTCTAGTTTTACTGATTTCAAAGCCTCTTTTTCAATTCATTGTGTTCATAGAATAAAAATATGTCTCCCAAATAAGAAAGAAAGACAAAAAAGATAATCCAATCAATTAGAAATATCAACCCACCCTCCTTTATCTCTTATTTTATTATCATTACTTATCAGAAAGTAATGACAAGAGATAGAGATGAAAGAGACGTCGGCATATAATGAAGATGATAAGGGCTGATGACTAAAAGAAAATGTTTGGGGATATTTTTCGCTGGTCCGTGCGGCGTACCTGCAAGACAAAGAAAAAGCGTAAGAGCGGCCGGCTCCTTTAGGAGTGCAGACCCTCCGACGCTCAAGTCAGTCTCAGGTGCTCAACGGCGAGCTATAGAAGACGAAAGTGGTAGGGTTAAGAGTTTCCAACCTGTACTCTGGAGCCTGGGGGTGGACATTTATAGACATTGGCGACCTACCGTTGCCCAACACGTGGAGGTTCCTTCCAGCGCCTTCTAGACCCCCACGTTCTGGCTCGCGTGGGTCTCCGACAGTCCTTGGAACTCGCTCCCCTGACACTCTTTGTCGTCGAGCCTGCCAGGCGGTTTGAGTGGGGGAGAGCATCTTTCTTGTCGCTGCCAGGTGGCCATTCTGGAATGTTCCAAGTCTGGGAGGTCCCAAACTGACTAGGGCGGGCTTCCGTGGACCATGTTTGTCCACGTAGCTTCTGTGGGATTTCGACACCTGGCCGCCCTTCATGCATTGTGGGCGACCTCAGGTGGGAAGCCAGGGCGAGCTCGCCCTCCGTTGCTCCGCCTTCTCTTCCACATCTATCAAGAGTCGGACCTCGCAGGAGCGACCTCTTCGATAGACAGGGGAGTTTTGGCGAGCTTGGGCGAGCTCCGGAGCGGGCTTGGGCGAACTCCTGAGTGAGCATGGGCGAGCTCCTGCGCGGGCATGGGCGAGCTCCTGCGCGAACTGGGGGCGTTTGTGGTGCCGGTATCTTTGTATGCATGACGGTCTAACTCCCGCTGCCACTACAAGCGAACTCCTGTGCGAGCTTGGGCGAGCTCCGGAGCGAGCTTGGGCGCCTGCCGTGGGCCGCTTCAGCCCAATGTGGATCTCGCTCCCTGTCAAGATGATTTGGTGAGTTCGGGGGGGGGGGGGGGGGGGGGGGGGGGGGCGAACTCCTGGGCGGATTTCAGCTACCCCCAACATTACCCCCTCCTGAGGGAGCGACCAAGGAGACTTTGACGCTTGCTCAGGAGTCTTATGGCACACGCCGGTCGGACTGGGAGCACCAGTCATTGGTGACCTCGATTCTGTGGGCTGCGGGCACCTGCCGTGGGCGATCTGCGCCGAGAGTTTTGACTGCCAGTATTTCACAAACGTCGGGCGGGCCGCGAGCATCAGCCACGAGCGATCTCCTTCCGGTGCGAGATTGCCTCACTCGGTCAGGGTCTGCTTCGGGCGAGCTCGGGCGCCTGCCGTGGGCGATCTGCGTTGAGAGTTTTGACACCCAGTATTTCACAAACGCCGGGCGGGCCGCGAGCATCAGCCACGAGCGATCTCCTTCCGGTGCGAGCTTGCCTCACTCGGTCAGGGTCTGCTTCGGGCGAGCTCGGGCGCCTGCCGTGGGCGATCTGCGTTGAGAGTTTTGACACCCAGTATTTCACAAACGCCGGGCGGGCCGCGAGCATCAGCCACGAGAGATCTCCTTCCGGTGCGAGCTTGCCTCACTCGGTCAGGGTCTGCTTCGGGCGAGCTCGGGCGCCTGCCGTGGGCGATCTGCGTTGAGAGTTTTGACACCCAGTATTTCACAAACGCCGGGCGGGCCGCGAGCATCAGCCACGAGCGATCTCCTTCCGGTGCGAGCTTGCCTCACTCAGTCAGGGTCTGCTTCGCCTGCCGTTGGCGATCTGCGTTGAGAGTTTTGACACCCAGTATTTCACAAACGCCGGGCGGGCCGCGAGCATCAGCCACGAGCGATCTCCTTCCGGTGCGAGCTTGCCTCACTCGGTCAGGGTCTGCTTCGGGCGAGCTCGGGCGCCTGCCGTGGGCGATCTGCGTTGAGAGTTTTGACACCCAGTATTTCACAAACGCCGGGCGGGCCGCGAGCATCAGCCACGAGCGATCTCCTTCCGGTGCGAGCTTGCCTCACACGGTCAGGGTCTGCTTCGGGCGAGCTTGGGCGCCTGCCGTGGGCGATCTTGTGACTGGGGTATCGCTCCAAATCTCCCCCAGCCGCTCCGATCGAGGGAAGCCAGGCGGGCTCCTCCTCAGGCGACCCTGAGCGCGCCCCTCAGTACATGCGGGAGATCCTGGGGCGCAACATTTTCGCCCGGATTCCCTATATCGTCCTCGTCAACCGGCTCATCGAGGTAAGATTACCTTCAAGCTTCTTTTCCTGTTCTAACTTTCTTCTAACTCTTAATTGTTTCACCTTGCCGTAGGTGGAGCGGGTCAGCCGGGCTATCGCCGATGAGGTCGCTGGCGTCGCGGGGGACACGGTCGCCCTCTACGATGACACTCTCTACGGCTCGGAGAGGAGAGTAGACGAGCACATCCACCGGCTTCGCCAGATGGACCAATCCGGCGAGCTCCGAGCTGAGGTGGACCGGCTGCGCCAGCAGGCCGCCTCTGTTGATACGGAGGTTGCCCAGCTGCGCCAGCGGGCTGCCACTCTCACCACGGCGCTAGCCTCGGTAGAGGATGCTCGTGCCCGCGCCTTCGCGGATCTGCAAGAGGCGACCAAAGCCAAGGAGGCCGCTCAGAAGGAAATTCTCGAGCTTCGCAGCCAAACGGCGGCCTCCAAAGACGAGATTACAGCGCTGAAAGAGGCACATCTCCGCGACCTCCATTCCCAAAGAGATCGTCTCCAGTCGCAGCTGGGCGAGCTCTTGCGAAAGGGCGCTGGACGCCATCGAGAAATACAAAGCCGAGAGGTCGCGAAAAAGGAAGCGCGGCGACGACGAGGGTGCTGGTGCGGGCCCAGCCTAGGCTATCTCTTGTAACCCCATGGATGTAACTTGAACCATGAATGATAGATCTTTTTGAGCTCGCCTCTGTGTCTTATTTTTCTGTGTTTCTTCTCTTTCTTTCTGCGAGTCCGCTCATGGGTCTGTTCCAAAACCTTTCGCAGCGGCCTTGAGGGTCATACCCCGGGCGAGGCAGCTAATTCGATTCAACCATTTTATTTTAACATATATGCAAATGAAAAACTCGGCATGCTCGTCAAAACCCAATATAGTCTCTGAGCCCGGAAAACGATAAGCGAACCAAATAATAAAAAAAAACTTCCCTACACTCAGAGACTTAAACCATTTTTATTTTTGAAGGAAACTAATTAATGCTAGCTACCCCCTGCCCGGTTAAATTCCCCCGAAGGTCCTGTTCACTGGTCATGCCCTTAGAGGGGTTACCACAGGAAGTTCGGGCTACCTGAAAGGGTGGTCGCCCTTCTCAAGTTTCCCTAATTCGCGCCAGGATGCTTCCGTTCATGGCGGGTGAACGCGAAGGATCCTGGTTGGGTTTCGAATCCTCTAGACAGCGGACTACGCTGGAAATCTCAAGGTCGCTCACTTACGGCCTCTGAGGATTCCAGTCTCGCTTTAAGTCCGCTCAACGGCGGACTGCCCCGGGAATCTCAAAGTCGCCTATTGGCGGCCTCTGAGGGTCCCGGTCTGGCTTTAAGTCCGCACGACGGCGGACTGCCCCGGGAATCTCAAGGTCGCCTACTGGCGGCCTCTGAGGATCCCGGTCTGGCTTTAAGTCCGCACGACGGCAGACTGTACTTTTTCGCAGATCACGCGCGCTCTTGCCACGTCGAGCTCCCGGACTGAATTCTTTGGTGAGAACGCCATTGTTCATTCATAACTTTTTCTGAAAATGGCTTACAAAACGACTGGTCTTATGCATAAAATCTTCGGAGGTGCAAGGCATTCCAAGGTCGCTCTAACAGGTCGCCTTCAGCGGTCATCAACTGGTAAGCCCCTGAGCCTCGCGCTTCGCGTACTATGTAGGGGCCTTCCCAGTTCGCCGCGAGCTTCCCTGCATTAGGCTCCTGTGTGTTTGCGAACACTTTTCTCATCACCAGATCGCCAGTTTTGAACGCTCGATGGCGGACTCTTTTGTCAAATGCGCGCTTTATTTCCTGCCTGTATCCGGCGAGATGCAGGTTGGCGCGTTCTCGTCGCTCTTCGAGCTGGTCTAGGGAGTCGGCGAGCAGAGCGTCATTGTCGACCTCATCTGCTGCGAACTTTCTTTCGGTAGGCAGCTTGGCTTCTACGGGCAATACGGCTTCACACCCGTAGGCGAGGCTGAAAGGCAACTCGTTAGTTGAGCGACGTGGAGTGGTTCGGTATGCCCAAAGCACGCCTTCGAGCTCCTGCTCCCACAATCCCTTCTTTCCTTCCAGCCTTTTCTTGAGGTTGTCTAGGATCACGCGATTCGTGGCTTCGGCCTGCCCGTTGCTTTGCGGGTACCTTGGAGATGAAAACCTCAGGTCGACTCCATACTGAGTACAAAAGTTTCTGATCAAGTAATTGTCGAACTGTCGGCCGTTGTCTGTGATGAGTATCCGGGGCAGACCGAAACGACAGAAGATATTCTTCCAAAGGAAGTCTTTCACTTGCTTTTCACCTATCTTAGCTAGCGGGACCGCTTCCACCCATTTGGTGAAGTAGTCCGTGGCCACTAAGATGAATTTCTTTTGCCGGGCTGATACGGGGAGAGGTTCCACAATGTCCAGTCCCCATTGCTGAAAAGGCAAGGGGCTCGCCAGAGGATGTAGCTCTTCTGCGGGCATGTGATTTGTCGTGGCGTGCTTCTGGCATTGGATGCAGCTTTGAGCGACCTTCAACGCGTCTTGCTCCAGAGTGGGCCACCAATATCCTTGTCTCCTGATTTTCGCAGCCAGAGACCGCCCGCCGGCATGATTCCCCAGCTCGCCCGAGTGAATGCCATTTAAAACCTCTTCGGTTTCGGGGTGCTCGATGCAACGAAGATTTGGCCCGCCGAAGGATTTCCTAAAAAGACGATCCCAGCGAATGAGATAGCGACCAGCGCACTTCTCCATTCGCCGAGCTTCTTCTCTGTCTTATGGGAGCTCGCCCTTCAGGAGAAAACGAATAATAGGCGCGATCCATTCGCCTGGTGACACATCGGCAGACACTTGGTTAACAGCGGGCTCTGTTACTTGGAGCCGAGACTGACTTTGAACTTCGATGAAAATCTGGCGGGCTTCCGATCCTCCTAGCAGGGAGGCGGCATTTGCCAAAGCGTCATCCCGCCTATTATCGGCTCGCGGAATTTGCTCGAAGGAAATCTTTTCAAACTCCGCGGCCTTGCCTTTCACCAGATCCAGTAGCCCGCCATTCGCGTATCCCGGGAAGCATAATCTCCTTTGATTTGACAAATGATCAGCTAGGAGTCGCTGAAGACCTTCAACCGTTTGGCGCCTACTTCTTGAGCGAGCTCTAGTCCGGCAAGCAGTGCCTCATACTCTGCTTCGTTGTTGGTGGCGGCGAAATCCAACCGGACTGACTTTTCGAGGAGTATCTCCTGGGCGAGGAATGCAACCCCGATTCCGGCTCCCGAAGCGTTGGAGGATCCATCGACGAATAGTTCCCAGCCCGCTATCTCTGAATGCTTAGTTGGCGGTGGCTCGCTTTGGCCGCCCAAGAACCTGGCTTTCCCAGGGTGTGCCTCAGTTGGCTCATCCTCCTGGTACTGGACCGGCTCTTCTATGGGGAAGTCCGCCAAGAAATCCGCGAGAACCTGCCCTTTGACAGCAACTCGAGGGACATACTCCAAACCATAGGCAGCGAGCTCGGCGGACCATCGAAAGAGCCTGCCGGCTACCGAGGGTCTGGAGAGCGCGCTCTACAGAGGGTGCTCCGTGATGACCTTGACGGTGTGCGCCGAGAAGTAGGGGTGAAGCTTTCTCGCGGTAAGGACCAAGGCCAATGCGACCTTCTCGATTGGTCGATACCGGAGCTCGGCGGGAAGCATTGTGTGGCTTACAAAGTAGACAGGCCGCTCTATCTTCGCTTCTTCGACAACGAGGACCCCGCTCACCGCATTCTCGGTGACCGCCAGGTACACGCCCAGCTCGGCGCCATCCTTAGGCGCCGCTAGGATTGGCGGGCTCGCCAGATAGTCCTTGATCTTTTGAAAAGCGCGCTCACACTTTTCATCCCAACAAATGTTCGCCCCTTTTCGAAGTAGCTCGAAAAGAGGTCGGCAATTATCTGAGGATTTGGAGATGAACCGATTTAGCGCGGCGATTCGCCCGCTCAATCTCTGGACCTCCTGCCGGGTTCTTGGTGCGGGCATTTCGACAAGTGCTCGGATTTGCCCAGGGTCGGCCTCGATCCCCCTGTAGGTGACCAGGTACCCTAGGAATTTCCCAGAAGTCACCCCGAATGCGCATTTTGCCGGGTTTAGCCTCATTTGGTACTTTCTCAACACTTCGAAGATCTCACGGAGATCGGCAACATGCCCTTCCCACTCTCGACTCTTTACCAGGAGGTCATCTACATAGACTTCGACATTTCTGCCGATCTAATCTTTAAACATCTGAGTGACTAACCTTTCGTAGGTCGCTCCCGCGTTCTTCAGTCCAAACGGCATTACCCGATAGCAGAAAAGCTTCTGGTAGCCCGCCCCAGAATAGAAGGCGGTCTTCTCCTGATCTTCGACATGGAGAGGTATCTAGTTATACCCCGAATATCCGTCCATAAAAGATAAGGCCCGGAACCCGACAGCTGCGTCGACCAGCGCGCCTATTCGCGGAAGGGGGAATCCGTCCTTCGGGCATGCTTTGTTAAGGTCGGAGAAATCGATGCACACTCTGACCGCTCCGCTCTTCTTGGGCACTGCTACGATGTTGGAGATCCACTCGGGGAAGTGCGCCTCGCGTATAAAGCCAGTTCGCTCTAGCTTGTCTATCTCCGCCGCCACTGCAATGGACTTCGCAGCAGGTAAGTGCCGAGCTTTTTGCTGGACCGGCGGGAATTCTTTCATGGTGTGCAGACGATGACAGGCGACCTCCGGGTCCATCCCTGGCATGTCCGCGAAGCTCCAGGCGAATACGTCACGGTATTCCCTGAGTATGTTGGTTAGGGCCAGGACCTCGTCCTTGGTTAGCGAGGTCCCGAGATGGACGATCTTCGGTCCGTCCTCGCCACCGATGTTGACTTCATGCAGCGGCTCGGCAACGGGAAAACTTCCTCTCTGGGGCCCCGACAGGCGACCTTTCTCCTCGAGCTCAAAATCCACACCGCTCCCACTCGGGGGTGAAGTAGGGGATTTAAGCGAGGAGACCTCTCTCGGGCTTTGGAGGAGCCCGCTCGAGGTGGGCGCTAATTGCTAGGGAGGGCGCGGGCCTCTTGACCTCAGCGACCTCCACATCTGTGAGGTGAAAGACGTCCTGCTCGCACCTGGTAGCAGCGACCTGGTCTCCTCGAATTACCACGACCCCTCCGTTGGTGGGAAACTTGAGGGCCTGGTGATTAGGCGAGGACACCGCTTTCATCTGCCTTAGCCAAGGTCGCCCTAGGATGGCATTGAAAACGGACTGCCCATCCACCACCGCAAAACGGACTTGACGTACCTCCGGGCCCGCCGTTACGGTGAGGGTTATCTCCCCTGCCACCTTAGCGACCTCGCCGGTGAAACCGGTGAGCGAGCCCGTTGAGGGAGACAAGTCAATTTGTCTCAATCCCATTCGCTGGAAGGCCGACAAGAACAGGATGTCTACGGCACTTCCTGGGTCAACCAGGACCCTCCTCACTTCGATGTTCGCCATCATAAGGCGTATGACGAGGGGATCATTGTGGGGGGTAACAACCCCAGCCATGTCCTCCTCCGAGAACCAGATAAAGTCTCGAGCTTCTACCCTTGGCGTTTGGAGCAACATAGGGGTTAGAGAAACGGAGAATACTTCTGAGCCCGCTCCATCTCTCTGACTTGCTGACGAACCTCGTTGCTGGATCTCGGGCCGTTCAGGTGTCCGCTGATGGTGTGACAGACCGCCGGCCCTCCCGGTGGCGGTGGAGGTAGAGCGGGCTCAGCGGGCCCCGGGCGGTCTCCCTCCCGAGGAGCCCGCGCCGGTATCACCTCGAATCTCCTTGGGGGCGAAATGAACTGATCCAAATGGCCTTGGGCGACCAAGTCCTCCAGATGGTTCTTCAGAACCCGGCATCTGTTGGTGTGATGCCCGGGACTACGATGAAAGGCGCACCGTCGCGTATTGTCGATAGAGCCGGGCTCCCCAACCTGCAGGGGGGGTGGATACTGAAAAAAAGATTCATTCCGGATTTGGTGAAAGACTTGCCCTGGCGAGTGGGTTAGCACGGTGAAATCCCGCTCCCCGGGTCCCGGAGGCAGGCGCCAGTTCGCCGGCCTTCCGGCGACCACCGCGGGGGTTTCAGCGGGCTGTACGGCAGGAGCTGCGGGCGGTCCGGGCAAAGGTACCGCCGGTGGCACCTCCCGCCTCTCCACGACTTTAACGACGAGAGGTCGCAGAGCCGGAGGAGGTCGCTGCTCGACTGCCTTCCCCTTCCGGTCTAACACCGCATCTTCGAGCTTGATGTGTTGCTGGACAAGGGCGAAGAGCTCGACCATCGTGCGGGGATCTTTGATCACCAGCGCGTCGTGAAGTTTGCTTCCCTCGGGGAGGGCATTCCGGAAAGCGCTCACCGTCGTGCGATCTTGGCCGACCGCGTCCTCCAGAGCGAGGTAGGCGCTTCGAAAACGCGTCGCAAAGCTTCGAAGGGTTTCGCGAGCTCCCATAGCCAAGGTAAAAAGGGACTCAATCCTCTTAGGGGGTTGCCTGTTGCAGCGGTACTGCTCCAGAAACAATCTGGAGAGGGTCGGGAAGTCCGGAATGGTGCCCGATGACAATTTGTGGAACCAGTTTAGCGTCGAGCCCGTCAAGCTACTCGGGAAAGCCCGGCACAAGACATGGTCTTGGTCCCGGAAAAATAACAGCTTCCGGTAGGCCAAGAGATGGTCGACTGGATCTTGCGATCCATCGAACAGTACAAACTTGGGCGGAGTCCAGTGGTGTGGGAAACCTCCTTGGTGTACCTCGCTCGTGAAGGGCGAGCTGCCTCCGTGGGCGGCGAGGTCCTCCAGCAGGTCTACCGGCGCACCAGGTCGCTGCCAGTGCCCGGGGAAAGCTCCCAAAGGCGGCTGCGCAGGCCCTATGCGGTCATGTACGCTCCCTCGGGGTCCTCCCTCATGGCGATCTGAGGGGGTTCCTGCGGAGTGACCTTCTCGTCGCCGATCTGCGGGCTCTCTCAGTACGACAGCGGGTCGATGAGAGGCGGTCGCCTCGCGAGCTCCATGTGGCAGAGCCACCGCGGGCTCCTTCCCCCGTCGCCGATGGCGCGGGTCGCGATCTCTCTCCAGAGATCTCGCTTCAGATTCATCTGAATCGGCGCTTCTGTCACGGCGTCGGGGGATGGTTGCTCGCGAGGTCGCCTTATTGCTTGACCGTTGGGTCACCAGCCTTTGCAATCTCGTAAGCGGGGTTTCCGGTACCCCGCGCACGGCCGTTCTCTCGACCGGGGGTTCCCGGTGGAAAACCTGCCGAGCCGGAAGGGTCGTGGGCAGGCGCGATGTTGAAGCTGGTGGTCGCACCGGAGATGCCGTCTTCGCCGGCCCGGATCGTAGGCTGGCCGCCGGGACCTGACGCAGTCGCGCCAGTTCCTCCATCATGGCCCGCTGGGTGGCCAGCATCTCCAACAGGAGCTGGTCACTGAGCGGGACATGGGGCTGGGGGGTCTCAGCAGGAGGTTCGCTGCGTGCAGACCTCGCACGGATCCTCGGTCGCCTGCGTCCCCTCGTCGCCGGAGCCATCTTTGGGTTACGAGAGCCCCCGGCGTTCAACCGCGTGGTCGTGGGCGTTCTCGCAGGAACCAGTCGAAAGATCCCACAGACGGCGCCAAATGTTTGGGGATATTTTTCGCTGGTCCGTGCGGCGTACCTGCAAGACAAAGAAAAAGCGTAAGAGCGGCCGGCTCCCTTAGGAGCGCAGACCCTCCGACGCTCAAGTCAGTCTCAGGTGCTCAACGGCGAGCTATAGAAGACGAAAGTGGTAGGGTTGAGGGTTTCCAACCTGTACTCTGGAGCCTGGGGGTGGACATTTATAGACATTGGCGACCTATCGTTGCCCAACACGTGGAGGTTCCTTCCAGCGCCTTCTAGACCCCCACGTTCTGGCTCGCGTGGGTCTCCGACAGTCCTTGGAACTCGCGCCCCTGACACTCTTTGTCGTCGAGCCTGCCAGGCGGTTTGAGTGGGGGAGAGCATCTTTCTTGTCGCTGCCAGGTGGCCATTCTGGAATGTTCCAAGTCTGGGAGGTCCCAAACTGACTAGGGCGGGCTTCCGTGGACCACGTTTGTCCACGTAGCTTCTGTGGGATTTCGACACCTGGCCGCCCTTCATGCATTGTGGGCGACCTCAGGTGGGAAGCCAGGGCGAGCTCGCCCTCCGTTGCTCCGCCTTCTCTTCCACATCTATCAAGAGTCGGACCTCGCAGGAGCGACCTCTTCGATAGACAGGGGAGTTTTGGCGAGCTTGGGCGAGCTCCGGAGCAGGCTTGGGCGAACTCCTGAGTGAGCATGGGCGAGCTCCTGCGCGAGCATGGGCGAGCTCCTGCGCGAGCTGGGGGCGTTTGTGGTGCCGGTATCTTTGTATGCATGACGGTCTAACTCCCGCTGCCACTACAAGCGAACTCCTGTGCGAGCTTGGCGAGCTTTTGTGCGAGCTCCGGAGCGAGCTTGGGCGAGCTCCGGAGCGAGCTTGGGCGCCTGCCGTGGGCCGCTTCAGCCCAATGTGGATCTCGCTCCCTGTCAAGATGATTTGGTGAGTTCGGGGGGGGGGGGGGCGAACTCCTGGGCGGATTTCAGCTACCCCCAACAGAAAACATCCAAGAACAGGAATTGGCCATCATACATCGACATTTGTTTCCGTCATCTCGAGTGGAGAATTGGACCCTGGGCCATCTGCACATGAATCGTCAAACTTTGGGAACCCGGCATATGACTAATGTTTCAAGATATACCCATTTACTTCGTTGAATTTGTTGAGTAAGTTTGAAATAATCAATTGTTACCTAGACATGTAACTCACAGCTACGAGTGAGATTGGGCGCTCATATATGATTGCCATAATGTATATAGTCCACAGAAATCTTAGAGTGATTTTTCCTCGAAGCATGGAAACCGGATCTTTGCAATAGTGCTCTTATGTGCAAATTTTCAAATTGAGTCCATGGCCGAAAATCTACCTAGAGGAAAAGCACATGGCTTCTTGTCAATTCTCATATGTATGGTAGTGTAATGGTTCCCAACTAAAGGGCAAGGTTATGATGCAGCTATTGGTTGTATTGCTTTGAAAACAATAGCACTGTAACAGAAAGTAAAATATGGAGCACACCAGGTGGCATGATACGTGTCGAGTGGAAGTAAGATGTTCCCTATGGTGCTGTACTAGATGGTAACCCATAATAAGGCATAAGTATTAGACATTAAGTCATGCGCCATGCATAAATTTTTTTATGAAGATTATAAATATATTAATACATAATTTAATTTATAAGTGGGTCTCTCCCCTGATCATATATTGAGGATAAATTTCTTGAATCTTTGGATCCTGGTCTTCGGTGTCTTTGTAGAGGCTATGGATTAACGGAGCAATAATATTACTCAAAAGGCTGCTACAGAATTTATGCATTGGAGGACTAAACTCATGGGATTCTGTACACTGAAGGGTTTCTTAATTCCTCATGTTCTTCAAGAGTTGCATTCATCTTCATCAGTTAGACACCGGCTAACTTATCTGATTTGACAAGAACAAGGAAACTTAAGTCCTAAGTTTACCTAGTATACTATATTCTCATCCACTCTGTCCATGGTGACTACATATACAACCATGGGATCCATTGCAACAGCTAAGGAGGAATGACGTTTTCAAAAACCTAAGGAATCAGCCATCATAGAGTTTTAAGAGAACCCCCTCTTATGGCTTCCATAGGACCGTACGTAGTAGACCTCGTTGTATCCCTTCGCATGTTACTAGAACCTGAAGTTTCGCTCCTTTCTACTCCACAACAACTTAATAAAAGATAATTTCTGTGAAGCTATTCATCTAAAGTCGTGTATGTATGGTGTGAATTGTTTCATGGATCACATGAAAGAACTATCATCAGCCATTATTTTATGTTTCCAACTATGATTAAATTGTAATTTTGCTTATCACGCCACAAAAAGGTAATAAATCTCTAAGAATATTTCTTAAGATATTATATATTAACAACTTGCAAGTGAGGATACGACAATCCCTACAATGGCAATCGATGTCTTGCGGAACTCGAAAACACCCCATTTACTCACTTTGAGCTCTAGGGCAATCCATACAAGAGTGATCGAACGTTGTTGGTTGGTTCGGGCTCCTCTCAAACTTTTTCATATAAGGGAAGGGGGAAGGATTCTAAACCAATGATCATTAATGAACTATCATTGATAGGCATTGCATATACACGAACAATTCAACTCGACAGCCCGTGCTAATAAGAGTTACTTTGTCAAGCGCAGGAGCCAAGGAAGGACATTTTTCGAAGCAACAATGGGTGGTCCGGAGAGTGTCAAACGACCAAATAAAGGAGCAACCTCCCTCCCCTCCCCCTATTTCCTTTCTTAGAAAGTCAGTTGCACCCCACAACATAGAATTCGTCAATTAAATAATGATGGACTAGAGCAACTATAACAACCGCCCCAAACACACAAGATATTGTCTGCTTTGCCCGTGCTCGCACGAGGACTTCCCAGGAGGTCACCCATCCTAGTACTACTCTCACCCGACATGCTTAACTACGGAGTTCTTACGAGATCCGTAGCAGAGCACAGTTTTAAAACGCGTCTTCTATGTTTGGGACAGAAACTTATATAAGTAGCTCAGGATCACCTTCTCTCCAGGCGATGTGGGGCAACTCGTGGCCTTGGACATCTCACCTCATACATCTTGGCATCACAGTCTCAGGAGTCTTGGCTATTAGCTATTGGATCTTAGTCGTCACAATCCACCACCCTTAAGGGCTACACATCCATGTGTAGAGTTATACTCTCCCCATTGAGAGGAGAACCGGTTCTAATACTATTTTTGTAACTCTCGCCTCAAACACATAAGGTATTGGCCCCTTTGCCTGTGCCCGCATGAGCAGTGTTACCAAAATTGCCGACTTTTTGAAAAAGTCGTGGTTTAAAAGCGACTTATTCCCCAAACGTTTGCTACGGGAATAAGTCGTGATTTTTTCAAAAAGTCGGGTTTTTTTTAAAAATCACGAATTACACGTATTAATCACGAATTATGCTTTTTTTCCCATCTTTTTCCTGATTTTTGCACAAAAAAAAATGTTAGAATACATATATCTAATGTTACCTAATTTACCGTTTTTTTCGATTTTTCCCCTCTTTTTTTTGTTTTTTTCCCTTACCGACTCTTTCCC
Organism: Chamaelirium japonicum; assembly: GCA_947650365.1. Taxonomy (NCBI): domain Eukaryota; kingdom Viridiplantae; phylum Streptophyta; class Magnoliopsida; order Liliales; family Melanthiaceae; genus Chamaelirium; species Chamaelirium japonicum. Next base: position 59,467,405 of record OX393556.1, read on the forward strand.
GACTTCCAACTTGGTAACATTGCGCACGAGAACCAAGAGGTCACTCATTCTAGTACTACTCTCGCCCGAGAAGCTTAACAACGGAGTTCTTACGGGATCCGTAGCGGCGCACGATTTTAAAACGCGTCTTCTATGTTTGGTAGGAAAAATTATATAAATAGCTAGGATCACCATCTCTCCAAGTGATGGGGGCTAACTTGTGGCCTTAGACACCTCATCCATCTTGGTACCACAGTCTCAGGAGTCTTGGCTATTGGCTATTGGATCTTGGTCGTCATAGCAACCATTCTCAAGACTGGCACAATATAAAAGAAAAGTAAATATAAAGGAATCCAAGGATACATGATTAGGCAATTGTAAAATGGATTGAAGTATCATGTATTGCGCCTATAATGCTTAGACTTCGGCATGGTATGAGCCACGTTGTGACAGAAGCATGCACTAGCACGAAAGATGAACAAAACTGGTTAAAGATATGCAATTGGTTGTTCTACTTTTTGAGATCAAAGTTCCTTTTATTTGCTTTTGTTTTTTCTGTATATGTATTTCGGACTTTCATATGTCATTTTTTATTCTCCTATATAAAAAATTAGTATCGCAAGAATGAAAATGATGGATGTTGTTGTTAATGGACATGTTATAAAGAAGAAATTAAAAGAGAGTACATGGTACATATTGAACACTACAAAATTACACATCTAGATTCGTCAAACAGAAGTTAGGTTCCAAATTTCAGTTAAATAATATATCAATCTAAAAAAAATAAGTTACATAATAAAATGAAGGCTCTAGGCGTCATCTTCAGACAGCAACATAGTGGTCTTATCAATACGTTATGGTGAGCATACAATGTGCTCCTTATAGCACCACTCAATACATGTCTATAAATGTTCGGGTCACGATGGCTTGATTGTAAGTCTCCTAACTTAAATACCCTCATTCGCCACCATCGAGCTATGTTATAATACCCAGGATTTAGTAATTTAATAAATAGATAGTGTTAGATAATTTTCCTATGATTCACAAGAAAGGAACAATGGGACAGGTTGACAAAACATGTAATAGCGCTGAACCAATTAGGTGACAAAATATTTCAAGGATGTTCTGACTGCAACATGAAAAGGAATCCGATTGCAGCAAGTACATGATAAGAGATCCAACCACATATAGTCAAATCATTATCATATGTACAAATACAATAAAATTTAATTCAACCAGATTTTGATTAGCAGATACGTTTTATATCAAATATCATAAATTCCTCGATGTAAGTGACAAATGAGATACCTCAATGTAAATGAGAAATGGGGTAAAAACAAATTTAGCTAGTGTCATATATTTGACAGAGCCAAATACCCTACCTGGATGGATAGTTTTCATATCATCAACCTTGAATCAAAACTGTTGTAAAAATCTATATTACTAGACAAGAATGTAATGCATACAGTATCCAAGGGGCAAAAAATAATACAAAACACTTACCTGAGTGAGTGTAGTTGCATCAGCTATGACAAAGGGTACATTAACAAACCGCGCCAATGTTTTTGCCAGTAATGTTTTCCCTGTCCTTGAAGAAATGGTACAACTGTATAAGTAAACATAACCATATACGATGGCAGAAAGTATATATCCCATGGTACTGTTATTCCAATGAGACAAGAGTTTTCCATATATAAGCATGTTGTATAGGAATAATTTTTCATGTGTATACAAATAACCCTACACTGTTCTTACACTGAATCCAGCTCCCATAATAAACCACCATATAAGCAACAAGGATGACAACAACACAACATCATCGTTATAATAGCGCTTAGGCTTGGACATTTTGATTTAACTCTTATTGTTTCAGAACCTGCCATATTTCGTCCCTTTTCACGATAGTTAACAGTTTAAAACTTACTTTTGCTTATTTCTTAGCCTAGTGGTAGATGATATCCACAAATAACCATTTGGTTCCATATTTATTCTATTTCAAGTACTGCATCTATAATGCCATCAGTGGTAAAGTTCAGATGCTTTAAGATCATCAAACGACTTAGGTCAAAAACCTAAGTTACTGGGTTGCTTACGAGATTCACTAACTCAACGTCTGTCTTATTGAATACAATATAAAAGCAAGAGAGGCCCAAATCAGTCATTCACAAGAATGAAGATTTAAGAATTCGGGTTCACGCATGGGCCGGGCAAAAATGAACTGGCTTGGTCGGTCTGGTTTGTTCGGGTTCGGTTATTTCGACCAAAAATATTAAAAAATTAAAAAATGGGTCCGATTTGGATTTGATTAAGCCGATTTAGGTCTAATTTAGTCTATTCAAACATGATTTGAGATTCGATTAAGTTGAACCTACTTAGGGGTGCAAGTGTGCAATTTGGTCCGGGTCAAACCGAGAACCAAACCAAACTGATCTCAATGGGTTGGTCTCGTTTGCATTTCGGACGACTTTTGGTCGGTTCTAGTTCCCGATTTTACAAACCAATCAATTTGGGATTCAGTTTTGATTTAGGTGTTCGGTGAAACTGAGCCAACCCGAAAATCAAATTTGTATTTCCATATACTTTGGTTTTCGGTTAGACAAAGGTTGGTTCAATTGAGTAAATCCCATAGTGTCTATGAGAGGTGTAGAATCTCTGGAAAACCAATGAGTCAAAATATCATGCCCATATGACATTTCTTGTCTCTCCTCGAATCTTCGACGACGTCGCAACACCTCCTCTCTCCCCGCCAGCATGATTACATCTATTGCCTCTTTCCTTCACCACACCATCCAACCTCCCTACTCTTTTTGATCTCTCCTTGAAGGACGACTCACCAACCTCTCTGTATTGGACTTTTAAGTGAACTTAACGTACATGTTGCCAAACCAAGACCCAAACCGAACCAATCCGATTTTAGTCGGAGTCAGTTTGATTCGATTATACACATAGGTCAGTTTGGTTCAGGTTAGGGAATAGCATAACCAGTCCCAGTTTGGTTAGGTCCCAAACCAAACCAAGTCGCACCCCTAGAATCTAGCATGGTTCAGCCTTGTCAGAATCCAACTCTATCAAACCATATTCAAAACATGGCAAACCGGATCCGAACCGGTGAACCAAATCTGAATCAGGGTGCCAGTTCTCCCAGTAGGCCCGACCTGCAAGCAATGTGTCAATATGAGATGTGTAGGCTATATGATCCACTTTTTTAATCGCATGTAATCCGCTTTCTGTAAAAAAAATTATGCTGTTGCTTGTTTAAAATTAAAAATTCTAAAAAAAATTAAGATATCGGAAACATAGTTGAATAAACTTTAAAGTATATCACATTTATAAAGAAATATTATATCAAGAGAAAAAAAGGACATAAGCAGATAAGTTAATCCTTTTGGGTGAACGTCCAACCATCATCGTCCCATTTCTCCTAACCTTTGGTTGCTTTGGTGGCAAAGAGGGCTTCTTGTGATGACCAAAATTCAATAACCAATAGGCAAGATTCCTGAGACTGTGATGCCAAGATGGATGAGGTGAGGTGAGGTATCCAAGGCCACAAGTTAGCCCTACATCGCCTGGAGAGAAGGAGATCATGAGCTACTTATATAACTTTTCCTTCCAAACATAGAAGATGCGTTTTAAAACCGTGCGCCGCTACGAATTCGGTAAGAACTCCGTAGTTAAGCATGCTCAGGCAAGAGTAGAAGTGTAGAACTAGGATAGGTGACCTCCTGGGAAGTCTTTGTGCAGGCACAGGTAAAGTGGATAATACCTTCTGTGTTTGAGGCGGATGTTACAAAATGGTATCAGAATCAGTTCTCCTCACAATGGAGAGGTTTAACCTTACACATGGACGTGTAGCCCTTTAGGGGGTCGATTGTGATGACCAAGATTCAATAGCCAAGACTTCTGAGGCTGTGATGCCAAGATAAACGAGGTGAGGTGTCCAAGGCAATGAGTTAGCCCCACATCGCCTGAAGAGAAGGAGATCCTGAGCTACTTGTATAATTTCCCCTCCCAAACATAGAAGACGCATTTTAAAACCGTGCACCGCTACGGATTTCGTAGTTAAGCGTGCTCGAGCGAGAGTAGTACTAGGATGAGTGACCTCATGGGAAGTCCTCGTGCGGGTACGAGTAAAATGGATAATATCTTGTGTGTTTGGGGCAGATGTTACACTCCTCCCCTTCCTCGGTAGTATGCTCCTCCTACTCGCGCTTCTTCTCTTCACACTCGTAGTTGGTATACATGTTCTTCAGCGACGCCAGGTGTGATATCAGTTATATGGTAATCGTCTATTTATTCATCATTATTTCTCGTCGGATTTCTTCTGTAGCCCCGGGGCATTTTCTTGCATCGGAGATGGATGCACCGCACCAATTGTTGCATAAGTCTTGTTATCCCTCCCTTGGCTTCAAAGTTGCATAGCTCGCAAATCACAATGCACTTCTCAAATGGACTCTGGTAATGTTTGTACTTCCATCCGGAATCTTTGGAATCGAAGGTTTGAGCGGCCCAAAGCCATAGGAGCCCTCATCCACGGAAGACATGGACGAAATGCAACATAAGAGAGGATTAGCGGGGTAGAGGACAAATGGGATGGAATTGGGGGGTGGGGGTGGGGTAAAGTAGTCGTTCGGCCACAAATGTCATTATACAGTCCACGCAACTACTTGTGCGACCATACAATCCAATGGTAGTTTTTTTATTATTGAAAAAGTGTATGCACGGAAAAAAGATACAGGTCGCCTTTATTGCACAACACGAGATTACAAAGTCGGGACCCGAGGGCTCAGGGGTGGTGAGCCAGATGCGGCGAAGATTTAATCAGAAGATTGTGGGAGAGATCCTCTGGAGGGTCCCTTTGATCTGCATCTCCACGTTACTTCGTACGAGAGCTCTAGAGGGATTGCCCATAACATGCCTTTACAAGGTTTCGGATTTCTTGAGAGGTCGAGTGGTTTTGCCTTTACTTTTGGCCCTTCCGTGCTTCGCGCTTTCTTGGCTAAGTGGCTTTCAGCGTCGTTTGCTCGATCTTCGCATCTCCCTCGGCTCTTGCTAGACCTCGGCATCCTTGATCGTCGATTCGCGACGTCGATCTTGCTTCTGACGTCGGCTCTGGCTTTTGGCGTGGCTCTGGCTTTTGCAGTGCTTTGGCGCTTGCGCTTGAACGTAGACTGGAGACTTGCGATGATTTAGTTCTTCCGGACTTCGCGTCGTATCGGATAGAACGTGTGTTGCTTTTACTCATGTTCGTCGTAGTTCATTGGCTTTGGCACGTGCGTTGCTTTGGCGTGGGCTTTATGGTGCTTTGCTTCGGTTTTCTTGCTTTGGCTTTTGCTTTTGCATTTGCTTTGACTTGATCTTCTCCTCAAATGGCTTTGTGATGTCCCCGAGATTTCTTTATTCTTTCGGCTTCCTCCTTTTGGGGATAGAACTTTGACAACAACGGTTGTGGCATCGGCTTTGCTTCTCTCCTTCTTCAAGCTTCTTTGGCGTTTTCGAAATCGAAGGGTTCTTTTGAAGATGGCGGGTGTAGCACCGATCTCTGTACGACGGTTGCAATGTCGGCTTTTGTTAATGAAGATGGTGGATATAGCACCGATCTTCGTGTGACGGTTGTAGCGTCGGCTTCGTTCTTCTTCTCCGATCTTTGCTTTTGGGCATCTTCGGAGTTGAAGATGGTTGGGGACGACAGGGTGACGCCGACTCCAGACCTTCTTCTCCAAGCATTCTTCTTCGTGCGAGGAGTCGAAGGTTTATTGAAGACGACAGGGTGATGCATACTTCGATCTTCTTCTCCGGTCTTTGCTTTTGGCGTCTTCGGAGTTGATGAAGATTGTTGGAGACGACGGGGTGATGCTGACTCTGAGCCTTCTTCTCTAAGCTTTCTTCTTCGTGCGAGGAGGAGAAGTTTTGATCTTCTTGTGCAAGGTCTTCACGTTGATGAGGACTTTGGTGGGCTAAGTCGTTCCATTGAGATGCGCTTGCCCCTGTCTCGTGAAGCCTTGGGTCATCGAGCGTTGGAGCCTCCTTGTCTTTAGAGCCTCCCCGTCTCTAGCTTCGATCTTCGACTCGAGTGTTGAAGCCTCCTCGTCTTCAGAGCCTCAACGTCTCTAGCTTCGATCCTTCACTTTTCGAACTTTGATGCCATCCCCCCACCCTCTATTTATAAGCAAAAGGGGAGGATGGAAGAGATATTGCAGCGATTTTTTGAATCCCTTGAATATCTCCCCTCATAACCGTTGGAATTTGCCTTCATTTTTTTGGGGAAACAACATTTAGCCCCTTCCTTTATTGTAGCGGCGGTTATGGGCAAGATATGGCTCAATCTTTTAAAATATGAGTCATCTTTGCACATTCAAATCGATGGCGATACGTCGTTGAATTTGGTTCATCGGATCGAGGGATCGGTGCGAATCCATGGTGTTTAGATGTCTGAGCTACCTCCCCCCACGCATGGCGGTTGTTTCTTTTTTTTTTCCTTTTCTTTCCCCTATGGCCGGCCACACCTCCTCAAGGGGAGGGGCACGGTTTTCGAGAAAATGGGGTAGGTGGGCCCCAATTTTGGGTGGGCCCACCCGACCCCTTTTTGGCTTCGAGTGGTGGACCCGATGGGTCCCACTTGCATGGGTGGGCCACTCGGGTTCGTTTGAGTCGAGTCCGGTCCGTTTCTTTTGCGAACCGCTGTGCACGGGTTGAGTTTCGTGTGTGGGTCGTTGCGTGTGGGCCGGGTTTGCATGCGGGCCGGGTTTGATCCGTGGGTTAATTTCAATGCCCACAGTGTGATCGCACAACATCATGTGCGAATGCACAATCCAACAATGCACAACCAACCAAACCACTTGAGCGACGATCGCATAACCGCATATACGACCACATGTGGCATATGTGATCGTACATTAAAACAATGCTTGCAGGTCAGATGGAGTATAGAATCTATCCTATAGGATGGGTTCTCCCTCTATTGTTTTGTTGGTAGGAAGCAAAAAGAGAGAAATTGATGCTGATATTCTTGGGTTTTGTTTCACTCACAAGCAAAGGCTTTCCTTTTTTCTTCTCCTATCTTATATTTATAATGTTTTGTTGGTGTTTTATGTAGAAAATTAATTTTAGATTGATTAGGAATCCTTTTGTTGTTGAGATTGAGCCTTATGTTTTAGTTCTTTAGTCTTTTTTTTTTGAGAGGTAGGTCTGTAGTCCTTTTACTATTATGATTGGTGAAGATGGTCTATGAAAGGAGGTATATAATTGATTTTTAAGTTTTAGATTAAAAATAGCTTATCTTCAGCACTTTATTTATAGTTTTTATGAAAATATCAGCCTTAAAGCTGAAAGTTTCATACCTTTTATCTATCCACGTGATTCTCTCTTGGCTTGTTATTTGATCCTTCTCAAAGGATCATTGTTCCGGCTGTGATTGTGTTAGATTTTAACAGAAAAGCACATGTCGACTACACCTAATATTCACCCTAGGAAAATTTAAAAATAGTTTATCTTCAGCACTTAATATATAGTTTTTTTTATCGAATATCAGCCCTAAAGCTGAAAGTTCCATGCAAGGATCAAAATACCGGCCGGTACGAACCGTACCGGCCGGTTCAAACCGGGAACCGGTCCGAACCGCACCGGTATCCAGGTGATACCGGTCGCGGCGACTAATTCGCCAAAATACCGGCCGGTACCGGTTCGAACCGGCCGGTTCGAACCGGTACCGGCTGTTAAGTGTCCATTTGAGTGGTTTTTTCATTCCGAATTGAATTTTTTGGGCTTCTTCCTTCATTCCCACATGAGGTGAACCTCCATACTAGCTCGATTTGCAAGATTTGAAGCCAAAAACTCGGATTTGCAAGATCAAAACCACATTTGAAGGTATGTTTTCATAATTTTTTTCATTTTTCTTTTGTTTTGTTGCATTTTTTTTGAAAAAAATTAAATTATTGTGGTGAAAATGTTGAAATGGGCTAGATCTATGCCATCAATGCTTAGATCTATAGATCTATAAGCATCAACTCCAAATTTGCATGATCGGTTCATGTAAATTTGGGGGGTTTTCAATTTTCTTTTCTTTTTTTGCATTTTTTTAAAAATTAAACCAAATAATTGTGGTGAAAATGGTGATATGGGTTAGATCTATGCCGTCAAAGCTTAGATCTATAGATCTATGCCTGTTAGGAGTCTTAGGACTATGAATTTATGTTTATTACTTTATTATCATATTATGTGAAATTGTAAAATATGACTCATGTACTCGTATTAGTTGTGTAATTTATGTTTGTGCAATGATTATGGATTGTGTTTTGTAATCCCTAAGCATAATATATTAATACTAGGCTAATCTAACTCATACAATTTAATAACTATATCAAATTCCACAATTTAGAATCATACAGTGAAAACAGTGACTTTATAACTTAAAAAGACCGGTTCATACCTATAACTAGTTTACTAATGAAAAAAAACATCACAAACCAGTATTTTAGATTATTCTGGATTTTTTGGTTATTTTTTCAAATTTTTTTGAAACCAAAAATCAATTCACACCGGTATGGACCGGTTCAGACCGATACCGGTTCGTACCGCCCGGTTCGAACCGTTTTTTCGGCCGGCCGATATTTTGTCCGCGACCGGTATTTTTATCCATGGTTCCATGCCTTTTATCTATCCACATGATTCTCTCTTAGCTTGTTATTTGATCCTTCTCAAAGGATCATTGTTCCGGCTGCGATTGTGTTAGATTATATTTCAACAGATGCTATTACAACTACCCTTTTCCAAACTTGCCATCCAGACCTACGAGATTACTCCTCTGCATTCTTTCCTAGGCTTTACATAGGTCATCCTAATCTCCTGATGTTCCTCTTGCACAACTTAAAATTAAAATTCCCTTCAGATTCTACCACTAGGCCCTATTAAAATTCCTCTTGCATTCAATGAATTGTGTATTCTTTCCAACAACGATTTATCTTAGGACTTAATAAAAGATTTGAGCGAAGGTGTGTTACTTTTCTGTTAGCTGCAATCTATTATTGTAAGGCTATGAGAAACTATTTACAAGGTCATCAGGAGTAATAGATAGCACTACAACCCATTCAGGCCGAACAGCGGGCGGTTATTTGAAAGTGATGGTAATATATTTGAAGGGAACTCAACTTAAAGGGAATTTACACCTTTGGCTAACAGAAAAACAGGTTCCCCATAGCACAAGCAAATTGGGTAACACTGGCATTAGGGAAAGCTACACCTTTGACTAGAAGCTATGTAGAAGAAGCATTAAATCATAATAGAACCATTATTTGTGAAGATCCAACACAGCAAACATGAGATACCTGAGCCTGTGGGGCCCATCAAAAGAATGTTGCTCTTTTCGAGTTCCACTGTATCATTGGCATTGGCATTAGCTTCACTATTACTTGAATCGCCTGCGGACCTACGATTTAAGTATCATGAAAAAAAAATGTTAGGATCATTTTACGGCAAATTAGGTATAGGTCCTTAACTATTTTGCAATATTAGCCGCAGGACACCATAATTTGTTATATTAGCTAAGGTCCCTACAAGTATACATTCGTCTCCAGGAAGAGTATATATTTGGCTTCAGAAACAGTATACATTCGTTTCAGTAAGAGTATATATTCGTTTTTTGAAAGAGTATATATTCGTAGGGAGGGACTTGAGCTATATTTTGAAATTAACGTGTCCTGCAACAAAAGGTCATCTCTCAAGAAGGACTTATGTCAAATTTTCCCATCATTTTATCATCAGACTAACCACCATGTTCCAACAGGAGGATGAAAGGAGCAGGGTACCAAATTTGAAATATAAAACATCATCACTTCCATGACGAGGCGAGGGAGGATCTAACCACTTTGACAAGGACTCGTGATAGATCCGTTTGTAATGATTGTAAACTGCAACAGATAGTACCTGGCAGCAGTAAATAAGGTTAGAGAGAGAGAGAGAGAGAGAGAGAGAGAGAGAGAGAGAGAGTTCTGCAATTGACACCGCAAGCACATAATCAAGGTAGTAAAATTGACCTTCTTTGCCCGCTCCTGGCCGATGACGAACTTGTCCAGACCTCTGCATATCTCCTTCGGAGTCGGGAGCTCATTACCAAGATTGGACCCGCCCCAAGGCCCCTCTTTTGAACCGGACGCTCCACCACCCGAGCCACCACCGCCTCCACCTCCGCCTATCCTGATCACGTTGATCCGCCCGTCCGACAGACTGGCCAAGTGGACGGTGACACCGGAGGATTCCCCTGGCTGCTTCCAGATCTCCGGAAACTCTCCGGAAGACCTCCCTGTGGTGGTGGTGGTGGCGGAGGCAGCCTCAGGCGAGGGTAAGGCGGCGGTGGCGGGGTGGAGGATGCCACGGTCCACGAGGTCGCCCTGGAGGGAGGCCAGCTTGGGGGCGCGGAAGTGGTGAGGCCCTCGGCACCAGAATTCGTCCCACCTCCTGCGGTACCTGATGCGGAGGTCGGAGATCCTGCCGGCATGCAGGCGGTGGGAGGCGAGGTAGAGAAATTGGACGGCCGCCGATGACGATGAAGATGCTACCGCCGCAGCTGTTCTGGCGGCGCTCGACCTCACGGCGGCGGACATGGCTCCCGGGGGTGAGAGGGGAGGTTAGTCCGAGATCGGAGAATTGGGGCGTCAGAGAATTGAGGGGGGCGGGTGCCGCCCGTGGATCCGTAATGTGTTTGTCCTTGAACCGCAAGGCGAGGAATTATCTGGCCCTTTCAGTCGTTTATTCCGATAAATCAGAGACGGTGATAGCGCGGGCGTCTATTCGCACCCATGGAATTAGTGATGGCGCCAAAGAGAACTTATTTTTCCATGTTTAACCTCGCTCCCAACCTCCAATTGGCCACCATTGAGCCGCTCCCATCGCGCTCCGCCTCAACCACCGTCCATTTTTTCTTCCAAAGCCACCACCCTCCACTTTCGTCCTTCCTTCTTCTCCTCCTCTTCCCTCCTTCCTCCTTTCTTTTCGTCTTCCTCCTCATCTTGTTATCTTTCCGAACCCTAACCAATCCGGAGATGTCGGTGGATACAAATCGATAGTCATTGTAATGTCAGTAGATATATACCGACATTGCAATGCAATGTCGGCATGTAACCACTGACATTGGTATTTCTTTCCTTGACATCAATGCCGGTGGGTTCCAACCGAAAATACAATGATAATCAGTATATATCCACCGACATTACAATGACAATGTCGGTCTATATCTACCGACACCTCGGGTTGGGTTAGGGTTCAAACGAGGAAGAGGAGGAAGGAGGAAAAAGAAGGAGAATGAATGAGGGAGGAGGAGGAGGAGGGTTAGCGGAGGTGGCTAGGGGCGGCTTTGGAAGGAAAAAAGAGGTGGCAGAGGATGCTGGGGCGGCAGCTTAGGCAGAGTTTGATGGGGCCAGCCGGACATGGACGACGGTAGGGACCTAGGAGAGAAGGGGGGGCAATTTTGGAGTCATCATGGGTGCCAAGACTAAAAGGCCGGAATGGGTTGGGAGCCAAAAAAGATTTGGATGACATCATTAATTAAATGGGTGCGAATAGACAAATATGGTGATATCCCTCAAAGGGAGCTGCCGCGGTAATCTAACTGTCAGATGCTCGACGTGTCAGTTGAAGCAGTAAGATTTTGGTGTGTAATATGAGGACATCAATACTTGATTATGATAAAAACCATATATTCAGGTATTAATTACTTTATCTTGAGATTGGATTAAATTTACATGAGCAATGTTATTCATACTGATATATTTTACCAACTCTTTCACAAAAGAATGACATGGCAGCCAATCACAACGTCCCTTTGCTTGTTGATCAGGGTTGAGTGTGATTCATTGGTCGAGGCTGGGTGTAGTGGATCATAGGATCGCAACATGTCATTCCATATAAAGGAATTAGTAAAAGCTATCAGGGTAAATAGTATTTGCAAAATTACATCGATAGTATTTGACTGCCTCACATATCGCAGGAGCCTCCTCCCATGACATCGTGGCCTAACTTTAGCCTTCCAATATAAATAAATCACTTTTAGGGTATTCTTTTGGTGAGTGAAATAGACTGAACATTTGTTAATTCAGAAATCTCATTTTGTGTCATATTCTTTTGTCCATTATCTCGGGTAAATCAATTTTCAAGATTCACTTTTTTCCTACTTTGGTGGCACATTGGTGTCCCACCGATATTGTTTGAACACAGATTGCCCACCACTAATGAGACTTTTTTTTTTTCCCGAGCTGCTTCCCAAACTCGATATACGATGTTACCAAGAGTTTTAGTCACTTGAGATCTCGATCGCCCCAAATGTTGTAGCCCAAAATGTCTCACATCACAAAGAACACTGAAAATAGATGTCATAGAAAAATTTGGTTGTTTTTTCGACTGAAAAAGAACAAGGGTTATTTAATTTCTCAAGACATCTAATGTCTCAAGCACTGGATGTCACAAACAATTAAATTGCCTTAGTAAAGCATTACTCCCCAAAAGAACGGATCATTATTGGTGTTTTTGGTGCACACATAAAAAAATTATTGGGTGTACTATCTCTCTGTATTATTGTCTTTATTGTTCAGGTTGGGTCATCTATGTGCGGAGAACGTGTTAATTCTTAAATAATCCAACTTTGTTAATGACTTCGGTTTGAGGAGATTTTTACGTTCATATCCAAATAAGAAATCCACTTTATTAGTGATGTTCTTATTGTGGTCTAAGATGCTTATCTCTTGATTTTTTATGATCCAAGTGGTGTTTATTTTTTGGATGATCGTGCTTTTTCATCTAGAAAGTGTTAAAACTCTAATATTTTAAGTAAATTTTGAGGTTGATTGACCGTCCTTGAGTTTAATGGGTAGATCACACTCATCCCACTTATATCATCATAAATTCAATCATGTGTAAACATGTTGTAGTGAAAATATATAAGTTACAAATGTCCCTAAAAGTCAAAATATGCAGATCTTATATATATATATATATATATATATATGATAAAATGCGGCACCGCACCGCAACCATCTGATGTAGTCGCTGCGCGCATCGCATGCACGCAGCGGTGCATTAGACGGCTGACTAGGACTGTCAATTGGGCCGGGCTAGTCTGATACCCACCCGTCTGACCCGAAAAAATTTGGGCTGAGCCTTAAATGGGTTTGGGCTGGGCCGAGTTCGGACATAATTTTATACCCGAAAATTAATTCGGGCCGGTCTCGGGCCAAGTTCAGCCCAGCCCATATTTAGCCCGAACCTGAATGCTTATCTATTCAATTTAAAAACCCATGAAGCATTGAATCCCCTGTACAGTCAGTGCTACCCAAGCATATTGATTAACCAAGAGTCGCTTCGACCCTCCAACATCTTCTTTCCATAGTTAACTGACAACCAGCACTAATTCAATGGTCAGTATACCCTTTTTCAATTTGGGAATCCCACTAATACTATCCCAGATTCCCAATCTTCTGTTTCACTTCCTTCAAAACAAAAAAAAAAGTCTCTTTTTTGCACTAAAGCCCCTAACCAATCGAAGTCGGACGCCCTCCATGGCTCCATCCTAGATTCCCAATCTTCTGTTACATCTATACTTGTAGTACTAGATGTCCAATTTTTTTTTTTTGCATTTTGATTCACTGCAAATCTTAATTGGGCTGACCCGAACTCAGCCCGAAGCCCGAAAAACAAATTGGGCTGAGTTTGGGTTGAATAAAGTGGAAAATTTTTGGGCTGAGTTCGGGCTTGGGAAAGCCGATTCATATTCGGGCCGAGTTCGGGCAAGGCTTGGCCCGACCCGACCCGGCCCGATTGACAGGCCTACGGCTGATGTGCGGTGCCGCACGTACCGCATACCGCATTCTAGCGTCTCTCTCTCTCTCTTTATATATATATATATATATATATATATATATATATATATATATATGGAAAATAGGTTCCTGGTGCATTGTACTAGGGTTTTCCCTGTGACAGAACGGGCCCAGTCGTCTGATCTGATCAGACCCCCACGTACCCCCGTTTCCCCTTTTTAGGCCCGACCCCCCGTTCCCCTTCTTTCCCTTCTCTTATTCTCTCTCTCTCTCTCACGATCCGTCGCACCTGGTGCTCGTCGCCGGCGTAGGAGAAGGAGGCGGTGGTCTCCGGCAGCCACCCGACCCGACTGGTACACTCTCTCTCTCTCTATCTCTCTCTCTCTCTCTCTCTCTCTCTCTCTCTCTCTCTCTCGATCTCTCGATCTCTCTCTGTCGATCTCTCTCGATCTGTCTCTCTCGAGCTCTCGAGCCTTTCTCAATTTGCAGTCCCCCCCCGAGTGGTGAATCGCACCCTTTCCGACCGAGCTAGCTTTCAGGCCCAAAACCCTTGATCTCTCTCGATCTCTCTCTCTCTCTCTCTCTCTCTCTCGATCTCTCGATCTCTCGATCCTTTCTCAATTTGCAGTCCCCCCCCCCCCCCGAGTGGTGAATCACACCCTTTTCGACTACCTCGCTTTTCCTCAATCCAAATCAGATCATCACTTCCAAAGCCTCCTTGCCGTTCTCCCATCTTTGATCTCTCTCTCTCTCTCTCTCTGTATCTCTCAACCCAGATATTACCATTGGACATGGTTTCTATTTTAAAGATCTTTTTTTGGGTAAAAAATTTCTGGTGGTATAGATTTTGTTTGGACATGATTTGTTGAAAAATTTCTGGTGGTCATCAAGGTCATCTCTCTCTCTCTCTCAATATCAGAATATTGGATTTATTTGGACATGGTTTGTGCTTTTGTTTTGCTTTCCGGATTTTTTTTTAATTCTTTTTTCAACAAATTCTAGATCTTTAATTTTATTTTCTACAAACCTTAGATCTTTGATTTTTTTTCATCTCTCTTTTCTGTGAGTAGAGACTTTGAGGTTTCTGTAATCGAGATGTAGAGCTTGTTTATGATGATAAACATTGTAACCCGGTTGCAGTTTTTTTTTTGTCAGAGATCGATCAATTATTCCTGAGGTTTCAACAATTGTTAATGAACTATGCATCGTGAATGCAGTGTTCATCAATATCCCACAAAAAAAATTGAAAAAATTAAGTGCAAGTCCTGTAGATAGCATCAAAAAATGGTGCATAACAGATAATGATTTCATCCAAGACTAAGTTCACGGAATCAAAGTAGCTTTTAAAAATGATCCTCTCCCACGGTTTTGCACGGAATAGGTCCTTTGCCAACCACTTTTGATGACGCTTTTTTTTTAAATACCATAAATATCTAGGGGATCTTCCTACATTAATTAACAGTATATGATTTAGTAATATTTTTTTTTTTACGGAAATAGTGGCACGGGTTGTTTTGACGGGATAGTGGCACATGTTGCTACAGTGATTTCACTATAGTAGCTACAGTGAAATCATTGTAGCAATGACACTCAATTATACACAAATATGTCTTGTTTATTTTGCTTTGTTGTTATTTTTGGTTTAGTGGCCCAAGTTATACTGCAAGTAGAAAATAACTTAATCATTTTAATGCAATTTTTGGCAGGGAACAATCTAACACAAGTGACATCGAGGTTGACAGTGATATGAATGAAGCTGTCGAAGACCAATCTGAAAATTTTATGGAGTCTTACGAAGGCGGTGAAGAATTTATGAACTCTTATGAAGATAGTATGCCATTAGAATGTGAAGACTGCTCTCCTGGATCCATACATGAGTTTCCTAAGCCGTACATATGTATGAACTTTCAATCATAAGAGGAAGGAAGAGATTACTACAACGAATATGCACGAACCACTGGATTCGGTATTCGAATGGGCAGAATATTCAAGTCGAAAATAAAAAATTGTGTTACATCAAGGAATTTCTTATAGTTGACAAAAGGAATCCTAATCCAGTTCAAAAAAGACGATTATCACGAGAAGGTTGCAAAGCAATGATGAGAATAAAGTTGACAGATGCTGGTGTATGGGTTGTGGACAGTTTTGAAGAGCAGCATACACACATTCTGGTAAGCCCATCAAAAATAGAAAAAATGTGTTCCCACCGGAGAAAATCCAATGCTGCATGTTTATTAATCCGCAGTTTAACTGATACATTGAATCCCACAGCGATCACAAATGTATTAAATGCTTTAGACACAGAAGGATTTGTTCCTATTACACAACAAGAAACACGGACTGCCTTGAAAAAAATTCGAGCAAATAATATTGGAAAGAAATGCATGAGTGTTGTAAAGACGTTTATGGAAAGACAAGGCAAGGATGCTGGCTTTTATTACGAGTTGGAGATTGATGAAGACTGTCGAGTGAGGAGTATGTTCTGGATTGATGATAGATCTCGGGAGGCCTATAATAAATTTGGTGATGTGGTTGTATTTGACACCACATACAGGACCAATACATTTTCAATGCCATTTGCGCCATTCACAGGTGTTAACCACCATAGACAATCTATTCTGTTTGGATGTGCCTTGTTGGCAGACGAGACGGAGGATACATTTGTTTGGTTATTTGAGGCTTGGTTGAGAGCAGTGGAAGGAAGGCAACCTGTCTCGATCATTACCGATCAATGTTATGCAATGGGAAACGCTATTAAAAAGGTATTTCCAGAAACCCATCATCGATTGTGTTTATGGCACATTGGCCAAAATGAACTAAAACATTTGACTGCTATTAAGATGAAACATCCAAGCTTTGAGGGTGATTATAAGGCATGCAAATACAGCCAACAAATTGAAGATTTCGAATATAAATGGCAAGAGATTTTGGAGAAGTATGAGTTGAAAGAAAATACGTGGTTAGTGAAGGTGTATGATATCCGTGAATATTGGGTTCCTTGCTTTCTAAGGGATATTTTTTTTGCTGGAATGACTACTACACAACGTAGTGAAAGTATGAACGCTTTTTTTGATGGGTATATAAATTCAAGGACTCTATTGGATCAATTTATTAGAAAATATGACTTAGCATTAAAGAGTCGGCGTGATCAAGAAAACAATGAAGACTATATTACCATGCATACAAAATCTGAATTATGGTCCAAACTTTTCATAGAAGAACAAGCTGCATTGATATATACAAGAACGGTTTATATGAGATTTCGAGAAGAACTAGAAAACAAAGACACTTTATTCGCACAAAGGGCTAACCAAGAAGGTAATGTCACCTTATTCATAGTAGGTAATCAACGTACAAAATTGGCCGATTACACGGTAAGTTTTGATGGAAGTGATGGCACATCTATATGCAATTGTAATAAATTTGAGTTTGAAGGAATACTATGTAGGCATATCCTCCGAGTTTATGATAAGATGGATGTGACAGAAATTCCTTTGAAATATATTCTAACCCGATGGACTATTGATGCTAGATATGGTCATATACAAGTTGGAGGAGATACTGCTTCAGGTATGTCGGCAATGATGAAATGGAATGTTAGAGAAGCTGGTCAACTATCTATTAATTACGGAATGGAATCAGTTGAACAATACGATGTGGTATTGCCAATGTTGAATGCGATTAATGATCGAGTACATATGATGAAATTAGCGGCTGAAGAAACTGCAAGTAAGGTTTCACATATTAGAAGCCAAGATGATGCAGGTGTTCCATTAGCACTACTACTTGATCCAGAGCGAGTGACAACTGTGGGCAGACCTAGTGTTCCACAAAGACTCAAAAACGGCATTGGAAAAAGTAAGAATAAAGAAAAGCAAATACGAAAATGTCATAGCTGTGGGATGACCGGTCACTACAGTAGCACTTGTTCTCTACTAAAGGGTAATAAAAGTGGTACGTTTTTCACTTTATGACTTTGGTATAGAAATTGCTATGAATTTATTTTCTATTTTCCTTATTTTTGCACGTTTGGTTTTATGTTGTTATGTGATATTTCACATTGTATCTCTTTATATAGTGACACCCTTGTTTTTTTCTTCTATTTCAACATTGGTTGTTTCAGGATGAGAAGAATAAGTTTCTGTGCTAGTGACATTTGTTGGAGCTCACTTCAAACGATGACATGTTCAAGAAAATATAGTTTTCCTTCTAATAGTTATGTTTTAGCAAGTAGTTATGGATGTAGTCAAGAAAGATTAAAAGTGAGCTATCATAATTATTCTAATTTTCTTCCTTTTTCTTTTTGTGGTGTAATTAAGAAGTTATTTGTGAGACCTAATACAATTGCTATCCTTCACAGTTACTAACAGGCACCCTCAAGAGTCTGAAGGTTGAAGCAGTACTCAATGAAGATGTGTCTCAAGGGGCATAAACAATCAGACCATTAGCTTGTATCAATGAGATATTTGCAATTATATTTTAGTGTCTAAGGTTAGTATGCAAAATGTGTTCTCAAGGGGCATAAACAAATCAGGATGAACCCTCATCACCTTTTGCGATTTTGAGTAATGGGAATGCTATATCTAAGTGTGTTGTTATCTTTTCGATGTCATGTTAGCGGTATGGTTTTTATTTTGTTTTGCTGATGGATGATGGTGAAGTTAGCGTTAAGCTCGTTCTTCTTTGGCTTCAGTTGTGGGTTTATTTATATTAACCTTCTTGTGCCTGCAGCCATTTGCAAACAAATGGTCAGATAAAATCACCAGGCCATGAGGCGTTGAATGCCCTACTTGCTTGAGGCGTTGAATGTCCTACTTGATTCTCCCCATGGGACAATTGATCGTGGTTCGTGATTGACTTGGATCTTCCTGCACTTGCTGCTCGCTAATTAGATCTACACCCCTGAACAACCTCATCCAACAGAATCTTTGGCTGGCCCGTGTGAATTGAGACCACATGTAGGTCACGAGTTTCAGATATCAATAGACCTGATCCTGAGAGGCACCTGAATAATGAAAAAAACTATTCTTAACCACCCTTATGGAGAATGCGTATACTGGTAGTCTGGTCCCCTCTATAGGCCATTTGGCTAGGCTTACTTGGGCTTTGACCTAGCAGACTTGGCCCAACTTCTGGTATGCATCAGAACACAAAAACGAAATGAAAATTGATGGAAAGAGAGATGACACCAATACTATGATGACCTGAGAAAAACAGTAGGAAATTCGAAGTGTGAACCCAGGTCTCATTAAGGATTTGGATGCTATATATATAGTAATAGGACGCACCATAATGAAGTTACATACACTTACGGGGTGTATACGCATCGATTATATCAATCTGTACAGAATCATATAGAAATTGTAGAATAAATTATCGCTAGAATTTGGACTCAAATATATTCCCAAACCACTCTACTCTACTCCCATGTTCCCCTTCTCTAGGGTCATTTGACCTATAACCTTTATTTAATGTTTACTCCATCAAGGTTATTTAAATTTAATTAACATTTAGTGGCCGGGCTGGCTGCAATGGACAGACGATCAGCGGTTATTATAAGATGATCCAATCTGGATGGTAAGCATGATGTTTTGCTGTGTCACCGCCGTGTCAATGCTTCTTAGTTAACAGAAGTACCCTCTTCTGGATGATGATGATCATTAAGCGAAATACATGTTCCTCACCCCAAACACCCCCGAATTCCCGGGGAATAGGCCCATTCCTATGTGGTTCCCATGACCGGGCTTGTATGTTCGCTTCAAGATTTCAAAATTCCGATTTCAACGTATGACTAAGTATACACTCGTGTTTTGAAATATCAAAATATTTCATGAAATTCTGCGATATATCTTAAGATTAATTTAATTAATTCCTTGGTTGCTTGTTTCCTTGGAAATGAAATCCACTGTTTGTGGGATCTCATTTCTCAACCTAACACCTAATATTTGTAAATCTCTAGGTACCTTACTGTTTTATTGAAGAATCTGGAAATGAACCCATTTCCCGGGAATTCCAATTCCCAGGGGAAAGAATAACACAGCCTCATGGTTTTCGCAACCTTCTGTTGTGTAATTTTTCTTCCAAATTGCTTTTCAGGGGCTTGTGGGATTGACTTCATGGACATTACTCAATGCATGGATGCCACCATCCTCCTTGTTCCTCCCCCTCTACTTGATCTCTGTGGGCCAAGGTGGGTACAACCCATCCTTGCAAGCATTCGGGGCGGATCAATTGGAGATCGAGGAGGACGAACTCGCGTGCTGCAGCGAGGAAGAGAGGGCCAACAAGAAGAGTCTGTTCTTCAAATGGTGGTACTTCGGCATCTGCAGCGGGAGCCTCTTGGGGAACTCCATCATGTCTTACATCCAAGACACCATTGGTTGGGGGCTCGGGTTCGCCATCCCCGCCATCGCCATGAGCTTATCGGTCGCATGCTTCTTGTTGGGCACCCCATTCTATGTCCACAAGCATAGGCCTATTGAGAGCATCGTCCGAGCCGCAAAGGCTACTGCGTCCAAGATCATCGCCCGGAAACTCAAGCTATCATCAAAAGGAGGCGACGATGACGTAGAGCTCGAGTAAGCTATTTCTTCGAATTCTAACACAATCAAGTGTTCATAATCTGATGACTTGTAGTTTGAGTTCAGGTTACAAGAGAAGCAACCTCTCCGAGAGGATTTCAACCATTCGAAGAGCTCGGATCGAAGATTCAACCTTTCTGATGAACCACCGGGGGTCACTAGAGTGATACTGAGACTTTTGCCGATGTGGACGACGCTCTTGATGTTCGCGGTCATCTTTCAATAGCCCACCACCTTCTTCACAAAGCAAGGCATGGCGATGAAGCACACGATCGGAACGAGATTTGTGGTACCTCCCGCGATGCTGCAGAGCTCGATAACGATCCCGATAATATTGCTGATGCCTCTGTATGACCAACTGCTGCGCGTAATAACTGGACATCGTAAAGGGATCACCGTGCTCCAGAGGATCGGGATCGGGATGCTGCTTTCGATCCTTGCGATGGTAGTTGCTGCAGTTGTGGAGGCAAAGAGGCTTGAAATTTCGAGAGGAGGAAACATTGAACTGGGCATCTTCTGGCTACTGCCGCAGTACATTCTATTGGGGATTTCTGATGTCTTCACCGTCGTGGGGATGCAGGAATTCTTCTACACACAGGTTCCTTCGACGATGAAAGCGAGCTCGGTCGGAAAGGGCGCGATTCACCACTCGGGGGGGGGGGGGGGGACTGCAAATTGAGAAAGGATCGAGAGATCGAGAGATCGAGAGATCGAGAGAGAGAGAGAGAGAGAGAGAGAGAGAGAGAGAGAGAGTACCAGTCGGGCCGGGTGGCTGCCGGAGACCACCGCCTCCTTCTCCTACGCCGGCGATGAGCACCCGGTGCGACGGATCGTGAGAGAGAGAGAGAGAATAAGAGAAGGGAAAGAAGGGGAAGAACATAGTCGGGCCGGGTGGATTGGGGAAAGGGGAAGCCGAAAGCTAAAAAGAGGGAAAAAGCTGTTGATCGGGGAACGGGGGCTATGTGGGGGGTCTGATCGGATCAGATGGCTGACCCATTCTGTCACAGGAAATACCCTGGTACATTGTACCAGGAACCCGGACCCCTATATATATATATATATATATATATATATATATATATATATATATATATATATATATATATATATATATATATATATATATATATATACAGTGGAGGACCCAGGATTTTTCTTCAGGAGGGGCATAATTATTAAAAAGTAACTACAGTCGCTGCCTCACAGTCGAATGCATCGGCAGGCGGCGTGACAACGTCTCTACCCTTCCTTCAATCGCGCAACCAGAGGCCTATTAGGATTTTGCTTCTAGTAAAGAAGAATTTCGACCCTCAAGAGTCCTTCGAAAATTTGGAACTATAATTGACCGACTCGATCGGGGTGCACGAGTTGTAAATAATAGACCAGATTCTATTTTCTTTTTTTTGCCAGGGGGGAGGGGGGGGGGGGAGGAGGATTTCATACATGCTCCCAAAAACCTATAAATAGGTCTTGATGCTCACTCGATTCTTATTCACTAAGGGCCATGGGATGAACTCTACGACGATGCCACGTGTGCGGGAGGTGACAGAAGGCGGTGGGTGTTGGCTGGATAGTGGTGGGCGTCGATGGCCGGCAAACGGTGAGCCGGCCATGGGTCACCAATATATGTGGCGATGGCTGGTGGTGGCTGGCAGCGACGGGTGGCCCATGTGGCGGTGGGGGTGGGGGTCAGTGGCATGACAGTGGATATTGGCTGGCGGGGGATGGTGGCCAGTGAGACGGTGGTGGCCACCTACATGTGAAGTTGGCAACCAAAAGTTTGCTAGAATTATTTTTTTGATAAATTACACTTTGCTCCCCCTTGAAGTTTAGCTCAAAAACATTTAACCCCCCTATAGTTAAAAAATAACATTTTGCCCCCCTTCAATTCAGCTTCGATCAAATAATTACCAAATTAGGAAATCAAGTAGTTGACAAAAGGGGTATTATGCTAACATTTCAAACTTTAGGGAGTGATTTGAAAAAAAATAAACTATAGGGGGGTTAAGTGTTTTTGAGCTAAACTTCAAGGGGGTAAGTGTAACATACCTTTTTTTTTTCCCAAATTGAGGGGGGGCTTGAGCCCCCCCTAGGCCCAATGTAGGTCCGCCCCTGTATATATATATATATATATATATATATATATATATATATATATATATATATATATATATAGGGGCATGCTATAATGCGGCATGCGGTACGTGCGGCACTGCACCGCAGCCGTCTGATGCACGCATTGCGTGCATGCGATGCACGTATAAGTGCATCAGACGGCTACTATGTGGTGCCGCACTTACCGCATGCCGCATTATAGCATGCCCCTATATATATATATATACTGGGTTCCTATGACATGTCATAGGGAGTACCCTATGACATATGGTGAATTAGTAATGCTAGAATGTTTAGAATGTGCTGAATTTTTTTGAGGGTGATCACCTTACCTTAGATAGAATGTCCACAAAAAATCAAAGCATACTAAAACTTGTTGGGGCATCAAATGCTAGAAGCTTTATCGGCCATCCATTTTAACCGTTAAATTGAAAATCATATTTGATGCCTCTAGAAGTTTTAGAATGAGCCGATTTTTTGCGGGGGTCCTATTTAAGATAGGGTGATCATCCTCATAAAAAGTGGAAAAACAGATAAATACAAGGAGAGATAAAAGGGTGAGATTGGAGAGATAATTGTGGGAGGTCTTTATCCCCTTGGATCCTTATCCAAGGGGGTAGGCCGACCCTATATATAGGGCTATATGGGGCCGGCCATAGGGATGTCAAAACCGAACCCCCTACCTCTCTCATCTCTCTAGTTCTCTCCCTAATCTCTCTCCCGTTTCTCGCTTGCAACTTCGTCTTCCTCGCGTGGAGTTCTGAAGAAGGAGAAGGGTCGTTCTTCGGAGGCACTCAGAGATCCGAGAGCGACGTTCCGTGCATCGTGTGAGATCGGGTGAACAAGAAGGCAACGTCTCCATTCGTACCATCGGCATCTTCGCAAACGATCTTCTGTCTCCATCGACAAAGAAGATAATTATCCGCGGTTAAAAGATCCGTACGAAAGGTATGTGTAATCTAACATGTAGATGTAGCGAGTATTATGATTTGCATACATGCTAGTTAATCATTACGCTAGATTGACGTTAGGGTGTTCGATTCACGTGCATACACATGCACACATATGTAGATTAGTTTCGATGAAAGTTTAAATCGTGTAACGTGCACCATGAATGGTCTTTCGACTGCAAAATCGTTTCCGCTGCGAGCCTCTACCATGGAATTATTTCCAACAATATATATATATATATATATATATATATATATATATGACTAGGTTGACTCGATATGAGTGTGCTAAAATCTACCTCGATCGTGTATTTAAGCATTTACAAAGTGTTTTAAATTGATCCCAATCTCATCTCAATAGGGGCGGGTTTTCCGAAAACCCGCTCCGTTGCATACCCACACACAATTCTTTGTTACGTGCTATATATTTTTTAAGATATATACCGCAGTCACCAATAAATAACAAGTTCTAACCCTTTGAACCAATTACCACCTAACTATAAATCATTTTCTTTAAATGATTAGAGAGCTTTTAGAGAATGACTATGAATTTACCATCCAATGGCCACCATTACCACATGACCTACAATTCCCACATATTACATTCCCCTCCGAGAATTTATATGCGTTTACTATTTTTTTCTCACATCTAACATTATGCATACACATCGTAATTAAAACTATTTCCTTAGTTTGTCAACCGGTTGGGAATCCTGGCACCTGATTCTTTGTTACGCGTTGTAAACTTTTTACTCAGGGCAAGCGTCCGCTGGGAATATTTTAGTAATCAAAATACCTTATTGACTACTGACTACCGATGTTTACTTTACTTATATCAAAATAGAGACTTATTACCTTTCACAAATGGAGATGTATTTATCTGAAGTGTATTTTCTTTGAGAATATTGGTACCTAATCACACAATTCACACTCGGGGTGTAGGGGTGTGCAGGATCCAAACCAAACTGACCAAACCGATCGAACCAAACCAAACCGATCGAATTTGGTTGGTTTCAACACACTCAACGGATCGGATTGGACCATGATTTCTCAAAACCGATATGATTGGATCGGTTATCGGATTTATCAATTAAAAACCGACCTAAACCGAACCGAACCGAACCGAACCAGACTCCGATTTATAATTTACTAATTTAGTGGTAACTGTTGTGAACTTTTGTTTAATTGTTAAAACTGTACTTTGTAGTGTTTAATATTTAATGGATATGAATATTGTGGACATAATGGTATTGTTGTTGATAACTTGGTATTTTGGTAAGTAATGTTGTATCATTTTATAATTTTTAAAATAATCATTTTAAAGTTGAAACTATGTCCAAATAAATAAATAAAAAACTAGTAAGCATATGGGCCAAAGCCCAAACCGACCATCCAATCCAATCCAAACCGACTTTAATTGGATTGGATTGGATTGGATTCCAGTCTCAATCGGTTTGGATCGGATTGCAAATTCTCAAAACCGATCTAGGTTGGATCGCTTTGGGTTTTACCTAAATAGGTCGGTTTCGAACCGATGCACACCCCTATCGGGGTGGGACTTGGGCGGGTCTGACCCGAACCCGACCCGCCCAACCCGAACAATGGACAAACATGGGCAAAGCTGGATAAAAGCTTGGACGGGTTTGGACAAAAGAAGATCAACCCGATTTCACTTTGGATGGGTTTGAACATCATTTTTTTCAACTCGAGGAACCCAAAGAACCCGAGTAGACAAGTACAGTGGCATACATGCTTGTAGGGCTGCTGCTGTTGAACCATCACTATATCTATTCAATAGATGTTTTAGAGAATTGAGAGAGAGAATAGTGTTGACTAATTTTATTTTTTTGTAGTAGTGACAAATGTTGGTTAATAGAATTTTATTTTCTTCTTCCTATAGTTTTAGGAGATCACCTAGTAAGTATGAAGCGTCTGATGAATATCAGACGGACACTATGTAGTGCTTCATCTCTGATTTCCTGGTGCCCGAACGCCGCTGTCACCGTTCCCCTGCGGCTGCAGTTGGAGCCGCACTCTTGACAGTGTAACGTCGGCCTGGATCGGATAAAACCCCCGATTCGTTCGCTCTGCGCAGAAATATTTTCCCCGTTCTTCGCTCTGCAGAGATGGAGATGGACGCGGAGACGAAGCGAAGGATCGACGAGGCGGTGGTGGAGATCCTGAAGGGCGCCGACATGAAGGAGGCCACCGAGTACAAGGTGCGGGCCGCGGCGTCGGAGAGGCTCGGCCTCGACCTCTCCCTCCCCGACCGCAAGCTCTTCGTCAGGAGCATCGTCGAGTCCTTCCTCCTCTCCAAGAAGTCCGCCGCCGTTGCTGCCGATGCTGCCGAGGCCGACGAGGAGGAAGAGGAGGAGGAGGAGGAAGAGAACGCGAAGAGGAGCCGCGGGGGGAAGGAATACGACGATGGCGGAGATCTCATCGTCTGCCGGGTGAGCAGCTGCCCCGATCCAAAATTGCACGCGTCGAAGCCCTAGGGTTTCTTGATCTTGGCTGTTTGCTCACTCGTTCTTTCTCGCAGCTGTCGAACAAGAGGAGGGTGACGATTCAGGACTTCAGGGGGAAGACGCTGGTGTCGATCAGGGAGTACTATGACAAAGGCGGAAAGCAGATGCCTTCCTCCAAAGGTACTTTCCTTGTTCAACCCTATGGACCAATTGTTTGCTGCCGTTCCTAGTTCCAATTATATTCTTTGCATGATCGTTTGATTTTGATTCAGTAATTGTTCACGCCGAGTTATCACCACACTACAAATTCCTTCAGAACGTGAGGTTTATGCCAATGAATAGTTAAACTTTCAATCGAAGAATTTTTCTTTCTAGGCATATCTGCTTCTAATGTTTGCATTTACCCTTTAGAGATCCATTCTGTTGGACCAGATAGAAAGAGAATCTGATATACAAATTTAAAACCGAAACTTAGGTTCAAAAGATTTTATCTATCCTCATACTCCCCTCAAATTGGAGCATGAGGATTGTAAATAACCAATTTGCTAATCAATTGCTTGAATTGTTCTTTATTCAAAGGTTTGGTGAGTATACATGCCAATTTTTGAGAAGTGTGGGTGTAGGATGTTCTAAGTATACCGCTTGGATCTTTTCTAAGCGATTTCCAGGCTAAAAGGGCAACCCTGCCTCAGCATAGATGACACTGCTAGCCAGTTCTACAAAAATTGAACAAATAAACAAATGAACATTATTAATTCTTTAAATAGAATGCAACAACAATTATTATATATTTCAAGTTCGCAACAAAAAAGAATCACATTAACTCTTGGTAATCGTACTCGATTCCCTTTCTCCTCCCTCTTTTTCTTCTTTCGAGAGAGTGAAGACCCAACTCCACCTATAAGATCTCAAAAGGGAGAAGACATAGAGGGAGTAACTAATTTGATGCAAAGAACTCGTCAAATTTATTGATTGGTACCGACGATGTTGGAAGTGACCTTGCGATGGGGAAGAGACCTTGTTGGTAGGGAGGACCTCATCAGATTTATGGGGAAGATACCTCGTTGGCAGATAGGGAGGAGGCCTCACGATGGCGAAGAATCTTGTTGGCCGACGGATACTTGAGGGGGAAGAAGAGGTGAGGAGGTGACTTACTTAAGGCGGACGAAAGTGGAAAGTCAAGTGATACACAAAGGGTTTTAGGGCTTTTTGGTTTATGTTATGTGCTTGTACTATTTTAAGTTGTTTAGTGATGTATCCCAATGTAATCAAGGTGTTAAGGCTGACTCAAGACGCTCAACCTTACTGGCGCTTGAGGCGAGAGGCGAGGTGAGCGTCTGATTGAAATAAGGCATGAAAAAAATATTATATATATATATATATATATAGATAAATTATAAAATAACTAGTTAAAACAAGTGCTGGCAGCTCCTTATGCTGGGATTATTTTTCTAGGGGCCATGGGATGAGTTCGGATCTTCTCCACGCGGTATCCTCAGTCGGTGGGCTCGATGCACATCATAGTCGCATGCAGTTGGCTGGAGTACCATTCACTTTCGGGTCGCCTGCTATCGTACGGTTTTGATGCGCACGGGTCCACCGACCAACTGGACAAGATCTGAACTCCCAAGGAATGATCCCTAGGGGGATAAGACGTAAAGTTGACAACCAAAAAGTTGGCTACCTAATCATTTTATTTTTTTCTATAACCTTATATGGTCAATAGGTTAGAGCCAAAACCGAATCACAACTGTCCGACCGGTGAATCACACTTAGCATGCAAAAGGATATGTGTGATTCAGGTTTGGCTTCAATTTACACCATTAATTAAATGAGACGGGCTCCATCGCCTCACGCCTGGAACGCCTCTCGTCTCAGGCGGGCGCCTCGGGTCGTCTTAACTACACTGATGTATCCGGTGGGTGTGAATCACTCTGACACATAACTTAAGTTGTAATCGGACGACCTGACCCAATAAAGTTCATTTGGTTGTGAAAAGGGTAACCATGGCCTCGGTAGCGCTTTGTACCTGGCACCTAGGCGCCCGCTCATCCGCCATTTCCCGCCTAGCAGCGCTGCCGCGCCTAGGCAACCAGCCCCCCTAAAAGGCGAGGCAATGGCTTAAGCATGGCCTAGGTGACCCTTAACTACATTGGACCCAACCACTAAAAAAGTAGGTACATCCTTCTGCATTTCGGGTATGTAATTTAATGTTATAATTTACTGTATATTATGTATTGTGATTTTTTACTATTGTATATCTTAATTTCTGAATTGGTCGTACGCTAATTTTTTTTTTACTACGTATAATAGATAATATAATAGTCTTATTATATAAACACTTGTCTGATATGTGAATTTTGAAATAGTATATTCATACTTAGTATTTAGTTTCTTTTAATAGGTCATGACGATATATCATATTGCCCTACTCATATATATGTAATTCATAAATACATACACATAGAGATATGTGTAAGCATAAGACGACGCCTAAGCTCCAAGGCACTCTTCAGATGCCTAGGCTCACCTTAGCGCCTTGACAACCCTTGGCCATAACATTGGATCTTTCCCATATGGAAAATGATGGAGAAGATGATACTGGTTTTGGAAAGGACGCATGATCATCGCAACATTTATTTTTCACACCAAGAACCATTCTCATGACTTGAAACCATGTTTCGTAGTTATTGCCATTTAATGCTTGGGAAGCTAGCATAGCACCTGTTTTGTTGATATGATGAAGAAAATAAGGGTTGTGGATTGATTCAAATCTACTAGATTAATCTATTACTATTACTTGATAATTATCTATTTGGGAGAAGAAGAATTGGATCTAACTCCAAATTTACGAAAAACCAGCTTAAAAAACTAGTAAATGTATTTTTCGGGTTTGTAAATCAACAAGTCGGGTATGTGGAAGCAACAATGTAAAATGGGTTGAACAAAAGGCTACGCTGGTCGGTTCGGGATGCTGGGTCGGTTTGAAATGTGGACATGTGAAAAGGGAGGGAATTTGTGATGGTAAGTGTAGGTGGAGTTATTGGGTTGGTTCTAATGGTTTTGCTTTGGTTGGTTTCACTGTTGTCATGTGCGGTCCCCCCCCCCCCCCCCAAAAAAAAAAAAAAAAAAAAAAAAAAATTGGATTCCATATATGCAAGGAAGCACATATACGGCCACACTTGACTTGTGCGGCCACGGACGACAAGTCCAATGATGCAAATTTGGACATTTGGAGTTGTTCGACCGCATAAACACATATACGATCGCACAAGGTACTTTTGTGCAGACCTAACGGCTCTTTTTTCTCTCAAGCCTATTTATAAGCCTCCAATTCAACATTTCACCCCAAATCACCCAACTTCTCCTCTAACTTCTCCCAACCTCCCCTACTCTTATTTCATCGACAGCTTCCACAGGTGAGGCATCCTCTTGCGGCGCTGAGCCTCTAAAGCCGCTTAACTCAAAAGATCTTGGGTGGAAACACGAGCATTATAAAAGCCAAACACAGAAGAATATTGTGGTATGTGAGCTATGCAACTCTATGCTATCAAAATCGGGAACACGAGCATTATAAAATCGAGACTAGTCCCGAATTACTCCCGACTAATCCTAGTCGGCCCTTAGCCGACTAGGGGCCGACTACCGACTTTGACTTCATAGATACAACTTTGAATGCAAGGGTGGCATCACAAGGCTTAAGCAAGACTTGGTGCATCCGCCAATGTCCAATGCTAAGAAGTGCCCCGAGGCTACCAACGTCGTATGTAAGGAGAGATTGTTGTACATGCATACGACAGCCAACCACTAGGGGCCTGATATACACCCGCTATCATAGCATGAGCAGGTTATGCAGTCAAAGTCGGTAGTCGGCCCTAGTCGGCCAAGGGCCGACTAGGAGGCCAAAACTTCTTCTAACCACTCCCCCCTAACCCCTCCCCCCTCCCTAATCATATATGATATATGAACTAGCATAAATGTCAATACGTATATGATATTAGTCGGTTAATAACAATGCATACCTTCACACTTCACAGCATGGGTATAAATACATAAGTAACAGAACACAATTGTATTGGCTTCATGCTCATGTCAGAAGACTCAGAACTAAGAATTCATAACAATATTTGTTTGATGATGTTTAATCCGTGAGCAACCCCAATTTTGATTATAGGGTTATATGGATATCAATAAATAAACAATAATTATTTGTCTATGTTTTTATCTGAAATTCTCAGGTGCTCAACAGATGACTACAGGGAAGAGACATAGTTGTGAGTCTTGTGACTCAAGACTTTGAGCCAATGTAAAAAAATCCAAACAAAATTGCTTGCAAAGACTCCTTGCAAAAATTTTTTTTGCTTGCATAATGCTGCCTGGGGACTAGTCGCTAGTCGGGTCTAGTCGGGGACTACTCGGGATTCCGCCCAGCAATGACAGAATCAAAATTAATCGGTCGGCAAAATGCTGCCTGGGGACTAGTCACCGACTAGTCCCGATTTTGATAGCATAGTGAGCAGGTACACCACGTATGAGTATCAAATGAGGAGCTTGTGTGGGAGGAGGAGCTCAGGGATAGTAGCACCAAGAAGGAGCTGTCATCTACGCCACCGGCGAAACTGAATGCGAAGAGGCGTGGGAAGGCAACGATTCAACGACCTCATGGGAAAATTAGATTTATATTTTCTATTTCTTTAATGTATTTTTTTTAATAATATAATGCAGTCGAATTTGATTGAATACTTGTGTTTCATGTTTTTAATTTGAAATTCAACAAACAAATAAAAAATGGGACAAATCTACTCTACTCCCTAGTCCCTCACAATCACATATGTGACCACATGTGCAATTGATGAGGTCCAGTTGCACAAATCGCAAATCACACTTGACGACATCGGTAGGTTTGTTTTGGTTCTACAAGGAACAAGAAAAATGAGGGAGATGGAGGGTAAGTTTAAATTGGATATCAAACCTAATGGTTTTTTTAGAAGGGATGAGGGTGACTGACGATAGGGGTGAGCGTCGGTTTTGTCAATCGGTTTCGGTGTCGGTTTTGTCGGTTTTATTTTTTTTCGGTTTTCGAAAAATCAAAACCGAAACCGAAACCGAAATGGTCGGTTTTTGTCGGTTCGGTGTGATCGGTTTTCGGTTCGGTTTCGGTTCGGTTTTCGGTTCGGTTTTGGTTAATATGAGTTATGCTAGAACCCTTGGCTCTTGAATCTTAATCGTCAGTTCATCACAAATAAGTGGATGATTATGTTCTTACATAGTGCCAAAATGAAAGTTCAAAGCAAAATCAACCGACGTTCACCCTTTTGAAGCATTGTAGATGTAACATAATTACTTCGTACTTGCACTTACTGAAAACAAAAGTATTATGGCCGTTGTGTTTCTGATTTAAGAAGTCGGGTCGGTTTTTTCGGTTTCGGTTCGGTGTTTCATACCCGGGAACCGAAACTGAAACCGATTTAATCGGTTTTGTCGGTTCGGTTTGTTTTCGGTTCGGTTATTTCGGTTAAATTTTGGTCGGTTTCGGTTCGGTTAGGCGGTTCGGGTCGGTTTTTGCACAGCCCTAACTGACGGCGCTGTACTTGGGAAATGAATGAGAGCGGTGACACGTATGGAGTGAATGAAGTGGACCTATGGGTGCAAGTGGCGTGCGGATCGAAGGCTAACCCCTGATGGAGGACGATAGGCCCTTAGCTGCTGACGGAACACGACAGGTCTAGTAGCAATGAAGAATTCTGGATGGACTGGCGACAATCGGGCATGCTATGGTACAACCAAACCGGCTCTGGAGGCCTTCGCTCTCTACATCCAGATTTACTGATGACAACGGGCCGATTTGGATAGGAAATGAAGCGTCGTCCGGATTGACGGGTGGTGTCAGTCGAGTAGATCCTAGGTATCAGATTAGCTTTGATATCATGATAAACTCGCAATTGAAGAGTTTTTCCTTCTTCATATATATGTTTCTAATGTTCACATCTACATTGATAGAGATCCATTATGTTCGATCAGATAACAAACAGTAGAAATGAAATATAATATTTGAAAAACAAATTTAAAACTGAAATCTCAGGTTCATTGATTAATCTCTCTATATATATCTTTTTTGGAGGAGAAGTGAAAAACTTAGACATCCTGTAATTGATTCTGTCATGTCCATTTCATGTTTGGTCACTTGTCTTTTCTCTAACTGAATTCATTTTGCTCAAGTGGTAAAATTACTAAATCAAATTTTTGTTACTCTTTCATTCTGTTTGTTCCTTTGCTCCAATCAGGTATATTAATATACTGGTGAAACAAGATTTAGCAGTCTCCCTTAGGACTTCATTAGACGTGGAAGTCTCTTCCCAAATCATTCTTCCTTTGACCGAGGGAAATTACGCTCATCTGAAAAGGAATAGTTTTATTCAGGATAATTGCTTGCTAGTGGAAATGTAATTTCTATAAAGCATTGTGGAAGTATTGTCTGAAACTGTCATTTCTTGGTTGATTCTGTGGTCAAAAATTATTTTATATTTGATCTTGGAGCAGCTCGAGCAAAATACAAAAGAGAAAACTTGTGTGGTACTGCATTCATCTTTATCACAAACATAATACTCAAAATTTAGCATAACCTCATCTCAATTTTCGGCATAATGTACCATTTTATGTTACAGGTCTTGGTCCCTTCCTTTACCATCCGTATCTTTTGCTACCTAATTTAGGTTCCTCCATGGTCAAACTGTTTAAGGCAAAAATTGGACGTTGATTCATAAAAAGATTGGAACACCAGTTGCAATGATATTGTTGTGATACTAGTATTTTGGATGCATTTTCTATGGTCTCCAAAAGCTTTGTTTGTTTTTACCTTCTCTCTGTGATTTGTATTGTGTTGGTTTAAATTAGAAATACTATGCAGACTCTCTCTTTCTCTCTCTTTACAATCTTGCATAATTTCCTCCAAGAGTGTGCTAGAAGAACTTTTCATCCTATCATGAAGTTTCTTTCTTTATCACCATTTCTTTTACACCGATCAGAAGCGTGATCACTTGAATTGGAAGTATCTCATTAAGAATGTTTGCGAGCTTAGATTACAGGGGAAGCATACATAGTGAAATATACTTTCTTTGTACCAACTGTGGATGTATTGTCTGAATTCTTCATAAGGCACCTTTAACTTTAATTCCACTGGTCAAACTTACTTTATACTTGAGCTTGTTGCATCTCCTAGAAAAAATGAAACTTGCATTTCTAGTTATTTTTAGCCAATTATAGACATAGTACGTATCATTCATTGATCATTCCTGGTCTCTACATTGGGCATGTTCTTCTATAATCTCACATATGAATCATAAGATCTTGTCCTTATATAAGTTGTGCACAAGTTTCCTATGTGGAAATTTCAGAACACTAAGCTACTTATCGGCGATATCATAATAATAACTATCATCAGAGTCTTGTTCCAGCAAGATGCAATCGAATATGAAGGACAACTCTAATAAAGAAGGCTCAACAAAAGATAGACAATGATTTTCCGACCGACCGTCAACTTGACGTCAACCCTCTAAGATGTATGTCGAAAACCTGACCAAGGCAACTTGGCAAGAGAGGTGTCTGCCAAGAAACCTAAAGGGCTAGTTGGCGGGTAGGGAGTCCGACCTTGTTGGTTACACAATTCAAGCTATTCAACCTGGGAGTACTTTATAAGTTGTAGTTCTTTTACTGTTTTTTTTTCTTTTGTCAGATATATTTTACCGTTTCTAGAATGCAACCCGGGAGTACTTTATAAATTGTAGTTCTTTTACTATTTTTTTTTCTTTTGTCAGATATATTTTACCGTTTCTAGAATGCAGATTGATTTTGTTGGGCCTTGTCAACAGCACATCTCTAAATTTTTGCTAAAAGTGTTGATACTGTAAACCTACGACTTGGCAGAAATCATAGCTTGTTTTTTCTCCAATTCCTTTATCTATGTTACAATTCAATACCTATTTGTTATGATAGTAACCTAAGGTTGTCTCGAGGAGATATGAAAGGGATAACTTCTGGAATTTTGTAGTTGAAGCAACTCACTTAAACTTTTTGCAGGTTCATAATCAGACTTTGCAAATTATTCTGCCATTTAACTTATGCCATTACTAGATGATGACGGTGGCAATGATGATATTGTTCTCAGCACGATCCTTCTTAAGAAGGCTTACACCCTTGTGGTGTTCAGTTTTTAAAATAGATCTAGTTGATTCTTTCACATGCTTATTTGTTACCTCTCTGGGTACTGATCTTTCAAGGATATTTTTGGATGTCCTAAATAAAGACTCCTGAATTAAGAAGAAAATCCAAAAATACTTCATACCAAATCTCTAAAAGACATCCGACGCCTTGTACTTTTTCCCTATCTTAATATCACTAAATTAGTCAAAGGTATATAACAAATATAAAAAATTAAGAAACACAAGAAACATAGTTATAAGACAAGATTGGATCATATGATCATGTGTGCCAAAACAATTGTGCATATAGTACTTCATCTATTAGCAATGTTTTTTCCCCTAATAAGTGATTGATGTTTTGCAGATTTCAATGCATTTCATCTCGTAATAATGGACATGTTATATACTTTAGTTCTTTATTTTAAAACGAATATGTATATGCATCCATTAAATTAAAAACAACAGTCAAAGAAATTTTTCTTTGTTCATGAATCATGAAGAAATGGACACCTCATATCAATGGCTGACATCGACACATGGCAATATCCAAGCAACACATAAAAGGGTTACTAATTTAAACTTTATCATTCTTTCATGAAGACCGGGCTATATTTTGACAATATGGGTATTAGTTTTTAAATATGATATCGATGCATTCAAAGAGGCACGACGGGCAATTGGGCTTTGATTGAACACAGATCAGTATATAAGTGATGGATTTGAGAAGGAGATTTGATATATTCAGTGCCAACTCAGCATGCAAGCAAATTTTGGTGTGTCAGGACCACTTGAGATCCAAATGTGAAAAGGAGAGCATCGAGGACTCAGTATTCTCTCTCCTTCACGGAGTATTATTTTTATGAGAGTCATGCAGGTCACCCGAGCCTTCTTGGTGGAGACTAGTGGCATCGTCCTCAAGGTGCCCGCTCGACGATCGAAAGAAGGCTCGAGGCCCGTTAGTTTGGCACATGTTGGACAGTGGACTCATTGGGACTTTGCCTAAACAGATGTCGCCACTAGTGAGTTATGTTGGATCTAATATTTGGGGGTTTGTCGTAGTCCAATTTATGTTTTGAGAGTTGTCATTATCATTATGTTGGGGCTTGTCTTTGAGTCGGGCTTGTTCATCCTTTATGGTACACTCTTTTCAAACTTGAGCTTCTTCAATTATCTTTTTGCTGAATTCATATTTCAGACATGGGCTGCTGCTTATTTTAATCAATATGCGTCGATTGAGACAACCAAGAGCATCTAGATCTAACCGTAGGTTCAACTCTTTTGTCATAAACCTTATTTTTAGCCTCGTGGACAGTTTTTCTGCTTTGGTAATACTTAATTTCATGCCTTTTATGATTAATGACACTAAAGAGGTGAAATTAAATCTGAATACTAATTCCCATCAATGGTTCAATTTGAGAGTAAAACCATCTTTTTTTTGCATGCTGCTTTGTTTCTGGATAGCAAGCAGACACTTGGTGTTTGCTTTCTAACAGTGCACCATAAAGCTTTAAAACTCGCGAGGCAACTTTCTATCATCTTTGCACACCTTAGCGTCGTCGGTGTTTTTTGGGTATCAAATGCTGAACCAAACCTTAAATTGAGCAAACACGCAAATCTTTAGAACCTCTCCATCTTCCTTTTGCATCAATGCCACATGCCAACACTTGTACTACTATTAGTAATCTAGGGCTGTCTTGAGGAGAGATGGCACACGAAGGGATAACTTATGTGGTTATGTAGATGAAGCAAGATTCTGAGTTTTTGATAATTTGATATTAGAATTTTAGAACCTTGCCAATAATCAAATCATCTAATATACACCATTGCTACATTATGGTGCTGATATTTGTTTGAACACGATCCTTTTTTGAGGCCGCTAGTCTCTCTCTCTCTCTCTCTCTCTCTCTCTCTCTCATCTTAAAAATTTTGTTATACAACAATGCATATTCCTTGATACTGTCTTCTAAGTTCTAACTATAATGATTAGTGAGCATTTTAATAACTGAAATTATTTGCTCAGTTGAATTCCTTAATAGACTTATTAGAGTTGATATCATCTTAACGTGCTTGCTCTTATTATTAACTTGCTCAGTTAAATTCCTTAATAGATATTAGAGTTGATATCTTGTTAACTTGCTTGCTCTTAAGCCTCTTATTATTAACTTGCTCAGTTAAATTCCTTAGTAACTTATCAGAGGTAATATCTAGTTAACTTGAATTTTATTAATAAAAAAAAAATTAGTGAGGGCTATGGGTTTGACGATTTTAGATCGAGAAAAATCAGATGATTAGTAAATCCAGGTTACTAGTAAATTCTCCTTTGAGTTTTTTTTTCCATAAATGATCATATTATCGTATTGTTCAAAGTAAACACATAACCCAAAAATGTTACTTTTATGCCACACAAGGTTTCAGTCTAGGGCTGGCAATTTCGGACCCAACACGAAGTTAGCGGATCTGGGTCAGGACTAAACGGGTTCGGGTCGACACGATAGACCCGTTTAATAAACGGGTCGGGTCCGGGTTTAGGGTCTGGACACGGTAGACCCGGGAAGACCCGTTTAAAATTCAACAGGTAGTGTCGGGTCGGGTCGGGTCTACCCGCAATCCGATACTGTAATATATAGTATCAGCGGGTCTATCGGGTTAGGTCGGGTCGAGTCGGATCGGTTCAACTGAATAAACCCGTGTAGTAAACGGGTCTAACGGGTCTTATCGGGTCTACCCGTTTATAAATGGGTCGGGTACGGGTTTAGGATCTAGACACTATTAGTTAAACTGGTCGGGTCCGGGTCTAGGGGTTTTGGACATGACCCGAAACTAGACCCGACCCGGACCCGACCTGACACGACCTATTGCCACCCCTAGTTTCAGACAAAACCACCCTTTTACTTTATAACGATCTTACATGAAATGCTGTCAACTTTACCCCCATGCTATGTACTGCTGTTTTCTTTTTTTTCCCGCCATTTGCCTGAAACTCTACATCCACCTATTTTCTGTACTCTCTCGTCAGAGGCTGTGGAATCTCGATGAGAAATTTTCTTGGACATGGCTTGACGAGCATTGCTGTTGACAGGCGACGCTAGAATTTGCTGTTATCTTATATTTGATATCTCTGCCCCCTCGCAATTCTGTTTCGTATAGCCATCTAATTTTCCGGTGACTAGAGCTTTGTTCTTGCTGTAACCGCACAGGCATAAGTTTGACTGTTGAGCAGTGGGAAGCGTTTCGGAGAGCTGTCCCTGCTGTGGAGGATGCCATCAAGAAGCTGGAAGGGTCGTCGGACTGAATTTTCCCGAACCCAATACACGCAGCCAGTGTCCAAACCCTTTGCGGAGTGCCAGAAAAGGATCAAGTTCTGGAAGGCAAGGGCTTACATTGGGGAGCTCTTTGGTGAGGAGGGAAGTCGTCTTGCGCGATTACGAGCTGTATGTTATGCTGCTATTTGATGGACCATCCATTACACTTTTTATGCTGCGCTGTCTAGTGGTTTGTGTCACCTGTGGTGGTGATCATGTAATGCTTGTTTCAGGGTTAGGGATGGAAACGGGTCGGGTTGGGACCCGTTGGTCCTATCCCGAATCCGTCATGTTATATTTTGTCCCGTCCCAAACCTACGTTGGGTTTTGGGGGCAATTCTCAAGCCTGTTCTATTAGTCGCAATTAGTACTGGGAAGATCCGTGCCTGCTTTGCCCCGCCCCATCCCGCCTTGTTTATGCTTTACAGGTCGGGTTGGTTTTACAAAACAACCTATACGAATTCATTAATAATTGGATAATGATTTAGAATTCGAATTTTGACTATGCATGCTCTAGGAAAAACCATTCAGTAAATACTAATTCATGAATAATTGGAGTTATTTATAATTAAAAAATAAATGTTTTACAAAATTAATATTGTGGACTCATGTGGAGTTATTCATATAAGTTGTATAACCGGGTCGAGTCGGTGTAAAACTCGAATCCAATCTGGATCTGATTAAGTTTTAAGTTTAAATCCCAAATCTGTTTCAAATCCGTTTTTGAGCATTTCAAACCCGCGCAATCGAGTCGGGTCGGGTAACCTGATTAATTGCCACCCCTACTTAGGGCAAGTACTCTCTTGGTAAATTTTTTTTCACTGCTACTGAGGGGGTTCTAATCATGGTGCCTAGGCCAAGAAAAAAAGGGTTATTTTGACTTTGCCCCCTAAATTTTGCCTTGAATTAGACTTTACACCCCATATTTTGATTAATTAGACTTTACCTCCCAAAACAAACTGTTCCGTCAGCTCACCATCTAATAGAAAGGGTGAGCTGACGGAAAAGAAAAGTTAGTTTTGGGGGGTGAACTGACGGAAAAGTTAGTTTTGGGGGGTAAAGTCTAATTAATGAAAATATGGGGGGTAAAGTCTAATTTAAGGCATAATTTGGGGGGCAAAGTCAAAATAACCCAAAATCACAATACCGTCGCCTGAGCCCGGCCTACGGTGTTTTAGGGCCGGGTTCAGGCTAGTAGCTTTTTAACACCCCTAGCTAAAGTGATTTCACTGAAGCAAAGTGGCAATCTGCACAGATTATTAATCTTTGCATTGTTATGACGATTTGTATTAAAAATCGAACTGTAACATTTCCGTACAGAGTTAAATGAACCGTTTTCAAGCAAAAGATCCAACAGTAAAACATCTCTCTGTCCGTCCTTATATCTAAATACGATCTATATGAAGGACCTAACACCAATTTACCCTTAAAAAAGGAAAATTTTATTCCTACCCCAAAAATCTGTAACTACCCCCGTCTCCTTTCCATTTCACAATGACTTACTGAAATTTTTTTAATGTCATGTACCCTTATCTTATACACCACATCCAACTAAAACCTAAAACATGATATTTTGGGCATCGACTATAGTTGGAAAGGAATTGAGCGGTGGCGATAGCATGACTATGACGTCATTGGCAGCGACATCGGCAACATGGCTCGAAGATCCCGCTTCCCCCGTTCAGATTCCTCCATATGAGATCTAACCCCACTAGCAATGGAGAAAGAAGAGGGACATCTCTCTCTCTCTCTCTCTCTCTCTCTCTCTCTCTCTCTCTCTCTCTCTCTCTCTCTCTCTCTCTCTCAATGAATGACAAATGATCAAAATAACCCTCCCCACATCCCTATACTCATGAGCTTCAACATCGGAAAGGAATGGGGTATGATCAAGATGGGGCGAGCAGTGTAAAATGGAAGGGTATTTTTGGGATAGAAATGGGGTATAATTAAAGAAAACAGGGGGTGTTCTAAGTTTGTTGGGGGCTAGTTACAGATTTTTGGGGCATGAATTTTCCCTAAAAAAAATCTCATCGAGGATAGTTTTATGGTGGGTTTTATTTGGACGTTTTATGTAACCCACATGGAACCACGGCCTACCTAAATCTCTCCCCCTTCCCCTCAATTCTCTCTCAATTATCCCAAACTCTTACATACAAAACATTATAATCTCATTCCTTCCTCACTCTTTAACTGCCCACGAGCCATACTCAGCACTCCACCCATACCTCTCTCTCTCTCTCTCTCTCTCTCTCTCTCTCTCTCTCTCTCTCAATTTGTATTACCTTTTTGTTGCAATTCTAATGCATTCGTACGAACGAATGTAGCCATTCTAATTCATTCGTATGAATGTAGTTATTCTAATTCATTCGTGAATTGGAATGGCTACATTCGTTCGTACGAATAAATTAGAAAGGCTACATTCGTACGAATAAATTAGAATGATTGGTACGAATGAATTAGAATGACTACCTTCATACGAATGAGTTAGAATAACTATATTCATTTGTACAAATGAATTAGAGTGGCTACATTCGTACGAATGAATTAGAATGGATACATTCGTACGAATGAATTAGTATGGCTACATTCATTTGTACGAATGAATTAGAATGGTTACATTCGTACGAATGAATTTGAATGGGTCGTGCGAATGAATTAAAATGACTACCTTCGTACGAATGAATTAGAATGGCTACAATCATATGAATGAATTAGAATGGCTTGTACGAATGAATTAGAATGACTACAATTATACGAATGAATTAGAATGGCTCGTACGAATGAATTAGAATGGCTACTTTCGTACGAATGAATTAGAATGGCTATATTTGTTCGTACGAATGAATTAGAATGGCTATATTTCTACGAATAAATTAGAATGGCTCGTATGAATTATTTAATATGTCTTCCTTTGTACGAATGAATTAGGATGGCTATATTCGTTCGTACGAATGAATTAGAATGACTATATTCATACGAATGAATTAGAATGGCTCGTACGAATGAATTAGAATGGGTACCTTCGTACGAATGAATTAGAATGGCTATATTCGTATCAATGAATTAGAATGGCTACATTTGTTTGTATGAATGAATTAGAATGACTATATTCAAATAAATAAATTAGAATGCCTCGTACGAATGAGTTAGAATGGCTAACTTCATACGAATGAGTTAGAATGGCTACATTTGTATGAATGAACTAGAATGACTATATTTATACGTACGAATAAATTAGAATGGTTACATTCTAATGAATGAATTAGAGTGGCTTGTACGAATGAATTAGAATGCCTACCTTTGTACGAATGAATTAGAATGTCTACATTCGTATGAATAAATTAGAATTGCAACATTCGTTTGTATGAATGATTTAGAATGACTACATTTGTATGAATTAATTAGAATGGCTGGTACGATTGAATTAGAATTGCTACCATCGTACTAATGAATTAGAATGGTTACATTCGTACGAATGAATTAGAATGGCTACATTCGTTTGTATGAATGAATTAGAATGGCTACATTCATACGGATGAATTAGAATGGCTCGTACGAATGAATTAGAATGGCTACCTTCGTACGAATGATTTAGAATGGATACATTCGTACGAATGAATTAGAATGGTTATATTCGTTCATACGAATGAATTAGAATGACTACGTTCGTACGAATGAATTAGATTGGCTATTACGATTGAATTAGAATGGCAACCTTAGTATGGATGAATTAGAATGGCTACATTTGTATGAATAAATTAGAATGGCTCGTACGAATGAATTAGAATAGCTACCTTCATACGAATGAATTAGAATGCCTACATTCGTACTAATGAATTAGAATAGCTATATTCGTTCATATGAATGAATTAGAATAGATATATTAGTATGAATGAATTAGAATGGCTCATACGAATAAATTAGAATGGCTACCTTCATACGAATAAATTAGAATAGCTACATTCGTATGAATGAATTAGAATGTCTCGTATGAATGAATTAGAATGACTACCTTTGTACGAATGAATTAGAATGGCTACATTCATACAAATTAATTAGAATGGCTACATTCGTTTGTACAAATGAATTAGAGTGGCTATATTCGTACGAATAAGTTAGAATGGCATGTACAAATGAATTAGAATGGCTACATTCGTACAAATAAATTAGAATAGCTATATTCATACAAATAAATTAGAATGGTTACATTCGTACGAATGAATTAGAATGGCTTGTACGAATGAATTAGAATGACCACTTTCGTACGAATGAATTAGAATGGCTATATTCATACAAATGAATTAGAATGGCTACATTCGTTCGTACGAATGAATTAGAAAGGATCGCACGAATGAATTAAAATGGCTCAGACGAATGAATTAGAATGGCTACCTTCGGACGAATGAATTAGAATTGCTACATTCCTACGAATGATTTAGAATTGCTACATTCGTTCGTATGAATGAATTAGAAAAGCTATATTCGTACGAATGAATTATATTGGCTACCTTCGTACGAATGAATTAGAATGGCTAAATTCGTACGAATGAATTAGTATGGCTACATTTATTCATACGATTGAATTAGAATGGCTATATTCATACGAATGAATTAGAATGGCTCGCACGAATGAATTAGAATGGCTAGGTTCGTACGAATGAATTAGAATGGCTACATTCGTACGAAGGAATTAGAATGGCTACATTCGTTTATACGAATGAATTAGAGTGGCTATATTCGTACGAATGAATTAAAATGGCTACATTCGTACGAATGAATTTGAATGGCTCGTACGAATGAATTAGAATGGTTACCTTCGTACGAATGAATTAGAATATGTATCCTCGTATCAATTATTTAGAATGGTTATATTTGCTCGTACGAATGAATTAGAATTGCAATATTCATACAAATGAATTAGAATGGCTCGTACGAATGAATTAGAATGGCTACATTCGTACAAATAAGTTAGAATGGCTACATTCGTATGAATGAATTTGAATGACTATATTCGTACGAATAAATAAGAATAGCTCGTACAAATGAATTAGAATACCTATCTTCGTTCGAATGAATTAGAATATATAAATTTGTACGAATAAATTAGAACTGCTATATTCATTCGTACGAATGAATTAGAATGACTATATTCGTATGAATGAATTAGAATGGTTGGTACGATTGAATTATAATTGCTACCTTCATACGAATGAATTAGAATGGCTACATTCGTACGAATGAATTAGAATGGATACATTCGTTCGTACGAATGAATTAGAATGGGTACATTCGTACGAATGAATTAGAATGGCTACATTCGTTCGTATGAATGAATTAGATTAGGTATATTCATACAAATGAATTAGAATAGCTCGTACGAATGAATTAGAATGACTACCTT
This sequence comes from Chamaelirium japonicum, assembly GCA_947650365.1. NCBI lineage: Eukaryota > Viridiplantae > Streptophyta > Magnoliopsida > Liliales > Melanthiaceae > Chamaelirium > Chamaelirium japonicum. The sequence goes on from OX393556.1 coordinate 59,510,198, forward strand.
CATATGAATGAGTTAGAATGACTACTTTCAAATGAATGAGTTAGAATGACTACATTAGTAAGAATGAAATAGAATGGCTACACTTGTACGTACGAATGAGTTATAATGACTACATTTGTATGTATGAAAGATTAGAATGGCTATATTCGTACAAATGCATTAGAATAGCTCGTTCGAATGAATTAGAATGCATACCTTCGTACGAATAATTTAGAATGGCTATATATATACGAATGAATTAAAATTGCAACATTCGTTCGTACGAATGATTTAGAATGGCTATATTCATATAAATGAATTAGAATGGCTGATACGATTGAATTAGAATAGCTACCTTCGTATGAATGAATTAGAATGGCTACATTCGTACGAATGAATTAGAATGGTTACATTTGTACGAATGAATTAGAATGGCTACATTCGTTTGTACAAATGATATAGAATGGCTATATTCGTACGAATGAATTAGACTGGCTCGTACGAATGAATTAGAATGGCTACCTTCGTATGAATGATTTAGAATGGCTACATTCGTACAAATGAATTAGAATGACTATATTCGTTCATACGAATGAATTAGAATGGCTACATTGGTACAGATGAATTAGATTGGCTCTTACGAATGAATTAGAATGGCTACCTTCGTACGATTGAATTAGAATTGCTACATTCGTACGAATGAATTAGAATGGCTACATTCGTTCGTACGAATGAATTAGAATGACTCGTACGAATGGATTAGAATAGCTACCTTCATACTAATGAATTAGAATGCCTACATTCGTAGTAATGAATTAGAATGACTATATTCGTTCATACGAATGATTTAGAATAGCTATATTCGCACGAATGAATTAGAATGACTCGTACAAATGAATAAAAATAGCTACTTTCGTACAAATAAATTAGAATGGTTACATTCGTATGAATGAATTAGAATGACTACTTTTGTATGAATGAATTAGAATGGCTAATTTCATACGAATGAATTAGATGGCTCATACAAATGAATTAGAATGGCTCGTACAAATGAATTAGAATAGCTACATTCGTACGAATGAATTAGTATGGCTATATTCGTACGAATGAATTAGTATGGCTACATTCATTCATACGAACGAATTAGACATGTTATATTTGTACGAATGAATTAGTATGGCTACACTCATTTGTACAAATGAATTAGAATGACTACCTTCGTACGAATGAATTAGAATGACTACATTCATACGAATGAATTAGAATGGCTCGTATGAATGGATTTGACGGGCTACCTTCGTACGGAAGAATTAGAATGGCTCTCTTTCTTCGAGCTCTTGCCCATATCTGAGAAGAAGCCCAAATCGTATTAGATGTAGTGTGTTAGTATTCTATTAGTCCCACCTCGGTTGTGGTAACATAATGGTGTGCGTACTCTCTCTATATAAAGAGAGGTAGTCTTATGTAATGCAATTGAGTTCAATGATATAATACAAGGAGATTTTCTCCCCAATCCTATTCTCTCTCCCCCTCTCTTCGTAACATGGTATCAGAGCCAACCCTCGCCTAGGGTTTCGACACTCTCCTCTCCGGCCTCGGCCTCCTCGGTCGTCGTCGACGACATCGAGGAGACCGGGAAAAATAAAAATTGTTTTTTTCCCGTCTCTCTCTCCTAAATACCTGATGTGCGGTCGCTGTCTCGTGCCGCATCCGGCCACCGGTACCTCGCCGGATCTGCTCCATCCGGCGCTCATGGGTCTTCCTCTCTCCTGCGTAGCAGCGGCACCAACACGAGGACCCTTGTCTTCCTCTCCGACGCAGCATGGACGGCTGAGACGGGGGGCTGGATGCGGTCGATATCCGATCGGGATTTAGCTCTGGCCCTTCGAGCTTGAGATCCGGCCTTCCGACCCTGGGCCGGCGTGGTGCTCCCCTTGAGTTGCTGCCGAGCCGTCTGATCCACCGTCGCTACCGCCGGCCGGTCCGTGCCGCGCCCGACGGTGCCCACCGGCCTCGCCCTTGCATCGTCCGGACGACCCCTGCGCCCTTGATCCCAGTGCAACACAGCCGTCCGGTCCTGGCCTCACGCCCGCCGTCCGCCTGCATCCGGACCCTGACGGCCCGTTCGTGCCGGATCTGCCGCTCGCTGTCTCTGGCCCTTGGTCGCCCGCTCCAGATCCGGTTGCCGCCTGAGAGAGGGCACGGGATGGCTGCATCCCAGCGCACCGTCCGAGCCCTACTTGCTGGTCTCGCGCTCGCCGTCTGATCTCTGCCCTGCGCCGCACCCGTCGTCTCCATCGGTGCCCAGATCCGACCTCTGCCTCCGTCCCCACCGGCCCGCTGCGCCCGCCGGCCCTGCACTCGCCGGCCCGCTGCGCCCGTCAGCCCGCCGAATCGTCGCTCGCCATTGAGCCTGGACACCCTGGAGGGGCGCCGGCCTCCTCCCTGCGCCCGCGCGCCTCCATCCGTGCCCTGCGCGTTGGTCTCACGTCCCCACCGGCCCGCCGCGCACGCCCGGATCTGCCGCGCCGACCTAGAGCCCTCCGGCCGCCGGATCGTTGCTTGCCAGACCGCCGGCCCAGCGCCCTTCGGCCGTCGGATCGTTGCTTGCCGGACCGCTGGCGCCCGCCACTCCCACCTTGCCCGGCCGATCTCCGGATCTATCTCTCCCGTCTCTGCCTTTCTCTTCTCTATTCTCTCTTTCCTTATCTGCTCTCTCTCTCTCATCCGTCCCCTCTTTTATTTCCCTTCTCTCTCCGGTTTGATCACAGCCGTCCATCATCCAGCCGCGCTCTCTCTCATCTGAACCTTATCTCTTATTTCCTTCTCTCTTTCTCGCTGATCACAGCCATCCGATTTGCATCAGATGGCTGTGCTTTGTGATTTCTTGCACGCTGTGGCTTGCGGATCTACTGCATCAGACAGCTGTGGACTTCTCTATCTACTCTCCTTTTTAGGTCTACTGATTGACCCGCTTGTCTACTCCATTCTTATGCCACCCAGATCTGGTCCTCTCTGCCGCACTTGGCCATCTGATTCCGGCCTTGCTGCCCTTGGCCGCTCGAGTCCTTGTCCTTTCGTACTTAGCCACCTGATCCGGCCGTTCCGTACCTGGCCGGCTCTTCGCATTTTCGCCTTGCGCTCTGATCTGCTGCACTCTGTCAGTCAGCCCGCTGCGCCTTGAGCTTTGTCAGCTCGCCTTGCACCCTATGCCCTTGCGCTTTGTCGATTCACCTGCCCCATCGCCTCGCTCTGTGCCCCTGCGCCTTGGTATTTTTGCGCTCTGCGCCCTACCGATCCGCCTTTGCACCTTTTAGATCCTCTCTAGTTCCGGTCACACTTATTTTGTGCCGGCTTTTGGATCCATTCTCGTTCCGGTCACACTTGTCTTGTGCCAGCTTTTAGATCCTCTCTAGTTCCGGTCACACTTGTTTTGTGTCGGCTTTTGGATCTTTTCTCGTTCCGGTCACACTTGTCTTGTGCCGGCTTTTGATCCTCTCTAGTTCCGGTCACACTTGTTTTGTGCTGGCTTTTAGATCTTTTCTCGTTCCGATCACACTTGTCTTGTGCCGGCTTTTGGATCCACTCTTGTTCCTTGCGCCGGCTTTCGGATCCTCTTCCTTTCCTTGGTCTTGTGACCCTATCAGAGCTACGACTCTTTATCTTCTCCTTTTTTTCTTTGTCTGTGATGATTGAGATCTTCTAAGAGGTGTCAAGTACTTACTTCGGCCGGGTGCTTGCCTCTTATGAGGTCTCACGCATTCACATCTTTTCTTAGCCGCTCTCTCTCCTTTCGGCCTCCGTTATTGCCGGCTTCCATCACCGTCGGCTGCCTTCACTCCGATCCTTCGTGATCATTGCCAATTCCCCCGGTTGACCTACTTACAGGTTGGCCGGGTTCCCCCGGTTGTCCTGCTTGCAGGTCAATCGAGTTTCCAGGACGACTTGCTTGCAGGTCGCCCTAGCACTATCTTTACTTTTCAGCATAAAAAAGGGTTATTTGATGTAATTTTTTTTTTCTTTCTTTCTCCTTCCTTTTATTAAGCAAACTGATGTCGGTTTATACCTTACATCAGTTTGACGGGGGGTATTAGATGTAGTGTGTTAGTATTCTATTAGTCCCATCTCGGTTGTGGTAACATAATGGTGTGCGTACTCTCTCTATATAAAGAGAGGTAGTCTTATGTAATGCAATTGAGTTCAATGAGATAATACAAGGAGATTTTCTCCCCAATCCTATTCTCTCTCCCCCTCTCTTCATAACACGTAGCTGGTTACACCCTAACCCTAACCCTGTACATTATTTTGCAATGTATATTATTTTGAAATGTACAAAGTGTGATTCAGATCTTTTCATATGTACATTATTTTGCAAGCAAATAATTTACAAACAAAGATTCCAGATCTTTTTATGCAAACTCAATTATGCTCACAAATCTTTTCAGATCTTTACAAACAAAGATTATTTTGCACTTTGTACATTTAAACATATAAAGATTATTTTGCACTTTGTACATTCCAAATCGAAAATTAAAATGTTGGAATTTGATAAGGGTGTATATTTTAATTTTTGATGAGTGTGTACATTTTAAAGATGCCTTTTAAATTTCCAAACCAAAAATTTTAATTTCTTTTTGTAAATATGTTGGAATTAAGATTATGATGAGTGTGTACATTCTTTTGCTTGTTGAGTGTGTTTCAATCTTTTGCAAACCTTTCAGAGCTGCCACATGCGTTACATTCTTTTGTATCAATGTTTAGATGTCGTTTTACCTTCTTTTACCGTGCATCCTTGCGTAGTGTGTACAATCTTTATGTCAAACTAATGGTATCACTTGGGGAATTTTATAGGATGAGTGTTAGTAGCAAGAGCTCCACGTCTGGTTATCAAAGACGGATTAGACATTGCCCATGTGGAATAGGTGAATGTCAAGATCTTACATCATCAAAAGAACATAGTAGAAGGAGAAGAATTTTTATTTGTCCTACTAATAAGATATGTTTAGTAAATGCCCAACCCCATCATCACTTAAATACTCCTTTATGCAAAACCTGTCACAACTATGGAAATCCAGTACACCAAAGAATGGAATCATTGAAAAAATCTTAATGCCCGACTCCATATGATTAAAGGATTAGCCGGGCATTGGGAATAAAAACACAAAAAACTAATAAAGTTCGCCCACCTCATTGGTAATGCCATACTTGGTGTGGGGGAGGATTTCGGCCGTCGTACGTAACCCCCCATCCAACAGTCGATCGAAGATACAGCTGCTTCAGTACCACCACTTAAGAACCCCCAGGTGGCTGGTTAACGAATTAGCATGCATGGATTGCTTCATTTGGTGGCCGGGTGGTCAAACATACCTCTTTTAACCAACTACAGTTGTCCATATAGCCATCAAACTATCAAAGAGATCAGGCAAACTTGTTTCTTTTATCCAACTACAACACATGCTTGGATGGCTCCCTACTCTGATGTGCCGAGGTGATCAAACTGAAGGGTACATAATTATGTTTAGCGGGTCAAGCGGATTAGGCGGGACGGGTCGGGCTAACCCGTTTATGAACGGGTCAATAAATGGTGAGCCCTAACCCGGCTTGTTTAAGAAACGGGCCGAGTTAGGTGGGTCGGGTTGGCGGGACGGGTCAGCTTTTGCCAGCACTAGTATGGCCCCATTGGTTCGAGGATGAGGCGAGCTAGGGTGAAGCCATTGCACACACAGCACACATGGGCGGCCGTTGAGTTGCGACAAGGGAAAGTGGCACACATAGGGATCACTGACGCCGAGGTGGAGGATGTCTCGATCACAAATCGCGACAGGCGGCGAAGAATAAGAGGTTTTTACCAAAATGAGCACCAACTTTGTCCAGCTCCAAAAGTTGTTACTTTTCTAGTGGAGAGGTTTTTCCCAGAATGGCCCCCAACTCTGTCGTATTGCTGGAAATAGACCCAGTTGCCTTTTGTATTATTTTTTTTAATCAATTTTTTGTTTTAGACTAAAGTACCCCCGAGGCTTATAAAGAGCTTCACTCCCAAGTTCAAAGAAATTTGACTTTGCTTCACTGATGATCTGTCTTCTCTTTCTATCGCTGACGCTTTAGGAAAAAACACGTGGTGCATCCCATTTCAATGGCCACGATTGGTCCATGGGATTAATCCTAGAGGGATGCCAGTACCACGACCGACTGCAGCCCACCATCGGCCGTCGTCGCCTGCCCGCTGCCATTGACCACCGGCGAGCACCTCTGACCACCGATGGGGTGGCGTTGGCGGCGGGAGGTGCTCGCCGGTGGTCGACGGTGGCGGGCGGGCGACGACAGCACCGGCGCCAGCAGTTGAGTAGTGCTCACTTGTGAGATTTCCCGCACCGATGGTTTGCGAGACACGATGGGATTCGAATCAACGGATGAGATTTGGATTAACGGATGTGATTCACAAGATATTTGGATCAACGGATGGGATTCACAAATGGCTAGCCACCATACTCGCTGCCCCATTGGCCACCACCCTCGTTGCCCCATCGGCCACCACCCGGCACATTCTACTGTGTCCCGCAGTGAAAGGCGTCGGTGCCCGGAGTGAAAGACACCGGCGCCTTTCATTGTGGCGCTGATGCCTTTCATTACGGGCACCGATGCCTTTCACTGCGGGCGCGCGCCAGCGCCAGCAGTGCTCACCCGCGGGATGTTGGGATTCATAAGAGATTTGGATCAATGATGGGATTCACAAGAGATTTTGATGAATGGATAGGATTCTCCATTTTACACCTAATGGGAAAAAAAATCACTATTACTATAGCTGCTACAGTAATAGTGAATTTTTTTGTCCTATTAGCTCTACACTCACCACGAATCTCCTAATAGGACAAAACATAACCACCATGAATCTCATCCGTTGATCCATCGGAATTCCAATGGATCAACGGATGAGATTCGTGATGGGTGTAGAGCTAATAGGGCAAAAAAAATTTCGTTGTCACTGTAGCAGCTACAGTAATAACGATTTTTTTTTTGTCTTGTATACAATGGAGAATCCTATCCGTTGATCCAAAACTTTTGTGAATCCCATCCGTTGATCCAAATCTCTTATGAATCCCATCGGTACGAGACGTCCCACGGGTGAGCACTGCTGGCGCCGGGCGTCGGTGTCCGTAGTGAAAGGCACCAGCGCCAGCAGTGAAAGGCGTTGGCGCCTTTCACTCCGGGCACCTGCGCCTTTCACTGCGGGCCGCAGTTGAATGCGCCGGAGTGGCAGCGAGGGTGGTGGCCAGCAGCGATGGCAATGGGTGGTGGTCGATATGGCATCAGTCATGTCGAACTTGCCTCCAACTCTCATTTCTTCCATTTCTTTTACTGTTTTTACATTACATCCATCCAATCTTCCATTAAAAACTGCTAGAGGTACTGGCTTTATTTTATCCTCGTCTCTAAATGATCTCATAGAGAATCACAATGCCTCTAGAATCACTAAATTCTGATGAGAAATAAAGAAGGTGCACCATGCCAAACTTGCCTCCGACTCTCATTTCTATCTCTCATTTCTTATCGCCTACCACCGCCTGCTCGCCACCGGCTCGACGACGAGGACTCCCTAAATACTTTACGTTATGTAAGGACGTCGGAGACTAAAAATGACATCATCCCAACGATCTCCAGCAACGAGAGGTGGTTGAAGCGAGAAAAAATTCAAACGGAGAAGATGAACAGACTTTTTATTTATTTTGTTTAGACTTTAAGGGTAAAATGGTCACAAAAATATAGCAGTTGTTTGGAAGTGACATTTGGCACGTGTTGAGAGCTAGAAAAGTAATGCAAAAAGCAACTGGGTCTATTCACAGCAATATGACAGAGTTCGGGTTTACGGCTGTTGCAAGATTTTAGGGCTGCTGCAACTTGTGCCACCATCGTTTAAAAGGAAAAAATTTGTAGGTTTGCAACTACCGCAAGATTTTACGGTCACCGTAACTTTGTTGTGGCGAGTGCAACTTGTGTCACCACCGTTCAAAGGGAAAAAAAATTACATGTTTGTAGCCGCCGTAAGATTTTGCGGCTGGTGCAACTTGTGCTGTCATCATTCAAAAGTAAAAAAATGCAGTTTGCAGCCATCATAACTTTGTTGCAAAGGGCGCAACTTATGCCGAATACATCCGAGGTTATCATGGAGGTATTGAAGGTGGACGAAAATGGAGTGGCCGTCTTACCTAGATGAGTATGAGAAGATCGTGATTCGGATAAACACTCCGAGACCAGTGCCCATGGAGTTCGTTGGATCGAAGTTTTTTTTTTGGAAAAGATCTTAGTTCGTTGAAATCTTTGTTTTTCCATAGATTCTTTGCTCTTCTTCTCCTCTCTAATATTCTTTGCTTTCAACTGAAGAAAACCTATCAGCAACAAACTCTTGGGCGGAAGATTGTCCATGGGGACGTGGCTTTGAGACGAACGGAAGTGGAGTTAGTAGATCCGTAGGTCAAACTAAGGGGATGACATGTTGAAACAAATTAAAATTAAACTTAAGAGTAATTCGGTCCTCAAAAAATTAGGTAACTGAAAAAAATAATATCTTTTGAAGTGAGCTCAGTTTGGACAATACGATAAAGTTGGTGCTCATTTTGGAAAAAACCTCGAAGAAAACCGAGCTGACGGGTGGTGGGGATGGTCCTGTGTCGGTGCAGGTGCGATTATGGGAGCACGATTAGATGGGCGATGGGACATACCAAAGATCGAGTCTTGTTTTTGCCTACAGATGCACCACTTTTATTTATACACCACGAGGTGAAACCCAAGATTCCATCCTGCGACTACTCGGGAGGAAAACATTGGGGCTAACTACTGGGATACAACCGTAGTTGTGACCACCTTAACTATCTGAAGTGGGATTAGAGGGTACACTAAAGAACTGAACAGTGAATAGCATTAACCTACCTAACTGCAGCTCTTAGAGAAAAAAGAAATGAAAACACCACAAGGCTTCTATTAAGTTGATCTACAGTTCTGTGATCATGGATAGCACGGTAACAGTATATGCTCTTGCGCTTGAATCTACAAGGGCCTGCTTGGCATCGTTTATCAGGATCACTCTTCTGTTCCTGATGCATTCTCATGTTCCATTCAGAAATTCTTGTATTACACTTATACTAGTGCATACCCGTGCCTGTCGGCACTGCAGCGGGCCGCCTTCGACAGCAACAAAACACTTTCGACGACAACACCGACATTCATAGGGACACTCATTTCCTCGCCCGTACCGATTAGCACGAAGCGGGCACCTTTGGCGCGACCAACTCCCCCTCCCCTATAATCAATCAATCACAGCTATCTCTATTTGAATGGATTTCTCGAGATCGACCCGATGGTTAATTTGGGGCAGCCGAAATTTCAGCAGGCGGGTTTATAGCCGTTGATGCGAACAACTATCACAGGATGAACGATCAGGTTTAGTGTAGTTTCAATGGGCCGGGATTTTAGGGGTTTCGTGTAGTTTAAATGGCATGGGTTGGGATTTGAAACCAAGGAGATCGAGATCATGTGTTGATTTTTGAACGAATGGTTAGATCTATTCGGTTCAATTTTGTCCAGTCAGTTTGTCTTAGTCAGTTTTTTTATTCCGTTTTGTCTAGTAAGTACAAAACCGAAGTCCCTTGTTAGATAGATGGTGCGTTCTATCCATCTCTTCCGCTTTAAGTTTGGCACCCCAATTTTTTCCACACCCAGCCCCTTTTTTTTTTCGTGTTAGCACCTCTGATAAACCGAAAAGCCCTCACCCCTTTCCTTCAACCAATCCTCACCCCCATCCCCCTTCACCGGCCCCATCCCCTTCGTCGTTCCCTCCTCGCCGCTCCGTTTCCGATGCCACATACAGCCTTCTCAACAGCCCTCCATCCTCTTCCTCCTTTCTCCTTCCTCCTCCTTCATCTTCATCGCGCAAAAACCCGAAGCACATGTCAAACGTTGCCCGCCGACATTACCGTGTCGATGGTGAACGTTGGCAAGTCAACTTCGACACGGTAATATTTGTGTCTACCCTGCCGACATTGTCGACGGGCAACCGTCGACATGATTGCCCGTCAACATGATTTTTGGTTGGCCTAGGTTTTCGTCGCGGGAAAAGAGGAGACAAGAGGACGATTGAGAAGGTTGGGCGAGGAGGGGATGGAGGTGGCATCTGGGGTCGGTAGGGGTGGGACTTGGGCGGATCTGACCCGAACCCGACCCACCCAACCCGAACAATGGACAACCATGGGCAAACCTAGTTAAAAACTTGGACGGGTTCAGACAAAAAAAGATCAACCCGATTTCAGTTTGGACAGGTTTGGGCACCGATCTTCTCAACCCGAGGAACACGAGGAAGTGACACACTAAGGTTGAATGCTTTGGTAGTTTTTTTTATGGAAATCAAAGACTGTCTGTTTGATGTTGAATGCTAAGAATTCGTTTGAAATATGTGAGGATATGGGTTGGACTTTAAATTTTCGCTATGCAATTCAAAGATTTTTTTTATCCAATTCAAAAATATGTTGGTTTTTTTTTCCATCTATTTATGTGTACAAGATTTTCTAATTGGGCAACCTGTCCATTATTTTACAAATTGGGCAACCCGACCAACTAGAATGGGCACGCATGGGTTGGGCTTCCACAGGTTCCCCGGGTTCCACGGGCAAAATGGGTTAAGGTTTGTGCAAGCAGAGGTGGATGCAACTTAGGCCCAGTGGGGGCATCTGCCCCCACTCATATTTTGAAAAAAAAAAAAAAAAAACGGTTCTCATACACGTGTCACCCAACAAAAAAATTCCCCTCTAAAAACCAAAAAGCAAAGATCGATGGCTGAGATCGATTACCAAAAAAAAAATAAAATCTTCTCTTGAGAAGAGTTGCAGACTCGCTGCGCCGGCGGCCCGACGACGGTGGGCAACCTCTTACCTCACGGACCACACGGTCCTCACCTAGTTGCCTTCGGCCCTCCGAGTCTCTGACGCCTCGCAGGGCCACGCGGGCTCAGGTCGATCGGGACCACGCCACACACTCGTCGGCTCGCCGATCACCACCTACGGCTGCCGGGCTGCGGGCTACCGTCGCCGTCGTCAAACAGGCTAAACAGCCGCACGGCCCGCAAGGGTATGTGGACAATGCCCTTCTCTCTCTCTCTCTCTCTCTCTCTCTCTCTCTCTCTCTCTCTCTCTCTCCCTCTCTCTCTCTCTCTCTCTCTCTCTCTCCTTTGAACCCATGAATCAATGATCTGATATTCTGATTTTTTTTTTTTTGGTTCACGGGTCTCAGTTCTCACCCCTTTGAACCCATGAATCCATGATCTGATATTATGATATTTTTTTTTTTTTGGTTCACGGGTCTCAGTTCTCACCTCTTTGGACCCACCATGAATACATTATCTGATATTCTGATATTTTATTTTTTTTGGTTCACGGGTCTTAGTTCTCAGAGTCAGTGACTCAGTCTCATGCATGTTTATCTTTTTTTTTGACATTTTGAGTGGTTACTTTGGTCCATTTGGGCCTTGCCGCCTTGGGATTGGCCCGAGTGGGGGCTGTGGGGACGGGGGGTAGCCGGGTAGGTGGGGATGGATTGGGGCCCATGGAGTATCTCGAAGGTTTTTTCGATTTCGCCGACCCAATTGACATGGTAGCATACAACTAGTGGCTGCAACTGTAGAAAAAGGCATTTTCAGCTATGAAGTTTGTGAAGGGTCAGTTACGCAACAGAATGGGAGATCAATGGATATATGATAGTTTGATTGCATATATTAAAAGGGACATACTGAATGATATTGATAATGAGGTTATCACACATCGCTTTCAAAATATGAAGACTCGTCGGGGACAATTATAATTTTTGAAAAGGTATGTTATGGACCGAAATACTTTATAGGGGTTTCACACTTCGTTATTTTGAATTTTTATTTTATATTTCATGTATTAGTATTTGGCTTCTCTTTTTTAACAAAATTATTTACCTTTTGCAATCAATTGAATTCCTTTGAGTCTTTGACGATGAAAAATGGATAAAATACTTAGATCCAAACATAGGTCGCCCCCACTAGAGCAAATTCCTGACTCCGCCACTGTGTGCACGTAGGGTTGGGTATGCGCAGATCCTTCAACCCGCCCAAGTCCCACCCCTAGGGGTCGGGGGATGGAGGAAGAGTCGAGACGTGAGGGTTGGCTAGAAGTTGGGGACGAGGGCTTTGGACGGTTGCCAAACTTAAATTAGTGCAGATAGAACACGCCTACATATATTAATTGCTACATGTAAATTGAACGCAAACTGAAACATGACAAGTAGAGGTGGTGGCAGTGGCGGTAGCGATCTTAGAACTACTATATCAAGAGAATCGGATCTTATGACACAAACCAAACCCTTTGCAACCCCTATCTTGAGTCAAATTTGTAATAATATGAAAATATATTAAGAAATATTTCAAATTTTGTATTTACGAGAGCAATTTTTAAATTGTACTGACGAAATCCCAGGAACGGAGAAAACAGGCCACACCCCACAAACTCTTTTCAAACCAACCCCCTCTTTCTTTTATATTCGCATAATAGTAATAGACTAATACTATTCAGCTCAAATGTTTGTCTCGAATTCGGCGGCCCAAAGGACGTGGCAGCGTGCAACTGTTGTTGTTAAAGATTTTAAAATCGCTAGTGGGTTTCAGCCACCAGTTGCACTTTGCCACACCCTTCGGGCTGCCGAATTTGGGACAAACCTTCGGGCTGAATAGTATTACTCATAATAATAATCTTTACTATGTAAAAAAAAACTGGACTTATGATTTCAATACCCGCTACTATCCCTTCATAAATAATAAAAAGGGGTGACAATGCGGTTGTTTCGGGCTTTTCCATGGTACAATAAATTTCAACACCAATTGTTACCACATCCATTACAAGAAATGGGTAAATTACATTTTGCCCCCTGAATTTTAGCTCAAAAACACTTAACCCCACTATAGTTAGAAAACTTTTATTTTTTCCCCTTCAAGTCAGATAAAAATTACCAAATTGTTACGAGAGAGAGAGGGAGAAGGGATGGTTGCACTCGGGATGACGGCTACACTCTCACGAATACATGAGGGTTTGTTGTTTATTCATCACACATATATAGAGATATAGGGATTAGGGTTAGAGATGTCCCACCAAAGTGGGCAGCCACCTATTCCGTAACACTCCCCCTTGGATGCCCACTTTTCAAAACATTGCCTCGTTAAAACCTTACTAAGAAAAACCCAATAGGACAAAACCTTTAGTGAAGAAAAAAAGAGTACAATGCGTTCTTCAGGAACGTAGTTCTTCAGGAACAGATTCGTCAGGAATCTCAGTGGGTGCGACTTATGCTGCCTCATTAAAACCTTTCGATGGAAAAACTCTGTGAAAAAAATCTCATCGCAGGATAAAGAGTACAATGCGCAAAAGCCATTCTTCTGGATGTCTCCATCTATATCTGCAGGATACCCCCCCTCATCTTTATCCTACATTCTATTACATGCCTTGCTTACATCAATCTTCAAAAGAAAATACTCCCTCTCCCTAATACATTAAGATGCTACTTTCCACCTTATTAATACATCAATTTTGAATAATATTCATATGCTCTGTTGGTGAAGTCTCCTCATACCAATCTAATGCACCAACTTCTGGAATGTAGACTTTGGAAGCGCCTTAGTGAAAAGATCTACCAAGTTCTCAGCTAACTTCACCTGTTTTATAATAATCTCTTTCTTCTCTTGGAGTTTATGGGTGTAAAAGAATTTTGGGGAGATGTGCTTGGTCATGTCGTCTTTGATGAATCCACTATGAATTTGAGCTATGCATGCTGCATTATTTTCGTAAATTTCTATAGGTTCATTCGTAGTTGATGGGAGTTGACAACTTCCTTTGATATGTTGAATTATCGATCGTAGACATACGCATTCTCTACTTGCCTCATGAAACACCAGTATCTCTGAATGATTGGATGACGTTGCTACTAGTGTTTGTTTTGTGGATTTCCATGAAATAACTACATTACTATTAAAAAATACATAACCTGTTTGTGACCTCCCCTTATGGGGATCGGATAAGTAACCAAAGTCTGCATATCCAACTAGGTTAGTCCTTTTATATTAATAGTATAAGCCAAGGTCAACTGTCCCTTTTAGATATCTAAATATATGCTTTATATCATTTCAATGTCTACGTATAGGTGCAGAGCTATATCTAGCAAGTAGATTAATAGAAAATAAAATATCAGGCCTAGTGCATTGAGATAAATAAATAATTGCACCTATTGCACTTAAATAGGGTACTTCAAAACCCAAGACTTTATTTTCCTCTTTGGGCCTGTATGGCTCTATGTTAACATCTAAAGACCTTACAACCATGAGTGTACTAAGTAAATAACATTTATCCATATTAAACCTCTTTAGAAGATTTTCAGTATATTTTACTTGATGGACTAAGATCCTATCCTTGTTGCGTTCGATCTGCAAGCCGAGGCAAAATTTTATTTTACATAGGTCTTTCATTTCAAACTCCTTTTTAAGATAGCCAGCAGTCTTCTCAATCTCTTCGGAAGATCCTATTAGATTTATATCATCTATATATACTGCTGATATTGTAAATTTATTATGGGATTTCTTAATAAATACACATAGGCATATAGGGTCATTTTTATAGCCTTCCCTAGACATATATTCACTGAGCCGATTGTACCACTATCTTCTGGATTGTTTAAGACCGTACAATGCTCATTTTAATCTAATTGAATGCGTATTTCTAGATTTAGAGTTTGATAAGCCAAATCCTTTAGGGATTTTCATGTATATTTCACTGTCTAGGTTATCGTATAGGTAAGCTGTCATTACATCTATAAGTCTCATGCTTAATCTTTTAGAGACAGTTAGACTTATAAGATATCTGAATGTGATGATATTTATAACTGGGGAATATGTTTCTTTATAATCTATCCCAGGTCTCTGCGAGAATCCTTGAGCAATTAAGCGTGATTTATATCTTTGGATCTCGTTATTTTCATTTCTTTTTCTAATAAACACCCATTTGAAACCTACATGGTTTATTTCTTTTGGGGTTTGTATTATAGATCCAAACACTTCATGCTTTGTGAGGAAATCTAGTTCCGCTTGAATCACATCCTTCCATTTTGGCCAATCTTTACTTTTTCGATATTCTAGGATTGTGCGTGGTTCAGTGTCATTATCATCATCCTTTATTATCTCATTTGCCATAGAATATAAGAATATATCATCGATGACTATTTCTTTTCTATTCCATATTTTCCCTGAGTATGTGTAGAACACAGATATCTCATCATTGTTGGGTACCGATACCTCTTTTCCAGTCACTTCTAGGATTTGGGGCATAACCTTGGTCGGAGCGATATGCTTTAATTTGGAAAAATTGGATATTTGATTCATGACATCTTCCGGACCGTCATGAATCTTCTCTTTAGGAGATTTTATATTAGGAACAGCTTTTTCAGGAGCTATAGGGTATGATATGCTATTTAATCTCCTCTTTCGGGGAGCTAAATCTTTGGAACCTATAGATCTGCCATACTTCTGGCGTGTGTCAGACTCATTGGATGTCTTATTCTTACTTGGGATATCAATCCTGGCAGGTATATTCATAACTGGTATGTGTGATTTAGTTACTTTTGCAGGATCATTGAATGCATCTGGTAACTCATTTGTAATAGATTGCAAGTGTATTATTTTCCTAACTTCGTGCTTACATTGAGGAGTCCTGAGGTCTAGATGAGACAGTGGATGTATTCCATGATAATTCACGTCGTTCCTCTTGGACGGGACATTCATTATCTTTCTTATCTCTCCCTAACGACGGAAAAACTGTCTCATCGAAGTGACAATCCGCAAACATTGCGGTAAAAATGTCACCTGTTAAGGGTTCTAAATATTTGAGAATCGAAGGAGACTCAAACCCTATATAAAATTCCAATCTACATTGGGGATCCATTTCAGTTCTCTTTAGTGGGGGAATATGAACATAAACTACACATCCAAATTTTCGAAGATGAGAAATATCTGGTTGATTCCCAGATTCTAATTATGCAGAAGAGAACTTATGGTACAAAGTTGGTCTAACTTTGATTAAAGATGCAGCATGAAGAATTGCATGGCCCCAAATACTAGTAGGTAATTTTGAATGCATTAGGAGGGGTCTAGCAATCATTTGAAGTCGTTTGATCAGAGATTCTACTAAACCATTATGTGTATGAACATGAGGTACATGATGTTCAATCTCTATTCCTACTGATAGGCAAAAATTATCAAAAGCTTGAGAGGTAAATTCTGCTGCATTATCCAGCCTAATTGTAACGACCATTTATTATTATTATTATTATTATTATTTATTTTACTGTGGCGGGTCTGTCGGAGCCAGCGAGGATTCGCGCGCCGGCGCGTCTTGACATGAGTCGAGGTCGAGTCAAGCACGACGCGGCCAAAACCAAAAAAAAAAAAGGAAGAAGAAGAAGAAAAAAAAAAACTAATGAAAACTTAAAAACCCAACCCGACCCCCCAAACCCAGCCAAGTCCAACCCGTGACCCACCCTTTCCTCTCTCTCTCTCTCTCTCTTTCTCGTCCTCTCTCAGCCGCTCACCTCTCTCTTTCTCCTCCCCTTCATCCGATCTCTCTCTCATCCCTCCCCTCTCATCTGATCTCTCTCGGATCCCCCTCCTCTCCCCTACCCGACCTCAAACCTGACCCGATCCCATCACCCCCCTTTTCTCGAGACCACGAATCCCGTCGGCAAAGTGATCGCCGCCCCCTACCAGCCGCCCCCCTAGGCTCTACGCCGACCGCCGCCCCTAGATTCTAACCCGACCGCCGTCCCCCTAGACCCTAATCCCGGCCGCCGCCCCCCTCTTTCCCCCTTAAAAACCTAACCCGACCTCCCCCCTTCCTTCAGACCGGCCCCCCCTACACCCCTCTAATCCCCCTCTCCGATCCTTCTCTCCCTTTTCCTTGATCCTTCTCCGCGCGTCGCCGGTCGGAATGGAGACTGCCGAGTCGGAGAGGAAGCAGCCGGTCGGAGGAGCTGCCAGAGCCGACGAACCTCCCCCGACTGAACGGTCAGCCCCCGTTTACCCCTTCTTTCCTTTCTCTTTGTGTGAATCCGATGACCCTTCCCCGTCGTCGCAACCCGAAAACCCTGCCGAAGCCGACATGGTGGCCGACGGCTGTGCAGTCGGCAAGGCTTGACTAAGCCGACCAAGCCCCACCGACCACTCAACCCCATCCGACCCGATCATGCACCCCTGCCTTTTCTCTTTTTTCTTTTTTTTTTGGTGTGAATCCGACGACCCCATGAGCAGCCCATTCCGACGGCCGCAACCCTATCAACGGTGCCCCATCACCCCTCCATGTCAGCCCAGCACCTCGCCTCGACACCGATCAGCCCCGACGCCGCCACCCGTCACCGATAACCCGATCCCCTGTGCCTCATCACCCTTTCCCCGGGCCGCACAAGCCGACGGCCCAATCGCCCGTCGCAATACCCCGATGGCCTGATCCTTTGTCCCCGTCATTCGATCAACCCGACCCAGCCCTGTCACTGCCGGTCGACGTTGGCAGGCTGCCCAGCCAAAACCCGGTAACCTACTTCATGTTGCAACCATGGCTACCGGTCCGGTGGCCCCATTGTACGTCGCCCTTTTCTCGCACCTTGCTGCGAGGTTCGCCGACGGCTTGACCACCGGTGGCACCCGACCACCTTGGCCAAGTACCACCCGGTGCCTAACCACAAGTGCCGACTCCCTGTGTGTGTGTGTGTGTATCCTTGGGTGCAGAGGGTGGTGGTAATCCGATTGTGCAAAGGTGCATGCTATAACAGGGATGTTAGTGCTTACGTGCTACAGTGGTGATGTTTCTATGAGCCGTAATGTGATTCGTAAACACTCCCAACCGACCCACTAGGGTTGAAGTCTATTATCGATCTCTTCCTTTGCTAAGACGGTTCCGACCGTACTCGGCCTTAGGAGAGAGCTAGCCATTGTGCTCACCCTTAGTATGGAATGGTGCTGCTTGCTTTGTCACGTGTAGAGTAGCCATGCTACTATGAGCAACAGTGTACCACTTACCCCCCTTTAGCGAGCGGCCCCGGTGTTCGACCAGTGGGAGTCTGACGTTTGGGCAACCAACAATGCCAAGTTTTGACCTGGCACACCAACCCGACCCTTAACATCCCCTGCAAAGTTGATTTAGTCCCTTGAACAGATGACTCGAGGTTAGCGGGCCTGATCTCTTCGGGGCGTGCCTACCTCAACGTTGGCACTACCCATGAACACCAAATGAATTGTTTTATGCGGGTGCGATCTTGATATTTCTAGGAGCCGAGCCATGTGAACAACCTCAGGGCATCGACGATTGTCAATATACCCTTTGGCCGTGAACTTAGCCTCTAGCTTTGCCTTCCCTTGTTTCGTGTGCGAATCTATCGTGCCGTTGCGTACAGTGTCATGAGCCGCCATGTCGGCCATCGATTCCCACTGTCAAAGTGGCCATTACCCCCTCTATGTCAACCCTACCCTTTTCGGGACACGACCGGACGAGGTATGTTATTTAATTTTGATCATAATTATGTATATCGATCAAGCCCTTTGAGCCGCACTCGTGGTTTGTGGGCCCGATCTTATCGGGCCGCACATGTCTCAGGATCGATAGTATCGATACGGTGTCGACCGTCTTGGTAGAGTAGCCATGGGGTAACTTGTGTAGTCGTTGCGCACGAGATTGACTCCATAGCGGTAATGCGCTACTTAGCGGCCTAGGTTGGCCACTATCGCGATACCCGTATAAACCACTCTTTTGATAGGCCAAGCTCGACCATACTCGGCTTTGCCAATTTTGCCATCATCCGACGCGGTTAAGACCGTTTTGTCGGAATAGCGCCATGGAACCCTAAAAAGACTTCTAGCATCGACAATGTCGACTAACCGGGATGATGCCCTTGGAACATCGATTTACGTGCCAATAGACTGGCGTCCGATAATGCTACCTTTGATGCATCGATTTGCGTGCCAGTAGACTGGCGTCCGATGATGCAAAAATTCTCGGCTCGGCCAACTCGGGCCTAAACCAGTGTTTTTGGTAGCAAGCAATAATCATGCGTCGTTATGTGTGTACTTGGTAGTTCGTGACCGTGTTGACCCAGACAGAGACGGAACGGAGGTTGCCAGCAGAAGCCCGTGTTCGACAATCAGGTGACATCTACTCCCTTTCCCGTGGTCTTTGATAGTGGGAAATGAGAACAACTAGGGTAGGTGTCCATGGTACTGCATGCGGGTCCCGCCGGGCATCGCCGCATGTGGTCACGTGGACCCCTCCTTGCATGCGACGTCGCGAGTCTGGTGACGTATGCTTTAAAATATTATTAAAATAAATATGCTTTAAAATATATTATTAAAATAAGTATGCTTTAAAATATTAATAAAATAATCATATTTATAATATTAATAAAATAATCACAATTATTGTATGGACACCGTAATTAGGTATTTCCCTTAAATTAAAATATAATTTGATTAAATAATAATTATCAAGGCCCACCCTCCTGAGTGGAGTGTGGAGACCCGGGCACACGGAAATACGGGCGAGAGTAATTTAGGTTTATTGTGATGCATGGGTTGCGAGAGTAGTGCGGGACCAGGGTTAAAATGTTGCAAATCACTAATTAACGCATGTACCCTTTCTATCTGTCTCGGTATATATTTAAAAGTAGTTATTCACTATGTTAAGTTTTTGACACTTTTATTTAATAATAATATAATATGATAATCCATATTGTGGAAAGATTGGATCCCGTGCGCGCAAGGGCCGTGAACCACCCTGCGCGCACAGCCGAAGATCAGTAGGCTAGGGGGGTCACGGGCAGGGATTGTAGTAAAGCCAATAGGTGGTGCCCTCGAAGAGGGATTGGCCTAGCAATCCTGTCCCGGGGTAGTTGAAGCCCCCAAGGAAAGCAAGTTGGGCGGTAGAGCTCCACCGTAAAAGACGGGAAACCCCTTATGATCATATGGGTGACTTTGCGCATGGTGTCGAAGTATGCGCGGCGAGAGAGTTGGCCCTCTACATCGAAATAAAAGGCCCTATAGTAATGCCTGACCGGGGGCAGGATGAACAAAATATCCGGGGTTCATATTAGGATAGATATTTTATATAATTACTTATTAACAACTATGGAATCTTAACGTGGATTATGAAATTGTAGATCATGATAATCTAGTGACATTTAGAAAGTCTTTTTGTTTAAATAGTTCATGTACACTATAGAACATTGAATGAACCTTATGTTAGATAATCTAGTGACAGTAGGTGTGGCAAGAGAAAATAGACTGTTGGTGGGATTAGGTTATTCTTTTGTAAATATTAATATGTACTAGGACTGCTAATTATAAC
Organism: Chamaelirium japonicum; assembly: GCA_947650365.1. NCBI lineage: Eukaryota > Viridiplantae > Streptophyta > Magnoliopsida > Liliales > Melanthiaceae > Chamaelirium > Chamaelirium japonicum. The sequence goes on from OX393556.1 coordinate 59,530,609, forward strand.
GTAAATTAATTAGATCGGTTGTCTCATATTATTAAAGGCTACTAGGATGTCACTAGCCATTAATTTGGCTAATCTCCCAATTTTTCTCATTGGGGGCTACTCTTTCCCATGAGTAGACTCTCCTGTAGGTACGACGGTTCAGGAGTAGCAGTGGGAGGCCAGAGGCGGAGTTAGGGTTGCGATAGTGCTCTATTTTCAGTATATCGTCTTGTGATTTTTCTTATTCTAGCTATGTAATTGTTGGGATAAATATAAAAATCATTTAGTCTCTTTTAATGTTTTGTTATTTGTTAGCGGCAATGATACAGCTGAATTCTTTTGGGTAGGCCTCTCCTCAAGGCCACAAGCCTAGGGTAGATCACAATGAAAATATAAGAAAAATAATTGACCTAATTGACTAACCATGTAGATAGGACCTCTAAACCAGTGCCTGAGTGTTAGCGAGCGGGCGAGGCTACTCGGCTCGTCGTCAGAGGTTTGAGCCTCGTGCTCCCTTAAGAGGGACTTCTATCAGCATGTGGAGCACCGACAGGCCACACATGCTGAGAGGATAGCCCAGTTGAAGGTCGAGCGTGGTAATCTTTGTCGGCAAAATTTTATCTCCCTACTTTCCTTTAAATAAAAATATTTTTGAAACAAAAATCAAGTTTTAAAATATTCTTTGTTCTCCCTCCTCCTTCTTCCCCATTTATGAAAGAGCCGCAGTCCTGTGAGAAACCCTAATTGGTGTAGTTAGTCGACTAAACCCTAAAACCCTTGGTTTTTCTCACTTCACATCCCAGGGATCGGTTCCAGATTTTTGGGGCGTGACACTAATAGATTTGATGGTCTGGTCAGAAAAATATGCTCTCAACTTTATTATTTGTGCTAGTAATTTGGTAAATGCAAGGTTTCTAGTCGATAAAAGGTACACATGGGACCATCTAGTTGAGGCACCTATTAAAACCATAAAGTATCTGAAATGTCCACTAGAGGGGTGAATTGGTCCACATATATCTGTTGGAAGTTAATCCGGGTCAGAGGCTCGCAGCGGAAACGATTTGGCGGTCGAAAGACCGTTCATGGTGCACGTTACACGATTTAATTTTTCACAGAAACTAATCTACATATGTGTGCATGTGTATGCACGAGAATCGAAAACCCCTAACGGCAATCTAGCGTAATGATTAACTAGCATGGATGCAAATCATAATGCTCGCTAGATCTATATGTTAGATTACACATACCTTTCGTACGGATCTTTTAACCGCGGAGGATTGTCTTCTTTGTCGATGGAGACGGAAGATCGTTCGCGAAGATGCCGACGGTACGAATGGAGATGTTGCCTTCTTGTTCACCCGATCTCACACGATGCACGGAACGTCGCTCTCGGATCTCTGAGTGCCTCCGAAGAACGACCCTTCTCCTTCTTCAGAACTCCACGCGAGGAAGACGAAGTAGCAAGCGGGAAACGGGAGATGAAACGGGAGAGAACTCGAGAGATGAGAGAGAGGGGGGTTCGGTTTTTCTAGTGCATGGGGCCGGCGCCCATAGGTGCCTTTATAGGGCCGGCCAACACCCCTTGGATAAGGATCCAAGGGGATATTAACCCCCTCTCATTATCTCTCCATTATCTCCCTTTTATCTCTCCGCGTATTTATCCGTTTTCCCACTTTTTAGGGCTCGATTTTAACCGATTTATCGCCCCATCCCTATCCATATGGCCGGCCCTATAGATGAGGGATTCTTATCCCTACATCATAGGGCCGGCCCTAGTGAGGTGTCCCACCACTAGGTTCGGCCAACAGTGAGGTCCGGCAGAGTGAGGTTTTTACCAAAACGCCCCGACGCCTCATTTTGACCATTTCTAGCGTGCGATACCTAACGGCCATTACTTAAGTGATATCTACTAGTTACTTACCATTAACTGAGGCCACCGGAGGGTGCCTCTAGCATAGTCAACTAGTCAACTCGCAACATACCCCGGTGCATCGCACCTATGCAGCGAAGTTCACTTATGGCTAGGGATTACTACATACGACTCTGTACTAATCCCGGGCTCAACCCTTAGTACTCGTATGTAGTTACGCATCTACCGTGCTCTAGTGCCAAGCACACACGGAGCGTATACTTCTTTCTTCCTCCTGCTTATGGTGTTCCGAGGAGACGGTTCAAGAACCGTACATAATGTTGATAAGGTGGAACCATCAGGGACCGGGGTTCATGGCTTCCAACTCAAGCTCGATCGACACACTACCCGAGTGTACCATCGATCCTCTGAGCTCGAGTTAACCTGCGTAGCCACCCAGAGTGCGACGCAGGCTGCACTCCAATTCACCCAGACTTACTATGTTCTCCATCATACCCCAGCTCTCCGCTCAGTAGTGGTAAACCCGCTGTCCCTCCACTTGATGCCATGATTCACTTCGAGCGGTGAAGACTACCGTCAGACTCGAATGATCATATGACTTGGTTCCTTCCAGGTTGACCTATACATCGTACCTCTGATTACCCCGTCGAGTAATCGAACCCGGTCAACAGTCAAACTGATGACCACCAGGCCTGGGTTTGGTACAGTGTAAGTCACACCAAGGAACGCACCTCCCATCAGGGGTGTGGATGGCCTGCAGGAGTGACACGCTAATGCAACGCCAGCCGGGTAACCCAGTACACCGTGGTTTTGGATCACTGCATATGGACCCTCACACATTGGTGCGCCAAAGCACCACGCAACTGGTTAGTCCATCAGTCGTGGTTCCTCAGGGTTTAGGACCGTTTTACCCTAAGCAGAAACACGGCTTAGTGTACCAGTGTCTGCTCACTGATCTGTACACCATGTTAGTTCCGTTCAGCCACAGACACTGTGCCTGGTGATGACCATGGTGAAGACATCCCATGAACTGTCATCGCCAACAGCTTAACATGATGAGGCGACCAACCTGATCATAGCTGCGAACTTATTTAGGTTATACGGGACCAATCCACTCAGTCTTCAACTCAGTGGACTACCATATAACCATGGCTCTCTGTTCTCAAAAGAACACGTAACTATGTTACGCACCTATATGGATCTCATATATTAATAACTATCAATCTTTATTAGACCAAAACATAAAGTTTTACAAGCTTAGAACACATCAATCCTAACAATCTCCCACTTGGTCTAGCGAAGCAAAACGGTTTTGACTCCCATCGCGTCCACATGTCGCTCGAATGCCTTGGTAGGTATTGCCTTTGTGAAAGGATCAGCAACATTATCTGTAGATGCAATCTGTGTCACCGCTACTCGCCCTTGCTTTTGAAACTGCCGAATCAAGTGGAACTTGCGCTCGATGTGCTTCCCCTTTTGGTGATGTCTTGGCTCCTTTGCTTGTGCTACCACCCCACTATTGTCGCAGTAAAGCACAATAGGTAACTGGGCCTCTGGTACGCACCCTAAATCCGTAAGGAATTTCTTGAGCCATACCGCCTCTTTGGCTGCCTCGCACGCTGCAACGTACTCAGCCTCTGTGGTAGAGTCTGCGATGCATTTCTGCTTCACACTCTGCCAACTAACCGCTCCTCCTCCTAGCATAAACACAAAACCTGATGTCGACTTCCTGGATTCCAAATCTGACATAAAGTCAGAATCTGTATATCCAATCGGCGTCAGTTCTTGTCCAGTGTAAACCAACTCATAGTCTCTTGTTCTACGAAGGTACTTGAGTATACACTTCACAGCTGTCCAGTGATCTGGACCCGGATTCGACTGAAACCGACCCATCATGCCTACTGCGAAACAGATATCTGGCCTTGTACAATGCATAGCATACATTAGACTACCCAATGCCGAGGCATAAGGTATCTTCTGCATTTCTGTTCTCTCCTCAGGTGTCTTAGGACATTGATCCTTTGACAGTTTTATGCCATGTCTAAATGGCACAAAACCCTTCTTGGAGTTTTGCATGTCAAATCTAGCCATAACCTTATCTATATACGCAGCCTGTGACAGCGAGAGAATCCTGTTCTGGCGATCACGTGTTACCTTGATCCCCAAAACATAACTCGCTTCACCTAGGTCTTTCATATCGAACTGTGTTGACAACCAGACCTTTACCGTTGACAATGTTCCTACATCATTTCCAATGAGCAGAATATCGTCTACGTAAAGTATCAAATATACTACTGTGGTCTTATCAGTCCTCTTGTATACACATGGTTCATCCTCGTTTTGAGTAAATCCATATGACTGGATTGCCTGATCAAAACGGATGTTCCAACTTCTAGATGCTTGCTTTAGTCCATAAATGGACTTCTGCAACTTGCAAACTAGATGTTCCTGACCCTCTGACTCAAAGCCTGGTGGCTGAATCATATAAATGTCTTCTTCCAAATTTCCATTAAGGAATGCTGTCTTGACATCCATTTGCCAGATCTCCCAGTCATAATGGGCTGCAATGGATAGGAGGATCCGAATAGACTTTATCATAGCTACCGGCGAGAAGGTTTCGTCAAAGTCGATCCCTTCTCTCTGGGTGTAACCCTTGGCAACTAATCTAGCTTTATAAGTCTCTATTGTACCATCGGATCCTCTCTTCTTCTTATACACCCACTTACACCCAATAGGTTTAATATTGGATGATGGTGTAACAAGAGTCCAGACTGCGTTATGGGACATTGATTCAATTTCTACCTCCATAGCCTTTTGCCAGTCAGAGCTGTCAGAAGCTCCTACTGCCTCATCGTAGCTCAGTGGGTCATCCTCCTGACACTCTGGATCAACCAATAAGGTTTCTCCATAGTATCTGTCAGGAGCTCTGATGTTTCTCCCACTGCGACGAGGTAGTGGTGGTGTTACAGGATTAACAGGTTCTACAGTATCTGGTATATTATTATCTGTAATGTCAGTTCCCACTATGCTTTTGGATGCGCTATCTGAGCTAGTACCTAGCAGTTCATCCAGAACTACCTTACTAGTAGGTTTGTGGTCCACAATATAATCCTGTTCTAGGAAATAGGCGTTCGTAGAAACGATCACTTTCTTTTCCTCAGGATCATAAAATAGACCACCTTTGGTCTCCTTGGAATACCCTACAAATAAGCATACTCTGGTTTTAGTTTCCATCTTTTCCCTCTTATCCCTTCGCACATGTGCAGGGCATCCCCATATTCTGAAATGCTGTATCAATGGCTTTCGCTTTGACCACAGTTCTCTAGGGGTCAGAGGCACTGACTTAGACGGAACGTGATTCAGAATATAAACTGCTGTTTGTAGGGCATATCCCCAAAAGGTCATTGGTAAACTGGCGTAACTCATCATGCTACGAACCATGTCCAACAAGGTTCGATTCCTTCTCTCGGAAACTCCATTCTGTTGTGGGGTACCTGGAGCAGTTAACTGGGTTTTTATCCCATGCTCCACCATATACCCTAGGAACTCGTCAGATAGGTATTCACCTCCTCGATCAGATCGAAGGGTTTTTATATATTTACCTGTCTGCTTTTCTACTTCAGCCCTGAACTCTTTGAACATGTCAAAGGATTCCGACTTCCGATGCATCAGGTAAATGTAACCATATCTTGAGTAATCATCAATGAATGTGATGAAATACTCATGGCCTCCTATCGCCTTGACGTTCATGGGTCCACATACATCCGAATGGATTAACTCTAATACCTCAGTGGCTCTTACTCCTTTGCCTTTAAAGGACCTCTTGGTCATCTTGCCTTCCAGGCAGGATTCACAGGTGGGAAGGATCTCCGTAGGATCTGTTTCCAGAAGCCCGGCCTTCACCATTCTATGGATCCTATCTAAGGCAATATGCCCAAGTCGTAAGTGCCACAGGTGGGTTAAATTTTCCGATGGATTCTTACGCTTAGATGAATTAACATTAAATGCTGAAGTTATTATGTTATCCTTTTCAAATTTAGGACTCACAACATAGAGATGATTCTGAACCATTCCTCTTATTATAAAAGTTCCATTCAGTTTAAACGACACACCAGAAGCATCAAAATAAACTGAATAACCTTCATTAACTAAAGAAGAAACAGAAATTAAGTTACGTCGCAAGGACGGTACATAAAAGACATCTCTAAGTGTCAAAGTCTTATTATTCGAAAAACTAAGATTAACATCTCCAATAGCTTCAGCAGTAGCCACGGCCTCAGTTCCCATGCTCAGGGTCACTTCTCCATCAAGCAATCTTCTGCTTTCCCGAAACCCCTGAAGAGAGTTACAGGCATGGTTAGTGGATCCAGAATCCACAATCCAACTAGCAAAAGTACTATTACTTGAAAGAAATGATTCAACAACTAAGAGTTGTAGATTACCTTCACCAGCATTCTGAGGCTTCTTGCAGTCCTTCTTCCAATGACCCTTCTGGCCACACCGGAAGCACTTCGTGCCCGATTTCTTTGATTCCCCAGACCCAGAGGCTCCAGCAGAGTCCTGCACAGGCAATGACTTAGGTTTCCTTTTATGTTTCTTGCCCTGAGGTTTACCAGGCTTCTTGAAGGATCTGCGTTGCACGTGAAGTGCTTCGCCCTTCTGCTTGAAGCCATCCTCAGCTGCCTGGAGAGCTCCAGAAGCTCTGCATTTGTCATAGCCAACTTGTTCAAATTAAAGTTGGTGACAAAGCCTTCAAAGGCTCCAGACAGTGACGAGAGGAAGATGTCTGTCATCACCTCGCCTTCTAGCACAATGTCCATGGTAGCTAGTTCGTTCTGGAACCCAAACATTTTCATCATGTGTTCCCGAACCAGCGTCCCATTGGACATCTTAGTGCCGACGAGTTTCTTGATGGTAAGGTATCGCGTAACGCGATTGTGACCTTCAAACATCTCCTTCAAATACAACATCATGTCAGAAGCGTCGGGCATCTCCTCGACTTGCTTCTGCAGAGTTGTTTGCAAGGATGCTATAATATAGCATTTACATATCTCATTGGATTCCTTCCAGTCAGTGAATGCCTTTAACTGTGCCTCTGTGGCATTGGGTCCTGGCAAATCTGGCTCAGGGTCATTAAGGGCTGTCATATGTTTACCAATCCTTAGGACCAGGTACAGGTTGCGCTTCCAGTCCTCATAGTTGGGACCGGTAAGTTTGTGGTCATTTAGGATAGCGGACAGGGGGTCTAACTTAGTCATCTGAAAATAAAGATTGAATAATGAGTATGCATTAAAAACTTATTTTATGGATTTTTAAAACAAGCTAATTATATCCATATGTCGACGCTACCCTCAAGCGAAGTCATTACCATGGATCAATTAACCATGTATGTAAGATCTCGGAATCGACTGTACCTGCCCTAGGGGGCATCATACAGCGTCAATCCGCTCACATGGGCCTTTTCCTTGACCCTATCCAAATCTGCCAACTAAGGGCTGTGATGGACCATGGTTATCTTTCGGCCAGTACCACGTGATCACCGTTGTCTTCGCAACGAATACCTCACGTGTACTTAGGATGCTTACCCACGAGCCTAAGCAATTACGACACGGGAGTTCATGCGGCCCCCACTAGGGTGGGATGAAAAGCCCTTCTCTCCTGGCCCCGTAATCGCCATATCCACAGGGAGGTCATTAAGTAATTTGGCATGGAAACACACAGCTCCCACCCTAGGGGGTGTAAAGTTATGCATCCCCACCCAAACACAAAATGACTGGCCGTGGAGGCCAGAGGATCTTTTAAAAGTCCTCTCTTGCATCCCTTATAATTCTGAGGGTTATTTTGCGAGTATGAATTTATGCAAATGCAAAGGTAGCGACCTCCTAAATACTAGACCCTGGTCACACCATGCTCCCACTAGCGTTCAAACCTTTCGCCTAGCATTAATAACTCTCGGAATATCATAGTCCCTGCCTCAAGTGGATTTCTCCATTCAAGGGTCACATTACATATTCCAAGAGTATCGATGCTTTGCAAAATTGGTTATCACGCTAATGCTCTGGAGCTAATCCTAGAGTCAGACTCACTGGAAAGGACTCCCACTAGTCATGGCGCCTCGCTTATAGATTTGACAATTGATGTTCAATGGATCTCCATCTCATCTTTGATTTCGATGCTGGCCAAATAGGCACACCCGACTAGTCGGGTGCTCTCCTAATGGTGGCATAACCATATGTGATGGGATCCCACTAACATCAAAAGTCAACTAAATAATAGGCGTCATCTAGCGGGATCCTAACCTCAAACAGTCGCTTGGACCGGAGGGGAAAGGCATCCCTCTGAAAACTGATAATCATATTATCTCATCGGGGTTCGATATGAAGCATAAAGAACTAATTAAAGAAAGCAACCATAAAAACTGAATTAAGTTCAGGGTCCGACCCCTGAACCTAATTAGCACAGCGCAGGCCTCTAGCTTTCTTCGCAAGGTTCCTCGGTCCGGCTCCTCCGTCGCGCTTGCGAACACTTTGCCGGATCGTCTTCATCCTCCAGGGTTCCGCTTCCGCTCCCGATGGTGGATTTCTTTGGCACGTCTTTCTTCTCGATCTATAACTGAAAAAGTCTAGTACGCTACGAGCAAGTGCTCGGTCGTACACAATTTCCTAGAAAGAAAAGAAAACACACCTAGAAAAAGGCCATGGGAAACCGAGGATGGACAAACCCCATCGCTCGCCCAATCTATGGCTCAATTACATATCCACACACAGAAAGCAAATCCAGACAATTGCTAACTCGGGGTCCGACCCCCGGTAGCAAGCACAAAGCATAGATCTAGATTTTTTATAGCGGCGCCCTGCAAGAATGATTAATAGAACAAGCACAATCTATATTTATGCATGATCTAAGCGTAAGAACCCCGATGATCTCACGCATTCATCATGCGCACACATGTTAGTTTCATGAAAAAAACGTGAAACGCACACCACTAATGCGGCTCTGATACCAATTGTTGGAAGTTAATCCGGGTCAGAGGCTCGCAGCGGAAACGATTTGGCGGTCGAAAGACCGTTCATGGTGCACGTTACACGATTTAATTTTTCACAGAAACTAATCTACATATGTGTGCATGTGTATGCACGAGAATCGAAAACCCCTAACGGCAATCTAGCGTAATGATTAACTAGCATGGATGCAAATCATAATGCTCGCTAGATCTATATGTTAGATTACACATACCTTTCGTACGGATCTTTTAACCGCGGAGGATTGTCTTCTTTGTCGATGGAGACGGAAGATCGTTCGCGAAGATGCCGACGGTACGAATGGAGATGTTGCCTTCTTGTTCACCCGATCTCACACGATGCACGGAACGTCGCTCTCGGATCTCTGAGTGCCTCCGAAGAACGACCCTTCTCCTTCTTCAGAACTCCACGCGAGGAAGACGAAGTAGCAAGCGGGAAACGGGAGATGAAACGGGAGAGAACTCGAGAGATGAGAGAGAGGGGGGTTCGGTTTTTCTAGTGCATGGGGCCGGCGCCCATAGGTGCCTTTATAGGGCCGGCCAACACCCCTTGGATAAGGATCCAAGGGGATATTAACCCCCTCTCATTATCTCTCCATTATCTCCCTTTTATCTCTCCGCGTATTTATCCGTTTTCCCACTTTTTAGGGCTCGATTTTAACCGATTTATCGCCCCATCCCTATCCATATGGCCGGCCCTATAGATGAGGGATTCTTATCCCTACATCATAGGGCCGGCCCTAGTGAGGTGTCCCACCACTAGGTTCGGCCAACAGTGAGGTCCGGCAGAGTGAGGTTTTTACCAAAACGCCCCGACGCCTCATTTTGACCATTTCTAGCGTGCGATACCTAACGGCCATTACTTAAGTGATATCTACTAGTTACTTACCATTAACTGAGGCCACCGGAGGGTGCCTCTAGCATAGTCAACTAGTCAACTCGCAACATACCCCGGTGCATCGCACCTATGCAGCGAAGTTCACTTATGGCTAGGGATTACTACATACGACTCTGTACTAATCCCGGGCTCAACCCTTAGTACTCGTATGTAGTTACGCATCTACCGTGCTCTAGTGCCAAGCACACACGGAGCGTATACTTCTTTCTTCCTCCTGCTTATGGTGTTCCGAGGAGACGGTTCAAGAACCGTACATAATGTTGATAAGGTGGAACCATCAGGGACCGGGGTTCATGGCTTCCAACTCAAGCTCGATCGACACACTACCCGAGTGTACCATCGATCCTCTGAGCTCGAGTTAACCTGCGTAGCCACCCAGAGTGCGACGCAGGCTGCACTCCAATTCACCCAGACTTACTATGTTCTCCATCATACCCCTGCTCTCCGCTCAGTAGTGGTAAACCCGCTGTCCCTCCACTTGATGCCATGATTCACTTCGAGCGGTGAAGACTACCGTCAGACTCGAATGATCATATGACTTGGTTCCTTCCAGGTTGACCTATACATCGTACCTCTGATTACCCCGTCGAGTAATCGAACCCGGTCAACAGTCAAACTGATGACCACCAGGCCTGGGTTTGGTACAGTGTAAGTCACACCAAGGAACGCACCTCCCATCAGGGGTGTGGATGGCCTGCAGGAGTGACACGCTAATGCAACGCCAGCCGGGTAACCCAGTACACCGTGGTTTTGGATCACTGCATATGGACCCTCACACATTGGTGCGCCAAAGCACCACGCAACTGGTTAGTCCATCAGTCGTGGTTCCTCAGGGTTTAGGACCGTTTTACCCTAAGCAGAAACACGGCTTAGTGTACCAGTGTCTGCTCACTGATCTGTACACCATGTTAGTTCCGTTCAGCCACAGACACTGTGCCTGGTGATGACCATGGTGAAGACATCCCATGAACTGTCATCGCCAACAGCTTAACATGATGAGGCGACCAACCTGATCATAGCTGCGAACTTATTTAGGTTATACGGGACCAATCCACTCAGTCTTCAACTCAGTGGACTACCATATAACCATGGCTCTCTGTTCTCAAAAGAACACGTAACTATGTTACGCACCTATATGCATCTCATATATTAATAACTATCAATCTTTATTAGACCAAAACATAAAGTTTTACAAGCTTAGAACACATCAATCCTAACAATATCTCCCTAGATTCTATGAAAAAAAGAAGGTGATTAGACTCAATTTTCAGGAATGATGGTCTGGTAATAAGCTTACATTGGGAGCAAGGGATACAAACTAACTCACTAGGTATGTGATAATGTGCTAAAGGATGACCACAAGAGTTTTCTACGATATTTTTCATCATTGTTGTCCCAGAATGTCTTAGACGATCATGCCAGATATTAAAAATCATAGGATTATGAAGCTTCTGGCTCACTATTTGTCTTGGATTAGTACTGAGTTGCTGGCTCATGTTTGCATATGACTCAATAATCCCAATGTAAGTGAAGTATAACCCTAAGGATAGATTGGAGAATTTCTTTAGAGTAAAGTTCTGGTTTCCAACACTAGAGGTTATACATAAGAATTCATTATTCCCCTCGCTTAGAGTTTCTATGTGATACCCATTTACTCTTATATCTCTGAAACTGAATAAGTTTCTTTTAGAGTTATTAGAGTATAAGGCAGATTGTATAAAGATATGAGTTCCATTAGGTAACACTAGGTATACTCTACCGGAGCCTTCTTTTATCTGAGCGGAGCCAGCTATAGTCGATATTTTATTTGAACCAAAGTTAATATTTGAAAAATATTTCTGGTCCCTAAGTATCATATGAGTAATGTCTATCAGGCAAAGGTTATCACTATTCATGTCTCCCTTGGATTCCATTTCCTAACAAAGAAATAAAGTATTATTTGATATAAGATTCTGACAACTCAGATATATAGAAAATGAGAAACATTTATATTAATAAGGGGGATCTAAAAAATATTATATCAAACAAACAAAATATCAACTATAATAAAGCAAATAACTGTTCTGATAAAAATAAACGATATGACAGTCTACCAAGCAAACAAAATATTAACTACTAGAAATCAAACAGCTGTTCTAATAAATAATAGCAGTCTATCACTAAAAATGTCATGTCCCCCCTAGTTATCGTTAAAGAAATAAGAAGTTGTGAGCTTGGTTTTTTCTTGCATCTCATTGAGTTCATCTTCAAGGAGGTTATCATTGTCAAGGTCAAACATTGAATTACCCTCAGCTTTCTGTGTTGTTTGAAAGTTTGTTACCTCTTCCTTAGATGTACAACAATTGCGAGACCAATGGCCTTCACGCCCATACTTGAAGCAAGTATCTGTAGGCCATTTATTAGAAGGATGTTTTTCTTTCACTTGTTCTGCATACCAGGGCTTGTTATTCTACTTCTTAAAATTTGGATTCTGACGCGGGTTAAGTCCACCTCTGCTGGAGTGATCATGCCTGCCTCTTCCTCGGTAGCCTCCTCTGCTGGGGTTGCCACCTTTGTCGCCTCTGCCACTTCTGCCGGAGTGGTTATGATGATCACCTCTTCCAAACCTTCCTCTGCCTCTACCTCTATGGTATCCTTCACTGGCATGCGCTTCAGGGAATGCCAATGCTCCAGTAGGTCTGGAGTTATGATTCTTCATAAAGATTTTATTGTTCTCCTCTGCAACTAGGAGTACCGAAATCAGATCTGATATCTTCTGGAAGTTTCGCTCCCGGTATTATTGTTACAGTGGAACGTTTGTTGCATGGAAGGTGGATAAAATCTTATCGATCATCTGTCCCTGGGTAACTGGCTCTCCACATAGCTCAAGTCGGGACACGAAGTTAAACATTACAGAATTATACTCTGCGACCGATCTAAAATCTTGGTAGCACAGGTTTATCCATTCATTCCTCGCTGCTGGGAGGATGACAGCCCTTTGATGATCATATCTATCCCGTAGGGATTCCTACAGAACTAAGGGGTCTTCAACGATTAGGTATTCGTTTTTCAAGTCTACATGTAGGTGACGACATAGAAAGATTGTCGCTTTAGTCTTGTCTTCAGGACTAAGGCTTTCTGTGCCTGTAGGCTTTACAATCGCCTTACCCAGTTTGATTTATTGTAGATGGAGCTTAGCATCTAGCCTCCATGCTAAATAATTTTTGCCGTTGACATCAAGTGCAGCGAATTCCAACTTTGCAAGGTTAGACATCTGGGGACGGAATAGGAGCCTAATCAATTGATGGATTAAAGACTATTGGATTCTAGGAACATCAAAATCCTAACCGCTATGGAACTATGGGTTCTCTACATAGTGGAAAAACTAGTTAATATGTATCCGTAGCCACATTGTACTGTCTCGGCTGACAAGGGCCAAGCTCACACGCAAGCTATGGATGAGGTTAAAAAGTAATCATTGTAACTAGTCAACATATATCCATAAACAAATAATATTCGGTATTAAATGTGTCCATAAACAATTATATCATGTAAATCAATATGAGTTTGTGAAATCGAGCTGTTCCGATGCGTCCGGAACAGTCCAAATAGTCAATGTATACATTCGGATTATCTAGATCAGGTCTAGATAAGGTCCATGATCATATAACTAGAATCAATGGTCCATAATAAACATGTATTAAATAATTTTAATTTTGAAAATCGAACCGTTCCGATGCGTCCGGAACGGTCCAATAGGCTAAGATCCATTAATAGATGGAGTATATTGGTCCCAGATCGGGCTTGCAATCACATAATTAAATCTATGGTCCAGATTAAACAGGCAGCTAAATATATGCTAAAACATATAAAATTGAACGAGTCGGGTCTGTCATCAGACAGTCGGGTCGGGTCGGAGTTTATGGCTCGGGTCAAGGTCTGTATTCAGACTCGGGCTCGGGTCTGGATCTAGACTCGAGTCGGGTCGGGTCGGGTCGGGTTAATAGCGATTGGGTTTTAAAAAACCCAAACCGATTAAGCTGTTATTATCTTCCCCGATGAAATCGGGGAAAAACCTAACCGATCTCGTCGGTCAATCACAGGTGGCGGCCGCCCGGAATCAATGCTGGACGACGCCGGCTACGTCACAGGGAATGGCCGGTCGGGATCAGCACCGGACGACACTGGGCCTCCGGGCCACTGCTGTCGCTCGCGCGCGTAAGTCGTTGCCGCCCCATGACCAGATCGGTCGCCGCCGCACATTCGTGCAGGCCGCTGCTGCCGATGGTGCAACCCGCCGGATCGCACGCGCAGGCCGCTGGTGGCGCAACCCGCCGGATCGGGCGCGCAGGCCGTAGTCAACCGCCGCTGGTCACGCGCTGGGGTTTGCGCCAACCGTTGCTGAGCACAAGCGCCATTCGCCGCCCACCGCAGAATGCTCGCGCAGGCCGCCGCCTCCTCATGCCTTTGGAAGAGGCGATGCTTGGGCTGTTGTACCTCGCACAGAGCCCGTCGGCATCATGCTCGCCGGTCCGGAGGTTCCGGCCACCGATTGGTCATGAGGATGGCTCACGGTGGTACGAGCGAGAGAGGATTGTGACAGGCAGAAACAAATGCTAGCAACATGCAAATCTCCGACGAGATCCGTTCTCGCCGGAGTCGAAGAGCAATCTTTGGCGTACTTGGAGTGGATCGATGCTGCTAGATTCGTCTGATCGTTGTGTAGTCGCAAGGTTTGCCGTGCTGCGAGGTTCTTCGTTGCACCGTTCGTCGCCACGAGGTTCCGTAACACAAATGAAGAAATTACATAGTTGATAGAAGGGGGTATTGTGCTAACATTTCAAATTTAAGGGAGCGATTTGGAACAAAATAAACCACAGGGTGGTTAAGTGCTTTTGAGCTAAATGGCAAGGGGGCAAGGTGTAATTTACCCTTAATAAAAAAAAAAGGGCCTATGCAATGTTAAGGTCTACAGCCCTGTGTTCTCTGTATGTGTACTTTGTACTGGTCAAGAAGCACTAAAGCATTTTCCACATGGGCAGATCAGTCCTTTCCATGTGTTTTCTTCCCAAACTCCAGCTTGCAGCAGCTAATCCTATATGCTTAGCAACTTTACATCAGTACCAAAAAAAAAAAAAAAGGGTTATTTTGACTTTGCCCCCCAAATTTTGCCTTGAATTAGACTTTACCCCTCACATTTTCATTAATTAGACTTTACCCCCCAAAACAAACTGTTTCGTCAGCTCACCATCTAAGAGAAAGGGTGAGCTGACGGAAAAGAAATAAAGTTTTGGAGGTTGAATAGTTAATTTTTTCGGGTAAAGTCTAATTAATGAAAAGATGGGTGGTAAAGTCTAATTAGAGGCAAATATTGGGGGACAAAGCCAAAATAACCCAAAAAAAAAAAAAACTTTCCTTGCAAATTTTGTATGGGATTTTTTCAAAATAATATTCAAACAAAGTGTACGACCAAAAGTCCATGTGGCATGTCAGTACCGTAAAACAAGTCGTAATATATATTTTTTTGTTTCAAGTAGAACTTGATATTTGGATTACTGGGTTTAAATCGGATATTATGGATACCGGGTTTACCCGAAATTAAACAAGAAAATGACTAAGTATAGAAACGTTACACAAGGGGGCTTCAGTTAAACTCGATATCCAGATTATCGAGTTTAAACCCTGTAATCCAAATACCGGGTTCTACTTGAAGTCGGAAAAAAAAAATCCCACAATTCGCTTTACGATGCTGGCATGCCACGTGGATGTCAAGTACTCCTAACTACTTTTGATCAAACACTATTGAATTAAATATTTAGTTTTTAAATATTATTTTAAAAAAAATCCTATTTTGTATTCAAACCCCCTCCCCCCCCCCCCCCCCCCCCCCCCCCCTCCCCCCCAGGATGTATCCATCATTAATATATAAACTACATTAGGAATCCTGACATGAAAAATATTAGATTATAATTGGCTACAAGCAATTAAATCCCATACCGCGATAGGGGCCAAGCGACAAATATTAGATTTGTTATGGACTACAACAACACATTGCAAATCAAGAAGTGAATGTTCAGCCCCTTGAATATGGACTGAAAATCACAAGTATTGAGTAAAAATAATCACTAACATAAGATCATTAGGCAGTATTCATCACTATAGAGAGGACTTACAAGCATCAACCTATGTAAATTCCCACTGCAAGTATCATCGGCTATGTCGTGCCCATCTCGCGGGATATCGCGGCGATCAGCCTCTCCCTCGTCGGCAGCTCGGATCCCGGCGATTTCTTCACCACAAATGTGTGCGTGACCGTGTCGCCGCCGACCGAAACCTTTGAGTCGGCCACATTGATCTGAGACTCCTTCTTCAAGGCTTGGATCACTTTAGAAACAGGATGAGTGTCCAGAGGGCAGCTCACCCGGACGATCACTTCGTCGTGCCCTGCCGCCGCCGCCTGGACGTCAACATCCGGGGGCGGCGGCGGCGCGAGCTTCTTATGATCCATCGGTTCACATTCCGGCCACCTCTCCCTCTCCGATTCGATCTCCCTCAGCTTCTTCTGGAGCTCAGTGATGTAGGCTATGGCGTCCCCTAAGAGGGAGGCCTTGTCCATCTTCGAGATGTTGGGCACCACGGCTCTTAACGAGTAGAACCGCTGGTTTAGCTTCTCCCTCCTCTGCCGCTCCGCTTCCACGTGATTCAGAGGCTCCTCCCGCCCGTTGGCGGGCTTCCGCCCCCGCTTCCTTGGCCTCCGCTCGTCGATGATGGCGACTGCGGCGACCCCTTTGCACGACACCTCCGCGTCCGAGTGCTCCGAATCCAACGCGCCCAGTCGGGCGACCAGGGCGCCCGAGGCTGCCTCCCCGCCGAAATCGATCTGCCTTGGCTGCTGCTTCTGTGGCTGGAATTGGTTCAGCCGAGGGTCCTCCCTGACCCCATTGCCGTGGTGAACGTAGGACCTCTGCGGCGGGTCCACCCCGTTGCCGATCATCACCATGCCGTTGCAGAACTTCGGCTGATGGGTCCGATCCCAATTCTGATCCTTTCTTCTGTCTGTGTCCGGCGGGTCGATTGAGACCTCTTCTATCTTCGTTGCTGCAGGCCTCTCGGCAAACTGAGGCCGCCCGAGATTCAAATCCTTCCCGAAAATCTTCGGGCGGGCAGTGAACCCAAAATGGGAAGCCGGGGAGGGCTCATCGTTCTTCTCGCCAGCGCCCTGCGGGGCGATCTGGGTCGAGCCCGGAGAGAATACAGACTTTATCAACTGCATTGCTTCGAAACTTTCGGGTATAGCATTGACCGATCCCAATTCGAGGACGCCCCGATGGAGGGGGACGAGGGCGATGGTCCGGAGTCCTGCGGACCTCGCAAGGAACGCCCGGACGCAGTATTCCGGGGCCGGCGGCTTGAGGGCCGCGTCGGAGATCCAGAGGTGCTTCCCAGAGGACATCGCCTTGCCGGGGGCGCCCTCGCCGGAGGGGAAGGAGAAGTACATGGAAGCGAGGAAGAACATCTCCGTGTCGGTGACCCGGTCGAGGCGGAGGGCGTAGTTCTCGTCGTCGGATCCACCGTGCAGCGTGTGGAGCCGCTGCAGGACCCGCTTCCGCATCTTCTGGCGGGCGTCGTCGAGGAGGGGCCCCTGGCGGTGGCGCGGCTCCTCCTCGCCGTCGCGCGGCTCGCGGCAGTGGCCGTCGCCCCAGCCGAGGGCGAGCCCCCCGGACTTGGAGCGCGAGATCTGCCAGAAGATGGCGTAGGTCCAGCCGGCGGGGCCCTCCACGAGGTCGAGGAGCTTGTTCTGGATGTCGGCGCAGCCTCCGACGGCGGTGACGAGGCTGTCGGAGGAGGACGCGTGGCTGGCGGCGAGGTAGTCGACGGCCTGGGGGCCCAGGACCGCCACCGCCATAGCCCGGTCCTCGTCGGCCCAGAACCGGCCGCCACCGGCGCGGCCGACCGGTACCACCTCCGTCTTCATGTGGGCCCTCGCCTCGAGCACAAGGGGAATGGGGGACAGAAAGAACCCTACAAAAAATCGAAGGATCCCGTCCAGATCTCGTCACCCATTTCTTCATCGGATCAAATTCAGAACAAATATTAACAGATCTCAATTTCAAAAAAAAAAAAAAAAAAAAATCGAAACAGGGTAAGATGGAGGGGGACTGCAGACCTGGTGGCGCGAATCCAACTCCCGGGAACCAACGGTCGGAATCAGGCAATTGGCGGCTCTGAAGCGGAGGAGAAACCAAAACCAAAACCCAAACAGGGCGCTGACGGGAAGTCGGAGAGGGGAAACGGGGAACGGCGGCTCTGCACTGTTCTTGGAGTTCGGGTTATGGATTTTGCTTTAAGGACGCGTGGCGGTACCTGGCGCCTCGGGTTTCGTGATGAGAACGGCCAGTGAGATTGGTCGTTATATAAACGTGAGACGTAGGCGAACAGAGCCAGCCGATCCGAGCCGCCGTCTGCGCCAAGTTAATAATTTTGAGAAGAAAATAAAATGGCTTTTTTACAAATCAGCCTCTATAATATTTTCTATTTACATATAAACCCCATCTTTCCGTTACATCAATTACTCTCTCTCATGTCGAACGCCGAATGGTATTTCTCTCTCGCAAATTGTACTTCACCATCTCTCTTTTCCTCCCTTTCTCATTATTTTTCTCTCTCTTTCTCCGACTGTACTTACCCAATTTATACAAAAAAAATTTTAAAAAATCCATGTGTTGGATCTCTTTCTCAACAATCTCTCTATTTTCCTCTCTCTCTCTCTCTCTCTCTCTCTCTCTCTCTCTCTCTCTCCCCCCGACTATACTTACATAATTTGTACCAAATTTTTTTTTCTTCTAAAACAACATGTGTTGGGGCCTGCTACACCATGTCTCTTGAATCGCAGTGGGCCCTGCGTTTGTAAGGTACAACTGTTATGCTGAGTTAGAATCTCCTCCATTCGGTCGATACCGGTTAATGGGCCCGGCACAATCGCATGAGTCAGTTGCAATACTATTCACTTTCGGATCACTTGCCATTGTGCGGTTGTCATGTGCGCGAGCCCTATGACTCGTTCGATTTTTTTTCTTCTTTTCGTTTTTAATTTTTAAATTTTTTTTTCTTGATGTGTGTGTTTTATTGCGTGCTCGAATTTTGACAGTGGTCCATTTTTTTACGCAGGAAACATATAAGATTATGAGACCATCGTATGTCGTTGATGATGTTGTTGGAAATAAATCCATGATAGAGGCCCGCAGCGAAAGCAAAGTGAAGGTCCGAGGACCGTAGGCGGTGTGCGTTACATATCAAAAATTTTCATCGAAACGATCTACACGTGCATGTATAAATCTAGCATGGCAACTACGCGAACCCCTAACGACGATCTAACGCGAATGAACAATCTAGCATGTATGCATGTTCTATCTATGTTAGATCTACATGTTAGAGATCATACCTGCGTGCGGAATCTTTCACCGCGACAAATTTCTTCTTTGTCGATGGAGACGGGCTACGGATCGACTGCTCGACATAGTTTCGGTGCGATGGCCATAACTTTCTGCTCCAAACTCCGATTGGGCTGAAATTTGGACTGCAGGTAGCCAACTTCGAGACGCAACTTTTGCAACAAGTTTCATATCGTTTGGACGTCTGTAGCTCCCGGAATCACAGAAACAATGCTGATTTTCTGTGCAGATTCTGGACAGCAAAAGGTTGCGGGAGACGCCTTCTAGTTCACCCGATCTCACACGATGCACGGTACCTCGTCGATGGATCTCTGAGTGCCTCCATACGATGAGCCTTCTCCTTCTATGAAACACCATGCGAGGAAGACGAGTCGCCATCCAATGGCGCAAGCGAGGGAGAGAGAGACGAGAGAGGAGATGCGAAGAGAGAAGAGGGGGCGCCTAGGGTTTCCCCATGGCTTGGGCCGGCCCTAGGCTTGCATGGGCTCATTAATTTCGTCCCCCCCTCTCTCCCTATGCCTTATATAGGGCCGGCCTTATCCTTACGGATAAGCCTAGCGGATAGGATTGACTGATTCAAACCTCTCCCTATATATCTCTTCTTTTATCTCTATCTTTTCCTTGTTTTCGAAAACGGTCAAAACCAGCCCGTTTTCTGCGCCTCTTGACCGACCCTTTCATCGAGGCAACAACCTCCTGAAACTAATAGGGCCGGCCTTGACCAATCTCTTACCACTCAGGGCCAGCCCCCTTAGTGCATAGTAGCGCATAGTATGACCAAAACGCCCTTATGTCACGAGTTGGTCGTTCCTCGTGTACGAGACTTTGCAAGGCACACATAAGTGAAGTGCACCAGTGATTTCACTATTCTCTGAGGTTCCCGTAGGGTGCCCCTAGTGAAGTCAACTAGTCAACTCGCAACATATCCCGGTGCATCGCACCCATGTGGCAAAGTCCACTTATGACAAGGAATTGCTACATGCGTCTCTACACTAACCTAGGGTTTCCCCTTAGTGCACACACGTAGCTACGCATCTACCGTGCACTAGTGCGAAGCACTCACGGAGCGTAGGCTTGGACTTCTCGCTTCCTCTAACTACGTTCTGTGTTTCGACGAGATAGTATAAGAACCGTACATAATGTCGATAAGGTGGAACCTTCAGGGACCAGGGTTCATGGCTTCTAACTCAGACTCGATCGACACACTACCCGAGTGTACCATCGATCCTTAAGTCCGAGTTAACCTGCGTAGCCACCCAGAGTGCGACGCAGGCTGCACTCTAATTCCTCCGGACTTACTATGTTCTCCCTCATACCCCTGCTCTCCGCTTAGTATGGTAAACCCGATGTCCCTCCACTGGTGCCATGATGCAACTCGAGCGGTGGAGAATACCGTCAGACTCGAGTGCTCATATGACTCGGTTCCTTCCAGGTTGACCACATACATCGTATCTCCGATTACTCTTTCGAGCAACCGGATCTGTCACCAGTCTAACTGATGACCACCTGGCCAGGGTTTAATACGACGTAGGTCAGACCAAGGAACGCACCTTCCGTTAGGGGTGTGGATAGCCTGCAGGAGTGACATGCTGATGCAACGCCAGCCGGGTAACCCAGTACACCGTGGTTTTGGATCACTGCATCCGGATCCTCACACATTGGTACGCCAAAGCACCACACAACTGGTTAGTCCACCAGACATGGTTCCTCAGGGTTTAGGACCGTTTTACCCTAAGCAGAAACACGGTTTAGTGCACCGGTGTCTGCTCACCGATCTGTGCACCGTATTGGTTCTGCTCGGCCACAGACACTGTGCCTGGTAATGACCGTGGTGGAGACACCCACGCTCTGTCATCCCAACATCTTATCCTGATAGGGCGACCAACCCTAATCAAAGCTGTGAACGTATTTAGGTTACATGGGACCAGTCCCTTGAGTCTCCCACTCAAGTGGATTACCATGTAGCCATGGCTCTCTGTTCTGTAATCAGAACACATACTATGGTAGGTACCAATATGCATTCCTATACTATCAACCATACATAACTAAACTATAGGTTTTTACGAGCTGTAGACCTCACCAATTCTAACATATGTATATTTTTTTTTAATTCTACTTGGTTTTTATTGATTGCACAATGATCCCATTATTACATTGGTTGATATCAATTTTATTTGTTTGACTTTCCATACTTCAATCTTTTTTAATTTTGATTTTTTTGAATGATCCAATTTCTTAATAGATTGATCCAAACCATGTATCTTTCGACATAAAAGGCAGAGATGTTGCACTTGCCATTGATGAGGTATTCTTCTTTTATTTTTTATTTTTTTGTTGCACGTTTAATTGGAGTATTAGATTTACTATCCGTGGTGGACACATCTTCAATAGGACTAAATAACATATTTATGATGTAATATTTTATGACACCAATATGATATATATGACACACATATAATCTATACAACACTATCATACATTTAATATTCTAATTTTTTTTTTAGTTCAAACTATTCCATTTTGTGAATAATTTGACTTATAACTTTAACTCATCCAATGTCCAATCTTAAGATATGTATGTACAATATATTCCTGAGGTACAGATTGGCGGGTGGAGACCATGTCCTGTCATCTCATACTCATCCTAAGTCCCCGGAAGGATATTGCGACTCTATGGCGATACTAACGATGTTTTTTGGAGTATACGAATGAACACATTTAGAATATCTCAATACATATTAACGAAGTGGAATCGTCTCGAAAAAAGAACGTATGTTTAAATTAATAAAAAAAAATTAAAATAATATTTAATAGTACAAACTTCGTATACTTATAGTAGTTTTTACAGGAAAGAGGGTCGTGATAGTTTGACAAAATCTTTAAGAGAGAGTACGGTTACAGGCTGTAAGAGATGGCGACAACTAGAGGCTACCGAGGCTACTAGATTATTGTTTGTAGAGTCGACACAACTGCAAGCTGAGGAAGTCACCGCCACAGATATGTTACCGAAGTTGCACGAAGGCACTGTTGAAAGTATTATGATAAATGGTTGGTGAATATATGTAAGTTATCTTATTAAAATCTATTATTTTTTTAAGAACTATAAATAATTTTGTTATTTTTTTAGTTACTGTATGGAGCCGTTTTTGGATAAATGTTTCAGAGACACTTGGTTATGTGAAGAATGCATCAAAGCCATTATGGAGTAATTACTATTATCCTCTTCTTATTCAAGAATGAGAAATATATTAAAATTCAAGACTAAATTAATACATAGAAAATAAAACTAACATCTGTTGTTTGTTCACACATTCTAAACAAAAGAAAAGACATAATAATTATTTCTTAATATATTTCAACTCAATCAGTAATCAAAATGGAACCGTCGTTCTTTTAGATATCTGAAATTATCAATGATCGAATATGTACTAAATTTCAAAGCAATTTCTCTTTCAATGTACAAAATCAAAGAGTCAGTCAGAAAATCATCATCAATTTTGTTGCGAAGCCTAGTTTTGATAATATTCATGGCTGAAAATGCTCGTTCCGTTGTTGCAGTAGAAACTGGAAGAGTAAGTACAAGTGAAATCACTCTATAAACAAGTGGATAGCCTCCTGTTGATCTTCTGGTCCTTACCAACCATTGGCACAGTTCAGAAACATTTGATAATTTCTTGAATTCCGAATGTCGAACTACATTATGCTCATAATGGTGAAGCTCCATTTTTAATTGTTCTTTTTCATGATCGGTGAAGTCTTGTGGATAAAACTTGTTTACCAACTGACAAATATCATCGATTCTGAAAGATTCAAGCGCATTTCGATGATTCATAGCTAAACTGAGAATAAGTAACTCCACTGCATGCTCATTAAATCGATGATTTAATTCTTGTAATTGAGAATCTATAGCAGCATAGAAAATGTTCACCTGATAATGATGCTCAATTGTGAAGTCATCTTGTTGTTGGCGAGCTTGACCTCGTCTTTCAACATAACGAGTATTCATACCTAGGATATCTATATTGCTGCCTCACAGAATAATTTTACATTGGTAAGTAAAGCATCCCATCCATCGTCTCTAAATTTTTGGATAAGTGTTTTAGTAGAGGAAACAAGATGCATATAATTTAAAATGTCTTGAGATTGACACTGTAAAGCTTGACAAAATAAATCAGTGATCTCCATAGTTACTTTCATAAGATGCAATAGGAAGACAAATTCAAATGAAACCATTGCTTGATAAATTGAGTCCGCTTCTTCTTGTTGGGAAGAAGTAGTTCCTTCATCAATAATGTTAAGTAGAACTGTACATGTTGCACTGAACATCTTTATCAAACTAGAAACAGATCTTAAGTAAGAACTCCAATGAGTATCTCTAGCCCGTTGTAAAGTGCCAATTTGGTTAAGTCCCCTTCCACTCTTAAGCTCACCAATTTCAATCATATAAGCAATGTCAGCAGCTTGAGCAGCCCTCAATTCTTTATTACGTTTGTATGAAGTACCAACAATATTGACAATAGAAGCCAATTTAGTAAAAAACTGATGAACGGGAATAACTTTCTTTGATACTGCCACTAATGCCAATTGTAAACGATGTGCGAAACAATGAATGCAATAAGCATATGGATAATCATTCGAAATCAAAGCTTGTAGTCCATTCCACCTACCACGCATGTTACTTGTGTTGGAAGTTAATCTGGGTCAGAGGCTTGCAGCGGAAGTGATTTTGCGGTCGAAAGACCGTTCATGGTGCACGTTACACGATTTAAACTTTCATTGAAACTAATCTACATATGTGTGCATGTGTATGCACGAGAATCGAAAACCCCTAACGGCAATCTAGCGTAATGATTAACTAGCATGGATGCAAATCATAATGCTCGCTAGATCTACATGTTAGATTACACATACCTTTCGTACGGATCTTTTAACCGCGGAGAATTGTCTTCTTTGTCGATGGAGACGGAAGATCGTTCGCGAAGATGCCGATGGTACGAATGGAGATGTTACCTTTCTTGTTCACCCGATCTCACACGATGCACGGAACGTCGCTCTCGGATCTCTGAGTGCCTCCGAAGAACGACCCTTCTCCTTCTTCAGAACTCCACGCAAGGAAGACGAAGTAGCAAGCGGAAAACGGAGAGAGAGATTACGGAGAGAACTAGAGAGATGAGAGAGGAGGGGGTTCGGTTTTTCTGGCACATGGGGCCGGCGCCCATAGGTCCTTTTATAGGGCCGGCCAACCCCCCCCTTGGATAAGGATCCAAGGGGATAATGACCCCCCCTCATTATCTCTCCATTATCTCCTTTTTATCTCTCGTTGTATTTATCCGTTTTCCCACTTTTTAGGGCTCGATCTTAACCGTTTTATCGCCCTATCCCTATCCATATGGCCAGCTCTATAGATGAGGGATTCTTATCCCTACATCATAGGGCCAGCCCTAGCAAGGTGCCTCACTACTAGGGTCGGCCAACAGTGAGGTCCGGTAGAGTGAGATTTTTACTAAAACGCCCCGACGCCTCATTTTGACCATTTCTAGCGTGCGATACCTAGCGGCCACTTCTCAAGTGATCTTTACTAGTTATCTACTATTAACTGAGGCCACCGGAGGGTGCCTCTAGCAAAGTCAACTAGTCAACTCACAACATACCCCGGTGCATCGCACCTATGCAGCGAAGTTCACTTATGGCTAGGGATTACTACATGCTACTCTGCACTAGTCTCGGGCTCAACCCTTAGTACTCGTATATAGTTACGCATCTACCGTGCTCTAGTGCCAAGCACACACGGAGCGTATACTTCTTTCTTCCTTATGCTTATGGTGTTTCGAGGAGACGGTTCAAGAACCGTACATAATGTTGATAAAGTGGAACCATCATGGACCGGGGTTCATGGCTTCCAACTCAAGCTCGATCGACACACTACCCGAGTGTACCATCGATCCTCTGAGCTCGAGTTAACCTGCGTAGCCACCCAGAGTACGATGTTGGCTGCACTTCAATTCACCCAGACTTACTATGTTCTCCATCATATCCCTGCTCTCCGCTTAGTAGTGGTAAACCCGCTGTCCCTCCACTTGATGCCATGATTCACTTCGAGCGATGAAGACTACCGTCAGACTCGAATGATCATATGACTTGGTTCCTTCCAGGTTGACCTATACATCGTACCTCTGATTACCCCGTTGAGTAATCGAACCTGGTCAACAGTCAAACTGATGACCACCAGGCCTGGGTTTGGTACAGTGTAAGTCATACCAATGAACGCACCTCCCATCAGGGGTGTGGATGGCCTGCAGGAGTGACACGCTAATGCAACGCCAGCCGGGTAACCCAGTACACCGTGGTTTTGGATCACTGCATATGGATCCTCACACATTGGTGCGCCAAAGCACCACGCAACTGGTTAGTCCATCAGACGTGGTTCCTCAGGGTTTAGGACCGTTTTACCCTAAGTAGAAACACGGCTTAGTGTACCAGTGTCTGCTCACTGATCTGTACACCGTGTTAGTTCCGTTCAGCCACAGACACTGTGCCTGGTGATGACCATGGTGAAGACATCCCATGAACTGTCATCGCCAACAGCTTACCATGATGAGGCGACCAACCTGATCATAGCTGCGAACTTATTTAGGTTATACGGGACCAATCCACTTAGTCTTCAACTCAGTGGACTACCATATAACCATGGCTCTCTGTTCCCTAAAGAACACGTAACTATGTTACGCACCTATATGCATCTCATATAATAATAACTATCAATCTTTATTAGACCAAAACATAAAGTTTTACAAGCTTAGAACACATCAATCCCAATAACTTGCACCATTGTATCCCTGCCCTCGGATATTTTGAATATGTAGGGTATGATGAGACAACACATAATATATCCCATCTTTTAGGGTTAATGCTACAGTGTTAGAGACATGAACAAGACCGAAAAAACGTTATCGTATAAAGCCATCTTTATCAACAAATCTTCAAACTATAGCCATTTGTTCTTTCATTGACTCATCACGAGCTTCATCAATAATTATGCAAAACTTTGCATCACCAATTTCTTCACGAATTGCCTTCTTTATTTTAGTTGAAAAAACATGTAAAATTTCTTTTTGAATCATTGGTGATGTATAAGAGATATTTTTTGGAGCTTTAGCTATCGCTTCAGCAACCTTTTCATTATATGAAACCACAAAATCCAATATTTCAAGAAAATTTCCACGATTGGTTGAACCAAGACTTTCATCCCGACCTCTAAAAGCAACACCTTGAAGTACAATGACTCGAACAGTATCAATTGAGGCCTTCAAACATAGTCCATTGTTTGCAACTTGTTCAGAGGAGAAATTTACAAACACCTTTTGTATATGTTGAGATTGGTTCATCAAATCCTCACATGACCTCTCAGCAATTTTATGAAGAGAGTTAGGATCTTTACCTATATGATTTAGAAAAGCACAATTTTTTCCATCTCTAACTTTTTTTCAATTTTTAAATCCATCAATGGTGAATGCATTATGTCCTGGATACCCGGATGACTTATTAAAGAGAAAACACGGTAGGCAAAAAGCTGCATCTTTATCGGGAGAATATTCAAGCCATGAAGGAAATAGCGTGAACCATGAAGGTTGAAAACTACGAAGATGACTTGCTAATCTAGATTTTGGATACTTTGGAAGAATAGGTTGGAACGGACCTGATTTAATGTAAGCTTGCCGAATTTCATCATGCCGATTAGCATCACAATCCCATATCTGCAGACGTAATCCAGGATCGTGCTCCAACGAACTAATATCAATTTCATTGACTTCAACTTTCCGAGATTTTGTATGAGGGTTTTCTGTAATTTGGATATCCATATTGGAGGCTGGAGATGCTGCATCACTATCACTGACTTCTAAATTTTGTACATTTTTCTTTTGAAAAAGTCAAACATTGTAGTTGGCTTTATCATAGTCTACAATATCAAATAAATGATAAAATAAATAAAAACGTCTTTAAAATGATTTCTATATCTAAATAATGAATCAATAAATTAGGCGGTGCCCCTTATTCAGAGAGAGAGAGAAAGAATACCTTGTGTCTTGTGAAACTGGAGTTCTGAATTTTAAGTTGGGGGTGAATCTAAGCCAGATAATCGAAAAGAACACAAGAACTGCAAGTCTGCAAGAAAGATAAAAAATATTACTGAATATAAGTCATAGAATGACAAACAAAATAAAAGCTGGGGTTGAAAATTGAAATAAATAAGGATTATTGTTTTACCCTAAAGCAAATGCAAGAGGGGGAATCCAGAATTTTTCAAAAAAAAAATTCATTCAAGAAAAGGGAACATAGGTACTAAAAGAAAAAAAAAAAGAATTCTCAAACCTTCTTCAGCAACCCTCTACAGTCGGCGGCAGCTTCAAGTTTCTTGCGCAGATTTTAGGAGGCCCAAGATCACAATGGGATCTTATAATCCTGTTGGCGTTGCCAGGGTCGCCTGAAATTTCCTCGCGTCTTGTAGTCACAGGCCCCACATACTCTCCTCTTAAGGTTCGCGGCGGTTCCTT
Source organism: Chamaelirium japonicum (assembly GCA_947650365.1). Classification (NCBI taxonomy): domain Eukaryota; kingdom Viridiplantae; phylum Streptophyta; class Magnoliopsida; order Liliales; family Melanthiaceae; genus Chamaelirium; species Chamaelirium japonicum. The sequence goes on from OX393556.1 coordinate 59,558,360, forward strand.
TTTTTAGATCGTCAAAAATTGGTATATCCAATTTTTTTTACATGTTAGGTACAGCTATACCATGTGACACACAGAAGCGGTTAAATTTTTTTTTTTTTGATGATCCGAATCATCCAATGATTCCGATTGTTTGTTTTTGACCATTTTTTTTACACAGCAAGTACAGGTGGCACCATCGGGTAACCTTACATCCCTTATCTCTCTGATCTCTATCTGATCTATCTCTCATCTCTCTCTAGAGCTCTTATCTCCTCTACGATGGGAACCGGGGGTCGAGCGGCTCGGGCCGGACGGCGGACACCCTTGGATTGGACATTTGGACGGTGACGTCGGCGAGGATGTGGATCGTGACGGGTCGGCGAGGGGCTGGCGTTCATCCACCGGACCACCACACGAGCCGATCGCGGCGGGGAGGTTGGCGGATCGCGGTGACGGGTTCCTGTTGGAGCTCCTAACGGGGAGGCCGACCGCAGAGGGAGGTGGAGAAGGTGGGGGGATGGCCAGACGGCGGTGATCCGATGGACCTTTTGAGGTGGGTGGCGTTACTGGCGTCAGTCGCCGACTCACTGGTGGTCCGGTGGACCTTCCGAGGTGGGTGGCGTCGGTGGTCAAAGAGGACTGGACGGCGGTCCGGCGGAGGTGTTAGATCTGGTCCATCTGGAGTTGATGCGTTCGAGGAGGAGATGGTGGCCAACTGGCCATGCTACTGGTGTGCGGCCTGTGCCAGCATTGCAGGCTCGCTGCTCGCAGAGTCGCATAACCGGTTTAAAAAAAAAAAAAAAAAAATTGGGGGGGCCATGGCCCCCCTTGGCCCTAGTGTAGTTCCGTCTCTGGAGTTGACTACCATCTCAAATCACTATAGAGAATTTAATACAATTTGAAATCATTATAGGAATCAAGTAGCTTTTGACATCAATATAGGAATTTAGAATCTATATATACTATTTTTATAAAGCTAAGGTATTTGGTGCCACATGACAGTCTCTTATAATAAGTAAAATTTTTAAATAAAAATATTTAAAAAAATTTACATGCTCTCTCTTGCTCTTTTAATTTTGTTATAATGAAGCATGTTGCTTTCTCTCTCTCTCTCTCTCTCGAAAAAATGGCTGGATTTAGATTGATGAGATGTGCAATTTGTTTGAGCTATATCATAATCGTTCGTGCATTGCACAGGATTATTACTAGTCGATTTATATATCTGAATATTATATTAAATTACTTTAGTAGAAACAGTAAAATCACTGTTGCGGCCATATTGAATTTATTATAAATTAAACCGATTTCTATTTACTCCCCCCCCCCCTCCCCTCCCCCACCCACACACACATCCACACACACACACAAACACACCCCACACGAAGGAGATACGAAAATGCCTTACGTACGTACAAGCAAAAAACCCGTGCAATGCACGGGGATCTATGTATATCAGAATTGATGGTATGGTTCACACCCTGTGGGCAACGTTTGCCAGAATAAAACATGGATCTCGCGTCCCACTTAATGCATGGAGATTAAGCCGATGTCTCGGATGGGGTTTCATGATTGATGTGCGTCTAATACAACTACATTGCCGCCGTCATGCTCTTTGACCATTAAATCCCATTTGTGATTTCATCTCAATTTTGGTGCATCGCCCTTATAGTGAGATCCATGGATCTTGTAAAGTGGCCGCTAGTTGTCATCACCCGAACCATCGCCAACATCGTCGGTCACTGTCGCACCTTTCGCATGCCGCTCTGCAGCTAGATGCATCATCGTAACCTTTGTCATCACCGACCATCGAAAAAACCTATACGACAGCCCAGTTGCAACCATCAACCATCACTTGCCTGACAAACATGGAAAGAGGAAAAAAATTAAAGTTGTAGCCGCCCCGCCATAGCCAACAGCCATTAATGGTCTCCGCCGCCTGCATCATCGATTTTGGTGATCGATGCGAGTTATTGCCGATCATCGTTTAAAAAAAAAAACATGCCATTGTTGCATGCTGCCACTTGCGATTGTCGTTATCCGCCATAACACCATCGCCATTGTCGACAGCTACTTATTATTCCCGTCGCACCTCATCGTCGTCGTTTGGCACTATCACTCACCGATTGGCATGAAAATGGGGAAATAGTAAAAAAAAAAAAAACACTTTAGCCCACATGGTGCCATTGCCGCAGCTATCCACAACTATGGACCTTTGCTACCGTAGGCTGCCACACGCACCATCTATAAAATAAATTGTGCCGTTACTTGCATCCACTATACCACATCGTTTGTCATCGTCTACCACCACTTGTCATCTCTGCTCGATCCATCACCAACATCATTGGCCACTGTATGTCGCCGGCCACCTTTAAGAAAAAAATTTGTGGCATCATCGCCGCTTGTATCTTGTCACTGGTCCCCAATATGAATCTCCCACTAAAAAAAAACTTACACTGCCACTCTGCTGCCACCGCCACCAACAACTATTGATTGACTGAAAAATAGGGAAATGTGACGAAGAAAAAAAAAACATGGCGTAGCCGCCCTGCCATCGATGTTCTCCATTGCATGCACTATCGTCATTGCCCTCACCGCTAATGATTTCACTGACCACCCAAAAAAGACTTATCACTCGCCACCACCACCAATCATCGTCGCCCACCAAATGCACCATCACCAACAATCGATGTCGCCGCCCGCCAAATGCACCATTGTCAACGTCAACCACTACTTTTTCGTCACCGCCATGCCCCGTCGCCGTTGTTTGGCGCATTTGGTCACCGCTTGGCCAGAAAACATCAAAATAAATAAAAAAGAACATGTAACAGCCCGGTGTAACTGTTGCATCAGTCCGCCATTGCGCTATCATCCGCTACTCTGCCATCACTGCTCTCCTACACCAGAGGGTGTGGTTGGCCATCATCTCAGCTGCCCGCTCACCCTGGTCCACCACCCGCCAATCGCTTGACTATTCCTTGCATCTGTTACCGCTAGTAACCCACAGATCGTCGTCACCTTTGTCATTATTCGCAGCGATCTTTAACCCCCCAAAAAACATATTGATGGGATCTTGTCATTCGAAACTAAAAGGGACGGGTAAATTAATCCTTGGCAAATCTACTCATATATAATCCTTCAAACCTGTTGGTCATCCACTAATGCATGATTTCACTGACCACCCACAAAAGACTTCACTCGCAGCCACCATCAATCATCGTCGCCCACCAAATGCACCATCACCACGAATCACTGTCGCCGCCAGACAAATGCACCATCGCCCATGTCAACCACTACTTTTTCGTCACCACCATGCCCCGTCGCCGTTGTTCGGCACATTTGGTCACCGCTTGGCCTGAAAACATCAAAATAAATAAGAAAGAACATGTAGCAGCCTGGTGCCATTGTTGCAGCAATCCGCCATTACGATATTATCCGCTACTCTGCCATCACGTATAGCTCCACTGCACCAGAGGACGTGGTTGGCCATCATCTCAGCCACCCGCTCACCACCGATCCCCCACCCGCCCATCGCCCAACCATTGCTTGTATCTATTACCGCTAGTAACCCACAGGTCGTCGTCACCTTTGTCATTCTTCATCGCGATCTTTAACCCAAAAAAAAAAAATGGATGGCCGAGATCTTGTCAAACTGAAAGGGATGGGTAAATTAACCTTGACAAATCAGCTCAAATACAATCCTTCAAACATGTTGAAGTCGAAGCTGATGTCGTGACAGACTTTATTACCGGTCGGATGGATATATGACACGAATTGGATCGGGAAGCAAAATATAGGAATGAAGAGATATATGGGATTCCTGCATTTACAATATGAATCCCGTATATCTCGTGGACGGGCTTACTACGGAGAGACCGACGGTCTGGATGAGCGATTCACCAATGGGACGGATTGAAATTAATTGACAGTTGGTGATTATCGTCTTGTGGTACCACCGGCTGGGACAAAGTCGATTGACTTATCGGTGGTGATGCGAACCTCATACTGGTCCATCTCACCCCGGAAAATTTTTGAAAAAATTACATGCTCTGACCGGTCGAATGGATGACACGATCTGGGTCGGGAAGGAAAATACGGGAATGAAACAGATATAGGGGATTCCCGCATATACGGCATGAGAGAGAGAGAGAGAGTGTGTGTGTGTTACCGGTAGTCGGACGGAATCAGAGGGACACGGGAGTGGTGGTCGGCAGATTCGGGATGCCATAAGGACGTGGGAGGGGTGTCGACCGACTGTATTTCCTGCATGTACGGCATGTGTGTGTGAGAGAGAGAGTCGCATGGTTGTTATGCTCCGACGGGGGCTGTGATGCTTGGACTGCATGTGGCTGTGATGCTCCAATCGGGGCCGGCCGACCATAGGAGATCCCACCTTGGGAGAAAGAGAGAGAGAGAGAGAAAGAGAGAGAGATAAGCGACGTGAATGACCTGGTGACTGTGGACAGCTGCGATCAAGTCTCGGGCGGATTAGGAAGGAAGGGGAGTGAATTAGGGAGAGAAAGAGAGGGTTTCGGATGGGTGAGAGAGAGAGAACCTCTCGCATGGGGTCAAGTTGGAACAGAGAGAGAGAGAGAGAGAGAGAGAGAGAGAGAGAGAGAGAGAGAGAGAGAGAGAGTGCCGATCGCATTGGGTGCAGTTGGATAGCGCGGGATGGTTGGTCGGCGGACTGCACGCACGGTATGGGTGATCGGCGGGCTGCGGGAGGGGTTGTCTATGGACTGCTGGAGGGGTCATCGACGGACTGGGGATGCCGGATGGATGCGCGGGGCATGGGTAAGATGCAGGTCGGACGGGTGTGATGCAGGTGTGGTAAGATTCAACCGGAAATCTGAAATGATGGTCGGATGGTTGTGATGCAGTCGGACGGCTGTGATCTTTTGCATGGGTTTCATCATGAGAGATTGGGGTGGCTGTGATGCTCTGACTGGGTCCGCCCGACGAAGGAGATCCGAACTCGAGATCGAGAGAGAGAGAGAGAGAGAGAGAGAGAGCAAGAGAGAGAGATGGGAGGAGGGATGTTGTGGGGGAGAAAGAGAGAGAGAGAATGGTTTTAAAATCTGATAGCTGAAAGCTGTGATGCAGGTCGGACGGCTGTCATGCAGGTGTGATAAGATTCATCCTGAAATCTCAAATGTCGGTCGGACGGTTGTGATACAGTCAGACGGCTGTGATCTTTTGCATGGGTTTCGTCCATGAGAGTTCGGGGTGGCTGAGAGTTGGAGGACTACGGGAAAGTGGTCTCCGGACTGGGGAGAGAGAGAGAGATACCGAAGGGACGTGCGGGATGGGCGGTGTGCGGATTGCACGCACGGGATTGGTGGTCGGCGGACTGCGGGAGGGGTCGTTGGAGGACTGGGTGCGGGCGAGGTCGTCGACGGAATGGGGGACGCCGGAGGGACTCGTGGGAGGGGTCGCGGGATGGGTCATCGGAGGACTGGGGAAGTGGGAGTGCCGGATAGGTCGTCGAAGGAATGGAGATGTCGGAGGGACTCGCGGGAGTGGTGATCGGCAGCATGGGTGAGAGAGAGAGAGAGAAACAGGAGGAGGGATCTTACCGGGAGGGGATGGTTGGCTGGCCGGTCTGGACGCACCACGAAGAGAGAGAGAGAGAGAGAGAGAGAGAGAGAGAGAGGAGGGATGAGGTGGGGGAGAAAGAGAGAGAGAGAAAAAAGTTTTAAAATCTGAAGGATGAACGCTGTGATAACTGTCGGACGGCTGTGATGCAGGTGTGGAGAGAGATGGACGGTTAGGCTCAGGTTTAGAAAGAGAAGTTCGGAGAGGGGGGCGATTGGGTAGGAGAGAGAAGAGAGAGAGGGACGGTTAGTGCATGGGGTACGATGGGGAGACGGTTTAGAGAGAGAAGTTCGGAGAGGTCAGGGGGCGATCGGGTAGGAGAGAGAAGAGAGAGAGGGAGGGAGAGATGTTCGGTTCGATTCCGCGGATGAGAGAGAGACGGGAGGATGAGAGAGAGAGAGGTGCATGGGGTGCAATGGGGAGATCGTGCATGGGGTGAGAGAGAGAGAAGATCGGGGGGGGGGGGGGATCGGTTAGGAGAGAGAAGAGAGATGGATGGTTAGGATCATTTAGAGAGAGAAGTGATAGAGAGGGAGAGATGTTCGGTTGGAGAGAGAGACGGGAGGATGAGAGAGAGAGACGTGGGGTGAGAGAGAGAAGTTCGGCGGGGGGAGATCGGGTAGGAGAGAGAAGAGAGAGGGACGGTTAGGATCAGGTTTAGAGAGAGAGAGTCAGGTTTAGAGATAGAAGAGAGAGAGGGAGAGATGTTCGGTTGGAGAGAGAGACGGGAGGATGAGAGAGAGAGACGGGGAGAGTAACCGGGAAAAAAATATTCGGGATCTTTCTCTCTCTTCATGACTGATCTCGAAACCCAAGTTCCTTTTTCTTGAATTTTTGATTTAATTCTTTTTTAAAAAAAACTAACAGTTGTTCGTCCGGCTTACTATTATAGTATAGATTACTGTACATCGCACACTGTGGTGGGACCCATGATGGCATGACTCGGGTGCTGCTTCCTGGTCTCTATAACAGTATCTATCTTTTATTCTTTCACGAGAGGCGTCTCTGTCACTCAACCGCCCACTCTTTCACGTGGAATCGCTGCCCCGGCGGCTCCCTTTTCCGCTCTTTTTCTCGGCGGCTTGAGTCCAGCCAGAGACAAAAAAAGAAAGGAAAATTTTATTCATTCCCCCAAAAATCTGTAATTAGCCCCCATTTCCAACAAACTTGAACAGACCTTAATTTTTTTTTTCATACCCTCTTCCTGTCCCAAATATACCCTTACCCCTTACGCCCCACCATCAATACACCCCAGTTAAATGGCCCCCCAACTTGATTATACCCTTATCAAACACATACCCCCTTAAATATACCCTAATTATATACACTCTTGAATACACCCCACTTTTAAATAAACCCTATGTCGTTGGTTGGTACTTGAAGGCACATGTAGGGCTGCAACTAGGGCTGGCAATTTCGGACCTGACAGGACCCGACACGAAGTTAGCGGGTCTGGGTCAAGGCTAAACGGGTCGACACGATAGACCCGTTTAATAAACGGGTTGGGTCCGGGTTTAGGGCCTGGACACAGTAGACTCGGGAAGACCCGTTTAGTATTCAACGGGTCATGTCAGGTCGGGTTGGGTCGGGTCTACCAACAATCCGATACTATAATATATAATACCAGCGGGTCTTTCGGGTCAGATCGGGTCTAGTCGGATTGGGTCGGATCGGGTCAACTGAATAGATCCGGGTGGTAACGGGTCTTACCGAGTCTTATCATGTCTACCCGTTTATTAGCAAGTCGGGTACGGGTTTAGGATCTAGACACGATTAGTTAAACGGGTCGGGTTCGGGTCTAGGGGTTTTGGACATGACACGAAACTAGACACGACACAAACCCGACACGACCTGACACATTGCCACGGATGCCACCCCTAGCTGCAACTTGGGCAGGCCAACCCGAATCCACCCCGCACAACCCGGCCAACCCGACGGGTTGGGCTTGAGCTAAGTTTAAACAAACCTTGGGTTGGGTTGGGGATACAGAAGACGCTGAGTGCAGGGTTTGGGGTACAAAAAAAAAGGGCATTGTTGGCATTAAAGGATTGTTGAGAAAGTTATTGAGAAACGATAGGGAGCCGGGGGCTAATTACAGATTTTTGGGATATGAATAAAATTTTCCAAAAAAAAGGGTTATTTTAACTTTGCCCTCCAAATTTTGCCTTGAATTAGACTTTACCCTCTATGTTTTCATTAATTAGATTTTACCCTCAAAACTAACTGTTCCGTCAACTCATCATCAAGGGTGAGTTAAAGGAAAAGAAATAAGGGCAAATTATAAAAACCTCCCATGAACTATACATCTTATTTCATGTTGGTCTCTCAACTTTTTTTTTGAATAATTTGATCCCTGAATTATGCTTTGTATGTATTTAGCTCTCTCCGTTAACTTTTATTCTGAAAATATCCTTATCCTACTAAGCATAAATTAAATATTTTAAAATAATTTTGATTATTATTAGAAATTAATAAGGGTATTTTGAGATTAAAAGTTGCTGGAGGGGGCTAAATGTACACGGAGCAAAGTTTAGGGATCAAATTATTCAAAAAAAAAAAAAAATTTAGCGACCAATATGAAACGAGGTTTATAATGCAGGAGAGATTTTGTAATTTGCCCAAGAAATAAAGTTTTGAGGGGTGAGCCGACGGATCCGTTAGTTTTGGGGGGTAAAGTATGGGAGGCAAAGTCTAATTCAAGACATAATTTGGGGGGTAAACTCAAAATAACCCAAAAAAGAAAGAAAAATTATCCGTCCGCACCTGACCCGAACACGAGTTCCTCGAGGCCAGATGCCCGCATCACGAGGGGGGGCAGATCACGCTTTCGTCGCGAGGAGCACTAAGCCACGCGCTGGCACACCACGTGTCCGCCGTGAAGGGAGCAAAGCACACGTTGCGGGCGGAGGGGGGCGGAGGGGTAACCGGTGACGGCGGTGATCAGCTGTCAACGAATGACGCCACGTGACTACGGCGTGAACAGCGGGTGAGGGAGCAGCGGAGGAAAGGGGGCACGTGATAGGTGTGTGGGTGAGTGTACGAATAGAATTTAACGACTCCATCTGACCCGTCCATTTCGGATATTGAACTTGCAGACACTGGATTCGCTTGGTCGGCTCATAGAGACCCACCATATCTTGGGGAGATGATTTCGATTTGCTTTATTTTTCTTTTACTGATATTTGTTTGGGTATAAAAATACCCTAAAAAGGAATAATTTGGTCATATAATGGATTTATCTCTTTCTTTTTCATCAAGGATGTTGGCAAGTTACCGAATTATGTAAGTTTGTTTATCTCTAATTTTAAATTTTTTTCACGTTTGATTAATGGTGAGTTTCCCCGTAACGAAATTATACTTTTTTTGGCGTGAATAATTTGTGGTTCGATAAAACTTTTGTCATCGGAAGTACATGAAGATATGGAAGGAGAGCTTTAATAACTAGGGCAAATTATAAAAATAGGTTTTTTTCAAAATGGCCCCCAACTATGTCGTATTGCTAGGAATAAACACGATTGCTTTTTGTTTTACTTTTCTGACCATTTTTTTTTTGTTTTGGATTAAAGTACCCTCGAGACTTATAAATGACTTTACTTCCAATTTCAAAGGGATTTAACTCCGCTCCAGTGATGATTTGTCTCTCCTGTTACGAAGAGAGGGGGAGAAAGAATAGGATTGGGGAGAAAAGCTCCTTGTATTATCTCATTGATCTCACGTTTCATTACATAAGACTACCTCTCTTTATATAGAAAGAGTTCGCACACCATTATGTTATCACAACCGAGGTGGGACTAATAGAATACTAACACACTACATCTAATACCCCCCGTCAAACTGATGTAAGGTATAAACCGACATCAGTTTGCTTAATAAAAGAAAGGAGAAAGAAAAGAAGAAAAAAAATTACATCAAATAACCCTTCTTTTTTTTTTTTTCCTGTAAAGTAAAGATAGTGCCAGGGCGACCTGCAAGCAAGTCGTCCTGGAAACCCGATTGACCTGCAAGCAGGACAACCGGGGGAACCCGGCCAACCTATAAGCAGGTCAACCGGGGGAATTGGCAGATCACAAAGGATCGGAGCGAAGGAAGCCGACGGTGATGGAAGCCGGCAATAATGGAGGCCGAAAGGAGAGAGAGCGACTAAGAAAAGATGTAAATGTGTGAGACCTCATAAGAGACAAGCACCCGGCCGAAGCAAGTACTTGACACCTCTTAGAAGATCTCAATCATCACAGACAAAGAAGAAGGAGAAGATGAAGAGTCGTAGCTCTGATAGGGTCACATGACCAAGGAAAGGAAGAGGATCCGAAAGCCGGCGCAAGAATGACCGGAATGAGAGTGGATCCAAAAGCCGGCACAAGACAAGTGTGACCGGAACAAGAAGGATCCAAAAAGCCGGTACAAAACAAATGTGACCGGAACTAGAGAGGATCAAAAGCCGGCACAAGACAAGTGTGATCGGAACGAGAAAAGATCTAAAAGCCGGCACAAAATAAGTATAATCGGAACGAGAAAAGATCCAAAAGCCGGCACAAAACAAGTGTGACCGGAACGAGAGATAATCAAAAGGTGCAAGGCGGATCTGTAGGGCGCAGAGTGCAAAAAACACCAAGGTGCAAGGGCATAGAGCGAGGCGATGGGGCAGGCTAATCGACAAAGTGCATGAGCATAGGGTGCAAGGCGGGCTGACAAAGCTCAAGGTGCAGCGGACGGCGGGCGCGGGACGCTAAGATGGCCGGATCAAACGGCTTAGGGCTTTGGCAGCCAACAAGACCGATGGGCGCGGGCTGGAGCGGAAGGAGGAGCGGCAGCTCGAGCGTAGGGCCACAGAGACATCACAACAGATCAGAGCGCAAGGCAAAAAATGTGAAGAGCCGGTCATGTACGAAAGGGCCGGATCTGGTGCAAGGGCCATGCGGGGTCGGATCGAGTGCAAGATCGATAGACGCCGACTGGAGTAGAGGGAGGAGGTGTAGCTTGAGTGCAGGGTCGCAAATCGATGACCTCTTGAGGTGCACAAGCGGCCTTCAAGTGCTCGGGTTGAGTCAAGAACCAAAGGGCAAATAACCAAATGTGGCCTTCACGTGCTCAAGTGGGCCAAAGGGCAAATAACCAAAGGGCAGGTGGCCTTCACATGCTCAAGTGGGCCAAAGGGCAAATAACCAAAGGGCAGGTGGCCTTCACGTGCTTAGGTGGTCTTCTATGCTGGACGGCCAGATCGGAGCATGGTTGAGACGATGAGAGAGAGAGAGAGAGAGAGAGAGAGAGAGAGAGAGAGAGAGAGAGAGAGAGAGAGAGAAGCAGATAAGGAAAGAGATTATCGGATGAGAGAGAGAGAGAGGAGACAAGGAAAGAGAGAGAATGGAGGAGAGAAAGGAGAGAAGATCGGATCGGAGAGAGAGAAGTCCGGGAGAGGGCGAGAGAGTCGGAGACGGTCCTCGCAGCAGAGCAACGCCTGGACGATGAGGCGGCCGTCCTCGTCGCTGGTGGCGTCCATGGTGAGCTCGTCGGACTCCGTCGGGAGTGGGCTCTCCTCGGCGATCTCCGACGTCTGCCGCGAGAGAGACGATCGGAGGCCGGCTCAAGGGGGGTCGGAGACGAGCTCGACGGCGAGCGACAGATCCGACGGGCACGGCGGGGACGATCGATGCTAGATCGTGCCGGCGGGGACGATCGGTGCTGGATCCGGCAGACCCGGCCGGCGCGGCGCAGGGCAACGACAGGCCGGCGAACGGAGGTGCAAGGCCGGGCCGTCGAGGTCCGGATGCAGGCAGACGGCGACGAGGGGATGATCCGACTCCCCTCCCCCATGGGCTTCTTCACGCTCACAACGAGGGGAGGCCGGAGGTGTGGCACAAAGGCAGATCTGGGCGGCGCAAGGGCAATGACGGGCGCGGCACGGGAGAAAGAGTCAGAGTCGGAGTCGGAGTCGGCGAGGCAGATGGCCGACGCGGGGAGCAAATGGCCGGAGCGGGGAATGGCTCGGCGGCGGCCGGATCGGTCAGTGCGAGGCTGAGAACGCGACGGACGGGCGCCGCCGTACCGGGCCGAAGCAACAGCACAAGGCTGGAGGCAGATCCAGCGGTAGAGTGCGTCACGAACGACGGGTTGGGAGCAGCCAGAGGCGACGTCGGCGGCCGGATCTGGAGCGCAGGCGACAGTGACCTGATCGTACTAGATCGACTACATCGATCAGATAGTTAGGAGAGAGAGAGATGGGAAAAAATAATTTTTACTGTTCCCGGCCTCCTCGATGTCGTCGACGACGATCGAGGAGGCCGAGGCCGGAGAGGAGAGCGTCGAACACTAGGCCAAGAGGGTTGGCTCTGATACCATGTTACGAAGAGAGGGGGAGAGAGAATAGGATTGGGGAGAAAAGCTCCTTGTATTATCTCATTGATCTCACGTTTCATTACATAAGACTACCTCTCTTTATATAGAGAGAGTACGCACACCATTATGCTACCACAACCGAGGTGGGACTAATAGAATACTAACACACTACATCTAATATCTCCATTCGATCGCTGACGCTTTAGGAAGAGACACGTGGTGCATCCCATTTCAATGGCCATGATTGGGCCATGGGAATAATCCTAGAGGGATGCCGGTACCACGACCGATTGCAACCCACCACCGGCCACAGTAGACTGCGCCAGAGCATTTCACTACAGGACGTAGTAGAATGCGCCGAAGCATTTCTCTGCAGGTTGCCCACCGGCGCCACCCCGTTGACCACCACCCGTGGCGGTATTGACTTTATTTTATCTCTCACATGGGCGCTGAAGCCTATTTACTCTTCCATTCATCTCTCATTAGGGTGCCAACGTCCAGTCACTGTGGTGCCAGCGCCTATTCACTGGGGCCGGTGCCTATTCACTAGCACCGGTGCCCATTTTTATCTCTCATTTCTTCACTTTCTTTCATTGTTTTTATATTACATCCATCCAATCTTCCATTAAAAGCTATTAGTGGTATTGACTTCATTTTATTCTCGTCCTTAGATGATCTCGTAGAGGATTACCTGAGGATCGCAATGCCTCCAGAATCACTAAATTCTGATGAGAAATGAAGGCAATACACCATACCGAACTTGCCTCCGGCTCTTATTTTTATCTCTCATTTTTTCACTTTCCTCACTGGGGCGCTGGCACCCATTCACTGGGCACCGGCGCTCCTTCACTATGCCGCCGGCGCCCCTATACTGGGCGTCGACGCCCATTTACTGTGCACCGGCGCCCCTTCACTTGGCGCCCCTTCATTAGGCGCTGGCGCCAAGTGAAGGCTCACATTTTCATCGATCTCTCATTTCTTCACTTTCTTTCACTGTTTTTACATTACATCAATCCAATATTTCATTAAAAGCTACTAGTAGCGCCGGCATCCATTCACTAGCGCCCATTCATTGGCGCCGGCATCCATTCACTGTGGCGCCGATGCTCATTTTTATCTCTCATTTCTTCACTTTTTTTTACTATTTTTACATTATATCTATCCAATCTTCCATTAAAAGCTACTAATGGTACTGACTTTATTTTATCCTCGTCTTTATATGATCTATTAGAGGATCACCTGAGGATCGCAATGCCTTCATAATCACTAAATTTTGATGAAAAATAAAGACGGTATACCTTGCCGAACTTGCCTCCGGCTCTTATTTTCATCTCTCATTCTTACCGCCTACCAACGCTATCGGCCACCGTCCGCTCGCCGCCGGCTCGACGACAATGGCTCACTAAGTACTTTACGCTATGTAAGGGCGTCGGGGTAGAAAAATGATATCATCCCAACGATCTCCGGTGACGAGAGGCGATTTAAGTGAGAAAAAAATCAAACGAAAAAGATGAACAGACTTTTATCTATTTTGTTTTACTCTTTAAAGGTAAAATGGTTACAAAAATACGACAGCTGTTCGGAAGTGACCTCCCCTGAATTATACACCTTATTTCATATTGGTCCCTCAATTTTTTTTTTTTTTGAACAATTTAATTTCTGAACTATGCTCTGTCTACATTTAGCCACCTCCGTCCACTTTTTATATTATCATGAAAATACCCTTATCAAATTTTAAATTTTTTATAAGATTCAAAATTGTTTGAAAATAGTTAATTTATGCTATCTACGATATGGGTATTTTTGGAATAAAAATTGATTGAGGGGGCTAAATATAGATGGAGCATAGTCCAGGGATCAAATGGTTCAAAAAAAAAGGTTGAGGGACCAATATGAAATGAGGAGTATAGTTCAGGGGAGGTTGCTATAATTTGCCCTAATAAATATAAAAGTGAATCTTGTTCGTGTTCAGAATGAACACCACAGGGTGCTACTCGAAGATCTAAAAAGCCAACAACAATGAGTGATAATGAGTATGATGATCTAAAACTGAGGCAATTTTTTTTTTTTTAATTCAGAAGTTTTTCGCATGGAAGAACTTTCAAATTTGAGCAATTCTGGATTTCTAGCACGTCTTTTTCTAATTACAATATTTATGTAGGAGTAAATCACACTAACATTGCCTTAATCCCCAAGAAAGCGTGCACGAAACACTGGTGATTTTACGCCCATCAGTCTCTGCAATGTTACCTACAACATTATGGCTAAAATCATGGCAAGTCACATCAACCTTCTGCTCGCTAAATTTATCTCCCCGCGACATAATGGCTTCACTCAAGGTAAGAGTATTACTAATAATGTGGTGATTACTCAGTAGGTCCTTACTACCATGCAACATGCTACAGGTACTAGTGCTCTTATGACCGTTAAGCTCGATAAGGCCAAAGCTAGCTTATGATCAGATTGAATGGTGAGTCTTGATTCAAGTTCTTAAAAGCTTCAAATTTGCGGATACTTTCTGCGATTGGTTCTTTAGCTGTGTCTCTACTACTAGCTACTCGGTAGGGTGGAATAAGTCTATCGTCCTCTTCTGGAAGGACAACACGTATCAAATCCTCACTTGCATGTATCAATTCCTCCTTACTTTCTCACGGGTACGTTTTTGTTCCAACCTCTTTAAGCAAGTTGGAGCATCCCGCTCTCTCTCATTGGTCCATTCCAAGGATATGTTTGTCATTTCAGACTGTTTATCATAGTGAAATGACCAAAAGCTCTCGAGATAGACCAATGAGAGAGAGCATGATGCTCCAACCTCTTTAAGGAGGTTGGAACAAAATCGTTCTCCTTTCTCGCCACGACCCTTCTTCCTAAGGTTTGCACCATGAATGGTAGTATAAGAGACTTCTGGTAGAGCCATAATAAACAGGGCAAACATCTATATATTAAGGCCTGGCATCACTTTAATCTCCCCCAAAAACATTGGACGATTGGGCATTAGAGAATTTGCTAGCGTGAATAAGACCTTTCTTAGGATCAATCGGTATGGGGATCCTGATCACAAATTTCATTGGACTAAATCTAAGACTCGGGAGTTTTTCATCAGGTCGGCTTATCATCAAGCTCTCAAAATCAGCAATGAGCAATGATCGAGAGGTATCTCAATCCAATCCTTTAATTGGGTGTTCGGATCTCCTCCAGTCAGTTGGCCCTATAGTTATCAAATCGGACGTTTTTTTTGAGAAAAACACATATCGATCCAAAGTTGTAGCAAACAGGAAAAAAAAACTCATTTTTTTAAAAATAAAACGTCTGTACTCGTTTTATACACGTTTAAAACGGAAAAAACGTGTCGGATTTGGTCCGGGTTTAAATTGGGTTTGAGTTTTATTTTGTTCGTGCTTAATAAACGCATATGCTATATGTTTTGAATTTTTGATTACTTAATGTTGAAAAATGACATATATATATATATATATATATATATATATATATATATATATATATATATATATATATATATATATATATATATTTTGTATCATTTTTAAGATTTTTTTATATTTTTTTCAATGTTTTTATGTTTTTTTTCGTTTTCATCGTATTTTTCTGATATTTTTTCTTGCCGTTTTTTTTCGTTTTCCGACTTGGTAACTATGGTTGGCCCCAGTCAGTTGGCTCGCGCGCATCACAGCCGCACAATAGTAGGTGACCCTAAGTGAATCATACTCTAGCTGACTGCATGCGGCTGTGATACACGATGGATCCACCAGCCAGGGCAGACCGATCGGAGGAGATCCAAACTCTTTAATTGGAAGAGCCTATGGAGATTCAAACACATGCATAATTAATGCCTATAGTTCTTTTATTCGCTTGGAGGGCTATATAGAACTACTTACCGGTCTGAGCTCGCCTAACCCGCTTTACCGGCAAATGGGTGAACTTGTCCAATGTGTCATACTCAGACGGATGACCTTGTGCTCTTCTCTTTTACTACTGCATTTTTGCCCAAGCGGTAGTGCATGTACATGTGTTGTGGTTCCCATGGAAAGCCAAAAGTGATATAGTCTTCAACTTACACTAACCCTAGCTTAGCTAATATCTATGCTTAGATCCAAGCCAACTATTGTCGTTTGACTAACGAGGGTAAAGACAACAGATTGAGACGGGATAGCTCTTCTCTTCGCAGGTGGCCGTGTGCCCACCGTCAAGTTTTCTCAAGCTTAATGTGGATGCAGCAGTTGGTTAGGATGGTGTAGCCTTCAGTTTGGTGATCAGAAATGATCGATCGTGGAGATATCTTACATTGTGAAGGTAAAGTTGCTACCCTCTACTCCCCTTGGAGACAGAGACATTGACTATGAAAGAAGGGATCATCCTTCTTATTCGTTCTAAAGTGAACTTGGTAGTTCTAGTATGTGATAATCTCACAGTCACTACACTCCTGTTGGAGGAGGCCTTCGCCCCTCTATGGTGTATCCATAATGATATTATGGAGTGCAAGGGATTTATATATAAAGCTTTTTCTCTGCTATCAAATTAATTCAACATGTGCTGCCAGAAGCTAACCAGGTAGCACATCACCCGGCAGCCATTACTCTGGAGTTGAAGGTAGATTTATATCCTAGTTCCATTCCTATTGAATTAATTAGCTAAACTAGCAACTCAGGATTTGAATCCTTTTGTATCTGGGGAAGAGTCTTCCTCTAGTTATGATAAGGTATGTACGGATTTTTACTTTAGGTTCACTACCACATGAAAAACTATTTTTATTGGCATAATATATTCATCGGTAAAAATGGCTAACCGTCGATAAAAATGTTTACCGACGATCTTTATTTTTGTCACTAATCGTCGATAATAACCCTGTCAGCGAAAAATTTGCCGACAGTTAAAATATTTACGTCGGTAAAATAAATTTATACTAACGATAATTATTAAACATGTCAGTACAATATATGCAATTACAAAATCATCTATTTAAATTATTATACCGACACAACTTTTGTAATCCGTCGGTACAAATAATATTTATACTACGGTCAGTAATATATATATATATATATATATATATATATATATATATATATATATATATATATATATATATATATATATATATATATATATATATATATATATATATATATATATATATATATATATATATATATATATATATATATATATAAACCGTCAGTATAAATGAATATATACCAACGAACATTCCAATATTGACCGGTAAAAAGTCTCTTTCTTGTAATGGTTTGGGTCTGGGGCGCCACTAATAGATCCGTCATGGTGCTGATGGTGCCAAAAAATGTCACCGGCTCGTTGTCCACGTGGCAATAGCAAGAGAACACGACGAGACAAACATGAGTTCTCAGGGAGATCGTCCTCGTCTTTGGAAGCACTCTGTGTGACCTCAGAAGGCCACAGAAGAAGCCCCCCCCGGATGAGCTCGAGATTCAAGGCCAATCCCGATGTTTGGGTAAGCAGCATTGTGACCAAAATATGACTTTGAGTTCAAAGAACACTTTCAACGAAGCCGGCCTCCGCCCTCACGAGCAGCTCGCGCGCGATCAGCTCGTTCGTGGCTCGAATAGGGATTAGCTAGCAAGCGATCAGCTCGTACGTAGCTCGAATAGGGATTAGCTCGTAAGCGATCAGCTCGTACACGGAGAGATCATCTTTTGCTGATAGGTGTCACATACCGTAAGGTGTCTCACAGCTCACCGGACGTACGTCGCCCACTGCTATCTCACTCACGAAAGAGGTCGCCCCTGGTTAACGCCCGCAGCTCGCCCTGACCGCACGCGATCGGCTCGTGCGCAGAATAGGTCGCCCCTGGCTAACGCCCACAGCTCGCCCGGGAGCTCGCCCTGACCGTATGCGATCGGCTCGCACTCGGAAGAGGTCACCCCTGGCTAATGCCCACAACTCGCCCGGGAGCTCGCCCTGACCGCACACGATCGGCTTGCACGCGGAAGAGGTCGCCCCTGGCTAACGCCCGCAGCACGTTGGGAGCTCACCCTGACCGCACGCGATCGGCTCGCGCGTGAGGTCGCCCCTGGCATAGCTTAAAGAACCCCTCAGAAGATTCAATGCCCCCGGCCAGCTCACCCGGGAGCTCGCCCGATCACGTAACAACAAAGGAGTTCGCCTACTTGCCCACGGGGGTCGCCTACAGTAAGGCGGTAACAAATCGCCAGATATCACAACCCCCGTGGAACTACGTGGATGATTGCGAGCCATATTCGTCGCCCAAGGTCGGTCTAGAACACCCCAGACTAGAGCCTTCTAGAACATCCACCTGGTCTAGATCGCCACTGCCTGGCAAGCTAAATGACAAAGGCCATTAAATGGTCCCATGTGGGTTGGCATGTGAAGGTGTAGAAGGTGCAAGTTCTATAAAGATACGATCCCTGACTCCAAAGTACAAGTTCGAAACTCAGAAACCCAGACATTTTACTACTTATAAACCTGCTCCCTTTCGAACCATCACTGACTTGAGCGTCGGATGGTCTGCACTCCTCACGGAGCCAGCCGTTCTCACGTTTTACTTGCCTTGCAGGTCGGGTGGCCCCAGCGAAAATTTCCCCCAACAGTTGCTGTAAAAAGAATACAATGGTATGGAAGAAGAATCAACTTCACATGATCCACATAAGTGAGTTCGAGTATGCCAAATATGTTTTACAACATCTTGTCTTCTTTTGGGGGGGGGGGGCACCACTAGAGCGAGAGAATTGCTCCGCTTTTTTAAATAACCCCACAAGTTGCAAGACTCGCCACTAAGGAGAGAGGAAGACCAATCACTACAAAGCAAGAGTAATGCTATTTGAACAAACCGAGGGACAACTCAGCAGGTTGTACAAGCCCACATGAGGTAGAGCATTGGCATCTCCTCATTGGCAGGACTATAGGCCATCGGAACCCTAGTGGCTTGGATGCCACATGCGTAGGTGGTGGCCGGCAGCGGCGGATACATGGCCTATAAAACGACAGGGGGTGACTGGCAAGACGATGACGGCCGGAGGTGGTGGCACCCCCTTAGGGTTCATCGTTACCCATAAATAAGAAGATGCCAGCGCTCCATTCACATGTTTTCGTAGTGCCGCCCGCCGCCGGGTTGTTGCCAATTAGCCATTACTCCATATATGTCATATACCGACTGAGCTATCAGTCATCTATTGCCGATCTAAGAATTTGGATTTGGGAAAGCTTGCATGCGTTGGATCGATTTCTTTGCATTCTATATATCCAAAGTCCGCAATACCTCAGACTTTGGTTGTACCGTTGTCCCTTCCGACATGACAGCACATCGTCTCCCCACTTTCGAGAGCGCCGACACCACGTCGTCGTGTGGCCATCCTGGACGAAGGTGCTCAACACCCCGACGCCTCCCTCTTTCAAGGTCGAGTGGGGCTTGAGAAAGGACCCGGTGCGTCTGTCGCTTCCGGAGTCTCCGCAGGCGGGTGCTGCTGATCGTTGCGCCATCCATCTCGCATGCCCCATGGTGCGAGGTGGCGTCGAGTCAGGACAAACAGAAAACGTGAAACAGACTCAGAGACAGGGTGAGAGAGAGAGAGAGAGAGAGAGAGAGCACTTGAATACTTGGATCCCACAGTGAGAGAGATAGAGAGAGAGACTTGAATACTTGGATGTAGAGAGAGAGAGAGAGAGAGAGAGAGAGAGAGAGAGAGAGAGAGAGAGAGAGAGGACTTGAATACTTGGATCCCACAGTGAGGGAGGGGCTTGACGGGCTGTGGGCCAGTAGGCATGGCCGAGCACAGTGTTTTGAAAACTGGACCGGATGGTTAAATCGGTTTCGACCGGAACCAGAACATGTTTCGATTCGGTTTTTGAATAAACCGGTTTATATGTTAACCTAGGAATCAAACCTTGCCATAGGAGAATTTAGTAAATATCTATTTAAAAATATATATTTTCTTGCGGTTCAAACGGTTGAACCACCGGTTTGAACCGATTTGGACCTAGCCGGATGCCTTTTCGGTTCGCCTTCCGGTCTGGTTTTGAAAACACTACGGGCCCTTCACATGCTTCGGTTTTGCTTACGGCTGTCGGATGAGGAAGGCGGGCTGGCAATGGGTCAAGTCGAGTTTGTGCTCTATCATGTCCAAAACCCAATAACCCGGACCCAATCCGTTTAACTAATCATGTCTAGATCCTAAATCCGTATCCGACCCGTTTATAATTGGATAGACCCGCTAAAATCCGACAAGACCCGTTTAAATATTTATTCTTTATTTTTTTTTAATTTTATATTTTGTTGCAACTCTTCGTCAAGGGTATCCTGATCACAGCCGTCCGTTGAACCCATCGCAGATTGTGATTGGATGCTGCGTAGTCCCGACCCGACATTTCCCATTAATTTTTAAATGGGTTTTAAACAGATCAAACATGTCAAAGATAAATTCCAAACCCGACCTGTTTAATAAACGGGTTAGTTATATCGACCCCTTCACAACCCGAACCCATTTAATCCAGACTCGGACATGCTAATTTTGTGTCGGGTCGTGTCGAGTCTGCCGTGTCGGATCCAAAATTGTCAGCGAAAGCTCGTCTCCTTATCAAGCGCGAGGCACGATGGTATTGGACCGCACTGCGAATAGTAAACTCGGCTGCCACACGGGGAGGTGGCGTGCAGGGATTGGTGAAGGGAGTGGGGTCTACGATTTAAAAAAAGGTTAAAAAATTCTGACAGGCTTTTTACGGTTCTGTAATGCTATTTGAACATAGTGAGGGACAACCCAGTGGGACTTCACATGAAGTGGAGCGCTGTCTTCTCCTGATTGGCAGGGCTATCGGCCATGGGATGAACCCTAAAGGGGATGCCACGTGCACGGGTGGAGGATGCAGACGATCGATTGGTTGGCCAGATGGTGGGCGGCAGCTGTCGACAAGTACTAGTGATGGCTGGACCACCACCTCCGGTGGTAGGTGATGGCGGCAGATGGTGGCTGACAAGATGGCGGCAACGAGTGTGGTGGCCGATGATGATCGGCAGACCACTGGGTGGCGGGGTTGTTGACTGTGGCTGGTGGGGGTGACCGACGGGGCTGCGGCGGCGAAGGCCGATGGTGGCATCCCCATACCATGGCCCATATGTCCCTCAATTTGTTCAAATAGCATCTCTACCGTTTTACTTTCACTTCATGAGGCACAGGAAAAAAAAAATCCTAAATACCACCACATGTCTTTATTTAAGCCAAATGATACAACTTATTAGGATGGGTCAGGATCGGATGACTCAGCAAATTTTGACCCAGCAAATAACCCAGCACCCTTTGATGCACCTAGAGGTTTTAGAATGAGCTGATTTTTTATAGGCATGTTGTCTATGGTATGTTGATCATCCTCACAAAAAACCAGCCTATTCTAAAACCTCTAGGTGCATCAATGCGCTATTCAATCAACGGTTAAAATTGACAGTCGAAAACCGTTGATTTGAAGAGCGCATTTGATGAACCTAGAGGTTTTAGAATGAGCTGATTTTTTGTGAGAATAATAAACATACCATAGACAACATGTCTACAAAAGTTCAGCCCATTCTAAAACCTCTAGATGCATCAAAGGGTGCTGGGTTATTGCTTGGTCAGCCGATCCCGACCCAATTAGGATAGTAGCTAAAGTTTCTCTCGAATGACACGTATATACGGCAAGGTGCTAACCAACAAGAATATCCATTCGTTTTCAGTAACATGATCCATTTATCTTTAGCATGAGTATCCATTCACCGATTAACACTATACATGTAGCGGTTGCTATAGTGATTTCATTGTAGCTACTATAGCGAAAACACTATAGAAAGAGCATACATTCGTCTCCAGAAAGAGTATCCATTCATCATCAACAATAGTATCTATTCGGCGTACGGGACTGTACATGTTGTGGTCACTATAGCGACTTCACTTTAACAAGAGTATTCATTCGTCTCCAGAAAGAGTATTCATTCGATTAATTGATATTCTTGCTACAGTGAAATCATTATAGCAACAATCAATTTGCTTAATTGATACTCTTACATAATAAAAAAGAGACGCTTGCTAATTAAAACGATTTCACTATAGCAAATACAGTGAAATCACTGTAGCAGCTATAGTAAAATCATTGTAGCAACCGCTAAGTGCACAGTGTTAACCAACGAATGGATACTCTTACTGGAGATGAATGGATACTCTTTCTGTAGCACGTGAGGGGGTTAATAAGGACGAGGGACTTGCTGTAGTACGCAATGTTCGGGAGGGACTTGGTGCAATATTGAAACATTTCATGTCTTTTTAGCTTATATAGCATCTTCTAAAAGAACTTTAGACTAAGACTCCCAAAAAATATTTTTTTTTAAAAAAATCACCCAATTCATAAGAGCATCTCCAACGTCATCCGAACTAGGACCTCCTAAGCACTGTGGGGCCCATTTTGGCAGCCACCTTATCAAAATATCCTAGCTGAGAGAAGGTCCCCTCCAACGGCCTTCGAACTAGTATATCCTAACCAATTTACACCAAATCCCTCCATATTTGTAACTTATCTAAACCCTCCAAATTTACATCAAACTGGTAAAAAATAAACATTGGATGGTACGTGCATCGTTGGACATATAAAAGATTATTTGTAAAAAAAAATGAGGGGTTTTGTGTAAAAAAATATATTAATTAATTCGTTTGGAGGCTCCGAAGGACATCTGTTGTATGTGGAGCAATTCGGAGGCTCCGAGCAAACATACCCATGTGGGACGTCACGTCAGTCTTCAGAGCATCAAACGGAGTCGGTTGGTGCGCCATCAGTCCGCTCGGAGAGCCACGTCCTCCTACAGAGCTCTCTTCGGAGGCCGTTGGAGATGCTCTAAGAAATTTTTTTATTCTATACCACGGGACCCACTCACTTCATGCGGCACACCTCCTCTCCCATGTGTTATTCGTGAGTCCACCTATTCACATCCATGGAATTAGTGATGGTATCCAAATCTTTGTTAACCCCCCAACCGATTTTGGTATGTTATTCTTGGCAACCATAGTAATCCCAATTACAACTAACCCCCTAGGGCTGTAACTTTGGTGGGTTGGGTCAGGGTGGGGATCAACCCAAGTCCAGCCCTAATACTAGAACCCTCGATCAAACCAGACCCAACCCCCAACCCGAGATGCCCATCCCAAACCCAACCCAAGCAAAAATTTCCACGTTCGGATTCCACTCGGGTTAGCCCAAGCTGGTAAGGACTGGTCGGGTTGGGCGGATTTGATTATATTTATTTTCAAACATTGTTTAAAATTTTGATATCTGAATTGAAAAATATGAAAAGAACTTATATTTGCTAACACCACCATACAACTTTTTTGCATTTCTATCCATGCAATTTACTAGATCATGAGATAATATCTACTTTATAAGCAAGAAGCAAATAAATAATATAAGACTGGGTGAAAACGGATGGCTATATATGATTGTGACCCCTCAACATATGAGCACTCGAGATGGTTCTGATTGTTACCTTTATATCACAGACTTACAGATGTACATGAGTATTCGGGTTTGGGTTGGGTAGGGTTGCCCAACCCCTCAACCCAAGCCCGATCCGAATTCAACTCGGGTTATAATTTTTCAACCCTAGCCCAACACATTCTTCAAATACAGCAACTCAAACCCACCCATAACTCGGGTTCGGTCCAACTTGCCCAAGTTGCATCCCTACACCCAACTATGAACCCTCTACATCATTGTCATAGTCCAACCGCCCACCCTCCGTCTCCGCGGCTGTCCCCGTCCCCCCCTTTCCTCCTCCTCCCCCTCCTCCTCTTCCTCCTCCTCCTCCCACCTCCTTCCTCCTCCTCCGACATCCTTCCTCCTCCATCTTCCCTGTGCCGGAACCCAAGCCGCTAGCCCGCCTCTCCCTTTTCTCCTTCTTCCTAGCCTCCTCCTTCCTCTCCCTTCCTCCATCTTGTGACGACTAAGATCTAATAGCTAATAGCCATTAGGTAAGACTCTTGAGGCTGTGATGCCAAGATGGATGAGGTGAGTTAAGGTATCGAAGGCCATGAGTTAGTCTCATATCACCTGAAAAAAAGAAGATTCTGGTCTACTTATATAATATTTTTTCCTCCCAAACATAACAGGTGAGTTTTAAAACTAGTACTAGGTTGGGTGTGTTGGAAATAAATCCATGGTAGAGGCCCACAGCGGAAGCAAAGAGAAGGTCCGAAGACCGGAAGCGGTGTGCGTTAAATATCAAAATTTTCATCGAAACGATCTACATATACGTGTATGAATCTAGCATGGCAACTACTCGAACCCCTAACGACGATCTAACGCGAAAGAACAATCTCGCATGTATGCATGTTTTATCTATGTTAGATCTACATGTTAGAGATCATACCTGCGTGCGGATTCTTTCACCGCGACAAGTTTCTTCTTTGTCGATGGAGACGGGCTCGGATCTGCTCGATATAGCTTCGGTGCGACGGCCATAACTTTCTGCTTTGAACTCAGATTGGGCTGAAATTTGGACTGCAGGTAGCCAACGTCGAGACACAACTTTTAAAACAAGGTTCGCCTTGTTTGGAATTCTATAGCTCCCAGAATCGTAAAAATAATGCTGATTTTCTGTGCAAATTCTGAACAGCAAAAGGTTACGGGAGATGCCTTCTAGTTCACCCGATCTCACACGATGCACGGCACCTCGTCGATGGATCTCTGTATGCCTCCATACAACGAGCCTTCTCCTTCTACGAAACACTACGCGATGAAGATGAGTCGCCATCCAATGGCGCAAACGAGGAAGAGAGAGACGAGAGAGGAGAAGAGAGAAGAGGAGAGGGGGCGGCTAGGGTTTTCCCATGCTTGGGCCGGCCCCCTATGGCTTGCATTATGCATTGGCCGGCCCCCCTTCTCCCCTATCCCTTATATAGGGCCGGCCCTAGGCTTATGGATAAGCCTAGTGCGGATAGGATTGACTGATTCAAACCTCTCCGTATATATCTCTTCTTTTATCTCTATCTTTTCTTTGTTTTTGAAAACGGTCAAAACCAGGCCGTTTTCTGCGCCTCATGACCGGCCCTTTCATCGGAGGCAACAACCTCCTGAAACCAATAGGGCCGGCCTTGACCAGTCTCTCAACACTTAGGGCCGGCCCCCCTAGTACATAGTGACACATGGTATGACCAAAATGCCCTTATGTCACTAGTTGGCCGTTCCTCGTGTACGAGACTTTTTAAGGCATACATAAGTGAAGTGCACCAGTGATTTCACTATTCTCTGAGGTTCCCGTAGGGAGCCCCTAGTGAAGCCAACTAGTCAACTCGCAACATGTCCCGGTGCATCGCACCCATATGGCAAAGTCCACTTATGACAAGGAATTGCTACATGCGTCTCTGCACTAACCTAGGGTTTCCCCTTAGTGCACACACGTAGCTATGCATCTACCGTGCACTAGTACGAAGCACTCACGGAGCGTAGGCTTGGACTTCTCGCTTCCTCTAACTACGTTCTGTGTTTCGAGGAGATAGTATAAGAACCGTACATAATGTCGATAAGGTGGAACTTTCAGGGACCAGGGTTCATGGCTTCCAACTTAGACTCGATCGATACACTACCCGAGTGTGCCATCAATCCTCTGAGTCCGAGTTAACCTGCGTAGCCACCCAGAGTGTGATGCAGGCTGTACTCCAATTCCCCCGGACTTACTATGTTCTCCCTCATACCCCTGCTCTCCGCTTAGTATGGTAAACTCACTGTCCCTCCAACTGGTGCCATGACGCAACTCGAGCGGTGGAGAATACCGTCAGACTCGAGTGCTCATATGACTCGGTTCCTTCCAGGTTGACCACATACATCGTACCTCCGATTACTCTGCCAAGTAATCGGATCCGTCACCAGTCCAACTGATGACCACCTGGCCAGGGTTTAATACGATGTAGGTCAGACCAAGGAACGCACCTCCCGTTAGGGGTGTGGATAGCCTGCAGGAGTGACATGCTGATGCAACGCCAGCCGGGTAACCTAGTACACCGTGGTTTTGGATCACTGCATCCGGATCCTCACACTTTGGTGCGCCAAAGCACCACACAACTGGTAGTCCACCAGACATGGTTCCTCAGGGTTTAGGACCGTTTTACCTTAAGCAGAAACACGGTTTAGTGCACCGGTGTCTGCTCACCGATCTATGCACTGTGTTGGTTCCGTTCGGCCACAAACACTGTGCCTGGTAATGACCGTGGTGGAGACACCCACGCTCTGTCATCCCAACATCTTATCCTGATAGGGCGACCAACCCTAATCAGAACTGCGAACTTATTTAGGTTACATGGGACCAGTCCCTTGAGTCTCCCACTCAAGTGGATTACCATGTAGCCATGACTCTCTGTTGTGTAATTAGAACACGTACTAAGGTACGTACCAAGATGCAATCTTATACTATCAACCATACATAACTAAACTATAGGTTTTTACGAGCTGTAGACCTCACCAATTCTAACAGGGTGACCTACTGGGAAGTCCTCGTGCTAGTATGGGAAAAGCGGACAGTTTCTTGTGTATTTTGGATGGACATTACAAAATAGTATCAGAGCCGGTTCTCCTCGTGATGGGGGGTCTAACCCTACACGTGGAAGTGTAACCCTTAAGAGGGGTGGATTATGACGACCAAGATCCAATAACCAATAGCCAATACTCATGAGACTGTGATGCTAAGATGGATAAGGTGAGGTGAGGTGTGGTGTCCAGGTCACGAGTTAGCACCACATCGCTTGGAGAGGAGGGGATCCTGTGCTACTTATATAATTTCTCTTCCCATACATAGAAGAAGTGTTTTAAAACCATACACCGCTACGGATCTTGTAAGAACTCCATAGTTAAGCGTACCCGGGAGAGAGTAATACTAGGATGGGTGATCTCTTAGGAAGTCCTCGTGCGAGTACGAGCAAAGCGGACAATATTTTGTGTGTTTGGGACGGATGTTACACATCTTCCCTATGTTGGAATCCTAAACCGTTGACCCTCCTCCAGCTTCTCATCGGTACTCCTCCTCCTCCTCACTCCTTCATCCTCTATCTTCCTTATACCTAAACTCCTATCGCTAGCCGATGGAAGCCTACCGACATTGTGTCAATGTCGGTGGGGTATTTACTGACATCCCCATAATTATGTCGATATGTTCCCACCGGGGCAGCTTCGGCGGGCAGTCACTGACACAATGTTGTTGAGCTACCACCAACATCGTCCAACGAGTAGGGTTCATGCATGGGAAAGATGGAGAAAGAAGGAGGAGAAGGAAGAAAGAAGTGGGAGGAGGGCCAATGGCTTAGGATGCCAGTGCGAGGAAGATTGAGGAAGAAGGAGAAGCAAGAAAAAGGAAAGAGAAGGAATGAGGAAGAAAGAAGGAGGAAGGAGGCGAGCAACAAAGGGTGTCGTTGGAAAAGGAGTAGGTGGAGGAGGCTAGGGTGGGGGTTGAGGCTGAGGGCATTGGGGGCGGCATCAATGGCGACCGACTGGAGGTTGGGGATAAGGGTTATTAGGGAATAAAATTTTTTAACTTTTTTGTGTGCCAACATTGATTCCATGGGTGAAAATAGACGGACTCATTGTTTGCATGATGGAAGTAGTGAACTATGGCTCCAATTGTTGGGCTTTTGGCTTGCATAAGCCAAGTACTCGAGACAGGATTGTGCACATGACTTTTCGGATCGTGCGCACAACTTTCAGATCATGCGAACAATGAATCAGTATCAAAGTTGGATGAGTAAATCCTGGAGATATCATGCGAACGACCTGGGTCCTGACAGCACGGGTTAGATGCTGGACGGGATTATTTTGTTAAAAATTAAAGCCATACGATTTTCCTATTATAAAAGGGGATGGTTGGTCTTTAGGGTTAGAATGAGCGGTGTTGTTGCAGACTTGCAGTCGTCATAAGAAGAGATAGAACTTGTGAGAGAGAAGAAAGTGAGAGAATGAGAGAAGAATAGGAAGGAAGAAAGAATGTACTGTGTGTGGAACAGGTTCCTCGACGGGTCTACTTCGACGGCTTCAACTCTCTGCAGTGTTCGGTATTCTCCTGTGTTTCTCCCGTGTGTGATTGTT
This sequence comes from Chamaelirium japonicum, assembly GCA_947650365.1. NCBI lineage: Eukaryota > Viridiplantae > Streptophyta > Magnoliopsida > Liliales > Melanthiaceae > Chamaelirium > Chamaelirium japonicum. Next base: position 59,586,356 of record OX393556.1, read on the forward strand.
CGGGGGCTCGACAAACGGTGTCGCAACACCTGGTTTTTGTAATATCTTGATAGTAAAATCATATTCTTTGATTGACGACATACTTTTCTTGTTGTGCTTGTGTGGTTATCTTTCCTGATGTGTGATTTTAGGATTCTTGACCTTAATTCCTTGCTGCATTACTTCCGCGAATGACCCAGTGTTCAGATTTAGAGCATCGGAGCCTTCAGATCCCAAAGTCGGGCACGTGGTGGCATTGACTGCAGAATCTCAAATGACAGCTAACTAGGACTGCAAATGGGCTCGAGACAACCTGATGCCTATTAGGCTGGGCCATGTATGGACAAAATTATTTTGGCTTTAGGTTAGGTTGGATCAAGCTTTCACACAAAGTAATTTGGATCGGCTATGGAAAACCCTGATCCGACCCAAAGCCAAACCAGTAGCCTGAGTTATCTTTTTTTTTTTTTCTATATATAATAAATATGTTTTTTTATTTATCTATAATGTTTTTAAATCCGGACCGTTGATCGAATCGTAAACAATTAACCATCGGATCAACCGTGGTTAAACCTTGATGATATCATCATGACATCATAAATATAATATATTTAAAATTAGATTAGACAATACGTCCGGCACTCAGAAGTCAGAACCGAAGTTGCAAAGTTGCATACACCATGTGAAAACGTTTTAGTGAAAAGACTTTCAATTCAAAAGATCCGACTCAAAGTCAGAACAGAACTTGGAGCAGAAGAAGACTTTTGACTCAGAGACTTTCGAGTCACTCGATACCTCACGATCGAATGATCAAGGGTCAATACCTCACGTGAGATCTGGCTACATGACTTTCGATCACTAGAGTCTCATGACCACTACTGAGATAAGACGTCGAGACAGGTCACGGGAGTCGGGACCGATTATGTGTAACGTACGGTTACAGGCCATATATTACGGTCGACTGTTTCGGATATTTTTTATTCGATCTCGATTATGTTTATATATAAACCCCTTAAATCATCCAATATTTATATATCGACTCCTTCCATTAATTGACATCCAAAATAAAGAAATATTTTTACTCAGCTGTTATTTTATTAATCTAAAGAGAAAATAATCGATTTATCCATAATTTTAATTACTTAAATTAACATATCTTTATTGGACATAAATCTAATCCAAAACAAACACAAACATAACCTGAATCTAACTTGAACCTAATCCGAAGAAATCACATTAGAGGGGCATTTACAAAGTTTGGATAAAATGTTAAGGATGAAATCAAAAATATTCTCAGGGTTCAATATGTAATATTTGAATGAATAGAGGGTTCCAGAAGTTAATATAACTTTGATAGGATTTATATGTAAATAAAGAATATATAGAGGTTGATTTGTAAAAAGTCCATTTTTTATTCGACCCTGGTTATGTTCAGCCGTTCACGGGTCATCCGGGTCACCGGTTTTGAGCCCGGGTCGGACAGTCCGGCAGGTTTTAACCGGTTTAGTCCAAACTTTGGTTTTTATATGACATCCTGATCGGAAAGACAACCGGTTCAGGTTCAATCACCCGGTCCGGTCTGGTTTTACTAACATTACATATCTACTTTATTAACATCAGCTTAAGTAGCATTCTTTAACGTATATCATTGAATAATACTAAGTTAATCATGATTTTCTAACTGATCCAGAGAAAAATGAAGATTTAGGGGGTATATCGTGCTGAAAATCTGGGTTTAAGTCAAGTCGGGTCTGGACTCAGGCTATATACTAAAGTTTGGGTTGGGCTAGGCGAAGCCCGAAATAATTTGGGAGGGAACTTGGTTGGGCCATACACTCTCACGTTCGGGCCTAGTCCGGGCTTGAAACCCCATGGCTCATGCCGCTCGTTGAGGCACCGACGTATGCAAATGCAATCATCGTTGGACAACTAAATTGAGGTGCCAACAGTCACAGGTGTAGAGGTAGGCCTGTCAATCGGGATGGGTAGGGTCGGTCAAGGTCTGTCCAAACCCGGCCCGAACTCTAGGTGGCCCGCCGAAGTCCAAATTCGGTCCAAAGTTTTAGCATCATGTTCAGCCCATTTTTCATCTTAGATTTCGGGCTGAATTTAGGCCAGCTCGAATAAAAACATTGTGACAGAAAAAACTTATGAAAAAATGGCATTCACTATGCTCCTACACTTTATAAGTAACAATACATCTCATCATTTTACTAAAACCTAGCATCTTTGTATGGCAACGTATCTAAAATCGTAGGCATACATAGAGCAACAAAAGCTATAAAATTTTAAATAATAGCAACTCTCACTAAAAACCAGCTTGTGCATAATTTTATCTCCTAAGTAAAATATATCAAGATGGGATGCTTCAATAAACTATTACACCATGACAATTTCGGGTTCGGGCCTAAATGTTGGGATTAATATGTTCTACATGTCAATTCCAGCAATGAAGACACTTGATTATGATCACATCACTGACACTCACACGCCATGGTACATGAGATGCATAAATTCACTAGTCCACATTAGTGTAGTCGATGCGACTTAGGTATGTGGATGAGATACGCGTACAGAAGAAGTGAGTCACCATACATACTCATGTAGGTTCGCATTCGATTACTAGATTGGACACCTACCTTATAAGACTGTAACACACTAACATTCTCCTAGGAGAGATGATCTATTTCGACCATCGGTATGAGATACCAAGTCATGTAGTGTTGATGTAACCGGAATGCATCGAATAAAATCAAAAGAAAAAATCGGTCTAAACAACTGTTACTCAAGACCATAAGACCTCTACGGCTAGTTAACTAGAACCATAATCCTAGGATGTGTTGTGAAATGGATCATACGAATCAATTAGAATGGATCGTAAGCATGAATTAGAATGGATCGTGTGAATGAATTAGAAAGGATCGTACGAATTAATTAGAATGGGTTGTAAGAATGAATTAGAATGGATATATTCGTGCGAATGAATTAGAATGGATCATACGAATAAATTAGAATGGCTACATTCGTTCGTACGAATGAATTAGAATGGATCATACAAATGAAATAGAATGGATCATATGAATGAATTAGAATAGATACATTCGAGCGAATAAATTAGAATAGATCGTATATTAGAATTAGATTGGATCATACGAATGAATTAAAATGGTTCTACGAATGAATTAGAATGGCTCGTACGAATGAATTAGAATGGATCGTACGAATGAATTAGAATGGCTACATTCGTAAAATGAATTAGAATGGCTACAATTGTACGAATGAATTAGAATAACGAATTAAAATGAATTAGAATATTCTAATTCATTCGTACGATCCATTCTAATTCTTTTGTACGATCTATTCTAATTTATTTATAAGATCCATTCTAATTCATTTGTACGATCCATTCTAATTCGCACGAATGCATCCACACACGATCCATTCTAATTCATTCGCACGAATGTATCCATTCATTCTAATTCATTCATACGATCTATTCTAATTCATTCGTACGATCCATTCTAATTCATTCGTTCAATCCATTCAAATTCATTCGTACGATCCATTCTAATTCATTCACACGATCCATTTCCATTCTAATTCATCTGTACGATCCATTTTAACTCATTCGCACGAATGTATCTATCCTAATTCATTCGTACGACAATTCTAATTCATTCGTACGATCCACTCTAATTCATTCGTATAATTCATTCTAATTCATTCGCACAAATGTATCCATTCTAATTCATTTGTACTATCCATTCTAATTCATTCGTACGATCCATTCTAATTCATTTGTTTCGAATGTTTCAATTCTAATTCATTCGTAAGATCCATTCTAATTCATTCGCACGAATGTATCCATTCTAATTCATTCGTACAATCCATTCTAATTCATTCGTGCGAATGAATTATAATGGATCATACGAATGAATTAGAATGGATCGTACGAATGAATTAGAATGGATTCGTACGAAAGAATTAGAATGGATCGCACTAATGAATTAGAATGGATACATTCGTGTGATTGAATTAGAATGGATAGTATGAATGAATTAGAATGGATCATACGAACGAATTAGAATAGATACATTCGTGCGAATAAATTAGAATGGATCGTACGAATGAATTAGAATGGATCGTAGGATTGAATTAGAATGGATCGTATGAATGAATTAGAATCGATACATTCGTGCGAATGAATTTGAATGGGTCGTACAAATTAATTAGAATGGATCGTACGAATGAATTAGAATGGATCGTACGAATGAATTAGAATGGATACATTCGTGCGAATGAATTAGAATGGACTGTATGAATGAATTAGAATGGATTGTACAAATGAATTAGAATGGCTACATTCGATCGTACGAATAAATTAGAATGGATACATTCATGTGAATGAATTTGAATGGATCGTACGAATGAATTAGAATGGATACATTCGAATGAATTAGAATGAATACATTCGTACGAATGAATTAGAATGGATCGTGCGAATGAATTAGAATGGATCGTACGAATGAATTAAAACGGATCGTACGAATGAATTAGAATAGAAACATTCGTGCAAATAAATTAAAATGGATCGTACGAATGAATTTGAATGGAATGAATGAATTAGAATGGATCGTACGAATGAAATAGAATAGATACATTCGTGTGAATGAATTTAAATTGATCGTACAAATGAATTTGAATGGATTGTATGAATGAATTAGAATGGATCCATTCTAATTCATTTGCACGAATGTATCCATTCTAATTCATTCGTACGATCCATTCTATCATACGCTCCATTCTAATTCATTCATATGATCCATTCTAATTCATTTATACGATCCGTTCTAATTCATTCGTATGAATGTATCCATTGTAATTCATTCGTACGATCCATTCTAATTCATTCGTACGATCTATTCTAATTCATTCAAATATATCCATTCTAATTCATTCGTACGATCCATTCTAATTCATTCATACGATCCATTCTAATTCATTCGTATGATCCATTCAAATTCATTCGCACGAATGTATCCATTCTAATTCATTCGTACGATCCATTCTAATTCATTCGTCTGATCCATTCTAATTCATTCGTACGATGCATTCTAATTCATTCGCACGATCCATTCTAATTCATTCGTATGATCCATTCTAATTTATTCGTACGATCCATTCTAATTCATTCGCACGAATGTCTCCATTCTAATTCATTAGTACGATCCATTCTAATTCATTCGTACGATTCATTCTACTTCGTTCGTACGATCCATTCTAATTCATTCGTACGATCCATTCTAATTCATTCATAGCAGCTATTCTAATTTATTTGTACGAACTATTCTAATTCATTCGTACGAACCATTCTTATTCATTTGTACGATCCATTCCAATTCATTTGTATGATCCATTCTAATTCATTCCTATGATCCATTCTAATTCATTCGCACGAATGTATCCATTCTAATTCATTCGAACGATTTATTCAAATTCATTCGTACGATCCATTGTAATTCAGTTACACAAATGTATCCATTCTAATTCTTTCGTACGATCCATTCTAATTAATTTGTACGACCCATTCTAATTTATTCATATGATCCATTCTAATTTATTTATACGATCCATTATAATTCATTCGTACGATCCATTCTAATTCATTCGTATGAATGTATCGATTCTAATTCATTCGTACGATCCATACTAATTCATTCGTATGATCCATTCTAATTCATTCAAACGAATGTATCCATTCTAATACATTTGTATGATCCATTCTAATTCATTCGTAAGATCCATTCTAATTCATTCGTACGATCCATTCTAAATTCATTCGTACGATCCATTCTAATTCATTCGTACGAATGTATCCATTCTAATTCATTCGTACGATCAATTCTAATTTATTCGTATGATCCATTCTAATTCATTCGCACAAATGTATCCATTCTAATTCATTTGTACGATACATTCTAATTCATTTGTACGAACCATTCTAATTCATTCGTATGATCCATTCTAATACACTCGTATGAATGTATCCATTCTAATTCATTCGTACGATCCATTCTAATTCATTCGCACGAATGTATCCATTCTAATTTATTCGGACGATCCATTCTAATTCATTCATACGATCCATTCTATTCATTCGTACAATCCATTCTATTTATTCGTATGATACATTCTAATTCATTCGTACGATCCATTCTAATTTATTCGCACGAATGTATCCATTCTAATTCATTCGTACGATCCATTCTAATTCATTCGTACGAGCTATTCTAATTCATTCGTACAATCCATTCTAATTCATTCGCACAAATGTTTCTATTCTAATTCATTCGTACGAATGTATCCATCCTAATTCATTTGTTCGATCCATTCTTATTCATTTTTACGATCCATTCTAATTCATTTGTACGATCCATTCTAATTCATTCGCACGTATGTATCAATTCTAATTCATTCGTACGAACCATTCTAATTCATTCGTACGATCCATTCTAAGTCATTCGTACGATCCATTCCAATTCATTCGTACGATCCATTCTAATTCATTCGCACGATCCATTCTAATTTGTACGTACGCACGAATGGATCCATTCTAATTCATTTGTATAATCCATTCTAATTCATTCGCACGAATGTATCCATTCTAATACATTCGTACGATCCATTCTAATTCATTCGTATGATCCATTCTAATTCATTCGTATAATCCGTTCTAATTAATTTGTACGATCAATTCTAATTCGTATGATCCATTCTAATTCATTCGCACGAATGTATCCATTCTAATTAATTCGTACGATCCATTCTAATTCATTCATACAATCCATTCTAATTCATTCGTACGATCCATTCTAATTCATTTGTACGATCTATTCTAATTCATTCGTAGGAGATATTCTAATTCATTCGTAGGATCCATTCTAATTCATTCGCACGAATGTATCCATTCTAATTCATTCATACGATCCATTCTAATTCATTCGTCCATTCTAATTCATTCGTGCGATCCATTCTAATTCATTCCCACGAGCTAATCTAATTCATTCGTATGATCCATTCAAATTCATTCGCACTAATGTATCTATTATAATTCATTCGTACGATCCATTCTAATTCATACGTACGATCCATTCTAATTCATTCGTACGATCCATTCTAATTCATTCGTATGAGCCAGTCTAATTCATTCACACGAATGTATCCATTCTAATTTATTCGTACGATCTATTCTAATTCATTCGTACGATCCATTCTAATTCATTCGTACGAATGAATTAGAATGGATACATTCGTGCGAATGAATTAGAATGGATCATACGACTGAATTAGAATGGATCGTATGAATAAATTAGAATGGATACATTTATGCGAATGAATTAGAATGGGTCATACGAATGAATTAGAATGGATCGTACTATTGAATTAGAATGGATCGTACGAATAAATTAGAATGGATACATTCGTGCAAAAGAATTAGAATGGATCATACGAATGAATCAGAATTGATCGTACGAACGAATTAAAATGGATACATTCGTGCGAACGAATTAGAATGGATCGTACAAATGAATTAGAATGGATCGTAAGAATGAATTAGAATGAATCATACAAATGAATTAGAATGGATACATTCGTGCGAATGAATTAGAATGGATCGTATGAATGAATTAGAATAGATCGTATGAATGAATTAGAATGGATCGTACGAATGAATTAGATTGGATAGATTCATACGATCCATTCTAATTCATTCATATAATCCATTCTAATTCATTTGCACGAATGTATCCATTCTAATTCATTCGTACAATCCGTTCTAATTCATTCGCACGAATGTATCCATTCTAATTCATTCGTACGATCCATTCTAATTCATTCGTATGATCTATTGTAATTCATTCGCATGATTGTATCCATTCTAATTCATTCGTACGATCCATTCTAAATCACACGAATGTAGCCATTCTAATTCATTAGTACGATCCATTCTAATTCATTTGTACGAATGAATTAGAATGGATCTATTTTAATTCATTCGCACGAATGTATCCATTCGTACGAATGAATTAGAATGGATACATTCGTGCGAATGAATTTGAATGGATCGTACGAATGAATTATAATGGATCATGCGAATGAATTAGAATGGATCGTACGAATGAATTAGAATGGATCTTACGAATGAATTAGAATGGATGTATACGATCCATTCTAATTCATTCGTACGATCCATTTGTGGGTGCAAATTTTGGTAAGAAATCTGCAAGCAGCGGGACCCACCGGCCCTGCCTGGTGGGCCCCCGAATACCACAGTGGGACCCACCGGCCCTGCCTGGTGGGCCCCCGAAGACAACAGCGGGACCCACCGGCCCTGCCTGGTGGGCCCCCGAGTACTACAGCGGGACCCACCGGCCCTGCCTGGTGGGCCCCCGAATACCACAGCGGGACCCACCGGCCCTGCCTGGTGGGCCCCCGAAGACAGCAGCGGGACCCACCGGCCCTGCCTGGTGGGCCCCCGAGTACCACAGCGGGACCCACCGGCCCTGCCCGGTGGGCCCATGAAGGCTTCCGAGGGACCCACCAGCCCTGCCTGGTGGGCCCCCCTAAGAACCGCAACGGGACCCACCAGCCCTGCCTGGTGGGCCCCTAAGACGGCAGCGGAGCCCACCAGCCTTACCTGGAGGATCCCCAGATACGACAGCAGAAAACCGCCATTTACCACCAGAGAATCCTATAAATAGCAGAGCCTTCAGGAGGAGGGGGGATCGAATCTCAGATCCAGTTCAAAATCCAGAAATCAGAGCTCCGGAATTTCTATCTTCTCATATCCTCCAACTCCCTTCGATCTTCTTCTTGTCTTTGAAGAGGTTGAAGGGTGACTTCAGTGATACTCGGCCTGTCGAGATCACTTCAATACAAGTGTTAGTAAATTCGGGTTGCTCCCTATAGCACGGAGACGTAGGCCTCGGTTGAACTCCGAGATCACATCTCTCGCGTCAACTCTCTGATTGCATATCTCTTTCTATTGACATATCGAAGGCTTCAACTTCAATCAACAGATCGACCAACGATCTCTGACGTCAACTTCAACTCCAATTGACTGGTGCTGCGAAAGTCTTCGGGTCGGCACGAAGATTTTCCCCCACAGTTTGGCGCCGTCTGTGGGATTCGTTCAAAAAGCTCAATGTGCTCGACAACAACATCGGATCGGTTGAGCAGACAACTGATCTTCAAAGTCAAACTTCTCAGCTCCCTCGGTTGAGCAGGCAACCTATTGGATACGAGCGATCTGGTTGCTTCCTTCGCTTTCACTGAATGGCGAAGACTCTATCAGGATCATCCAGAGGGAAGTTACTCAGAACGACATCAGTTTCGACCCGAGACTCGCTCAATGAGTCGGCGGCTCAACTTCAATCCAACAACCCACTCTTTCTAGACAATCTATCGTCGACATCTCCCATCGATATCCTAAGCCTTTCAAGTCTGACTCTCCTCCAATCCCTACATTGGGGGTGAGGTTCGAAACGAAAGGGCTCACTTGAAGACTACAACGAGGTGATAGGCAAAGGCATGTACTATATATCCACAAAGTCCGGGGTGCACTCGCTGCCTCGGCATTCGACGAAGCCCAAGAAGACAGCCTTGGCATTCGAATGCAAAGTCTGAGGTGCACTCGTTGCCTCGACATTCGGCAAACCTCAAGGAGACAGCCTTGGTAATCGAATGCAAAGTCCGAAGCGCTTATCTAGGCAAATACAAATCGACTATCAAGAGTCGCCTAAAGTTACCATCGAACAACAAATTATCGCCTCCATAGATAGGTCTGGGGGTTGGAGACTCCCAACCTTCAATCTTACTATGGCGCACGAACTCGAAGATTAGAGATAGCCAATCTTCGACTTCTTCAAAGAAGGCCGAATGCAGAAGATTCAATTCAAGCCAGAAGAGACTTCAAAGAAAACTTCCATACTACAGTATTCAAGATGCAAATCTCTACTTCAGGTCACACAATGGGATACTGCTCAAATGTGTTGGCCCCACACAAGCAGAGGCGATTCCAATCAACGTCCACTCTGGATCCTGTGGAAATCATTCCAGAGGAAAGTCTCTCGAAGCCAAGACGAAGCTACAAGGCTACTAACACCTTGAAGACCAGAGCAGTCGAAGAAGGGATAAACGATGAGCTCCGAATAAACGATCTTGACTTCTCCGAAGAACTGCGAGATCAGGCGATCATTCGTATTGCGAACTACCAACAGACGATCAAGCGAGCCTATGACCAGAGGGTTGCCAAGACAATTTCCAATCAAAAGCCCGGTACTCAGAGCAGTCTTTTCCAATACAAGAGAGGAGCAGTGGGAAACTAACTCCCAACTGGGAAGGAACCTACACCGTCGAATCTATCGCAAGCAAAGATCTTATCGACTGATCTCGCCAAAAAGAGAGATTTCCGTCTCTGATGTAATTTCTATGCTGAATAAAGATTGCTCTCAAACGTCTACTTGTCTGTTCAAATTCTGAGTTATGAGACAGCGCAACATTCAGTTTCATCTTCAAGCAAATTCAAGTTGAGCCAGCTCAACCTTCAAGCTACCAGGTCGTTTAACAAGTTTAGGGCCTCGTGTTGCGACACGACCCTTTGCGTGCAAATGTTAAACGGTTTCGGGTTGTGAAACAGCACAACTCTCAATTTCAAGCTACCAGGTCGTTTAACAAGTTTAGGGCCTCGTGTTGCGACACGACCCTTTATGTGCAAATGTTAAACGGTTTCGGGTTGTGAAACAGCACAACTCTCAATTTCAAGCTACCAGGTCGTTTAACAAGTTTAGGGCCTCGTGTTGCGACACGACCCTTTACGTGCAAATGTTAAACGGTTTCGGGTTGTGAAACAGCACAACTCTCAATTTCAAGCTACCAGAATATCAACACTCAGATACATAATCCAAGACACCTTCGCTGCCTCGACGTGCAGCAAGTCCAAAATCCGAGACCTGCTCTCGGCACCCTAGCAAAGCCTAAAGCTCTTTGCCCCAACACATCTCGACATGAAGATCAAGGTCAAACGCGTCGGGCAGCATTCAGCCAATGTCACTCCAGAGGCAGGACATCTCTCAAACTTACCAAGTCACTACAGAAGACTTCTACCACTTGACACTCATAAGAGAGCATCACGCGCTCTCATGCTCGAGGAAGACTCGTTCTGGAAGTCCACCATCGATGAGGGGGTGAATCTACAATCTTTCATAGCCAGCATCAACGACGAGACGACTATCACCCAGGAGTCGCGTGATCTTCCGACCAACCCTCAAAAATCTTCCGACGTTGCAGATCGTCCTAAGATTCAAAAGCCGATTAACAAAGGCAAAAACTCATCAACCATTCAAGGGCAAAGTCTGAGACATGAACCGCAGCATTCGAACAAAGTCCAAATTTAGTCCTAGTATTTGGTAGCAAAGTCCGAGACCGACATCTTGGCATTTGGTCGAAAGTCCAAGCTCGCAACCTTGGCACGAAGCAGCAAAGTCCGAGACCTGAGTCTCGGCATTCAATCGAAGTCTTCGCTCATAGCCTCAACGCTATTCAGTAACAAGACATTCGAATTCTATTTCAGAACATGCAAACATTCAATTGCTTTCCTAAGTTAGCAAGCACTAACTACAGTGAGAGGGCTTACGATCGCAAAATGACGTTCAGTGCTACAAATGGTCGATCGATGGTCGATCTTTTGACTACCGTCAACCTTTCGACAATAGCTGATCGTCACGACTGATCGGCCAAAACTCGCCGCAACTTTTTCAAAGTACAACAAATAAGTCGATCCCCTGGACCGTTACCAGTTAGCGGCAATCAATCGATTAGCCCTTAGCCTGGCATTGCCCATGTTCGTCCATGCACTCGACGTAGCATGGAGGCCCACGAGCTCCGAAATGCATCTTCCAAGAGCAACCATGCTTATCTGCTAAACCGCATTGAAGTTCGATTAGAAAATTACACTTATACCTGTTGGCGGGCTACAACGGCTGAGATGGTCATTCAATCACAACATTTCAAGAGCATGCAACACCTCAAGTTGGAGATCATTCACTACCAAGTGCCCAACAGGATTTAAACATCTTTGCATGAGTGGGTGGAACACCCAACAATTGGGATGTTTAAATCATATTTATCCATATTCAAAAGTTTGGTAGAATAGTATGGCTCAATTAAAAGCAAACCATGTAGTCAGCAGCCATCATATCACCATACCCATTTTCTTTCCACCCCTACACAACTCAGCAGTACATGATACAGTTGGGTTCTCCATCATATGGTTTGACACACAGTATCCCCCGATTTGGGCGAACAGCAAACCCAATGAGTGGACCAAAGTGCATCCAACACGTTTTTTGGACTCTCAATACAATAATCACCTAATTGCCCACTACGACCTCCGTTGGGAACCCGTGACCCACGTTTGGTTCACTGTGAACCCCAGCTTCAAAGCACATGAGATCAGCGGCCCAGATATGTTAGACCAATCTTATGGAGTAACGCTTGACCCACAATGTGAGATCCCACTCAAAGGGATCGGCCTCCCCTGTTCTTCCAAGATCTGGAGCAGCAGTCCGCCATCTACTCTCGCTGCACCGATGACAGCTCGAAGAGGGGATCAGCCTCCTTCCCCATCTTCGATCGAGCAACAGCAACGTGGGAAGCAGATCAATCTCCACCTCTTCACCCTCAGATCCAATCTTGCAGCTCCTCCTCTCTCGAACTCCTCTCTCAACTCCGACCCCTGAGCGCTGATCGGTTGCCCGCGACTGATCGGTCACTGGCAACCGGTCAGGATTCATGCGATCGGTCGAAACAAGGGGTGTTCTTCCCGATCCAGTACATTTTTAGCTGATCGGCGATTTCTTTTTCCCCGACACCATCTGGTGGCGCCCGATCGGCGACCGGCAGCAGCCCTTCGTTCTCGACTGATCGGCCAAAAATCCACTGATCTGGTGCCAAACGCAGCAATCCAACCGATCAACCAAATCCGGACCGGTTGGTTTTTGCCCGATCGGCGACCTCCTCCCGAACGACAACTGCCACCCGATCGGCGACCTTCACCCGATCGGCGAGCTCCTCTCGATCGGCAACACCTACCCGATCAGCTTCTCCAAACAGCAGCCCTTTGCCCCCAACATAAACGACACCTGAGCGGCGAGTAGCAGATCGAAGATTGGGCAACTCAACAGCTACTTCTCTGATCATTTAGCTGATAAATCAACCTTCTTCTCTCAAAATCTGATCTCTACCTGATCGAACATACCATACCATCCTCCATTTCTCCCTTCAGTGCCATAAACAGACATGAAGGTGTTCACACCCTCCCCTTCCATTGGCGATTTGCACCCGATCACCTCGATCGATAGGTCGAATTTGACCGATCAAATTTGACCGATCACTTTTTGACCGATCACTTTTGACCGATCAAATTTGACCGATCAAATTTGACCGATCACTTCGACCGATCACTTTGACCGATCGGTCAGACTTGACCGATCAGTCGAATTCGACCAATCGGTCGATTTTCTACTAGATCTGTCAAAAAACCATATCTTTTGACTGATCACCCGATCCTTGACCGGTTGAAATTTGACCGATCACTTTTGACCGATCACTCTTGACCGATCAAAATTGACCAATCAAATTTGACCGATCACTTTTTGACCGATCACTTTTGACCGATCAAATTTGACCGATCAAATTTGACCGATCACTTCGACCGATCACTTTGACCGATCGGTCAGACTTGACCGATCAGTCGAATTCGACCAATCGGTCGATTTTCTACTAGATCTGTCAAAAAACCATGTCTTTTGACCGATCACCCGATCCTTGACCGGTTGAAATTTGACCGATCACTTTTGACCGATCAAATTTGACCGATCAAATTTGACCGATCACTTCGACCGATAACTTTGACCGATCGGTCAGACTTGACCGATCAGTCGAATTCGACCGATCGGTCGATTTTCTACTAGATCTGTCAAAAAACCATGTCTTTTAACCGATCACCCGATCCTTGACCGGTTGAAATTTGACCGATCACTTTTGACCGATCACTCTTGACCGATCAAATTTGACCGATCAAATTTGACCGATCACTTTTTGACCGATCACTTTTGACCGATCAAATTTGACCGATCACTTCAACCGATCACTTTGACCGATCGATCAGACTTGACCGATCAGTCAAATTCAACTGATCAGTCTATTTTCAAACGCTAACACTCGACAAAGCTCCTCTACATGTGTGACAGGGGGTCGTTAGCTTTGCACCACGAATCCAAGCCAGCCAAGGTGGCCTCTTAGCTAACTTGGAGGGGGTAACTGTGGGTGCAAATTTTGGTAAGAAATCTGCAAGCAGCGGGACCCACCGGCCCTGCCTGGTGGGCCCCCGAATACCACAGCGGGACCCACCGGCCCTGCCTGGTGGGCCCCCGAAGACAACAGCGGGACCCACCGGCCCTGCCTGGTGAGCCCCCGAGTACTACAGCGGGACCCACCGGCCCTGCCTGGTGGGCCCCCGAATACCACAGCGGGACCCACCGGCCCTGCCTGGTGGGCCCCCGAATACCACAGCGGGACCCACCGGCCCTGCCTGGTGGGCCCCCGAAGACAGCAGCGGGACCCACCGGCCCTGCCTGGTGGGCCCCCGAGTACCACAGCGGGACCCACCGGCCCTGCCCGGTGCGCCCATGAAGGCTTCCAAGGGACCCACTAGTCCTGCCTGGTGGGCCCCCCTAAGAACCGCAACGGGACCCAGCAGCCCTGCCTGGTGGGCCCCTAAGACGGCAGCGGCGCCCACCAGCCTTACCTGGAGGATCCCCAGATACGACAGCAGAAAACCGCCATTTACCACCAGAGAATCCTATAAATAGCAGAGCCTTCAGGAGGAGGGGGGATCGAATCTCAGATCCAGTTCAAAATCCAGAAATCAGAGCTCCGGAATTTCTATCTTCTCATATCCTCCAACTCCCTTCGATCTTCTTCTTATCTTTGAAGAGGATGAAGGGTGACTTCAGTGATACTCGGCCTGTCGAGATCACTTCAATACAAGTGTTAGTAAATTCGGGTTGCTCCATATAGCACGGAGACGTAGGCCTCGGCTGAACTCCGAGATCACATCTCTCGCGTCAACTCTCTGATTGCATCTCTTTCTATTGACATATCGAAGGCTTCAACTTCAATCAACAGATCGACCAACGATCTCTGACGTCAACTTCAACTCCAATTGACTGGTGCTGCGAAAGTCTTCGGGTCGGCACGAAGACTTTCCCCCACACCATTCTAATTCATTCGAACGAATGTATCCATTCTAATTCAATCGTACAATCCATTCTAATTCATTCCTACGATCGATTCTAATTCATTCGCACGAATGTATCCATTCTAATTCATTCGTACGATCTATTCTAATTCATTAGAACGAATGTATCCATTCTAATTCATTCATACGATCCATTCTAATTCATTCGTACGATCCATTCTAATTAATTCGCACAAATGTATCCATTCTAATTAATTCGTACGCCCCATTCTAATTCATACGTACGATCCATTCTAATTTATACGCACGATCTATTCTAATTCATTCGCACGAATGTATCCATTCTAATTCATTCGCATAATCCATTCTATTGTACGATCCATTCTAATTCATCCGTACTATCCATTCTAATTCATTTGTACGATCCATTCTAATTCATTCACATGATCCATTCTAATTAATTCATACGATCCATTCTAATTCATTCGTACGAATGTATCCATTCTAATTCATTCGTACGAATGAATTAGAATGGATCGTACGAATGACTTAGAATGGATCGTTCGAATGAATTATAATGGACCGTACGAATGAAATAGAATGGATACATTCGTGCGAATGAATTAGAATGGATTGTGCGAATGAATTAGAATGGATCGTACGAATGAATTAGAATGGATACATTCATGCGAATGAATTAGAATGGATAATACGACTGAATTAGAATGGAGACATTCGTGCGAATGAATTAGAATATATCGTACGTATGAATTAGAATGGATCATATGAATGAATTAGAATGGATACATTCATGTGAACGAATTAGAATGGATACATTCGTGCGAATGAATTAGAATGGATCGTACGAATATATTAGAATGGATCGTACGAAGAAATTAGAATGGATAAATTCGTGCGAATGAATTAGAATGGATCGTATAAATGAATTAGAATGGATACATTCGTGCGAATGAATTAGAATGGATACATTCGTGCGAATGAATTACAATGGATCGTAAGAATGTATCCGTTCTAATTCATTCGTACTATCCATTCTAATTCATTCGTACGAATGTATCCATTCTAATTCATTTGTACGATCCATTCTAATTCATTCACCCGAATGTATCCATTCTAATTCATTCGTACGATCCATTCTAATTCATTCGTACGATCCATTCTAATTCATTTATACGATCTATTTTAATTCATTCGCACGAATGTATCCATTCTAATTCATTCGTACGATCCCTTCTAATTCATTCGCACGAATGTATCCATTCTAATTCATTTGTACGATCCATTCTAATTCATTCGTACGATCCATTCTAATTCATTCGTATGATCCATTCTATTTCATTCACACGAATGTATCCATTCAAATTAATTCTATTTTAATTCATTCGCACAAATGTATCCATTCTAATTCATTCGTACGATCCCTTCTAATTCATTCGCACGAATGTATCCATTCTAATTCATTTTTACGATCCATTCTAATTCATTCGTACGATCCATTCTAATTCATTCGTATGATCCATTCTATTTCATTCACACGAATGTATCCATTCAAATTCATTCATACAATCCATTCTAATTCATTCATACGATCCATTCTAATTCATTCATACGATCCATTCTAATTCATTCATACGATCCATTCTAATTCATTCGCACGAATATATCCTTTCTAATTCATTCATACGATCCATTCTAATTCATTCATACGATCAATTCTAATTCAATCGCACGAATGTATCCATTCTAATTCATTCGCACGATCCATTCTAATTCATTCGTATGATCTATTCAAATTCATTCGCACGAATGTATCCATTCTAATTAATTCGTAGGATCCATTCTAATTCATTCGTAGGAGCTATTCTAATTCATTCGTACGAACTATTCTAATACGAATGAATTAGAATGGATACATTCGTACAGATGAATTAGAATGGATCGTACGAATAAATTAGAATAGATCGTACAAACAAATTAGATTGGATCGTACCAATGATTTAAAATGAGTTATAATTTATCCATTCTAATTCATTCGTACGATCCATTCTAATTCATTCGCATGATTGTATTCATTCTAATTCATTCGTATTAGAACAGTTCGTACGAATGAATTAGAATAGCTCATACGAATGAATTAGAATGGATCATAAAAATGAATTAGAATTGATACAATCGTGTGAATGAATTTGACTGGATCGTACGAATGAATTAGAATGGATCATACGAATGAATTAGAATGGATCGTACGAATGAATTAGAATGGTTACATTCGTGCGAATGAATTAGAATGGATCATACGAATAAATTAGAATACGATCCATTCGTGCGAATGAATTAGAATTAGATTGGATTGTACGAATGAAATAGAATGGATATATTCGTGCGAATGAATTAGAATGGATCATAATGAATTAGATTGGATCAATGAATTAGAATGGATCTTATGAATGAATTAAAATGGATACATTCGTTCAAATAAATTAGAATGGATCGTACAAATGAATTAGAATGGAAAAATGAATTATAATGGATCATACAAATGAATTAGAAAGGATAAATTCATGCGAATGAATTAGAATGGACCGTATGAATGAATTATAATGGATCGTACGAATGAATTAGAATGGATCGTATGAATGAATTAGAAAGGATACATTCGTGCAAATGAATTATAACGGATCATACGAATGAATTAGAACGGATATATTCGTGCGAATAAATTTGAATGGAACGTACGAATGAATTAGAATGGATCGTACGAATGAATTAGAATGGATACATTCGTGCGAATGAATTAGAATAGATCGTATGAATGAATTAGAATGGATCGTATGAATGAATTAAAATGGATACATTCATGCGAATGAATTAGAATAGATAGTATGAATGAATTAGAATGGATCGTACGAATGAATTAGAATAGATATATTCGTGCGAATGAATTAGAATGGATCTTACGAATTAATTATAATGGATCATACACACGAATTAGAATGGATCATACGAATGAATTAGAATATATACATTCGTGCAAACGAATTAGAATGGATCGTACGAATTAATTAGAATGGATCGTATGAATGAATTAGAATGGATCGTACGGATGAATTAGAATGGATACATTCATACGAATGAATTAGAATGGATTGTATGAATGAATTAGAATGGATTGTACGAATGAATTAGAATGGCTATATTCGATCGTACGAATGAATTAGAATGGATACATTCGTGCGAATGAATTTGAATGGATCATACAAATGAATTAGAATGGATACATTCATGCGAATGAATTAGAATGGATTGTATGAATGAATTAGAATGCATTGCACGAATGAATTAGAATAGCTACATTCGATCGTATGAATGAATTAGAATGGATACATTCATGCGAATGAATTTGAATGGATCGTCCGAATGAATTAGAATGGATACATTCTTGCAAATGAATAAGAATGGATCGTGCGAATGAATTAGAATGGATCGTACAAATGAATTAGAAAGGATACATTCGAGCGTATGAATTAGAAAGGATCGTACGAATGAATTAGAATGGATCGTATGAATGAATTAGAATGGATCGTACTAACGAATTAGAATGGATACATTCGTGTGAATGAATTTGAATGGATCATACGAACGAATTAGAATGGATTGTACGAATGAATTAGAATGGATCGTACGAAAGAATTACATTGGATCCATTCTAATTCATTCGTATGATCCATTCTAATTCATTCGCATGAATGTATCCATTCTAATTCTTTCGTATGATCCATTCTAATTCATTCGTACGATCCATTCTAATTCATTCGTACGATCCATTCTAATTCATTCGAATGTATCTATTCTAATTCATTCGTTCGATTCATTATAATTCATTTATACGATCCAATCCAATTCGTTCGTACGATCCATTCTAATTCATTCGCACGAATGTATCCATTCTAATTCATTCGTACAATCCATTCTAATTCATTCATATGATCCATTCTAATTCATTCGTACGATCCATTCAACTTCATTCGCACGATCCATTCTAATTCATTCGCACGATCCATTCTAATTCATTCGAATGTATCTATTCTAATTCATTCGTACGATTCATTATAATTCATTTATACGATCCATTCCAATTCATTCGTACGATCCATTCTAATTCATTCGCACGAATGTATCCATTCTAATTCATTCGTACAATCCATTCTAATTCATTCATATGATCCATTCTAATTCATTCGTACAATCCATTCTAATTCATTCGCACGATCCATTCTAATTCATTCGTACGATCCATTCTAATTCATTCGTACGATCCATTCTAATTCATTCGCACGAATGTATCCATTCTAATTCATTCGTACGATCCATTCTAATTCATTCGTCCATTCAAACTCATTCGTACGATCTATTCTAATTCATTCGTACGATCCATTCTAATTCATTCGCACGAATGTATCCATTCTAATTCATTCATTCGAACCATTCTAATTATTCGTATGATCCATTCTAATTCATTCGTACAAATCCATTCTAATTCATTCGCACGATCCATTCTAACTCATTCGTACGATCCATTCTAATTCATTCGCACTATCCATTCTAATTCATTCGTATGATCCATTCTAATTCATTCGTACGATCCATTTTAATTCATTCACCCGAATATATCCATTCTAATGCTTTCGTACGATCCAATCTAACTATAATTCATTTTCACGAACGGATCGTATTCTAATTCATTCGTACGATCCATTCTAATTCATTCCTATGATCCATTCTAATTCATTCGCACGATTGTAACCACTTTAATTCATTCGTACGATCCATTCTGATTCATTCGTACGATCCATTCTAATTCATTCGTTCAATCCATTCAAATTCATTGGCACGAATGTATCCATTTTAATTCATTCTCATGATCCATTCTAATTCATTCGTACGATCCATTCTAATCCATTCGTACGATCCATTCTAATTCATTCACTCAAATGTATCCATTTTAATTCATTCGTACGATCCATTCTAATTCATTTGTACGGTCCATTCTAATTCATTCGTATGATTGGATACATTCGTGCGAATGAATTAGAATGGACCCATTCTAATTCATTTATATAAATGAATTAGAATGGATCGTATGAATGAATTGAAATGGCTACATTCGTGCGAATGTATCCATTCTAATTCATTCAAGCGATCTATTCTAATTCATTCATACGATCTTTTCTAATTCATTCGTACGATCCATTCTAATTCATTTGCACGAATTTATCCATTCTAATTCCTTTGTATGATCCATTCTAATTCATTCGTATGATCTATTCTAATTCATTCATACGATCCATTCTAATTCATTCGGACGAATGTATCCATTTTAATTCATTCGTATGACCAATTCTATTTAATTCGTACGATCTATTTTAATTTATTCGAACAATCCATTCTAATTTATTCGTACGATCCTTTCTAATTCATTCGAACGAATGTATCCATTCTAATTCATTCGTATAATCTATTCTAATTCATTCGCACGAATGTATCTATTCTAATTCATTCGTGTGATCCATTATTATTTATTCGTACGATCCATTCTAATTCATTCGCACGAATGTATCCATTCTAATTCATTCGTACGATCCATTCTAATTCATTCGCATGAATGAATTAGAATGGATATATTCATGCAAATAAATTAGAATGGATCGTAAAAATGAATTATAATAGATCGTATGAATGAATTAGAATGGATACATTTGTGCGAATGAATTAGAATGGATCGTACGAATGAATTAGAATGTATTGTACGAAAGAATTAGAATGGATACATTCGTGCGAATGAATTAGAATGGATTGTAGGAATGAATTAGAATAGCTCGTATGGATAAATTAGAATGGATACATTCGTGCGATCCATTCTAATTCATTCGTGCGAATGAATTAGAATGGATCGTAAAAATGAATTAGAATTGATTGTACGAATAAATTAGAATAGATCATAGGAATGAATTAGAATGGATATATTCATGCGAATGAATTAGAATAGATCATACGAATGAATTAGAATGGATCGTACGAATGAAATAGAATGGATACATTCGTTCGAATGAATTAGAATGGAATGTATGAATGAATTAGAATGGATCGTACGAATGAATTAGAATAGATTGTACGAATGAATTAGAATGGATACATTCGTGCGAATGAATTAGAATGGATAGTACGAATAAATTAGGATGGATTGTATGAATGAATTAGAATGGATACATTCGTGCGAATGAATTAGAATGGATCGTACGAATGAATTAGAATGGATCGTACGAAAGAATTAGAATATATACATTCTAATTTGTTTATACGATCCATTCTAATTCATTAGAATAGATACATTCGTACGATCCATTCTAATTTATTTGTACAATCCATTCTAATTCATTCGTACGATCCACTCTAATTCATTTGCACGAATGTATCCATTCTAATTCATTCGTACGATCCATTCTAATTTACTCGTATTATCCATTCTAATTCATTCGTATGATCTATTCTAATTCATTCGCATGAATGTAACCATTCTAATTCATTCGTATTATCCATTCTAATTCATTCGTATGATCCATTCTAATTCATTCGTACGATCCATTCTAATTCATTAGCACGAATGTATCCATTCTAATTCATTCGTACGATCCATTCTAATTTATTCAGGTTATCCATTCTAATTGATTCGTACGATCCATTCTAATTCATTTGTATGATCCATTCTAATTCATTCATACGATCTATTCTTATTCATTCGTACGATCCCTTCTAATTCATTCGCACGAATATACCCATTCTAATTCATTCGTACGATCCATTCTAATTTACTCGTACAATCCATTCTAATTCATTCGAATGATTGATTCTAATTCATTCGTACGATCCATTCTAATTCATTCTTACGATCCATTCTAATTCATTCGCACGAATGAATTAGAATAGATCGCACGAATGTATCCATTCTAATTCATTCGTATGAGCTTTTCTAATTCATTCGAACGATCCATTCTAATTCATTCGTACAAATCATTCTAATTCATTCGAACGAATGTATTCGTTCTAGTTCATTCGTACGATACATTCTAATTCATTCGTACGATCCATTCTAATTCATTCACACGAATGTATCCATTCTAATTCATTTGTATGATCCATTCTATTTCATTTGTACGATCCCTTCTAATTCATTCACACAAATGTATCCATTCTAATTCATTCGTACGATCTATTCTAATTCATTCGTACGATCCATTCTAATACATTCGTTTGATGCATTCTAATTCATTCGCACGAATGTATCCATTCTAATTCATTCGTACGATCCATTCTAATTCATTCGCACGAATATATCCATTCTAATTCACTCGTATGATTCATTCTAATTCATTCATACGATCCATTCTAATTCATTTGTACGATCCGTTCTAATTCATTCGCATGAATGTATCCATTCTAATTCATTCATACGATCCATTCTAATTCATTTATACGATCCATTCTAATTCATTTACACGAATATATCCATTCAAATTCATTCATACGATCCATTCTAATTCATTCGTACGATCCATTCTAATTCATTCGCACGAATGTATCCATTCTAATTCATTCGTACGATCCATTCTAATTCAATCGTACAATCCATTCACATTTATTCGTATGATCCATTCCTATACATTCGCATGAATATATCCATTCTAATTCATTCGTACGAGTTATTCTAATTCATTCGTACGATCCATTCTAATTCATTCGCACGAATGTATCTATTCTAATTCATTCGTACGATACATTCTAATTCCTTCGTATGATCCATTCTAATCCATTCACACGATTGTATCCATTCTAATTTATTTGTAGGATCCATTCTAATTTATTTGTACGATCCATTCTAATTCATTCGCACGAATGTATCCATTCTAATTCATTCATACGATCCATTCTAATTCATTCGTAAGATCCATTCTAATTCATTCGTATGATCCATTCTAATTCATTCGCACGAATGTATCCATTCTAATTAAATCGTACGATCTATTCTAATTCATTCGCACAAATGTATCCACTCTAATTTATTCGTACGATCCATTCTAATTCATTCGCACGAATGTATCTATTCTAATTTATTTGTAAGATCCATTCTAATTCATTCGTACGATCCATTCTAATTCATTCGCACGAATGTATCCATTCTAATTCATTCATATGATCAATTCTAATTCATTCGTTCGATCCATTCTAATTCATTTATACGATCCATTCTAATTCATTCGCACGATTGTATCCATTCTAATTTATTCGTATGATCCATTCTAAGTCATTTGTATGCTCCATTCTAATTCATTCGTACGATCCATTCTAATTCATTCACACGAATGTATCCTTTCTAATTCATTCGTACGATCCATTCTAATTCATTCGCACAAATGTATCTATTCAAATTCATTCGTACGAACGAATGTGGCTATTCTAATTCATTCATACGATCCATTCTAATTTATTTGAATGGATACATTCGTACGATCCATTCTAATTCATTCATACGATCTACAATCACACGAATGAATTAGAATGGATCATACGAATGAATTAGAATAGTTCGAACGAATGAATTAGAATAGCTCCTATGAATGAATTAGAATGGATTGTACGAATGAATTAAAATGGATACATTCATGTGAATGAATTTGAATGGATCGTACGAATGAATTAGAATGGATCGTACAAATGAATTAGTATGGATCGTATGAATGCATTAGAATCGATCGTACGAATAAATTAGAATGGCTACATTCGTTCATACGAATAAATTAGAATGGATATATTCGTGCGAATGAATTAGAATGGATCGTACGAAAGAATTAGAATTGATCGTACGAATGAATTAGAATTGATCGTACGAATGAATTAAAATGGATCGTCTGAATAAATTAGAATGGATCGTACAAATGAATTAGAATGGATATATTTGTGCGAATGAATTAGAATGGATCAAATGAATTAGAATGGATCGTACGAATGAATTAGAATGGATCGTACGAATGAATTAGAATGGATACATTCATATGAATGAATTAGAATAGATACATTCGTGCAAATTAATTTGAATGGATTGTACGAATGAATTAGAATGGATCGTACGAATAAATTAGAATGGATACATTCGTGTGAATGAATTTGGATGGATCTTACGAATGAAATAGAATTGTTCGTACGAATGTATTAGAATGGATCATACGAATGAATTAATATGGATCGTACGAATGAATTAGAACGGATACATTCATGCGAATGAATTAGAATGGACCGCACGAATGAATTAGAAAGGATCGTACAAATAAATTAGAATGGATACATTCGTGCGAATGAATTAGAATGGATCGTACGAATTAATTAGAATGGATCGTACGAATGAATTAGAATGGATCATACAAATGAATTAGAATGGATGCAGTCGTGCGAATGAATTTGAATGGATCGTACGAATGAATTAGAATGGATTATACTAATGAATTAGAATGGATAAATTCGTGCGAATGAATTAGAATGGATCGTACGAATGAATTAGAATGGATCGTACGAATGAATTAGAATGGATCGTACGAATTAATTAGAATGAATTAGAATTCATTCATGCGAATGAATTAGAATGGATCATACGAATGAATTAGAATAGATACATTCATACGAATGAATTAGAATGTATCGTACCAATGAATTAGAATGGATCGTACAAATGATTTAGAATGGATCGTACGAAAGAATTAGAATGGATACATTCGTACGAATGAATTAGAATGGATCGCACGAATGAATTAGAATGGACTGTATGAATGAATTAGAATGGATCGAATGAATGAATTATAATGTATCATATGAATGAATTTGAATGGATTATACGAATAAATTAGAATGGATCGTACGAATGAATTAGAATGGAGACATTTGTTCGAATGAATTGGAACGGATCGTATGAATGAATTAGAATGGATCGTACAAATGAATTAGAATGGATACATTCGTGCGAATGAATTAGAATTGATCGTACGAATGAATTAGAATGGATCGTACGAATGAATTAGAATGGATACATTCGTGCGATTGAATTAGAATGGAACGTACGAATGAATTAGAATGGAACGTATGAATGAATTAGAATGGCTCATGCGAATGAATTAGAATAGATTGTACGAATGAATTAGAATGGATACATTCGTGCGAATGAATTTGAATGGATCGTATGAATCAATTAGAATGGATACATTCGTGCGAATGAATTCATTCGTACGATCCATTCTAACTCATTCATATGATCCATTCAAATTCATTCGTACGATCCATTCAAATTCATTCACACGAATGTATCCATTCTAATTCACTCGTACGATCCATTCTAATTCATTCACATAAATGAATTAGAATGGATCGCATGAATGTTTCCATTCTAATTCATTCGTACAAGCTATTCTAAGTCATTCGTACGATCGATTCTAATTTATTCGTACGATCCATTCTAATTTATTCGTACGATCCATTCTAATTCATTCGCATAAATGTATCCATTCTAATTAATTCGTACGATACATTCTAATTCATTTGTACGATCCATTCTAATTAATTTGTACTATCCATTCTAATTCATTCGTACGATCTATTATAATTCGTTCACATGAATGTATCCATTCTAATTCATTCGTGCGATCCATTCTAATTCATTCATACGATCCATTCTAATTCATTCGCACTAATGTATCCGTTCTAATTCATGAATGAATCAGAAGGGATCGCACGAATGTATCTATTCTAATTCATTCGTACGAGCTATTCTAAGTCATTCGTACGATCCATTCTAATTTATTCATACGATCCATTCTAATTCATTCGTACGATCCATTCTAATTAATTCGCACGAATGTATCCATTCTAATTCTTTCGTACTATCCATTCTAATTCATTCGCCTGATCCATTCTAATTCATTCGTACGATCCATTCTAATTCATTCGTACGATCCATTCTAATTCATTCGTACGATTATTTCTAATTCATTCGTACGATCCATTCTAGTTCATTCGTTTGATCCATTCTAATTCATTCGAACGATCTATTCTAATTCATTCGCACGAATGTAT
Source organism: Chamaelirium japonicum (assembly GCA_947650365.1). Taxonomy (NCBI): domain Eukaryota; kingdom Viridiplantae; phylum Streptophyta; class Magnoliopsida; order Liliales; family Melanthiaceae; genus Chamaelirium; species Chamaelirium japonicum. The sequence continues at coordinate 59,612,850 of OX393556.1, forward strand.
CCAATCTAATTCATTCGGACGATCCATTCTAATTCATTGGCATGAATGAATTCTAATTCATTCTAATTCATTCGTAAGATCCATTCTAATTCATTCGTACGATCCATTCTAATTCATTCGCACGATCCATTCGAATTCATTAGTACGATCCATTCTAATTCATTCGCACGAATGTATCCATTCTAATTCATTCGTATGATCAACATTCTAATTCATTCGCATGATCCATTCAAATTCATTCGCATAAATGTATCAATTCTAATTCATTCGTACGATCCATTCTAATTCATTCGCATGAATGTATTTATTCAAATTCATTCGTATGATCTATTCAAATTCATTCACATGAATGTATCTATTCTAATTCATTCGTACGAATGTATCCATTCTAATTCAATCTTACGATCCATTCAAATTCATTTGATCTATTCTAATTTTTTTGCACGAATGTATCAATTCTAATTCATTCATACGATCCATTCTAATTCATTTGTACGATCCATTTTAATTCATTCGTATGATTCATTCTAATTCATTGGTACGATCAATTCTAATTCATTCGTTCGATCCATTCTAATTCATTCGCACGAATGTATCCATTCTAATTCATTCATACGATCCATTCTAATTCATTTGCACGAATGTATCCATTCTAAATCATTCGTACGAATGAATGTAGCCATTCTAATTCATTCGTACGATCGATTCTAATTCATTCATATGATCCAGTCTAGTTCATTCGTACGATCCATTCTAATTCATTTGTACGAACCATTCAAATTTATTCGCACGAATGTATCCATTTTAATTCATTCGTACGATCCATTTTAATTCATTCGTCAGAGCTATTCTATTTCATTCGTTCGAACTATTCTAACTCATTCGTACGATCCATTCTAAACCATTCATGCGATTGTAGATCGTACGAATATATTAGAATGGATCGTATGAATGTATCTATTCAAATGAATTAGAATGGATTGTATGAATGAATTAGAATGACAACATTCGTTCGTATGAATGAATTAGAATAGTTACATTCGTGCGAATGAATTAGAATGGATCGTACAAATGAATTAGAATGGATATATTCGAGTGAATGAATTAGAATGGATCATACGAATGAATTAGAATAGATCCTACGAATGAATTAAAATGGATACATTCGTGCGAATGAATTAGAATAGATTGTACGACTGAATTAGAGTGGATCGAACGAATAAATTTGAATGAATCGTATAAATGAATTAGAATGGATACATTCGTGCGAAGGAATTAGAATGGATCGTACGAATGAATTAGAATGGATCGTACGAATGAATTAGAATGGATACATTTATGCGAATGAATTAGAATGGATCGTACGAATGAATTAGAATGGATCGTACGAATGAATTAGAAAGGATACATTCGTGCAAATGAATTAGAATGGTTTGTACGAATGAATTAGAATATATTGTACAAATGAATTAGAATGAATAATACGAATGAATTAGAATGGATCGTACGAATGAATTAGAATGGATACATTCGTACGAATGAATTAGAATGGATCGTACGAATGAATTAGAATGGATACATTCGTGTGAATGAATTAGAATGGACCGTACGAATGAATTAGAATGGATACATTCGTGCGAATGAATTAGAATAGATCTTATGAATGAATTTGAATGGATCATACGAATGAATTAGAATAGCTCGTACGAATAAATTAGAATGGATACATTAGTGCGATCCATTGTAATTCATTCGTGCAAATGAATTAGAATGGATCGTAAGAATGAATTAAATGGATTGTACGAATGAATTAGAATGGATAATACAAATGAATTAGAATGGATTGTACGAATGAATTAGAATGGATCATATGAATGAATTAGAATGGATCGTACGAATGAATTAGAATGGATACATTCGTTTGAATGTATTAGAATGTTTCATATGAATGAATTAGAATAGAACGTACGAATGAATTAGAATGGATCGTACGAAAGAATTAGAATGGATACATTCGTGCGAATGAATTAGAATGGATCGTACGAATGAATTAGAATGGATCGTACGAATGAATTAGAATGGATCGTATAAATGAATTAGAATGGATACATTTGTGCGAATAAATTAGAATGGATCGTACGAATGAATTAGAATGGATCTTACGAATGAATTAGAATGGATCATACGCATGAATTAGAATAGATCGTACGAATGAATTAGAATGGATCGTGCGAATGATTTAGAATGGATCGTAAGAATGAATTAGAGTGGATCGTATGAATAAATTAGAATGAATTAGAATTCATTCATGCGAATGAATTAGAATGGATCATACGAATGAATTAGAATGGATACATTCATGCGAATGAATTAGAATGGATCGTACGAATGAATTTGAATGGATCGTACGAATGAATTAGAAAGGATCATATGAATGAATTAGAATGGATATATTCGTGCGAATGAATTGGAATGTATCGTACGAATGAATTAGAATGGATCGTATGAATGAATTAGAATGGAATGTACGAATGAATTAGAATGTATCCATTCTAATTAATTCATACGATCCATTCTAATTCATTAGAATGGATACATTCGTACGATCCATTCTAATTTGTTCGTACGATACATTCTAATTCATTCGTTAGATCCATTCTAATTCATTCGTACAATCCATTCGAATTCATTCACACGAATGTATCCATTCTAATTCATTCGTATGATCCATTCTACTTAATTCGTACGATCCATTCTAATTCATTCGTAATGTATCCATTCTAATTCATTCATAAGAACCATTCTAATTCATTCGTACGATTCATTCTAATTTATTCGTATGATCCATTCTAATTCATTCGCACGAATGTATCCATTCTGATTTATTCGTACGATCTATTCTAATTTATTCGTACGATCCGTTCTAATTCGTTTGTATGGATCGTACAAAAGAATTAGAATGGATCGTGCGAATGAATTAGAATAGATCGTACGAATGAATTAGAATGGATACTATAACACCTGTGGTGTTAAATTTGGGAATAATAAAAGTTCACCTTGGGTATTTTCGTCATTCTTAGTCAGACTTTTTCTTTGGGCTTTTTCTGGAAGAATAAGTCGTAAACCCATGAAATATTTTACATTCACTTTTACTATGGCTTCAAACAGGTCGCAATGGCGCGTCCCGTGCAGTAATCGGGTGTATGCGCAGCTAGTTTCGGCAGTTCGGTAGTTATACCCTTGAATATCGATAAATTAGCTGACATTTGACATTGTTTTATTTACTGGGAAAGTTTGGGTAATCGGATCGTAGTAAGGCTGGATACGTTGGGTGGGGATCCGAGAGACCTTTTCAACGAGCCTGAGCTGGGGTCGATCCGATACCTGGGTGATGAGTAATTGCTATTTTCAATTTTTGAGTATTTCCTTCTTTTCAAGTGATCCATAAGTCAGAAAATTGTGTATCAAGCGCCGACACATTCATGTCGACGAGAGATTTCCAACGAATCCTCTTAGACCCAATTCTGACATTCGATTTGTAAGTTATGACTAATTATCCTCTTTAACCCGGTTGGTATACGAATCGCACCCGGGTTCCTACCGAGCTCACTTCAGGGCGCAAGATCGATCCCGACCTGCCCTAAGACCTGACTTCTAACCTCCTAGCTGGCTTTAGGGCTCATAGATTTCCCCCTCCAAGGTTTTAAAAGTTGAAATTCAGATGGGGAGGATCAAGCAAGATTTGGAGTAATAAGCCCAACATCTTCCGTTCCTTTATTCATTCCTCTTTATTAGGAATTAAGGGGTTAACAACTGATCTTTTAAACCTTCTTTAATTACCACCATAACAACCTACCTTTGTACTTCTGTGTTTACAAGAACCTAGAGAAAGAGAAAGAATGGCAAATTAAGAGAGAGAAGGAACGACAAATTAAGAGAGGGAGAAGGAAGGTAATAATACATATATTAAGACAGAAAGAGAATGGCTAGTCGAGAGAGAGAACGGCTGAACTGAGAGAGAAAGAACGGCAAAACTAAGAAGAGAGAGATAATTATAAAGAGAGAGAAAGAGAGAAAGAGAGAGAGAGAGAGAGAGAGAGAGAGAGATCGGGAGAAGGAGGGAAAGAGTAGAGGGATCGAGGGAGAGGACTGGAGAGAGAGAGAAGAGTGGGCCCTGCCTCCTCCCCTAACTCCGGCGAGCACCGAGCTCAGGTTAGCTCTCCTCCTTCTCTTCTCCTCCTCCACCCGAACCGGACCTCCAACCCGACCTCACCCTCTCCTCCTTTGCCCGCTGACCTACGCAGTCACCGGCGGCTGACGCCGCACTCGAGCCCCTCCCCAGAGACCGTCGGTGCAGCCGGGCACCACCGACGCTGGCCCAAACCCGTGGACCCCCTCCAGCCATAGCCTTCCCGGGCTTCGATGGAGCACCGGCTGCCTCCTCCCGTGTCTCCTCCGTAGGGATGATGCGGGGGATATCGGCCGGGCACCACCGGCGCACCCAAACCCGACTCCCCGTCGTCGCCGTCGCACAGAACCAGCCCCCCTGTTTCACTGGTTTTGAGGGGAAGAAGAAGAATGGACTGATTCGTAATTAAAGATCTATCTCGGGTCTTTTAGAAATTATTAATATTGCAACCCGACCCGACTATGCTGCAATCCGACTCGACTGCACAGCAACCCGACCCGCCTAAGTGCACAGCAGACCCGGCCCAACAGTGAACTGGTCTGGTTCACCTGAACCAGATCCGTAAACCGACCAGAAATTGGTTCAATCGTCATTTCTCCGTCCGATCTCGAAATCGAACGAAACCAGCGGCGTTTCGACCGGATCGAAAAGACCCACTTGTTGAACTAGAATTGGTACAGTAATTTTACTATCTAGGATCCCTTTTTAGCCATGGACCCGATCTAGTCGGTGCATCGTGGTTTGATCGCCAATTCTTCGTCCGATCTCGGAATTGGACGAAACCAGTGGCATCATGCTCAGATCATCGATGCCGATGTATTGAACCTAGTTTGGTACCTGGAGACCCTTTTAACCTATTGAACCAATCATAGATCGGTTTTTACCAGTTCGACCCTAAAACCTCCGACCGAAGTCGGATTCGAGCGAGACCGGATCCCATGGGTCCTCATCCCTAAACCAAGCTTTTTAGAACCCTAGTTTGAGTAATTTATAGATGTAACAACTTATATATTTTAAACCATGATGGTCAGTTTCTCTTTCGACGGTATACCGGACCGATAGGCGTGAGGAGCGTGGACAACCGAGTTACATTCCAGGTGAACATGATTAATTCTATTCTGGTTAGAGTAGATTGTAGTTGTATCTATAAAATAATTAATAAAATATATATATGGCATAGTATGTCCAATGCATGTAGGCGGGAAACTGGTACTGCATATGGGAAGTGGGCATACTCTGAATAATAATGTAACATTTTTTTTGATAGCTGTAACGGTAATTAGCTCAACCTAGATTCACATTAGGATGCATGCAAATAAGTAGATACTCGTACTGATTAATTATTAAAATTCTGTTGAATGATTGTGTTTGATGACCATGGATCTCATGGTGCAGTCCAGTTGCTACTGAGGAACGAAGGCTGGTGGCCTCAGTGGAGAGACTGGTGGTTGTACTTCTTCAGTTGAGGTTCTTTTCCCAGAGGGAAGGCTCACTACTCACGAGCATGGGTAGGGGACCCGAGTGCACAGGATGGGAGGTGAACCACCGCCTGTACATAATCCGAATCAAGTAGGTAGGGTCACAGGGTTGGACAGGCGGTAAAGCCCCTTGTGGCCTAGTAGTCCACCCCTGGGTAATGACCCCAAAAAGCAAGGTGGGCGGGAGTACCCCGTGGTGAAAGACCAAGCCCCCTTATGGCCATATGGGTATTTCTGGCTCTCCAGGTATGCTTGGACCCAGGTTTTTATTGGCAGACTCTGTTAGAAAACTGCCGGTTCACTTTAGGAGTAGGTAGAACTAACCTTCGGTGATTAGTTGCATACTTTTAATCTGGATGATTATCTGTCTTATGTTTACTAGTTGTTGTTATACCATTGTAGAACTGCCATATTTGCTAGCTGAACTATCTTATTTGCAATATATGTATGTATATGTTGTCGCCCTCATAGACTTCTAGAAGGGTAGGGTATGACTATGGTTTACCCTAGCTAGTTTAGGGTTAACTGTTCACTGAGTTTACCCAGTAAACTCACCCCGTTGTTGCACCCTCTTTTCAGGTACCGTAGATCCTTCTCTGACGCTTCCTAGAGGATTCTAAATAGCTATCGAGAGAGGACACTAGAGCTATTAGCTAGTTTTTATTATTTCTAGTTGGTTATGTAATAATTATGGAACTATGTTTTAGATGCTCTGAATAATGCCAGAATCAGTAATGTTTTCCCTGGTAAGCTTCTTCTCAAAGCTTCATGCCCGGTAGGCCTTTCCTCAAGGCCAAGCTATTGGTAGGCTTCTCCTCAAAGCCATCCCTTATTAATTAGTAAATAGTTAATGATAAATTAGTAATAAATAACTAAATAATAAAATCAACCTCGCAACCTTACAATATTGACTTACCCTTATAACCCCATCACCCCCGGGTTTGACGGGTTTACCCGTGTAGTCGGATCCGGGGCGTGACAGCTGGTATCAGAGCTTAGGGATAGGATCCTAAGGGATTTAGTCGTAGGTTAGTCTTCTTATCTCGAACAAGTGTCTTATAGGCCTGCATTTTTGCAGATGACTGTTACCAGAGGTCAAACTTCCTCTCCTGGGTCGTCAAGTGCTGTAGCTGTCCCTGACCCCATGGAAATGTTCCGCACTATGACTGAAAGCAGCAGCAAGTCATGATGCAACAACAACAAACAATGGTAGCCCAGCAATAGGCAGCTGCTGCCTAGGAGCAGACAGCTGCCCAGGAGCAGACAGCAGCAGCCCAGGCTGCTTTGGCTCAGGCTCAGGCCCAGCAGGCCACTCTGGAGGAGCAGAAAGTGGATGCAGATAGGATGGGGAAGCTCCTAAAGGACTTTCAGGTACTGAAGCCGCCAACCTTCAAGGGTCATCCAAACCCAGTGGAGGCCGACAGATGGTTGAAGCAAGTCGGCAAGGCATTGGATGCCCTGGAAGTAGTAGGTAAGAGAAGAGTCACTCTGGCCTCCTACCAGCTGGAGGCAGAGGCAGACTTTTGGTGGGATCGGATCCAAAGGTCCCGAGGAGAAGGCCAGGCACCTATGACCTGGGAGGAGTTCGAGAAGGTCTTCCGGGAAAAGTACTTTCCGGAGAGCGTCCGAGACGAGATGGAGAAGAAGTTCTTGGACTTGTACCAAGGCACACTATCTGTGGCCGAGTATGAGGCCAAGTTTGATGAGCTGTCACGCTATGCTCCATTCTTGGTAGCTACAGAAGAGCGCAAGGCAAAAAGGTTCGAGCAAGGTTTGAGGCCTGGAATAAAAAACAAGATCGAGGTACTACGGCTGAAGATCTACAGCGAGGTGGTGGATCGAGCTCTGGTGGTAGAGCGGGGCCAGGAGGGAACCAAGAAGATTCAGGAGAAGCGAGGAAGTGGTGGCAATGGAAGGAGTGATCACGGGTTTCATTCCATGAGGCTTAGGACTCAAGAGGCTCCTTTTCATCAACAGCAGCACCACTCGCAGGGACCCCCAGCTTCGTAGGGTCCCAAGTGCTTTAGATGTGGCACGTATGGCCATGTCAGGCGTGACTGCACTCGACGTCCTTCACAGCAGCAGCAGCAACCAGCCCTACCTGCCCTGCCGTATCAGCCTCGTCCAGCATTGACATACCATCCCCAACCACTTCAGCAGAGGGCACCTCAGAATCAGCAGGGTGCCCGGCCCTACCGTTCTCCTCAACCACAGCCACTTCAGCAAAGACCTCCAGTCTGCCAGGGTGGTGGTGGCCAGCAGACTCATGGCCGAACTTATGCACTCGTTGGTCAGGATACTGGAGCTTCTGGATCTGCCATTAAAGGTAGCCCTAAATCCTTTCTCATAGAGTAGCTTTTCCATAATCAGTTCTGTAGTTGTGCTCTAGTAGATCACATAGCTAGGATAAACACATTTATAACTACTGATTATTGCCTTAGGTGTTGTACCTATGTTCACTACCCTTGCACGAGTCTTGTTCGATACTGGATCGACGCACTCTTACATAGTCCCTAAATTTATGGCTACCTTGGGGTTACAGTCGGAACCCCTTGGTTATGTCCTATCGGTCGTCTCACCACTTGGGGCTAGCATTGATGTGGACCGTGTATGTAAGAGAAGTGTGCTTTCCATTGGAGGCAATGAACTTGTGGCCGACTTGATTATCCTCGACTTAGAAGGATTGGATGTCTTACTGGGGATGGACTGGATGGCGGCATACCATGCTTCACTAGACTGCTACTCCAAGAAGATTACCTTCCGTCCACCTGGCAATATGGAGTTCTTTGCGGGAGCTAAGCTGGATATTTTATACCCGACGCCCCGGCAAGGGACCTATCTTAGTTTCCTAGCACAGTTGGCCAACGAGATTGAGAGTTGGAATCCATTGGAGCACTCCCCAATAGTTCGAGACTTTCCTGATGTATTCCCTGACCAGCTCCCAGTCCTTCCTCCTATTCGAGAAGTAGAGTTCAGCATCAAGCTAGTTCCGGGGACGACACTGATCTCAGTGGCCCCGTATCGGATGGCACCAGCGAAGCTACGAGAGTTAAGTACTCAGCTAGAAGAATTGCAGTCTCGGATATATTCGCCCTAGTGTCTCTTCATGGGGTGCCCCAGTTTTGTTTGCCTAGAAGAAGGACGGTTCAAAGCGGCTCTGCATCGATTATAGGAAACTTAATGCAGTTACTGTGAAGAACTGATATCCTCTTCTGAGGATCGAGAATCTATTTGATCAGCTGAAGGGTGCTCAGTTCTTCTCTAAGATTGATTTGAGGACTGGGTACCATCTGTTGGAATTGGGTTCCGTTAATCAGAGTCACAGCGGAAGCAAAAAGAATGATCCGAAGATCATACGGTGTATGTTTCATTACAATTTGTGATATAAAAAAATCTACATGCAAATCTATGATCTTAGCATATGTGCGGACACCCTAGAGGCCTACTACGATCTACGGAAGACATGCATGCATCTACTTAGGTGTTTAGATTCATCATAAATTATGGATCTATGATTCGGAGATTACGGAACGATGAAGAACCGCACTTGAATCGCAAGAGAAACTGTCGGATAGCACCTTGTCCTTTGCGAATTGAAGAATCCTCGAAATCCCGTCTCTGAGTGCAAGGATTTCGAGCCGACGGAGGAATCCGTTGCGAAGACGATGGCGAGCGGCGAGATTTTCTCCTCCTCTTTCTCCTTTCTTCCTTCTCCTTCCTTCCTCTTCCTTCTCCCTTCTTCTTCCTCTCTTTTCCTTGGCCGAAACCACAAAGGAGGGGGACTAGGGGTCGGATTTTTGGAGGGGAGGGAGTAGAACCATTGGGCCGGCCTCTCCCCTCCCTATTTCCTTTATAGGGCCGGTCTCCCATGGCTCCAAGGATCCTAGGGCCGGCCCCTAGGTGGATAGGGATGAGGGGGGGGTCAGATTTAGGTATTCCGGGTGTCTATCGTGAAGTCTGGACGAAAACGCCCTTCATGAAAAGCGGAAAACTGAAAGTAAGACTGAGTGAGGTGCGCTACTCGGAATCGAGTTCCGTCAGCGCCTGTGAGCTCCTGAAATTATTTCGCTCAATCTAAGATCCATATTCAATATGTTCTGAGCCATATTTTAGTATTTACCAAAATACCCCTACGGCCCGTAACACATGTGAATTAGGTTCTGTGGCTCCGGGCTTGCGTTCCATCGCACTACTTCGCATCCAACGTATCCAACTAGGTTGGGGAATAATTCCTATATGCAATGACAGGGTAGAACCTTCAGGTTTCAGGATCTCTAGCTCCAACCGAATCCCTGATTAACTGTTCCAGTGACACACCGAAAGTTCCGTTAATCAGCCCTAATCCGATTAACCCGCGTAGCCACCCAGAGTGCGACGCGAGTTGAACTCTAGTGATCCTAAACTTATGTTACTCCCTCGTAACCCTGTTCTCTACTATACTCCGATAATCCTTAGTCCCTCCTATTACTGGTGCCATGATACGACTCGGGCGGTGGGGAGCACCGTCAGATCCTAATCGATCATCTGACTAGGGTTTGATGACTTGTCATCTATAACACCACACACCTTCCGGTGCTATGCCTAGCATCCGGAACATCGTCAGTCATACTGATAACCACCAGGCCTGGGTTAACTGTGTGGATAGATTGACTCATCAAACCGCACCCATCCAACACTGGACGTCGGATAACCTGTAGAGATTACATGTCACTCAAGCGCCAACCGGGTAACCCAACGTACCGTGGTATTGGACTATGGAAGGTCCGCACACGTTGGCACATTAAAGCACCAAACAACTGGTTGGCCCAGTGAGCATGGTCCCTCAGGGTTAAGGACAGATTATCTATAGTAGTAAGACGGTTTCTGCACCAGTGTCTGAATCACTGAACTGTGCACCGTCTTGGTTCCTGTTCAACACGATCATCGTGCTTGGTCAGGTGAATGAGAATCCCACGTTCCTGTGGTGGAGACTTTACCACATCCTCTACCTGCCAATAACTTGTTCTCGGTGAAGCGACCGGCATTACCTAAGCTGTGAACTAGTTCTAGGTCTACACAAAACTGGTCCATTGGGTCTCCCAAGCATGGATCCTCTATGCGCCTCAGTGGCCTACTGTGTTCCATAGGGTCCTTTTATTATATGAGTATTATCATATACCAGAGTAGTATTCTAATTAAAGCAATAACCAAAGTCATCTTTATTATTGTTAATACAGAAAATCGACGCTAAGGACACACGAGCTACAACAATCTCCCACTTGGCCTAGCGGGGAACACCAGTCTTAACTTCCATGGCATCGACGTGCTTCTCAAAAGTCTTGGTTGGTAACACCTTTGTGAAAGGGTCCGCCATGTTATCTGCAGACGCCACCTGAGTCACTGCTACCTCCCCTCGCTTCTGCAAGTCCCAAATTATATAGTATTTCCGCTCGATATGCTTGCTCTTCTGGTGATATCTTGGCTCCTTGGATTGTGTTACCGCTCCACTATTGTCGTAGTAAAGGACAATAGGATCTTGAGCTCCCGGTACGCATCCTATGTCCGTGAGGAACTCTTGAGCCACACCGCCTTCTTAGCTACTTCGCACGCCGCAACGTACTCAGCTTCTGTCGTCGAATCCGTGATGCATCCCTGCTTCATGCTCCTCCAACTGACAGCTCCTCCTCCTAATGAAAACACAAACCCTGACGTCGATCTCCTGGATTCCGGATCTGACGCAAAGTCAGAATCCGTATATCCAATCGGCATCAGTTCCTGTGAAGAGTAAACTAACTCATAATCAGAATCCATAATCAGAATCCATAATCGGCATCAGTTCCCATGCTTAGGATTATCTCCCCATCACCCAATTTTTTTGTCTTCTTGAACCCTGCAAATTATTGCAAGCATCGTTAGTGGAATGAGAATCCACAATCTATGAAACTGGAGAACAATTGGGTGTTACAAGGGATTCCACTATATGGATTTGAGATATACCTGTCTCAGCCTTCTTGGGAGCCGTGCGCAGTCGCCCTTCTAGTGCCCCTTCTTGCCGCATCAGAAACATTTTTCTTTGGGCTTTGCCGGACCATTCTGCTTGGGAACCTGCAACTGCACCTGGCCCATCTTCACGGGCTTCTTAGACGTTCTTTTCTGAAACTTGCCCTTGGATTTCAGAGAAGAATTCCGCTCCACGTTTAGGGATTGGGCTCCTGCCTTCATCCCGTCCTCTGCCGCCTGGAGCGCCGCTAGGAGCTTTGCGTTAGACATCTCCAACCGGTTAAGGTTGAAGTTGGTAACGAAGCCCTCAAACGCTCCTGACAGAGACACAAGGAAAATATCGGTCTGGATCTCTGCATCCAAGATAACATCGAAGGAACCAAGCTCGTTCACATAGCCAAACAACTTCAGCATATGATCCCGAACTAAAGTCCCCTCTGCCATCTTCGTGGACACCAATTTCTTGATGGTCAGGTAACGAGTTACCCGACTACGACCCTCGAACATTTTCTTCAGGTAGAGCATCATGTCTGAAGCAAAGGCCATGTCTTCGACTTGCTTCTGAAGGACGGTCTGCAAGGATGCCATAATGTAGCACTTGCACATCTCATCAGCATCTAGCTAGTCTTTCCATTCCTTTAATTGGGCCTCAGTTGCACTTGGTCCCGGTATGGCCGATTGAAGGGTACTTAGGGCAATTGTGTGTTTGCCAACCCTTAGGACGAGCATTAGGTTACGCTTCCAGTCCTCGTAGTTTGGTCCCGTAAGTTTGTTATCATTAAGTATGGAGGCAAGGGGGTTGAGCTTGGTCATGATTTCTGTAAACAATGGTTTAAAGCAATAGTTAGGGTCTACTACAATCTATTTCATGGAATTTAGAAATTAATAATGTCTACTCCAGTCGCTATGTCTTCACCACCTCAAGTGGAGACATCCAGGAATCAAAATTCCCTGGGATGGAGCACTGAGACTATCGGCCTTGAATTGGAGACAGCATCTCGGTGAGAGCATGCAACCGCTTCTACCAACGGGGTGTTTACGACCCAGTCTTTATCAGTATTACCCATGGCAAACTGAAAGACCTCCCAGTCTCCGTTTGGCCAGCTTTATGTGACCCGCGTGCGCAGCAACAACGGCTTCACACAAGCTTTCGGATGCTTCCCACAAATCTAGGTGGTGTCGGCAGGGGGGTTTATAGGCTCCCGCGGTGTAGGATAAAATCGTCACCCACTGCCACCGGCATCCCCCATGTCCCGAAGGAAACCACTAGGCGAACCGGTATGGAAGGAAACACAGCTCTCACCCGGTGGGAATATCGAACTGCGTACCTCCCACCCAGACCCTTAGCCGGTTGATTGTGGAGGCCAGGGGCTCCCCTTTGGAGGGAACCTCTTATACATCCCTTCTTTATGAGGTTTTATGCATATCTAGATAGGTCACGACCTCCTAGACATAGACCCTGGTCTACCGTGCTCCCACTAGGATTACAAACCCTCCCGCAAAGCATTAGTATCCTCGGAAAATATCATAGTCCCTACCTTGAATACTTAGCTTTTGCCTTTCTTGCAAGGATCACATTACATAGATTCCAAGGATCCCGATACTTCACTAGTTTGCCCATAATCCTAAGATCTGGAGCCTAGCCTAAGGTCAACGTGGAAAGGACTCCCACTATGATGACGCCTCGTTCACAATTTGATGCCTGATGTCATAGTAGACCTCATCTCATTACAGGTTTCGATGCTGGCCAAATAGGGACATCCGACAACCTCCGTCGGACCTCAACCTAATGGTGGCATAACCAAATCGTAATGAGTTTATACTACCATCAAACATCATCTAGAAACGGGTATCACACAGTGAAATCCTAACCTAACTTGGTCGCTAGGACCACGTGGGGAAAGGGCATCCCACTAGGGTTATCATACTTCTTATGGAGACATTAGTTAACTATCTCTAAATAAATCTAACACTGCATCTATCTCGGTGCACAATACTTGGCTACCTAAACTACCACGAGAGCGGTTACCGCCTTTCCTTTTAGCTAGCCACCGGATTCGCACGTGTTAGAAGCATATAGAGACACCGATGAATCCATAATTTTAGTACTAACCCTAAGTCTGATCTAGAGACAAACTCACAAGCAAGAATGATAATCACATTATCATCGGGGTTCTCTAAATACGAAATAAAGAGAAACAGCAGAAAACATCCAAACTGAATCAAGTCCAGGGTCCGACCCCTGAACCTGAATAGCACAGCCAAGATATCCCGCTTTTCCATTTTGCACGATCTCCGACAATGATCCCCTTCATTGCCAACGTGCACGCTTTCGCCGGGTCTTTGCACACCATTGTACCACTTGCCCGAACCGTGGATGTAGCATCATCTCCTTCTTCCTGTGACCGAAAAACTAACACGCTCCGAGCAAGTGCTCGTTCGTGTACAATTTCGCTAGAAAGGAAAGAAGACAATCCTAGAAACATGGCCAGGGAACCGAGGATGGTCAACCCCCACCCTCGCCCATCTAGAGCCTTACAATCCACAATAATAATCAATGCAAAATTAAATCCGGGGTCCGACCCCCGGATGCCTGCAAACACAGATTACAATTCAGCGCGGCACCTGTAAAAAGATGATAAATAGCACAATCCATATACATGATCTACGCCGAACCCCGACGAAAACATATGCCATTATATATTCACATGATATTTTCACGAATTCATGCATGAAACATACACCAAAGCGTGCTCTGATACCAATTGTTGGAATTGGGTTTCGCTAATCAGAGTCGCAGCGGAAGCAAAAAGAAAGATCCGAAGATCATACAGTGTATGTTTCATTACAATTCGTGATACAAAATAATCTACATGCAAATCTACGATCTTAGTATATGTGCGGACACCCTAGAGGCATACTACGATCTACGGAAGACATGCATGCATCTACTTAGGTGTTTAGATTTATCATACCTTATGGATCTATGATTCAGAGATTACGGAACGATGAAGAACCGCACTTGAATCACAAGGGAAACTGTCGGATAGCACCTTGTCCTTTGCGAATTGAAGAATCCTTGAAATCTCGTCTCTGAGTGCAAGGATTTCGAGCCGACGGAGGAATCCGTTGCGAAGACGATGGCGAGCCACGAGATTTTCTCCTCCTCTTTCTCCTTTCTTCCTTCTCCTTCCTTCCTATTCCTTCTCCCTTCTTCTTCCTCTCTTTTCCTTGGCCGAAACCACAAAGGAGGGGGACTAGGGGTCGGATTTTTGGAGGGGAGGGAGTAGAACCATTGGGCCGGCCTCTCCCCTCCCTATTTCCATTATAGGGCCGGTTTCCCATGGCTCCAAGGAGCCTAGTGCCGGCCCCTAGGTGGATAGGGATGAGGGGGGGTCGGATTTAGGTCTTCCGGGTGTCTATCGTGAAGTCCGGACGAAAATGCCCTTCACGAAAAGCGGAAAACTGAAAGTGAGACTGAGTGAGGTGCGCTACTCGGAATCGAGTTCCGTCAGCGCCTGTGAGCTCTTGAAATTATTCCGCTCAATCTTAGATCCATATTCAATATGTTCTGAGCCATATTTTAGTATTTACCAAAATACCCCTACGGCCCGTAACACATGTGAATTAGGTTCTTTGGCTCCGGGCTTGCGCTCCATCGCGCTACTTCGCATCCAACGTATCCAACTAGGTCGGGGAACAATTCCTATACGCAAAGATAGGGTGGAACCTTCAGGGTTTGGGATCTCTAGCTCCAACCGGATCCCTAATTAACTGTTCCGGTGACACACCGAAAGTTCCGTTAATCAGCCCTAATCCGATTAACCCGTGTAGCCACCCAGAGTGCGACGCGAGTTGAACTCTAGTGATCCTAAACTTATATTACTCCCTCGTAACCCTGTTCTCTACTATACTCCGATAATCCTTAGTCCCTCCTATTACTGGTGCCATGATACGACTCGGGCTGTGGGGAGCACCGTCAGATCCCGATCGATCATCTGACTAGGGTTTGATGACTTGTCATCTATAACACCACACACCTTCCGGTGCTATGCCTAGCATCTGGAACATCGTCAGTCATATTGACAACCACTAGGCCTGGGTTAACTGTGTGGACAGATTGACTCATCAAACCGCACCCATCCAACACTAGACGTTGGATAACCTGTAGGAATTATATGTCACTCAAGCGCCAGCCGGGTAACCCAACGTACCGTGGTATTGGACTATGGAAGGTCCACACACGTTGGCACATCAAAGCACTACACAACTGGTTGGCCCAGTGAGCATGGTCCCTCAGGGTTAAGGACAGATTATCTATAGTAGTAAGACGGTTTCTGCACCAGTGTCTGAATCACTGAACTGTGCACCGTCTTGGTTCCTGTTCAACACGATCATCGTGCTTGGTCAGGTGAATGGGAATCCTATGTTCCCGTGGTGGAGACTTCACCACATCCTCTACCTGCCAACAGCTTGTTCTCGGTGAAGCGACCGGAATTACCTAAGCTGTGAACTAGTTCTAGGTCTACACAGAACTGGTCCACTGGGTCTTTCAAGCATGGATCCTCCATGCGCCTCAGTGGCCTACTGTGTTCCCTAGGGTCCTTTTATTATATGAGTATTATCATATACCAGAGTAGTATTCTAATTAAAGCAATAACCAAAGTCATCTTTATTAATGTTAATACAGAAAATCCACGCTAAGGACACACGAGCTACAACACCATTAACTCAGAGTGAAGGATGATGATATCCAGAAGACAGTATTCCGAACGAGGTACGGGCACTACGAGTTTCTAGTGATGCCGTTCGGTCTGACGAATGCCCCAGCAGCTTTTATGGACTTGATAGATCGGGTCTTCAGGCCTTACCTTGATCGGTTCATCGTGGTCTTCATTGATGACGTATTGATCTTCTCGAAGTCAAAAGATGAGCATGCAGTGCATCTGAGGATTTCCCTACAGACATTGCGAGATCACCAGCTCTATGCCAAACTCAGCAAGTATGAGTTTTGGATGAGAGAAGTAAAGTTCTTAGGGCATGTGGTTTCAGAAGGAGGCATCTCGGTGGACCTAGCAAAAATCGAGGCAGTACTGAGTTGGGAGTCACCGAGGAATATTTTTGAGATCCGGAGTTTCTTGGGTCTAGTGGGATACTACCGGAGGTTCGTAGAGGGTTTCTCGAGACTGGCATTGCCTCTGACTCGGTTAACAAAGAAGGGGGTGAAGTTTGAGTGGTCGGATGCTTGCGAGCAGTCCTTCCAGGAGCTGAAGAGACGACTCACCACTGCCCCTGTTCTTACAGTGCCAATTGGTTGGAATGGATACGTGGTCTATACAGATGCTTCTCAGTCTGGACTTGGAGGTGTGTTGATGCAAGATGGAAAAGTGGTAGCTTATGCATCGAGGCAGTTGAAGCCTCACGAGCAGAACTACCCGACCCATGATCTGGAGCTTGCAACGGTGGTGTTTGTGCTCAAGATTTGGCGGCACTACCTGTACATTTGTGCTCAAGATTTGGCGGCACTACCTGTACGGAGAAGACTTCGAGATATACGAATGAATTAGAATGGATCGTACGAATGAATTAGAATGGATCGTACGAATGAATTAGAATGGATACATTTGTGCGAATGAATAAGAATGGATCGTACGAATGAATTAGAATGGATCGTACGAATGAATTAGAATAGATCGTACGAATGAATTAGAATGAATACATTCATGTGAATGAATTAGAATGGATCGTACGTATGAATTAGAATGGATCGTACGAATGAATTTAAATGGATCGTGCGAATGAATTAGCATAGATCGTACGAATAAATTAGAATGGATATATTCATGCGAATGAATTTGAATGGATTGTACGAATAAACTAGAATGGATCGTACGAATGAATTAGAATGGATCGTACGAATAAATTAGAATAGATCATGCAAATGAATTAGAATCGATCGTACGAATGAATTAGAATGGATATATTCGTGCGAATGAATTAGAATGGATAGTCCGAATGAATTAGAATGGATCGTACAAATGAATTAGAATAGATACATTCGTGCGAATGAATTAGAATGGATCGTACGAATGAATTAGAATGGATCGTACGAATGAATTAGAATGGATACATTCGAGTGAATGAATTAGAATGGATCGTACGAATGAATTGGAATTGATCATACGAATGAATTAGAATGGATCGTACGAATGAATTAGAATGTATCGTACGAATGAATTAGAGTGGATACATTCATGCGAATGAATTAGAATGGATCGTACGAATAAATTAGAATGGATCATACGACTGAATTAGAATAGATCGTAGAATGACTTAGAATGGATCATACGAATGAATTAGGATGGATCATACGAATGAATTAGATTGGATCGTGCGAATGACTTAGAATGGATCGTACGAATGACTTAGAATGGATCGTGCGAATGAATTAGATTGGATCGTACGAATGAATTAGAGTGAATCGTACGAATGAATTAAAATGGATCGTACGAAAGAATTAGAATGGATCGTACGAATGAATTAGAATGGATCGTACGAATGAATTAGAATGGATACATTCATGCGAATGAATTCTGAATCGTACGAATGAAGTAGAATGGATCGTACGAATGAATTAGAATGGATCGTACGAATGAATTATAATGGATCGTATGAATGAATTATAATGGATACATTCATGCGATTGAATTAGAATGGATCGTACAAATGAATTAGAATGGATCGTGTGAATGAATTAGAATGGATCGTACGAATGAATAAGAATGGATACATTCGTACAAATGAATAAGAATGGATACATTCGTACGAATGAATTAGAATGGATCGTATGAATGAATTAGAAAGGATCGTGCGAATGAATTAGAATGGATCGTAAGAATAAATTAGAATGGATACATTCGTGCGAATGAAATAGAATGGATCGTACGAATGAATTAGAATGGATTGTGCGAATGAATCAGAATGGAACGTACGAATGAATTAGAATAGATACATTCATGTGAATGAATTAGAATGGATAGTACGAATGAATTAGAATGGATACATTCGTGGGAATGAATTAGAATGGATCATATGAATGAATTAGAATGGATCATACGAATGAATTAGAATGGATCATGGGAATGAATTAGAATGGATCGAACGAATTAATTAGAATCGATATATTCGTACGATTGAATTAGAATGGATCGTCCGAATGAATTAGAATGGATCGTATGAATGAACAAAAACGGATCGTACGAATGAATTAGATGGATCGTATGAATGAATTAGAATTGGTCGTGCGAATGAATTATAATGGATCGTACGAATGAATTAGAAAGCATACATTTGTGCGAATGAATTAGAATGGATTGTACGAATGAATTAGAATGGATCGTATGAATGAATTAGAATGGACACATTCATGTGAATGAATTATAATGGATCGTATGAATGAATTAGAATGGATCGTATGAACGAATTAGAATGGATACATTCGTGTGAATGAATTAAAATGGATCGTACGAATGAATTAAAATCGATACATTCGTGCGAATGAATTAGAATGGATCGTATGAATGAATTAGAATGGATTATACAAATGAATTAGAATGGATTGTGCGAATGAATTAGAATGGATCATACGAATGAATTAGAATGGATACATTCGTTCGAATGAATTAGAATGGATCGTACGAATGAATTAGAATGGATCAAACGAATGAATTAGAATGGATACATTCGTGCGAATGAATTACAAAGGATCGTACGAATGAATTAGAGTGGATTGTATGAATGATTTAAAATGGTTCATAAGAAAGAATTAGAATGCATCGTGCGAATGAATTAGAATGGATCGTACGAATGAATTAGAATGGATATATTCGTGTGAATGAATTAGAATGGACCGTACGAATGAATTAGAATGGATCATACGAATGAATTAGAATGCATCGTGCGAATGAATTAGAATGGATCGTACGAATGAATTTGAATAGATACATTCGTGCCAATGAATTAGAATAGATCGTACGAATGAATTAGAATAGATCGTATGAATGAATTAGAATGGATCACATGAATATATTAGAATGGATCGTACGAATGAATTAGAATGGATCGTGCGAATGAATTAGAACGGATCGTACGAATGAATTAAAATGGATACATTCGTGAGAATGAATTAGAATGGATCATACAAATGAATTAGAATGGATACATTTGTGGTAATGAATTAGAATGGATCGTACGAATGAATTAGAATGGATCGTATGAATGAGTTAGAATGGATTGTATGAATGAATTAGAATGGATCGTGTGAATGAATTAGAATGTATCGTACGAATGAATTAGAATGGATACATTCCTGCGAATGAATTAGAATGGATCGTACGAATGAATTAGAATGTATCGTACGAATGAATTAGAATGGATACATTCTTGCGAATGAATTAGAATGGATCGTACGAATAAATTACAATGGATCGTACGAATGAATTAGAATGGATCGTACGAAACAATTTGAATGGATCGTGCGAATGAATTAGACTGGATCGTATGAGTGAATTAGAATGGATACATTCGTGCGAATGAATTATAATAGATCGTACAAATGAATTAGAATGGATCGTACGAATGAATTAGAATGGATCGTACGAATGAATTAGAATAGATCGTGCGAATGAATTAGAATGGATCGTACGAATGAATTAGAATGGATACATTCGTGCGAATGATTTAGAATGGATCGTATGAATGAATTAGAATGGATCATATGAATGAATTAGAATGGATCGCACGAATGTATTAGAATGGATCGTACAAATGAAGTAGAATGGAACGTACGAATGAATTAGAATGGATTGTACGAATGAATTAGAATGGATATATTCGTGCGAATGAATTAGAATGGATCGTACGAATGAATTAGAATGGATCGTGCAAATGAATTAGAATGGATCGTGCGAATGAATTAGATTGGATCGTACGAATGAATTAGAATGGATACATTCGTGCGAATGAATTAGAATGGATCGTACGAATGAATTATAATAGATCGTACGAATGAATTAGAATGGATCGTTCGAATGAATTAGAATGGATCATACGAATGAAATAGAATGGATACATTCGTGCGAATGAATTAGAATGGATCGTACGAATGAATTTGAATGGATCATACGAATGAATTAGAATGGATCATGGGAATGAATTAGAATGGATCGAACGAATTAATTAGAATCGATATATTCGTACGATTGAATTAGAATGGATCGTCCGAATGAATTATAATGGATCGTATGAATGAACAAAAATGGATCGTACGAATGAATTAGATGGATCGTACGAATGAATTAGAATTGGTCGTGCGAATGAATTAGAATGGATCGTACGAATGAATTAGAATGGATACATTTGTGCGAATGAATTAGAATGGATTGTACGAATGAATTAGAATGGATCGTATGAATGAATTAGAATGGATACATTCATGTGAATGAATTATAATGGATCGTATGAATGAATTAGAATGGATCGTATGAACGAATTAGAATGATACATTCGTGCGAATAAATTAAAATGGATCGTACGAATGAATTAAAATCGATACATTCGTGCGAATGAATTAGAATGGATCGTATGAATGAATTAGAATGGATTATACAAATGAATTAGAATGGATTGTGCGAATGAATTAGAATGGATCATACGAATGAATTAGAATGGATACATTCGTTCGAATGAATTAGAATGGATCGTACGAATGAATTAGAATGGATCAAACGAATGAATTAGAATGGATACATTTGTGCGAATGAATTAGAAAGGATCGTACGAATGAATTAGAGTGGATTGTATGAATGATTTAAAATAGTTCATAAGAAAGAATTAGAATGCATCGTGCGAATGAATTAGAATGGATCGTACGAATGAATTAGAATGGATATATTCGTGTGAATGAATTAGAATGGATCGTACGAATGAATTAGAATGGATCATACGAATGAATTAGAATGCATCGTGCGAATGAATTAGAATGGATCGTACGAATGAATTTGAATAGATACATTCGTGCCAATGAATTAGAATAGATCGTACGAATGAATTAGAATGGATCGTATGAATGAATTCGAATGGATCACATGAATATATTAGAATGGATCGTACGAATGAATTAGAATGGATCGTGCGAATGAATTAGAATGGATCGTACAAATGAATTAAAATGGATACATTCGTGAGAATGAATTAGAATGGATCGTACGAATGAATTAGAATGGATACATTTGTGGTAATGAGTTAGAATGGATCGTACGAATGAATTAGAATGGATCGTATGAATGAGTTAGAATGGATTGTACGAATGAATTAGAATGGATCGTGCGAATGAATTAGAATGCATCGTACGAATGAATTAGAATGGATACATTCCTGCGAATGAATTAGAATGTATCGTACGAATGAATTAGAATGGATACATTCCTGTGAATGAATTAGAATGGATCATACGAATGAATTACAATGGATCGTACGAAACAATTTGAATGGATCGTGTGAATGAATTAGAATAGGTCGTACGAGTGAATTAGAATGGATACATTCGTGCGAATGAATTATAATAGATCATACAAATGAATTAGAATGGATCGTACGAATGAATTAGAATGGATCGTACGAATGAATTAGAATAGATCGTGCGAATGAATTAGAATGGATCGTACGAATGAATTAGAATGGATACATTCGTGCGAATGATTTAGAATGGATCGTATGAATGAATTAGAATGGATCATATGAATGAATTAGAATGGATCGCACGAATGTATTAGAATGGATCGTACAAATGAATTAGAATGGAACGTACGAATGAATTAGAATGGATTGTACGAATGAATTAGAATGGATACATTCGTGCGAATGAATTAGAATGGATCGTACGAATGAATTAGAATGGATCGTGCAAATGAATTAGAATGGATCGGGCGAATGAATTAGATTGGATCGTACGAATGAATTAGAATGGATACATTCGTGCGAATGAATTAGAATGGATCGTACGAATGGATTATAATAGATCGTACGAATGAATTAGAATGGATCGTTCGAATGAATTAGAATGGATCATACGAATGAAATAGAATGGATACATTCGTGCGAATGAATCAGAATGGATCGTACGAATGAATTTGAATGGTTCGCACGAATGAATAAGAATTTATCGTGCGAATAAATTTGAATGGATCGTACGAATGAATTAGAATGGATACATTGATGCGAATGAACTAGAATGGATCGTACGAATGAATTAGAATGGATCGTACGATTGAATTAGAATGGATACATTCGTGCAAATAAATTAGAATGGATCGTACGAATGAATTAGAATGGATTGTACGAATGAATTAGAATGGACACCTTCGTGCAAATGAATTAGAATTGATCGTACGAATGAATTAGAAAGGATCCCACGAATGAATTAGAATGGATCGTACGAATGAATTAGAATGGATACCTTCGTGCGAATGAATTAGAATGGATCGTACGAATGAATTAGAATGGATCCCACGAATGAATTAGAATGGATCGTACAAATGAATTAGAATGAATACGTTCGTGCGAATGAATTAGAATGGATCGTACAAATGAAATTGTCTGGATCGTACGAAAGAATTAGAATGGATCGAACGAATAAATTAGAATGGATCGTACGAATGAATTAGAATGGATCGTGCGAATGAATTAGAATCGATCGTACTAAGAAATTAGAATGGATACATTCGTGCAAATGAATTAGTATAGATCATACGAATGAATTAGAATAGATCGTACGAATGAATTAGAATGGATGGTACAAATGAATTAGAATGGATACATTTGTACGAATGAATAAGAATGGATCGTACGAATGAATTAGAATGGATCGTATGAATGAATTAGAATAGATCGTTCGAATGAATTTTAATGGATACATTCATGTGAATGAATTAGAATGGATCGTATGAATAAATTAGAATATATAGTACGAATGAATTAGAATGGATCATACGAATGAATTTGAATGGATCGTGCGAATGAATTAGAATGGATACATTCGTGCGAATGAATTTGAATGGGTTATACGAATAAACTGGAATGGATCGTACGAATGAATTAGAATGGATCGTACGAATAAACTAGAATGGATCATGCGAATGAATTAGAATCGATCGTACGAATGAATTAGAATGGATATATTCGTGGGAATGAATTAGAATGGATCATACGAATGAATTAGAATGGATCGTCCGAATGAATTCGAATGGATCGTACAAATGAATTAGAATGGATACATTCGTGCAAATGAATTAGAATGGATCGTACGAATGAATTAGAATGGATCATGCGAATGAATTAGAACGGATCGTACGAATGAATTAAAATGGGTACATTCGAGCGAATGAATTAGAATTGATCGTACGAATGAATTGGAATTGATCGTACGAATCAATTAGAATGGATCGTACGAATGAATTAGAATGGATCGTACGAATGAATTATAATGGATGATACAAATGAATTAGAATTGATACATTCATGCGAATGAATTAGATTGGATCGTACGGAGGAATTAGAGTGAATCATACAAATAAATTAAAATGGATCATACGAAAGAATTAGAATAGATCGTACGAATGAATTAGAATGGATCGTACGAATGAATTAGAATGGATACATTCGTGCGAATGAACTGAATCGTACGAATGTATTAGAATGGATCGTACGAATGAATTAGAATGGATCGTACGAATGAATTAGAATGGATCCTACAAATGAATTATAAAGGATACATTCATACAAATGAATTAGAATGGATCGTACGAATGAATTAGAATGGATCGTACGAATGAATTATATCATACAAATAAATTAAAATGGATCGTGTGAATGAATTAGAATTGATCGTACGGGTGAATAAGAATGGATACATTCATACGAATGAATTAGAATGGATCGTACGAATGAATAAGAATGGATCGTACGAATGAATTAGAATGGATAGTGCGAATGAATTAGAATGGATCGAAAGAATAAATTGGAACGGATTCATTCGTGCGAATGAAATAGAATAGATCGTACGAATGAATTAGAATGGATCGTACGAATAAATTAGATTGGATCGTACGAATGAATTAGAATAGATACATTCATGCGAATGAATTAGAATGGATCGTACGAATGAATTAGACTGGATACATTCGTGCGAATGAATTAGACTGGATCGTATGAATGAATTAGAATAAATTATACGAATGAATTAGAATGGATCGTCGGAATGAATTAGAATGGATCGTACGAATTAATTAGAATGGATATATTCGTGCGAATGAATTAGAATGGATCGTACGAATGAATTAGAATGGATCATACGAAAGAATTAGAATGGATCATGCGAATGAATTAGAATGGATCATACGAATGAATTAGAATGCATTTATATTATTGCGAATGAATTAGAATGGATTGTAGGAATGAATTAGAATGGATCGTACGAATGAATTAGAATGGATCTTGCGAATAAATTAGAATGGATCATACAAATGAATTAGAATGGATACATTCATGTGAATGAATTAGAATGGATTGTACGAATGAATTAGAATGGATCGTAAGAATGAATTAGAAGGGTTCGCACAAATGTATTAGAATGGATCGTACAAATGAATTACAATTGATCGTGCGAATAAATTAGAATGGACCGTACGAATAAATTAGAATAGATACATTCGTGCGAATGAATTTGAATAGATCGTATGAATAAATTAGAATGGATCGTACGAATGAATAAGAATGGATCGTGCGAATGAATTACAATAGATCGCACGAATGAATTAGGATGGATACATTCGTGCGAATGAATTGGAATGGATCGTACGAATGAATTAGAATGGATCGTACGAATGAATTAGAATTGATCGTGTGAATGAATTAGAATGGATCGTACGAATGAATTAGAATGGGTACATTTGTGTGAATGAATTAGAATGGATTGTACAAATGAATTAGATTGGATCGTACGAATGAATTAAAATGGATACATTCGTGTGAATGAATTAGAATGGATCGTATGAATGAATTAGAATGGATTATACGAATGAATTAGAATGGATCGTGCGAATGAATTAGAATGGATCGTACGAATGAATTAGATTGGATACATTTGTGTGAATGAATTAGAATGGATCGTACAAATAAATTAGACTGGATCGTGCGAATGAATTAGAATGGATTGTGTGAATGAATTAGAATGGATCGTACAAATGAATTAGAATGGATACATTCGTGCGAATGAATTAGAATGGATAGTGCGTATGAATTAGAATGGATCGTACGAATGAATTAGATTGGATCGTACGAATGAATTAGAATTGATTATCCGAATGAATTAGAATGGATCATACGAATGTGTTATAATGGATACATTCATGCGAATGAATTAGAATGGATCATACGAATGAATTAGAATGGATCGTATGAATGAATTAGAATGGATCGTACGAATAAATTAGAATAGATCGTGTGAATGAATTTGATTGGATCGTACGAATGAATTAGAATGGATACCTTCGTGTGAATGAATTAGAATGGATCATATGAATGAATTAGAATTGATCGTACAAATGAGTTAGAATGGATCGTACGAAGAAATTAGAATAGATCTTGTGAATGAATTAGAATGGATCGTAGGATTAAATTAGAATGGATACATTCGTGCGAATGAAAAAGAATGAATCATACGAATGAATTAGAATGGATCGTATGAATGAATTAGAATAGATCGTGCTAATGAATTAGAATGGATCGTACGAATGAAGTAGAATAGATACATTCGTGCGAACGAATTAGAATGGATTGTACAAATGAATTAGAATGGATACATTCGTGCGAATAAATTAGAAAGGATCATACAAATAAATTATCATGGATCGTACGAATGAATTAGAATGGATCGTACGAATGAATTAGAATGGATACATTCGTGCGAATGAATTAGAATGGATCGTACGAATGAATATGAAAGGATCGTAGGAATGAATTAGAATGGGTCGTCGGAATGAATTAGAATGGTTCGTACGAATGTATTAGAATGGATAGATTCGTGTGAATGAATTAGAATGGATCGTACAAATCAATTAGAATTAATCAAACGAATGAAGTAGAATGAATCGTACGAATGAATTAGAATGGATCGTACGAATGAATTAGAATAGCTCGTCGAATGAATTAAATTGTATCGTACGAATGAATTAGAATGGATACATTTGTGTGAATGAATTAGAATGGATCGTAGGAATGAATTACAATAGATCGTACGAATGAATTATAATGGATCGTTCGAATGAATTTGAATGGATCATACGAATGAATTAGAATGGATACATTCGTGCGAATGAATTAGAATGGATCGTACGAATGAATTTGAATGGATCGCACGAATGAATTAGAATGGATCGTGCGAATGAATTTAAATGGATCGTACGAATGAATTAGAATGGATACATTCATGCGAATGAATTAGAATGTATCATACGAATGAATTAGAATGGATCGTACGATTGAATTAGAATAGATACATTTGTGCAAATAAATTCGCATGGATCGTACGAATGAATTAGAATGGATCGTACGAATGAATTAGAATGGATACCTTCGTGCGAATGAATTAGAATGGATCCCACGAATGAATTAGAATGGTTCGTACGAATGAATTAGAATGGATACCTTCGTGAGAATGAATTAGAATGGATCGTATGAATGAATTAGAATGGATCCCACGAATGAATTAGAATGGATCATACGAATGAATTAGAATGGATACATTCGTGCGAATGAATTAGAATGGATCGTACGAATGAAAAAAAAATGTATCGTACGAAAGAATTAGAATGGATCGTGCGAATGAGTTAGAATGGATCGTACGAATGAATTGGAATGGATACATTCGTGCGAATAAATTAGAATGTATCGTACGAATGAAATAGAATGGATCGTATGAATGAATTAGAATGGATCTTACGAATAATTTAGAATAGATACGTTCGTGCGAATGAATACGAATGGATCGTACGAATGAATTAGAATGGATCGTACGAATGAATTAGAATGGATCGTGCGAATGAATTAGAATTGATTGTACTAAGGAATTAGAATGGATACATTCGTGCGAATGAATTAGAATGGATCGTACGAATGAATTAGAATGGATCGTACGAATGAATTAGAATGGATTGTCCGAATGAATTAGAATGGATCGTACAAATGAATTAGAATGGATGCATTTGTGCGAATGAATCAGAATGGATCGTACGAATGAATTAGAATGGATCGTACGAATGAATTAGAATAGATCGTACGAATGAATTAGAATGGATACATTAGTGTGAATGAAATAGAATGGATCGGACGAACGAATTAGAATGGATAGTACGAATGAATTAGAATGGATCGTACGAATTAATTAGAATAGATCGTGCGAATGAATTAGAATGGATACATTCGTGTGAATGAATTTGAATTGATTGTACGAATAAACTAGAATGGATCGTACGAATCAATTAGAATGGATCGTACGAATAAATTAGAATGCATCATGTGAATGAATTAGAATCGATCGTACGAATGAATTAGAATGGATATATTCGTGCGAATGAATTAAAATGGATCGTACGAATTAATTAGAATGGTTCGTACGAATGAATTAGAATCGATCGTACGGATGAATTAGAATCGATCGTACGGATGAATTAGAATGGATCATACAAATGAATTAGAATGGATACATTCTTGCGAATGAATTAGAATGGATCGTACGAATGAATTAGAATGGATCGTACAAATGAATTAGAATGGATCGTACGAATGAATTGGAATTGATCGTACGAATGAATTAGAATGGATCGTACGAATGAATTAGAATGGATCGTACGAATGAATTATAATGGATCGTACGAATGAATTAGAATGGATACATTCGTGCGAATGAATTAGAATGGATCGTACGAAAGAATTAGAATGTATCGTACGACTGAATTAGAATGGATCGTAGAATGACTTAGAATGGATCGTACGAATGAATTAGAATGGGTCATGCGAATGAATTAGAATGGATCATACGAATGAGTTAGAATTGATACATTCGTGCGAATGAATTAGATTGGATCGTACGAATGAATTAGTGTGAATCGTACGAATGAATTAAAATGGATTGCACGAAAGAATTAGAATGGATCGTACGAATGAATTAGAATGGATCGTACGAATGAATTAGAATGGATACATTCGTGCGAATGAATTCTGAATCGTACGAATGAATTAGAATGGATCGTACGAATTTATTGGAATGGATCGTATGAATGAAATATAATGGATACATTCATGTGAATGAATTAGAACGGATCGTACGAATGAATTAGAATGGATCGTACAAATGAATTAGAATGGATCGTACAAATGAATTAAAATGGATCGTATGAATGAATTAGAAGGGATCGTACGAATGAATAAGAATGGATACATTCGTACGAATGAATTAGAATGGATCGTACGAATGAATAAAAATGGATCATACGAATGAATTAGAATGGATCGTGCGAATGAATTAGAATGGATCGAAAGAATAAATTAGAATGGATACATTCGTACGAGTGAAATAGAATGGATCGTACAAATGAATTAGAATGGATCGTACGAATGAATTAGTATGGATTGTGCGAATGAATTAGAATGGATCGTACGAATGAATTAGAATAGATACATTCATGCGAATGAATTAGAATGGATCGCACGAATGAATTAGAATGGATATATTCGTGCGAATGAATTAGAACGGATCGTATGAATGAATTAGAATGGATCATACGAATGAATTAGAATGGATCATCGGAATGAATTAGAATGGATCGTATGAATTAATTAGAATGGATATATTCATGCGAATGAATTAGAATGGATCGTACGATTGAATTAGAATGGATCATACGAATGAATTAGAATGGATCATACAAATGAATTAGAATAGATACAATCATACGCATGAATTAGAATCGATCGTACGAATGAATTTGAGTGGATCGTACGAATGAATTAAAATGGATCTTACGAAAGAATTAGAATGGATCATGCGAATGAATTAGAATGGATCATACGAATGAATTAGAATGGATATATTCGTGCGAATGAATTAGAATGGATCGTAGGAATGATTTAGAATGGATCGTACGAATGAATTAGAATGGATCTTGCGAATAAATTAGAATGGATCATACGAATGAATTAGAATGGATACATTCATGCGAATGAATTAGACTGGATTGTACAAAAATATTAGAATGGATCGTAAGAATGAATTAGAATGGATCGCACGAATGTATTAAATGGATCGTACGAATGAATTAGAATTGATCGTGCGAATGAATTAGAATGGACCGTACGAATGAATTAGTATAAATACATTCGTGCGAATGAATTTGAATGGACCTTATGAATGAATAAGAATGGATTGTACGAATGAATTAGAATGGATCATGCGAATGAATTAGAATGGATCGCACGAATGAATTAGGATGGATACATTCATGCGAATGAATTAGAATGGACCATACGAATGAATTAGAATGGATCGTACGAATGAATTAGATTGGATCGCACGAATGAATTAGGATAGATCATGCGAATCAATTAGAATGGATCATACGAATGAATTAGAATGGATACATTTGTGCAAATGAATTAGAATGGATCGCACGAATGAATAAAAATGGATCGTACGAAAGAATTAGAATGGATCGTACGAATGAATTAGAATTGATCGTGCGAATGAATTAGAATGGATCATACGAATGAATTAGAATGGATACATTTGTGGGAATGAATTAGAATGGATTGTACGAATGAATTAGAATGGATCGTACGAATGAATTAATATGGATACATTCGTGTGAATGAATTAGAATGGATCGTATGAATGAATTAGAATGGATCGTACGAAGAGAATGGATCGTGCGAATGAATTAGAATGGATCGTATGAATGAATTAGAATTAGAATGGATCGTACGTATGGATCGTGCGAATGAATTAGAATGGATCGTGCGAATGAATTAGAATGGATCATACAAATGAATTAGAATGGATACATTCATGCGAATTAATTAGAATGGGTAGTGTGTATGAATTAGAATGGATCGTATGAATGAATTAGATTGGATCGTACAAATGAATTAGAATTGATCGTCCGAATGAATTAGAATGGATCGTACGAATGATTTATAATTGATGCATTCATGCGAATGAATTAGAATGGATCTTACGAATGAATTAGAATGGATCGTATGAATGAATTAGAATGGATCGTACGAATAAATTAGAATGGATCATGTGAATGAATTTGATTGGATCGTACAAATGAATTAAAATGGATACATTCTTGTGAATGAATTAGAATGGATCATATGAATGAATTAGAATGGATCGTACGAATGAGTTAGAATAGATCGTGCGAATGAATTAGAATAGATCGTAAGATTAAATTAGAATGGATACATTCGTGCGAATGAAATAGAATGGATCGTACGAATGAATTAGAATGGATCGTACAATTAAATTAGAATAGATCGTACAAATGAATTAGAATGGATCGTACGAATGAATTAGAATAGATACATTTGTGCGAATAAATTAGAATGGATCGTACGAATGAATTAGAATGGATATATTCGTGCGAATAAGTTAGAATAGATCGTACTAATAAATTAGAATGGATCGTACGAATGAATTAGAATGGATCGTATGAATAAATTAGAATGGATACATTCGTGCGAATGAATTAGAATGGATCGTACGAATGAATTAGAAACGATCGTACGAATTAATTAGAATGGGTCGTGGGAATGAATTAGAATGG
Organism: Chamaelirium japonicum; assembly: GCA_947650365.1. NCBI lineage: Eukaryota > Viridiplantae > Streptophyta > Magnoliopsida > Liliales > Melanthiaceae > Chamaelirium > Chamaelirium japonicum. The sequence goes on from OX393556.1 coordinate 59,644,436, forward strand.
TTCGTACGAATGAATTAGAATGGATACATTTGTACGAATGAATTAGAATGGATCCTACGAATGAATTAGAATTAATCGTACGAATGAATTAGAATGAATCGTATGAATGAAGTAGAATGGATCGTACGAATAAATTAGGATGGATACATTAGTGCGAAAGAATTAGAATGGATCGTATGAATGAATTAGAATGGATCGTAAGACTGAATTAGAATGGGTCATACGAATGAATTAGAATGAATCGTACGAATGAATTAGATTGGATCTTGCGAATGAATTAGAATGGATCGTACGGATGAATTAGAATGGATACATTCGTGCGAATGAGTTAGAATGGATCGTACGAATGAATTAGAATGGATCGTGCGAATGAATTAGAATGGATCGTACGAATGAATTAGAATAGATCCATTCGTGCGAATGAATTAGGATGGATGGTGCGAATGAATGGGAATGGTACTTTGGAATGAATTAGATTGGATCGTACGAATGAATTTGAATGGATCGTGCGAATGAATTAGAATGGATCGTGTGAATGAAATAGAATGGATACATTCGTGCGAATGAATTAGAACGGATCGTACAAATGAATTAGAATGGATTGTATGAATCAATTAGAATGGATCGTATGAATGAATTAGAATAGATCGTGCGAATGAATTAGAATGGATTGTATGAATGAAATTGAATTGATCATACAAATGAATTTGAATGGATCGTGCGAATGAACTAGAATGGATCGTACGAATGAATTAGAATGAATACAATCGTGCGAATGAATTTAAATGGATCATACGAATGAATTAGAATGGATCGTACGAATGAATTAGAAAGGATCGTACGAATGAATTAGAATGGATCGTACGAATGAATTAGAATTGATCATGCGAATGTATTAGAATGGACCGTACGAATGAATTAGAATGGATACTGCAAATAAATTAGAATGGATCATATGAATGAATTAGAATTGATCCATTCATGCAAATGAATTAGAATGGATCGTACGAATGAAATAGAATGGATACACTCGTGCGAATGAATTAGAATGGATCGTACGAATGAATTAGAATGGATACATTCGTGCGAATGAATTAGAATGGATCGTATGAATGAATTAGAATGGATCGTACGAATGAATTAGAATGGATCGTGCGAATGAATTAGAATGGATCATACGAATGAATTAGAATGGATACATTCGGGAAATGAATTGGAATGGATCGTACGAATGAATTAGAATAGATCGTGCGAATGAATTAGAATGGATCGTACGAATGAATTAGAATGGATACATTCGTGCTAATGAATTAGATTGGGTCGTACTTATGAATTATAATGGATCATATGAATGAATTAGAATGGATCGTGCAAATGAATTAGAATGGATCATACGAATGAATTAGAATGGATATATTCGTGCGAATGAATTAGAATGGATCGTACGAATGAATTAGAATGGATCGTACGAATGAATTAGAATGGATACATTCGTGTGAATGAATTAGAAGGGATCGTACGAATGAATTAGAATGGATCGTACGAATGAATTATAATGGATCTTATGAATGAATTAGAATGGATCGTGCGAATGAATTAGAATGGATCATACGAATAAATTAGAATGGATACATTCGTGCAAATGAATTAGAATGGATTGTACTAGTAAATTAGAATGGATCGTACGAATAAATTAGAATGGATCGTACGAATGAATTAGAATGGATCATGCGAATGAATTAGAATCGATCGTACGAATGAATTAGAATGGATACATTTGTGCGATTGAATTTGAATGGATCATACGAATGAATTAGAATAGATCGTACGAATGAATTAGAATTGATCGTCCGAAAGAATTAGAATGGATCGTACAAATTAATTATAATGGATACATTCGTGCAAATGAGTTAGAATGGATCGTACGAATGAATTAGAATGGATCATACGAATGAATTAGAATAGATCGTGCGAATGAATTAGAATAGATCGTACGAATGAATTAGAAAAGATCATACGAATGAATTAGAATGGACCATATGAATTAATTAGAATGGTTCGTACGAATGAATTAGAGTGGATCGTACGAATGAATTAAAATGGATCGTACGAAAGAATTAGAATGGATCATACGAATGACTTAGAATGGATACATTCGTTCAAATGAATTAAAATGGATCGTACGAATGAGTTTGAATGGATCGTACGAATGAATTAGAATGGACACATTCGTGCGAATGAATTAGAATGGATCATGCAAATGAATTAGAATGGATCGTACGAATGAATTAGATTGGATCGTACGAATGAATTAGAATTGATCATCCGAATGAATTAGAATGGATCGCACGAATGAATTAGAATGGATCATATGAATGAATTAGAATGGATCGTATGAATGAATTAGAATGGATCGTACGAATAAATTAGAATGGATCGTTTGAATGAATTAGATTGGATCGTACGAATGAATTAGAATGGATACATTCGTGTGAATGAATTAGAACGGATCGTACGAATGAATTAGAATGGATCGTATGAATGAGTTAGATTGGATCGTACGAATAAATTAGAATGGATCGTGCGAATGAATTAGAATGGGTCGTAAGAATAAATTAGAATGGATACATTCGTACGAATGAAATAGGATGGATCGTACGAATGAATTAGAATGGATCGTACGAATGAATTAGAATGGATCGCACGAATGAATTAGAATAGATACATTCGTGCGAATGAATTAGAATGGATAGTACGAATGAATTAGAATGGATACATTTGTGCGAATGAATTAGAATGGATCATATGAATGAATTACAATGAATCATATGAATGAATTAGATCATATGAATGAATTAGAATGGATCATGGGAATGAATTAGAATGGATCGTACGAATGAATAAAAATGGATACATTCGTGCGAATGAATTAGAAGGGATCGTATTAATGAATTAGAATGGATCGTGCGAATGAATTAGAATGGATCGTACGAATGAATTAAAATGGATATATTCATGCGAATGAATTAGAATGGATCGTGCAAATGAATTAGAATGGATCGTGTGAATGAATTAGAATGGATTGTATGAATGAATTAGAATGGATACATTCGTGTGAATAAATTAGTATGGATGGTACGAATGAATTAGAGTGGATCGTATAAATGAATTAGAATGGATCGCACGAAAGTATTAGAATGGATCGTAAGAATGAATTACAATTGATCGTGTGAATGAATTAGAACGGATCGTACGAATGAATTAAAATGGATAAATTCATGCGAATGAATTAGAATGGATCGTATGAATGAATTAGATTGGATCGTACGAATGAATTAGAATAGATCGTGCGAATGAATTAGAATGGATCATACGAATGAATTAGAATGGATTGTACGAATGAATTAGAATGGATCATATAAATGAATTAGAATGGATCGCACGAATGTATTAGAATGGATCGTACGAATGAATTAGAATTGATCGTGCGAATGAATTAGAATGGATCGTACGAATGAATTAGAATGGATACATTCGTGTGAATGAATTAGAATGGATCGTACGAATGAATTAGAAAGGATCATGCGAATGAATTAGAATGGATCGCACGAATGTATTAGAATGGATAAATTCGTGCGAATGAATTAGAATGGATTGTATGAATGAATTAGAATGGATCGTATGAATGAATTAGAATGGATACATTCGTGCGAATGAATTAGAATGGATCGTACGAATGAATAAAAATGGGTCGTGCGAATGAATTAGAATGGATCGTGCGAATGAATTAGAATGGATTGTACAAATGAATTAGAATGGATACATTCGTGCGAATGAATTAGAATGGATTGTACGAATGAATTAGAAGGGATCGTATAAATTAATTAGAGTGGATCGCACGAATGAATTAGAATGGATCGTATGATTGAATTAGAATTGATCATGCGAATAAATTAGAAGGGATCGTACGAATGAATTAGAATGGATACATTCGTGCAAATGAATTAGAATGGATCGTACGAATGAATTAGAATGGATCGTATGAATAAATTAGAATGGATACATTCGTGCGAATTAATTAGAATGGATTTTACGAATGAATTAGAATGGATCGTATAAATGAATTAGAATGGATCGCACAAATGTATTAGAATAGATCGTACGAATGAATTATAATTGATCGTGCGAATGAATTAGAATGGATCGTATGAATGAATTAGAATGGATCGTACGAATGAAATGAATTAGAATGGATTTCACGAATGAATTAGAATGGATACATTCGTGCGAATGAATTAGATTGGTTCTTGCGAATGAATTAGAATGGATCATACGAATGAATTAGAATGGATCGTGCGAATGAATTAGAATAGATCGTACAAATGAATTAGATTTTATACATTCGTGCGAATGAATTATAATGGATCGTACGAATGAATTAGAATGGATCGTACGAATGAATTAGAATGTATCATACGAATGAATTAGAATTGATTGTGCGAATGAATTAGAATGGATCGTATGAATGAATTAGAATGGATACATTTGTGTGAATGACTTAGAATGGATCGTACGAACGAATTCGAATGGATCGTACGAAAGAATTAGAATGGATCGTAGGAATGAATTAGAATCGATACATTCGTGCGAATGAATTAGAATGGATCATACGAATGAATTGGAGTAGATCATTGGAATGAATTAGAATGGATCGTACAAATGAATTAGAATGGATAGTGCGAATGAATTAGAATGGATCGTACGAATGAAGTAGAATTGATACATTCGTGTGAATGAATTAGAATAGATCGTATGAATGAATTATAATGGATTGTGCGAATGAATTAGAATGGATCGTACATATGAATTAGAATGGATACATTCGTGCGAATGAATTAGAATGGATCGTACGAATGAATTAGAATGGATAGTAGGAACCAATTAGAGTGGATCGTACAAATGAATTAGAGTGGATCGTGCGAATGAATTAGAGTGGATCGTGCGAATGAATTAGAATGGATCGTACGAATGAATAAGAATGGATACATTCGTGCGAATGAATTAGAATGGATCGTACAATTGAATTAGAATGGATCGTACGAATGAATTAGAATGGATCATGCGAATGAATTAGAATGGTTTGTATAAATGAATTAGAATGTATATATTCGTGCGAATGAACTAGAAAGGATCGTACAAATGAATTAGAATAGATCGTACGAATGAATTAGAATGGATCGTACGAATCAATTAGAATGGATACATTCGTGCGAATGAATTGGAATGGATCATACGAATTAACTAGAATGAATCCTAAGACAGAATTAGAATGGATTATACGATTGAATTAGAATAGATCATGCGAATGAATTTGAATGGATACATTCGTGCGAATGAATTAGAATGGATCGTACGAATGAATTAGAATGGATCGTGCGAATGAATTAGAATGGATCGTATGAATGAATTAGAATGGATACATTCGTATGAATGAATTAGAATGGATCGTAAGAATAAAAGAGAATGGATCGTACAAATGAATTATAATGGATATATTCGTGCGAAAGAATTAGAATGGATCGTGCAAATGAATTAGAATGGAACGTACAAATGAATTAGAATGGATTATGTGAATGAATTAGAATGGATCGTATGAATGAATTAATATGGAAATATTCATGCGAATGAATTAGAATGGATCGTACTAAAGAATTTAGAAGGATCGTATGAATGAATTTTAATGGATCGTACGAATGAACTAGAATGGATCGTGCGAATGAATCAGAATCCATCGTATGAATGAATTAGAATGGATATATTCGTGCGAATGAATTAGAATGGATCGTACGAATGAATTAGAATGGATCGTACGAATGAAGTAGAATAGATCGTGCGAATGAATTAGAATGGATTGTACGAATGAATTAGAATGGATCATACGAATGAATTAGAATGGATCGTGCGAATGATTTAGAATGGATCGTAGGAATGAATTAGAATGGATACATTCGTGTGAATAAAATAGAATGGATCATATGAATGAATTAGAATGTATTGTACAAATGAATTTGAATGGATCGTACGAATGAATTAGAATGGTTACATTCGTGCGAATGAATCTGAATGGATCGTACGAATGAATTAGAATGGATCGTACGAATGAATTAGAATGGATCGTACAAATAAATTAGAATGGATCGTGCGAATGAATTAGAATGGATCATACGAATGAGTTAAAATGGATACATTCGTGCGAATGAATTAGAATGGATAATGAATTAGAATGGATCGTGTGAATGAATTAGAATAGATCGTACGAATGAATTAGAATGGATCGTACAAATGGATTAGAATGGATCGTATGACTGAATTAGAATGGATCGTAGAATGACTTAGCATGGATCGTACGAATGAATTAGAATGGATCATTCGAATGAATTAGAATGGATCGTACGAATGAATTAGAATGGATACATTTATGTGAATGAATTAGAATGGATATTACGAATGAATTAGAGCGGATCGTACGAATGAATTAGAATTGATCGTGCGAATGAATTAGAATGGATCGTACAATTGAATTAGAATGGATACATTAATGTAAATTAATTAGAATGGATCGTACGAATGAATTCGAATGGATCGTACAAATGAATTGGAATGGATCGTGCGATTGAATTAGAGTGGATCGTACGAATGAATTAGAATGCATACATTCGTGCGAATAAATTAGAATGGATCGTACCAATGAATTAGAATGGATCATACGAATGAATTAGAAGAGATCGTATGAATGAATTAGAATGGATCGTACGAATGAATTAGAATGGATCGTGCGAATGAATTAGAATGGATTGTACGAATGAATTAGAATGGATACATTTGTGTGAATGAATTAGAATGAATCGTGCGAATGAATTAGAATGGATCATACGAATGAATTAGATTGGATCGTGTGAATGAATTAGAATGGATTGTACAAATGAATTAGAATGGATACATTCGTGTGAATGAATTGGATTGGATCGTACGAATGAATTAGAATGGATCGTGCGAATGAATTAGAATGGATCGTATGAATGAATTAGAATGGATACATTCGTGCGAATGAATTAGAACGGATCGTATGAATGAATTAGAATGGACCCTACGAATGAATTAGAATGGATCGTGCGAATGAATTAGAATGGAGCATACAAATGAATTAGAATGGATTCATTCATGCGAATGAATTAGAATGGATTATACGAATGAATTAGAATCGATCGTGTTGTTGAATTAGAATGGATATCGTACGAATGAATTAGAATGGATCATGCGAATTAATTAGAATTGATCGTATGAATGAATTAGAATGGATACATTCGTGCGAATGAATTAGAATGGATCATACTAATAAATTAGAATGGAACGTACGAATGAACTAGAATGGGTCGTATGAATGAATTAGAATGGATCGTGCCAATGAATTAGAATGGATCGTACGAATGAATTAGAATGGATACATTCGTGCGAATGAATTAGAGTGGATCGTGCGAATGAATTAGAATGGATCGTACGAATGAATTAGAATGGATCGGGCGAATGAATTAGAATGGATCGTGCGAATGAATTAGAATGGACACATTCGTGCGAATGAATTAGAATGGATCGTACGATTGAATTAGAATGGATCGTATGAATGAATTAGAATGGATCGTGCGAATGAATTAGAATGGATCGTACGAATGAATTATAATGGATTTATTCGTGCGAATGAATTAGAATGGATTGTACGAACGAATTAGAATCGATCGTACGAATGAATAAGAATGGATCGTACGAATGAATTAGAATGGATCGTATGAATGAATTAGAATGGATCATACGAATGAATTAGAATTGAACTTGCGAATGAATTAGAATGGATCGTATGAATGAATTAGAATGGATACATTTGTGTGAATGAATTAGAATGGATCGTACGAATAAATTTGAATGGATCATACGAATGAATTAGAATGGATCGTACAAATGAATTAGAATCGATATATTCGTGCGAATGAATTAGAATGGACCGTACGAATGAATTAGAGTGGATCATATGAATGAATTAGAATGGATCGTACGAATGAAATAGAATGGATCGTGCGAATAAATTAGAATGGATCGTGTGGGGGAAAATCTTCGTGCCGACCCGAAGACTCTCGCAGCACCAGTCAATTGGAGTCGAAGTTGACGTCGAAGATCGTTGGTCGATCTATTGATGGAAGTTGTTGCTTTTGATATGTCAATAGAAAGTGATATGCAATCAGAGAGATTGTGACACGAGATGTGATCTCGGAGTTCAGCCGAAGCCTACGTCTCCGTGCTATAGGGAGCAACCCGAATTCACTAACACTTCAGTTGAAGTGACCTCGACAGGCCGAGTGTCACTGAAAACCCTCTGATCTCTCTTAAGGAGAAAAGAAGATCAAGGAGAGATGGTAGATCAGAAGTTGAAAATCCCAGAGCTCTGGTTCTGAAAGTCAGATCTCAGAGTGGAAATCAGAATTTTCGGATCCTTTTACATTCGTAGGCACTGCTATTTATAGGATTCTCTGGTGGGAATTCTGGGTTAAATGGCGGTTTCTGCCGTCGTATCTGGGGATTCTCCAGGTAAAGCTAGCGGGCCCCGCTACCGTCTTCTGGGGGATTCCACAGGCTCGTGGGCCTTCCGGGCAGGGCCGGTGGGTCCCATGGTAGTCTTCGTGGGCCCACCAGGCAGGGCTGGTGGGTCCAGTGGTAGTCTTCGTGGGCCCACCAGGCAGGGCCGGTGGGTCCCGTGGTAGTCTTTGTGGGCCCACCAGGCAGGGCCGGTGGGTCCCGTGGTAGTCTTCGTGGGCCCACCAGGCAGGGCCGGTGGGTCCCGTGGTAGTTGGTAGACTTCTGCCAAAATTTGCACCCACAGTTACCCCCTCCAAGTTAGCTAGATTGCCTTCTGGCTGGCTTGGATTTGGTGCAAAGAACAGCAACTCCCTGTTTTGAAAAAAGGACACGAAGAAACTTGTCGCGTGTTAGCGTAAAAAAGGACTGACCGGTTAATTTTGATTGATCGGTCAAATTTGACCGATCGGTCAATTTTGACCGATCGGTCAAATTTTGACCGATCGGTCAAAATTCAACCGGTCAAGAATCAGGTGATCGGTCAAAAAACATGGTTTTTTGACCGATCCAGTAGGAAATTTGACCGATCGGTTGAAATTTGACCGATCGGTTAATTTTTGACCGATCGGTCATATTTGACTGATCGGTCAAATTTTGACCGATCGGTCAAAATTCAACCGGTCAAGAATAGGGTGATCGGTCAAAAAACATGGTTTTTTGACCGATCCAGTAGGAAATTTGACCGATCGAATGATTTTTGCCGATCGGACAAGTTTGTCCGATCGGTAAAAAATTATCCGGTCAAGGTTCGAGTGATCGGCAAAAAACCTTGGTTTTTTGCCAGATCCAGTGGAAATTTGACCGATCTAATGATTTTTGCCGATCAGACAAGTTTGTCCGATCGGTAAAAAATTATCCGGTCAAGGTTCGAGTGATCGGCAAAAAACCTTGGTTTTTTGCCAGATCCAGTAGAAATTTGACCGATCGAATGATTTTCGCTGATCGGACAGGTTTGTCCGATCGGTGAAAAATATCCGGTCAAAGTTCGAGTGATCGGCAAAAAAAAACCTTGGTTTTTTGCCAGATCCAGTAGAAATTTGACCGATCGAATGATTTTTGCCGATCGGACAAGTTTGTCCGATCGGTAAAAAATTATCCGGTCAAGGTTCGAGTGATCGGCAAAAAACCTTGGTTTTTTGCCAGATCCAGTGGAAATTTGACCGATCGAATGATTTTTGCCGATCGGACAAGTTTGTCCGATCGGTAAAAAATTATCCGGTCAAGGTTCGAGTGATCGGCAAAAAACCTTGGTTTTTTGCCAGATCCAGTAGAAATTTGACCGATCGAATGATTTTCGCCGATCGGACAGGTTTGTCCGATCGGTGAAAAATATCCGGTCAAGGTTCGAGTGATCGGCAAAAAACCTTGGTTTTTTTTGCCAGATCCAGTAGAAATTTGACCGATCGAATGATTTTCATCGATCGGACAGGTTTGTCCGATCGGTGAAAAATATCCGGTCAAGGTTCGAGTGATCGGCAAAAAACCTTGGTTTTTTGCCAGATCCAGTAGAAATTTGACCGATCGAATGATTTTCACCGATCGGACAGGTTTGTCCGATCGGTGAAAAATATCCGGTCAAGGTTCGAGTGATCGGCAAAAACCTTGGTTTTTTGCCAGATCCAGTAGAAATTTGACCGATCGAATGATTTTCGCCGATCGGACAGGTTTGTCAGATCGGTGAAAAATATCCGGTCAAGGTTCGAGTGATCGGCAAAAAACCTTGGTTTTTTTGCCAGATCCAGTAGAAATTTGACCGATCGAATGATTTTCACCGATCGGACAGGTTTGTCCGATCGGTGAAAAATATCCGGTCAAGGTTCGAGTGATCGGCAAAAAACCTTGGTTTTTTGCTAGATCCAGTAGAAATTTGACCGATCGAATGATTTTCACCGATCGGACAGGTTTGTCCAATCGGTGAAAAATATCCGGTCAAGGTTCGAGTGATCAGCAAAAAACCTTGGTTTTTTGCCAGATCCAGTAGAAATTTGACAGATCAATATAAAGTTTTGAACCTGCCCTTCAGAGAAGGTTTACTGCTTCGTTCTTCGATTCTTTCGGCAGAGTTTCGAACATTGGTGGAGCTTGATCCTTCCTGTTTTGAATCTTCGGTTGGCTTGAACGTGGCTTTGAACCGGCGGTCCGGTTTACTCAGACCGGTGACTCGCTTGGACCGTTTGGTTCACGTGGACCGGTGGTCCGACGTTTCGTCTGGTCCGACGTTTCGCCTGTTTTTGCGCTTGCTACGGATGGATGCCACGTGTACCTACAAAAACACGCGATTTGATATGGTGAAGACACGTGTCTTCTCGATTTGTGCACCTGTTTTACCCTGGGTACAAAAGCTTTCACCGGCTGTCATTTCGCCTCACGCTTCTAAAATTTTTCGAAGTCCAGACTCTTTGCTCCCAATTTCTGCTTTTGCTCGATCGATCAGATGGCTTCCTCCGGCAGTTCGAAGAAGTCCGGTACGGTTCCCTCTAAGAGAAAAGGGAAGGAAATTGTTGAAGTTGTTGAAGTTCCCTCCCCTCCGAGGGGTCGTGGCAAAGGCAAGGCCGCGCTTGCCGAACTTGGCCAACTGGGCAAGAGGCACCAAGGCGTAGGATTTGCTTCAGCGCCATCTAGGCCAGAGCATATCCCGAAAGTGAAATTTGTTCTGGGTCCGCTCATGCCTTTGACAGAGGAGACGGAGTATATGTACAATATAGGCGGTGAGTTCACGGATACGAAGAGAAAGAAATGGCAAGCACTGCTCTCTTTCTTCACAGAAGGGAAGGGGGCACAGCCTTCACTCCCTAGCATCCAGACTGCTTTCGGCATCGACAGGAAGACCGTCTTCACGAGCTTTGCTAGTAATGAGAAGGTCATGGGAACTATTGTAACCGTCGGCCAACTCAACTGCGGTCTGCGTCTACCTCTGCCACCCTTCGCGGCAAGATTACTGAACACCTCTGGCCTTTGCCCGGGGCAGGTCACTGGGAACGCCTGGCGAATTATCTACGCATTCTGCCGCGTGGAGTCTGATTTTCAAGAGGACTTGAAGGATTGTTACTCCACCATCCCTGAAGGTGAAGACGCTCGGATCGAGCTTGGATACTTTTTCTTCCACTACCGGTGGGCTTACAGGAGGGACAACCCATTCTACAATTTGACCGGTGTGTCTCCGCTGCGCCCGCTAACTGATACAGTTCCATCGGACAAACTGTACACAGATTGGCCTATCTCTGTTTCCGGCGCATGGACATCCATGTCAGTGCCCGACACCCCCCGAGACAGCGTGCACGATGCAGTGAAGATGTACAGCGAGGGAGGCATCTATGCCTGGACCTCCGAGAGGGCTGGAGCAATCGATAATTTATTTCTGGAGTTGACCTGTGGAACCAGGTCGTGGAAGCAGTTTTCCAACTGCCCCGTGAGATATGGCAAGGCCAATCTCTTCCACCGATCAAAGGATAGATACGAGGACAATGAAGTCCTATACTCTGACTATGAGGAGGACCCCCATACGGGTAAGATCATCCGGAAGGTTCGGGCCGAGAAGAAAATCTACACTGCAAGGCGCCGATTGCCTACCTTGGATGAGAAGTTGGTGCTCCAAAGAGGCCCCGTGAAGAAGAAGCGAAAAACCCTTATCAAGCCAAAGGAAGATGAAAATGAAGGGAAGAAAAATGAAGAAGAAGAAGAAAAAGAAAAGAAGGGGAGCGCCGAGGAAGAAGAAGAAACTGAAAATGTCAGCCACGATAACAGTGGTAATGACGAGGACGAGGAAGGGAACGGCGAGGATGATCTGTCTTCCACCCCCTCTGGTGGAGATGGTGAAAACGGGGGTGGTGAGGAAGAAATTCCTCCCACCCCCACTGGTGGTGCAACGGGGGAGGACTCGATTCCTATTCCCATTGACGAGGTCAAAGCCCGTCAAATGGAAGAAGTTCTCGACGCAGAAGGTGATGGCCCAAAGGCGGTTCCCACCTACAAGTTCGATGATTTGAAGAGGCCGATGCGCCTCAAAATAAAACTATCGAGGAGTGCTGGGGTTGGAAGCAACCCCACGCCCCTCGATCAAATTCCCCCTGACGTTCCTCGCATTGAAGGAGCAACAACTAGCGGGGGTGTGGAGGTTGAGCAACCCCCACCCCCCTCTCGTTCTCTGGCTGAGGAAGTGGCTGCCATGGTGGCAGGACTCACCGAGCCAGTCGGGCAACAAGAGGGAGAAAAGGCCTCACCTCCTCGGAATGCTTCCTCCCCTATCCATTTGGAGAGGGAAAGTAGAGTGGGTGATGAGGCTCCTCAACCTCAACCATTGCCAACTTCTATTCAGGAGAAGTCGACCCCTCAGGATGGCTCTGATCGCCGGAAGGGCAAAGAGCCGAGGGTTGAAGCCTCAGGTAATTGTATTAACTTGTCTCGATTGTCTTATCGTTGAAGCTTGGAAATAATCTAACACTTTGATTTCTTGTTGATTGTAGGTGCACCTGTTGGATTGACTCCAACAATAAGAAGCTTGGGTGACGTTGATATCAACCACCCCACTGCTGTAATCAGGAAACTCTGTAACCTCCCGGGGGCTACTCTGGATGAAGCTTTCGATAGACTTGACCTGTTGGTAGGTGCATCTGCTTGATCGATCATTTGAATTGTATCTTCCTTCAGAATAATTCAACTCTTTTGTTCTTTTGCAGAACTCAGCAGTTATGAATGTCGCTACCAAGCTCTCCATGAAGGCGGGAGCAAAAGAAGCTTCAGCCGAAATATCTCGTTTGACTGCTGCCCTGGAGGCTGTAAGCGCGGATAGAGATCAGCTGAGGGAGTCTCTAAAATCAAAGAAAGAGGCCCTGAAGGTCAAGACCGAGACCCTTCGCAAGGAAAAACTGGAGAGCAAGCGCTGGCAGAACGAATACGAGGCTCAGAGTCATGAACTCCTAGGATTGAAGAATCGATTCTTTAGGATCGAAAACTTGGGCTTCGAACGTGTGGCCAAAATAAAGGAGCTGGAGGCTCAAATTGCTGCTTCAGCGGCTAAGGAGGAGACCCACCAGAAGGAGCTGGAGCACATGCGGAGCGAATGCCAGAGCTACAGAGACACAGCTGAGAAGGCAGCAGAAGCACTTAGGGCCCATGTTGCCAGTGTCCGATATTCCAAGGCATCGGTTGCGAGTAAAGCTCGTGATGGATCTGAGGGGGAGAAGTCGCATGCAAAGAGTGTGGCCAAGCCTTGAGACTTTTCTCCTTCTTCGTTGCTGTACTTGTAAACTTTTTGAAATGTATCAGCTCACTCCTGTATCTGGCATATTTTGATAATAGAAGATCTTCTTGGTGTTTGAAAATTGGATGTCTCTTGAGTTGAATGCCTTTGACTATCATAATCTTAATAGCATTAGAATAGATATAATCTTTTGAATGTAAGGGGTCGAGTCGCAACTCAAGCACCCAAACTTATTGCAACTTGAAAATTGAAATTTGAATTCGTATAACACTTGAATGTGAGGGGTAGAGTCGCAACTCAAGCACCCAAACCTGTTAAACGATGTAGAAATTGATTGAAATTGAATATTGAAATTTGAAAGTCAGTTTAACATTTGCCAGTAAGGGGTTGAGTCGCAACTCTAACACCCAAACTTGTTAAAAGACTTGGTAACTTGAATATGGTCAGTTTTTAACATTTGCTAGTAAGGGGTTGAGTCGCAACTCTAACTCCCCAACTTGTTAAAAGACCTGGTAATTTGAATATAGATAACTTGAAACTGCTTCAGAACTTGAATTGAAAAGCTGAACACTGGCACATTTGAAGACTTGAAAGAGATCTTTATTCATCACATAATTTACATCAAGGATAGAACAGCTTGAGGTGTCTAGAATTCCAAGCTCGTGGCAACCTATCTCCTTCTGGCGAGATTAGTCGATAGGAGCCTTTGCCTCCAACTGACTCGATGATGTATGGACCTTCCCAGTTGGGAGCAAGTTTCCCACTGCTGTGTTCTTTGGTGTTGTAGAAAACTGCTCTGAGAACTAAACTACCCACTGGGAACTGTCTTTTGTAGACTTTCTTGTCGTAGGCTCTTTTGATCTTCTGCTGGTACTTGGCCACACGAAGAGAAGCTTGATCTCGTAATTCTTCGGAGAAGTCTAGATCATTGATCCGAAGTTCTTCATTGATGCCTTCTTCAACAGCTTTGGTCTTCAAAGTGCTTGATATATTTTCTGTTGGGAGTACTGCTTCCGATCCATATGTTAGACGAAAGGGTGAAAACCCTGTTGATCTTCTCGGAGTTGTGCGATACCCCCAAAGAACTTCAGGTAGGACTTGTTCCCACAATCCTTTCTTGTCATTGAGTTTTTTCTTGAGTATACCAATTATAGCTCTATTTGAGGCTTCAGCTTGACCATTGCATTGAGGATATCTTGGAGTTGAATAGAATAGTTTGATACTGTTGTTCAGACAGAATTCTCGAAACTTATCGGAATCAAATTGAGCTCCATTGTCAGCAACGAGAATTTGAGGTGTACTAAATCTTGAGAAGATGTTGTGCCGAATGAATTTGATCACTTCATCGTCAGTCTCTCGGAAGAGGGGCACAGCTTCAACCCATTTGGTGAAGTAATCTGTGGCCAGCAATAGATACTTCTTCTTGCTCGGAGTTGGAGGGAAAGGACCTAAGAAATCTAACCCCCATGATGAAATGGCCAGGGACTAGATAGTTGATGAAGCTCATCTGCAGGGAGATGGATAGCTCGAGCGTGTTTTTGGCATGGCTCACATCTTTGAACTATTTGTTGAGCATCCCTTGCCATTGTTGGCCAGTAGTACCCTTGTAGCTTCGTCTTGGCTTCAAGAGATCTTCCTCCCGAATGATTTCCACAAGCTCCAGAGTGGATATCAATCAGGATTGCCTGCGCTTGCTCAGGACCAAGGCATTTGAGTAACATCCCGTTGTGAGATTTGAAGTATAGATCCTCTCCTTGAATAGTGTAACAAGGGAGCTTCCTTTGAAGTCTTCGGGCTTGATTTGGATCTTCAGGCATTTTGCCATGCTTGAAGAAATCATAGATTGATCGTCTCCAGTCTTCAGGCTCATTTGTAGTAGTAGTGAGGTTCAATGCAAGTTGATCTCCACCCCCAGATCTCTTTGTAGTAGCAAGGATCTGTTGATCGGGGATGGTCTTGGGCATTTCTTGATAATCAATTTGTATTTGTCTTCCTCCGAGTGAGTCTCCAAGGACGGAGGCAGCATTAGCTAGAGCATCTGCTTCACGATTCTCTGCTCTTGGAATTTGAACGAACTCAGTTATAGTAAAACGTTGTTGAAGACGTCGTACTAAGGCTAAGTAGAACTACATTCTTTCTTCACGAGCTGTGTATTCTCCATTGATTTGCCTTATGATCAATTGGGAGTCGCTGTAGACGATGATTCGATCTACCCCCAGAGATTCCGCCATTTCGAGTCCGGAAATGAGTGCTTCATATTCAGCTTCGTTATTAGTGGCATTAAACCCAAGAAGAGTGGCTTTCTGGAGATGATCAAGTTCGGGGGATATTAAGACTATCCCAGTTCCCGAACCGATCGAACTAGAAGCTCCATCAGTATAGAGTTTCCATGGAGGAGTCACAGCAATAGCCTCAAGATTTGGATCAATCTTTGTTGAAGGAACGATCAGAGTATTATCTTCATCTTCTAAGTGCATGTCGACATCTTCTTCCCAAGTGATGGGGTCTTCAACTGGGAAGTCAGCTAGAAAATCAGCGACTGCTTGACCTTTGATAGAAGTGCGAGGTTCGAATTGAATCCCCAGAGCACTCATTTCGATCACCCATTTGGTCATTCGACCAGCTCGACCAGCTTTGTCAATGATATCTTTGAGTGAGTGTTCTGAAATGACAGTGATCTGGTGGGAGATGAAGTATGGTTGGAGACGACGCGATGCAGTGAGTAAGGCCAGGATGACCTTCTCAGTTTTTGAATAGCGAGTTTCAGCCGGAAGAAGAGTGTGGCTGATATAGTAGACTGGATGCTCAAAGCCTTCTCTTCTACTGACTAAGACTGCACTGATTGCTTGATCAGTTACGGCGAGATAGAGCCATAAGTCTTCTTTTGGCAATGGAGCAGTCAGAATAGGAGCTTGCACCAGATATTTCTTGATGCTTTGAAATGCTTCTTCACAGATTGGACTCCAGCCAGATGTATCCGCCTTTCGTAGTTTGTCGAAGAGGGGTTTGCACTTGTCGGAAGATTTTGAGATGAATCGATTGAGTGCTGCTAACCTTCCAGTGAGGCGTTGAACTTCTTTTCGATTTGTAGGTGAAGGCATATCGATGATGGCTCGAATTTGATCGGGATTGGCTTCAATACCCCTCCTGGTCACAAGATGACCCAGGAATTTGCCAGATTGAACTCCGAAAGCGTACTTGGCTGGGTTGAGCTTCATACGATATTTTCGAAGAACTTGAAAGGTTTCTGCCAGATCAGAAAGGTGCTTGCTCCGAATGGAACTCTTGGTGAGGAGATCATCGACGTAGACTTCGACGTTGCGACCGATCTGATCTTCGAACATTTTTGTGACTAACCTTTGATAGGTAGATCCAGCATTTTTGAGGCCGAATGGCATTACATTGTAGCAGTAGAGACCTCGGCTAGTCACGAAGCAAGTTTTCTCTTGATCGTCTGGATGAAGTAGAATTTGATTATATCCAGAATACCCATCCATGAAGGACAATAGCTCGTGGCCAGCAGTGGCATCGACGAGTCTATCGATCCTTGGCATGGGAAATGGGTCTTTGGGGCAAGCCTTGTTGAGGTTGGTGAAGTCGATACAGACTCGGACTTTCCCATTCTTCTTTAGAACAGCAACAATGTTAGAGATCCAAGTAGGATACTCTACTTCACGGATGAAACCTGCTGCGAGTAGCTTGGTGATTTCTTCTTGAACAGCAACTTGCAGCTCTGGTCGGATGGTGCGTGGCTTTTGCTTGACAGGCTTCATTTCTTCTTTGATTGCAAGTCGATGGCAAGCGTCATCTGGATTGATACCAGGCATGTCTTCGAAACACCAGGCGAAGACGTCGATATTGGACTGGAGGAAGGATACCATGTCTTGCGCTTCTGCGTCGCTAAGACCGGTACCAATGAAAGTTTGTCGAGGGAGATCTCCACTGCCTATGTTGATCGGGATGATTTCTTCTATTGAAGGTGATGCTTCCCATTCGATTGGTGGAGGTTCGGTCAGCGGAATCTCCTTTGATTGCTATTTGGAAGAGGGACCAGCTTCATCTCGTGGCCGCTTTGGAGGAGCAATGTTGATCTTGCGATCTGTCTTGGCAGCAGCAGCTTCACAAGATCTTCCAGCTTGCTGATCGCCTCGAATGCAGACGATGCCTTCTCCAGTTGCAAACTTGAGTAGTTGATGGTAAGAGGAGGAGATGGCATTGATCTGGTGGAGGAATGGTCGCCCGAGGATGGCGTTGTAGCTGGAGACTCCTTCGACAATTGCAAACCTCACCGAGACTCGAGTTTCTCGGCTGAGGTCGAGGGTGAATCTCGATTCGCCCACCGTGATACTTTGTTCACCATTGAAACCAGTAATTACAGTCGGGACGACATCAAGGCTTTGATACTTATGTCCCAGACGTTTGAAACAGTCTGAGAACATAATGTCGATAGAGCTCCCGGTGTCGATGAGGATTCGATTGACGGTGCTTCCGTCGATGATGAGTTTCAAGACCAGGGGGTCTCGATGTGGAGTATGAACTCCTTGAAGATCGGTGTCGTTGAAGACTATGGATGGCCAAGCAAGACCTTCGATGGGATTCTCGATCCAAGTATCTTCTTTATTTGCAGTAGATCGAACATGGAAGATGCGTCGAACCTGCCGATCCACTTCCTTCCCGGTCAAAGCTTGATTGTGCAAGGTTCCATGAATGCCAAAGACATTGGCCTTCACAGAAATTGGTTGCCGGTTAGAAGAGATTTGATGTATCCAACACACTTCTTTCCCCTTGGCAGAGGTTCGACGTTGATCGTGCCCGTTGTTGACGAATTCTTGAAGGTGGCCCTCTCGTAGTAAGTCTTCAAGATGGAACTTCAACCGATAGCATCGGTCAGTAGAGTGGCCGTGACTTCGATGGAATTCGCAGTAGACTGTTTTGTCTGCTGTGAATTTGGAATTTGGCTGAAGAGGATTGGGCCTCCGAAGATACTCGTCGTGTTGAATACGGTCGAGTATCTGTTCGACTGGTAAATTCCACTCAGTGAAAGTGGTCTTCGTCGGAGATCGACGCCCATCATTCTTTGATCTTTTGTTGGCCGGAGGGGCTGCTGCTTCAGGTTGTGAGCCTTTGCAGCATACTTAGGAGCTTCTCTTTCAGCAGGCCTTCTCTTAGTTTCTCGCCCTTTCCGAGCGACTTGATCGTCTTCCACCTCAATCTCCCTCTGGATTCGGTCAAACATTGCACCCAGAGAAAGAGGGGGATTGCGGATGAAGTCGTTGTAGATGTGTAGATCAAAGCGGAGAGCGTTCTGGAAAGCCAACATGATGGCTTCATCATCCAGATGTCTTCCAGAGAGAGCAGCATGCTCGTTGCGAAACCTCCTCGTGAAACTGCGGAGAGTCTCGTCTGCACCCATCCTCAGTCGGTAGAGAGAGTCGAGCTTCTTCTCTGGCTTTAGATTGAGTTGATAGTGCTGCACAAAGAGGTTAGCCAAAACACCGAACTGGGTGATGGACCCAGCTCGGAGATTGTGATACCAGTCGAGCGAAGGCTCATCGAGACTTCCCGCGAAGGTGCGGCAGAGCACGTTGTTTTCCTCTTCGTGTGGCGTTAGAGCTTGCTTGAAGGCAAGTATGTGGAGGCTTGGATCTCCTCTGATGCAGTTGAATTTGGGGAGGATAGGAGTTCTCCATCCTCTTGGAAAGGTGGTCTCGAAGAGACTTCGATGTAGAGGCCCGGCAGAGGAGTAACCGTCCCTACGACCGTGTCCTCGACCTAGAGGCGGGTCAAGAGGCAAGATCGCAAGGTCTTGCTCAGGCATTGAAGTATTTGCCGGTTGAAGTCGGTGTCGAAGGTCCGATCCAAGTCCACGTTGGAGTGGAATGGAAGGGGAGACTCTGCTCTTTGAAGGAGCGCCTTTCATTTGGTGCTTCCTTGGCATGTTGATCTTTGAAGGTATCCTCTTGTCGCAGTTGCGACCAGAAGAGGATTGGGAGGACTCGTCGTCAAGACGATCCCAGACACTCTGCTTCCAGGGAGCAGCAGAGGGAGTAGGATCGCGACGAATTCTTTCGAGGGCAGCAGTGCCTATCGACCTCCGTTGTTCGGAGTGAATTGAATGTCGAGGAAGATCAACCCTCTCACTTGTGGAGGGGATCGGAATAGCAATTCCAGCTTCGGAGGCTGCCTTCTTCAGAGCATCCCTCTCAGCGGTGAGGGTGGCGTTTTGTTTCGCCAGTTGGAGCAATTGGAAATCGATTGCAGAGACTTGGTATGTCGATGGAGGGTCTTCAGCAGGAGCAGGGACAGTCTGCCCAATTGATTGATGAGGATGAGGGGCGATCGGCCGATCGACTGATCTTCCACTTCCTGAATGAACCCCCATCTCGGGGACAGCAAGGGGCTGCCCGAAGTTGAGCCTTTGACTCATTGAACGAGTCTCAGGACGAGGTTGATGTTGAGTGTTACTTCCTTCTGGTTGACCCTGGTATTTGGTTCTCGCCATTCAGAGTGCGAAGGGTACAACGAGGTTGCCGATGTCCGATCAGTTGTTTGAGCAACCGAGGGGGCGAGGAAGTTTGGCTATTGATCTAGTAGTCGAAATTGAGAGGACACGGCTTCTCGTTCGGATCCCACAGACGGCGCCAAACTGTGGGGGAAAATCTTCGTGCCGACCCGAAGACTCTCGCAGCACCAGTCAATTGGAGTCGAAGTTGACGTCGAAGATCGTTGGTCGATCTATTGATGGAAGTTGTTGCTTTTGATATGTCAATAGAAAGTGATATGCAATCAGAGAGATTGTGACACGAGATGTGATCTCGGAGTTCAGCCGAAGCCTACGTCTCCGTGCTATAGGGAGCAACCCGAATTCACTAACACTTCAGTTGAAGTGACCTCGACAGGCCGAGTGTCACTGAAAACCCTCTGATCTCTCTTAAGGAGAAAAGAAGATCAAGGAGAGATGGTAGATCAGAAGTTGAAAATCCCAGAGCTCTGGTACTGAAAGTCAGATCTCAGAGTGGAAATCAGAATTTTCGGATCCTTTTACATTCGTAGGCACTGCTATTTATAGGATTCTCTGGTGGGAATTCTGGGTTAAATGGCGGTTTCTGCCGTCGTATCTGGGGATTCTCCAGGTAAAGCTAGCGGGCCCCGCTACCGTCTTCTGGGGGATTCCACAGGCTCGTGGGCCTTCCGGGCAGGGCCGGTGGGTCCCATGGTAGTCTTCGTGGGCCCACCAGGCAGGGCTGGTGGGTCCAGTGGTAGTCTTCGTGGGCCCACCAGGCAGGGCCGGTGGGTCCCGTGGTAGTCTTCGTGGGCCCACCAGGCAGGGCCGGTGGGTCCCGTGGTAGTTGGTAGACTTCTGCCAAAATTTGCACCCACAGATCGTACGAATGAATTAGAATGGATACATTCGTGTGAATGAATTAGAATATATCTTACGAATCAATTATAATGGAATGTGCGAATGAATTAGAATGGATCATACATATGAATTAGAATGGATACATTCGTACGAATGAATTAGAATGGATTGTACGAATGAATTAGAATGGATAGTATGAATGAAATAGAATGGATCGTGCGAATGAATTAGAGTGGATCGTACGAATGAATTAGAATGGATTCATTTGTGCAAATAAATTAGAATGGATCATACGAATGAATTAGAATCGATCGTACGAATGAATAAGAATGGATCGTTCGAATGAATTAGAATGGATCGCACGAATGAATTAGAATGGATCGTACAAATGAATAAGAATGGATACATTCGTGCGAATGAATTAGAATGGATCGTACTAATAAATTAGAATGGATTGTACGAATGAATTAGAATGGATCGTATGAATGAATTAGAATGGATCGTGCGAATGAATTAGAATGGATCGTACGACTGAATTAGAATAGATACATTCGTGCGAATGAATTAGAATGGATCGTACAAATGAATTAGAATGGATCGTACGAATGAATTAGAATGGATTGTGCGAATGAATTAGAGTGGTTAATGAATTAGAATGTATACATTCGTACGAATGAACTAGAATGGATCGTACAAATGAATTAGAATAGATCGTACGAATGAATTAGAATGGATCGTACGAATCAATTAGAATAGATACATTCGTGCGAATGAATTGGAATGGATCATACGAATTAATTAGAATGAATCGTATGACAGAATTAGAATGGATTGTACGAATAAATTAGAATAGATCATGCAGATAAATTAGAATGGATACATTCGTGCGAATGAATTAGAATGGATCGTACGAATGAATTAGAATGGATCGTGCGAATGAATTAGAATGGATCGTATGAATGAATTAGAATTGATACATTCGTATGAATGAATTAGAATGGATCGTACGAATAAAAGAGAATGGATCGTACGAATGAATTATAATGGATACATTCGTGCAAAAGAATTAGAATGGATCGTGTGAATGAATTAGAATGGAACGTACAAATGAATTAGAATGGATTGTGCGAATGAATTAGAATGGATCGTATGAATGAATTAGAATTGAAACATTCATGCGAATGAATTAGAATGGATCGTACTAAAGAATTTAGAAGGATCGTACGAATGAATTTGAATGGATCGTACGAATGAACTAGAATGGATCGTGCGAATGAATCAGAATCCATCGTATGAATCAATTAGAATGGATACATTCGTGCGAATGAATTAGAATGGATCATATGAGTGAATTAGAATGGATCGTACGAATGAATTAGAATAGATCGTGCGAATGAATTAGAATGGATTGTACGAATGAATTAGAATGGATCATACGAATGAATTTGAATGGATCGTGCGAATGATTTAGAATGGATCGTAGGAATGAATTAGAATGGATACATTCATGTGAATAAAAGAGAATGGATCGTATGAATGAATTAGAATGTATTGTACAAATAAAGTTGATTGGATCGTACGAATGAATTAGAATGGTTACATTCGTGCAAATGAATCTGAATGGATCGTACGAATGAATTAGAATGGATCGTACGAATGAATTAGAATGGATCGTACAAATAAATTAGAATGGATCGTGCGAATGAATTAGAATGGATCGTGCGAATGAATTAGAATAGATCGTACGAATGAATTAGAATGGATCGTACAAATGGATTTGAATGGATCGTATGACTGAATTATAATGGATCGTAGAATGACTTAGAATGGATCGTAGGAATGAATTAGAATGGATGATTCGAATGAGTTAGAATGGATCGTACGAATGAATTAGAATAGATACATTTGTGCGAATGAATTAGAATGGATATTACGAATGAATTAGAGCGGATCGTACGAATAAATTAAAATAGATCGTACAAAAGAATTAGAATGGATCATACAAATGAATTAGAATGGATACATTCGTGCGAATGAATTAGAATGGATAGTACGAATGAATTAGAATGGATCGTGCGAATGAATTAGAATGGATCGTACGACTGAATTAGAATGAATTGTTCGTATGAATTAGAATGGATCGTACGACTGAATTAGAAAGGATCATAGAATGACTTAGAATGGATCGTACGAATGAATTAGAATTTATCATGCGAATGAATTAGAATGGATAATACGAATGAATTAGAATGAATACATTCGTGCGAATGAATTAGAGTGGATCGTACGAATGAATTAGAGTGGATCGTACGAAAGAATTAGAATGGATCATATGAATGAATTAGAATGGATACGTTCGTGCGAATGAATTAGAATGGATCGTACGAATGAATTAGAGTGGATCGTATGAATGAATTAAAATGGATCGTATGAAAGAATTAGATTGGATCGTACGAATGAATTAGAATGGATACATTCGTGTGAATGAATTAGAATGGATCGTGCGAATGAATTAGAATGGATCGTACAAATGAATTAGAATGGATCATAGAATAACTTAGAATGGATCGTACGAATGAATTAGAATGGATCATGCGAATGAATTAGAAAGGATCGTGCGAATGAATTAGAATGGATCATATGAATGAATTAGAATGGATCGTGTGAATGAATTAGAATGGATCGTACGAATTAATTAGAGTTCGTACGAATTAATTAAAATGGATCGTACAAAAGAATTAGAATGGATCGTACGAATGAATTAGAATGGATACATTCGTGCGAATGAATTAGAATTGATCGTACGAATAAATGAGAATGGATCGTGCGAATGAATTAGAATGGATCGTACGACTGAATCAGAATGGATCGTAGAATGACTTAGAATGGATCGTACGAATGAATTAGAATGGATCATGCGAATGAATTAGAATGGATCGTACGAATGAATTAGAATGGATATATTCGTGCGAATGAATTATAATGGATAGTACGAATGAGTTAGAGTGGATCGTACACATGAATTAAAATGGATCGTACGAATGAATTAGAATGGATCATCCGAATAAATTAGAATCGATACATTCGTGCGAATGAATTAGAATGGATCGTACGAATGAATTGGAATGGGTCGTGCGAATGAATTAGAATGGGTCGTACGAATTAATTAGAATGGGTACATTCATGCTAAAGAATTAGAATGGATGGTGCGTATGAATTAGAATGGATCGTATGAAGGAAATAGATTGGATCGTATGACTGAATTAGAATGGATCGTGAGAATGAATTATAATGGATACATTCATGCGAATGAATTAGAATGGATCGTACGAATGAATTAGAATGGATCATAAGATTGAATTAGAATGGATCGTACGAATGAATTAGAATGGATCGTACAAATAAATTAGAATGGATCGTGTGACTGAATTAGATCAGATCGTACGAATGAATTAGAATGGATACATTCATGTGAATGAATTAGAATGGATCGTACGAATAAATTAGAATGGATCGTATGAATGAATTGGAATGGATCGTGCGAATGAATTAGAATGAATCATTCGACTGAATGAGAATGGATTGTACGAATGAATTAGAATGGATCATACGAATGAATTAGAGTGGATACATTCGTGCGAATGAATTAGAATGGATCGTACGAATGAATTAGAATGTATCGTGCAAATGAATTAGAATGGATCGCACGAATGAATTAGAATGGATAGATTCGTGCGAATGAATTAGAACGGATCGTACGAATAAAAGAGAATGGATTGTACGAATGAATTTGAATGGATACATTCGTGCGATTGAATTAGAATGGATCGTACGAATGAATTAGAATTGAACGTACGAATGAATTAGAATGGATTGTGCGAATGAATTAGAATGGATCATACGAATGAATTAGAATGGATAAATTCATGCGAATGAATTAGAATGGATCATACTAATGAATTAGAAATGATCGTACGAATGAATTTGAATGGATCGTACTAATGAATTAGAATGAATCTTGCGAATGAACTAGAATGGATCGTATGAATGAATTAGAATGGATACATTCGTGCGAATGAATTAGAATGGATCGTACAAATGAATTAGAATGGATCGTATGAATAAATTAGAATGGATCATACTAATGAATTAGAATAGATCATGCAAATGAATTAGAATGGATTGTACGAATGAATTAGAATGGTTCATATGAATGAATTAGAATGGATCGTGCAAATGATTTAGAATGGATCGTACGAATGAATTATAATGGATACATTCGTGCGAATACAATAGAATTGATCGTATGAATGAATTAGAATGTATCATACAAATGAATTAGAATGGATCGTACGAATGAATTAGAATGGATACATTTGTGCGAATGAATTTGAATGGATCTTACGAATGAATTAGAATGGATCGTACGAATAAATTGGAATTGATCGTGCGAATGAATTAGAATGGATCATAGGAATGAATTAGAATGGATACATTTGTGCGAATGAATTATAATGGATCGTACGAATGAATTAGAATGGATCGTGCGAATGAATTAGAATGGATCGTTTGAATGAATTTGAATGGATCGTACGAATGAATTAGAATGGATCGTGGGAATGAATTAGAATGGATCGTACGAATGAATAAGAGTGGATCGTACGAATGAATTAAAATAGATCGTATGAAAGAATTAGAATGGATCGTGCGAATGAATTAGAATGGATCGTACGAATGAATTAGAATGGATATATTCGTACGAATGAATTAGAATGGATTCGTGCGAATGAATTCGAATGGATAGTACGAATGAATTAGAATGAATCATACAACTGAATAAGAATGGATTGTACGAATAAATTAGAATGGATCATGCGAATGAATTAGAATGTATACATTCGTGCGAATGTATTAGAATGGATCGTACGAATGAATTAGAATGGATTGTGCGAATGAATTAGAATGGATCATACGAATGAATTAGAATGGATACATTCTTGCGAATGAATTAGAATGGATCGTACGAATGAATTAGAATGGATCGTACGAATCAATTAAAATGGATACATTCGTGCGAATGAATTAGAATGGATCGTATGAATGAATTAAAATGGAACGTACAAATGAATTAGAATGGATTGTGCGAATGAATTAGAATGGATCATACGAATGAATTAGAATGGATAAATTCATGCGAATGAATTAGAATGGATCGTACTGATGAATTAGAAAGGATCGTATGAATGAATTTGAATGGATCGTACGAATGAATTAGAATGGATCGTGCAAATGAATTAGAATGGATCGAATGAATGAATTAGAATGGATACATTCGTACGAATGAATTAGAATAGATCGTACGAATGAATTAGAATGGATCGTACGAATGAATTAGAATAGATCGTGCGAATGAATTAGAATGGTGGATTGTACGAATGAATTAGAATGGCTCATACGAATGAACTAGAATGGATCGTGCAAATGATTTAGAATGGATCGTACGAATGAATTAGAATGGATACATTCGTGCGAATAAAATAGAATGGATCGTATGAATGAATTAGAATGTATTGTACAAATGAATTAGAAAGGATCGTACGAATGAATTAGAATGGATACATTCGTGCAAATGAATTTGAATGAATCGTACGAATGAATTAGAATAGATCATATGAATGAATTAGAATGGATCGTACAAATAAATTATAATGGATCGTGCGAATGAATTAGAATGGATCATAGGAATGAGTTAGAATGGATACATTCGTTCGAATGAATTAGAATGGATCGTACGAATGAATTAGAATGGATTGTAAGAATGAATTAGATTGGATCGTGCGAATGAATTAGAATGGATCGTACGAATGAATTAGAATGGATCGTACGAATTGATTAGAATGGATCGTATGACTGAATTAGAATGGATCGTAGAATGACTTAGAATGGATCGTACGAATGAATTAGAATGGATCATGCGAATGGATTAGAATGGATAGTACGAATGAATTAGAATGGATACATTCGTGGGAATGAATTAGAATGGATCATACGAATGAATTAGATCAGATCGTACGAATTAATTAAAATAGATCGTATGAAAGAATTAGAATGGATCGTACGAATGAGTTAGAATGGATACATTCATGCGAATGAATTAGAATGGATCGTACGAATGAATTAGAATAGATCGTACGACTGAGTTAGAATGAATCGTGCGAATGAATTAGAATGGATCGTACGACTGAATTAGAAAGGATCATAGAATGACTTTGAATGGATCGTACGAATGAATTAGAATGGATCATGCGAATGAATTAGAATGGATAATACGAATGAATTAGACTGGATACATTCGTGCGTATAAATTAGAACGGATCGTACGAATGAATTAGAGTGGATCGTACGAATGAATTAAAATGGATCGTACGAAAGAATTAGAATGGATTGTATGAATGAATTAGAATGGATATATTCGTGCGAATGAATTAGAATAGATCGTACGAATGAATTGGAGTGGATCGTATGAATGAATTAAAATGGATCGTACGAAAGAATTAGAATGGATCGTACGAATGAATTAGAATGGATACATTCGTGCGAATGAATTAGAATGGATCGTACGAATGAATTAGAATTGATCGTACGAATGAATTAGAATGAATCGTACGAATGAATTAGAATGGATACATTCGTGCGAATGAATTGGAATTGATCGTACGAATGAATTAGAATGAATCTTACGACTGAATTAGAATGGATTGTACGAATGAATTAGAATGGATCATACAAATGAATTAGAATGCGAATGAATTAGAATGGATCGTGCGAATGAATTAGAATGGATCGTACGAATGAATTAGAATGGATACATTCGTGCGAATGAATTAGAATAGATCATACGAATAAAAGAGAATGAATCGTACGAATGAATTAGAATGGATACATTCGTGCTAATGAATTAGAATGGATCGTACGAATGAATTAGAATGGAACGTACGAATGAATTAGAATGGATTGTGCGAATGAATTAGAATGGATTGTACAAATGAATTAAAATGGATACATTGATGCGAATGAATTTGAATGGATCGTATGAATGACTAAATTATAACGGATCGTATGAATGGATCGAATGAATTTGAATGGATCGTATGAATGGATCGAATGAATTAGAATGGATCGTATGACTAAATTATAACGGATCGTAGAATGACTTAGAATGGATCGTACGAATGAATTAGAATGGATCATGCGAATGAATTAGAATGGATTATACGAATGAATTAAAATGGATCATACGAAAGAATTAGAATGGATCGTACGAATGAATTAGTATGGATACATTCGTGCGAATGAATTAGAATGGATCATACGAATGAATTAGAATGGATCGTACGACTGAATCAGAATGGATCGTAGAATGACTTAGAATGGATCGTACGAATGAATTAGAATGGATCAAGCGAATGAATTAGAATGGATCGTACGAATGAATTAGAATGGATACATTCATGCGAATGAATTAGAATGGATCGTACGAATGAATTAGACTGGATCGTACACATGAATTAAAATGGATCGTACGAAAGAATTAGAATAGATCATACGAATGAATTAGAATAGATACATTCGTGCAAATGAATTAGAATGGATCATACAAATGAATTAGATTGGATCGTGCGTATGAATTAGAATGGATCGTACGAAGGAATTAGATTGGATCGTAAGAATGAATTAGAATGGATCGTGAGAATGAATTAGAATGGATCATACGAATGAATTATAATGGATACATTCATGCAAATGAATTAAAATGGATCATACGAATGAATTAGAATGGATCGTACGAATGAATTAGATTAGATCGTATGAATGAATTAGAATGGATCGTCCGAATGAATTAGAATGGATTATAGGAATGAATTAGAATGGATACATTCGTGCGAATGAATTATAATGGATCGTACGAATGAATTAGAATGGATCGTGCGAATGAATTAGAATGGATCATACGAATGAGTTAGAATGAATGGTATGAATGGATTAGAATGGATCGTATGTCTGAATTAGAATGGATTGTAGAATGACTTAGAATGGATCATACGAATGAGTTAGAGCAGGTCGTACGAATGAATTAGAATGGATCATATGAATTATAGCATATGAATTAGAATGGATCATATGAATTAGAGCAGGTCGTACGAATGAATTAAAATCGATCGTACAAAAGAATTAGAATGGATCGTACGAATGAATTAGAATGGATATATTCGTGCGAATGAATTAGAATGGATCGTACGAATAAATTAGCGCTGGTCGTACGAATGAATTAAAATGGATCGTACAAAAGAATTAGAATGGATCGTATGACTGAATTAGAATGGATCGTAGAATGACTTAGAATGGATCGTACGAATGAATTAGAATGGATACATTCGTGCGAATGAATTAGAATGGTTAGAGCAGGTCGTACGAATGAATTAAAATAGATCGTACAAAAGAATTAGAATGGATCGTTCGATTGAATTAGAATGGATCGTGCGAATGAATTAGAATAGATCGTACGACAGAATTAGAAAGAATCGTACGAATGAACTAGAATGAATTAGAATGGATTGTATGATTGAATTATAATAGATCGTGCGAAAGAATTAGAATGGATCGTACGACTGAATTAGAATGAATTGTGCAAATGAATTAGAATGGATCGTACGACTTAATTAGAAAGGATCATAGAATGACTATGAATGGATCGTACGAATAAATTAGAATGGATCATGCGAATGAATTAGAATGGATAATACGAATGAATTAGAATGGATACATTCGTGCGAATAAATTAGAATGGATCGTACAAATGAATTAGAGTGGATCGTACGAATGAATTAAACTGGATTATACGAAAGAATTAGAATGGATCGTATGAATGAATTAGAATGGATATATTCGTGCGAATGAATTCGAATGGATCATACAAATGAATTAGAGTGGATCGTATGACTGAATGAAAATAGATCGTACGAAAGAATTAGAATGGATCGTACAAAGAAATTAGAATGGATACATTCGTGCGAATGAATTAGGATGGATCGTATGAATGAATTAGAATGGATCGTATGAATGAATTAGAATAGATCGTAGAATGACTTAGAATGGATCGTACGAATGAAGTAGAATGGATCATGCGAATGAATTAGAAAGGATCGTGCGAATGAATTAGAAAGGATCGTACGAATGAATTAGAAGGATCGTACGAATGAATTAGAATGGATCGTAGGAATGAATTAGAGTGGATCGTACGAATGAATTAGAATGGATCGTGCGAATAAATTAGAATGGATCGTACGACTGAATCAGAATGGATCGTAGAATGACTTAGAATGGATCGTACGAATGAATTAGAATGGATCAAGCGAATGAAATAGAATGGATCGTACGAATGAATTAGAATGGGTACATTCATGCGAATGAATTAGAATGGATCGTACAAATAAATTAGAGTGGATCGTACACATGAATTAAAATGGATCGTACGAAAGAATTAGAATGGATCATATGAATGAATTAGAATAGATACATTCGTGCGAATGAATTAGAATGGATCATACAAATTAATTGGATTGGATCGTGCGAATGAATTTGAATGGATCGTACGAATGAATTAGAATGGATACATTCGTGCGATAGAATTAGAATGGATCGTGCGTATGAATTAGAATGGATCGTACGAATGAATTCGATTGGATCGTACGAATGAATTAGAATGGATCGTGAGAATAGATTAGAATGGATCGTACGAATAAATTATAATGGATATATTCTTGCGAATGAATTAGAATGGATCGTACGAATGAATTAGAATGGATCGTACGAATGAATTAGAATGGATCGTATGAATGAATTTGAATGGATCGTACGAATGAATTAGAATGGATCGTGGGAATGAATTAGAATGGATCGTACGAATGAATTAGAGTGGATCGTACGAATGAATTAAAATAGGTCCTATGAAAGAATTAGAATGGATCGTGCGAATGAATTAGAATGGATCGTACGAATGAATTAGAATGGATATATTCGTATGAATGAATTAGAATGGATTCGTGCGAATGAATTAAAATGGATAGTACGAATGAATTAGAATGAATCATACAACTGAATAAGAATGGATTGTACGAATAAATTAGAATGGATCATGCGAATGAATTAGAATGTATACATTCGTGCGAATGTATTAGAATGGATCGTACGAATGAATTAGAATGGATTATGCGAATGAATTAGAATGGATCATACGAATGAATTAGAATGGATACATTCTTGCGAATGAATTAGAATGGATCGTACGAATGAATTAGAATGGATCGTACGAATCAATTAAAATGGATACATTCGTGCGAATGAATTAGAATGGATCGTATGAATGAATTAAAATGGAACGTACGAATGAATTAGAATGGATTGTGCGAATGAATTAGAATGGGTCATACGAATGAATTAGAATGGATAAATTCATGCGAATGAATTAGAATGGATCGTACTGATGAATTAGAAAGGATCGTATGAATGAATTTGAATGGATCGTACGAATGAATTAGAATGGATCGTGCGAATGAATTAGAATGGATCGAATGAATGAATTAGAATGGATACATTCGTACGAATGAATTAGAATAGATCGTACAAATGAATTAGAATGGATCGTACGAATAAATTAGAATAGATCGTGCGAATGAATTAGAATGGATTGTACGAATGAATTAGAATAGCTCATACGAATGAACTAGAATGGATCGTGCAAATGATTTAGAATGGATCGTACGAATGAATTAGAATGGATACATTCGTGCGAATAAAATAGAATGGATCGTATGAATGAATTAGAATGTATTGTACAAATGAATTAGAAAGGATCGTACGAATGAATTAGAATGGATACATTCGTGCAAATGAATTTGAATGAATCGTACGAATGAATTAGAATGGATCGTATGAATGAATTAGAATGGATCGTACAAATAAATTATAATGGATCGTGCGAATGAATTAGAATGGATCATAGGAATGAGTTAGAATGGATACATTCGTTCGAATGAATTTGAATGGATCGTACGAATGAATTAGAATGGATTGTAAGAATGAATTAGATTGGATCGTGCGAATGAATTAGAATGGATCGTACGAATGAATTAGAATGGATCGTACGAATTGATTAGAATGGATCGTATGACTGAATTAGAATGGATCGTAGAATGACTTAAAATGGATCGTACGAATGAATTAGAATGGATCATGCGAATGGATTAGAATGGATAGTACGAATGAATTAGAATGGATACATTCGTGGGAATGAATTAGAATGGATCATACGAATGAATTAGATCAGATCGTACGAATTAATTAAAATAGATCGTATGAAAGAATTAGAATGGATCGTACGAATGAATTAGAATGGATACATTCTTGCGAATGAATTAGAATGGATCGTACGAATGAATTAGAATAGATCGTACGACTGAGTTAGAATGAATCGTGCGAATGAATTAGAATGGATCGTACGACTGAATTAGAAAGGATCATAGAATGACTTTGAATGGATCGTACGAATGAATTAGAATGGATCATGCGAATGAATTAGAATGGATAATACGAATGAATTAGACTGGATACATTCGTGTGTATAAATTAGAACGGATCGTACGAATGAATTAGAGTGGATCGTACGAATGAATTAAAATGGATCGTACGAAAGAATTAGAATGGATCGTATGAATGAATTAGAATGGATATATTCGTGCGAATGAATTAGAATAGATCGTACGAATGAATTAGAGTGGATCGTATGAATGAATTAAAATGGATCGTACGAAAGAATTAGATTGGATCGTACAAATGAATTAGAATGGATACATTCGTGCGAATGAATTAGAATGGATCGTACGAATGAATTAGAATTGATCGTACGAATGAATTAGAATGAATCGTACGAATGAATTAGAATGGATACATTCGTGCGAATGAATTGGAATTGATCGTACGAATGAATTAGAATGAATCTTACGACTGAATTAGAATGGATTGTACGAATGAATTAGAATGGATCATACAAATGAATTAGAATGCGAATGAATTAGAATGGATCGTGCGAATGAATTAGAATGGATCGTACGAATGAATTAGAATGGATACATTCGTGCGAATGAATTAGAATGGATCATACGAATAAAAGAGAATGAATCGTACGAATGAATTAGAATGGATACATTCGTGCTAATGAATTAGAATGGATCGTACGAATGAATTAGAATGGAACGTACGAATGAATTAGAATGGATTGTGTGAATGAATTAGAATGGATTGTACAAATGAATTAAAATGGATACATTGATGCGAATGAATTTGAATGGATCGTATGAATGAATATGAATGGATCGTACGAATGAATTTGAATGGATCGTACGAATGAATTAGAATGGATCGTGCGAATGAAATAGAATGGATCGTATGAATGAATTAGAATGGATACATTCGTGCGAATGAATTAGAATGGAACGTATGAATGAATTAGAATGGTTCGTACGAATGTTTTAGAATAGATCGTGCGAATGAATTAGAATGGATTGCACGAATAAATTAGAACGGATCATATGAATGAATTAGAATGGATCGTGCAAATGATTTAGAATAGATCATACGAATAAATTAGAATGGATATATTCGTGCGAATAAAATAGAATGTATTGTATGAATGAATTAGACTGTATTGTACAAATGAATTAGAATGGATCGTACGAATGAATTAGAATGGATACATTCGTGCGAATGAATTTGAATGGATCGTACGAATGAATTAGAATGGATCGTACGAATGAATTAGAATGGATCGTACGAATAAATTAGAATGGATCGTGCGAATTAATTAGAATGGATCATAGGAATGAATTAGAATGGATACATTCGTCCGAATATATTAGAATAAATTGTACGAATGAATTAGAATGGATCGTGCGAATGAATTAGAATGGATCGTACGAATGAATTGGAATGGATCATACGAATAGATTAGAATGGATCGTATGACTAAATTATAATGGATCGTAGAATGACTTAGAATGGATCGTACGAATGAATTAGAATGGATCATGCGAATGAATTAGAATGGATTATACGAATGAATTAAAATGGATCATACGAAAGAATTAGAATGGATCGTACGAATGAATTAGTATGGATACATTCGTGCGAATGAATTAGAATGGATCATACGAATGAATTAGAATGGATCGTACGACTGAATCAGAATGGATCGTAGAATGACTTAGAATGGATCGTACGAATGAATTTGAATGGATCATGCGAATGAATTAGAATGGGTCGTACGAATGAATTAGAATGGATACATTCATGCGAATGAATTAGAATGGATCGTACGAATGAATTAGACTGGATCGTACACATGAATTAAAATGGATCGTACGAAAGAATTAGAATAGATCATACGAATGAATTAGAATAGATACATTCGTGCAAATGAATTAGAATGGATCGTACAAATGAATTAGATTGGATCGTGCGTATGAATTAGAATGGATCGTACGAAGGAATTAGATTGGATCGTACGAATGAATTAGAATGGATCGTGAGAATGAATTAGAATGGATCATACGAATGAATTATAATGGATACATTCATGCAAATGAATTAAAATGGATCATACGAATGAATTAGAATGGATCGTACGAATGAATTAGATTAGATCGTATGAATGAATTAGAATGGATCGTACGAATGAATTAGAACGGATCATGTGAATGAATTAGATTAGATCGTCCGAATGAATTAGAAAGGATACATTCATGGGAATGATTTAGAATGGATCGTACAAATGAATTAGAATGGATACATTCGTGCAAATGAAATAGAATGGATCGTACGAATGAATTAGGATGGATCATACGAATGAATTAGAATGGATCGTGGGAATGAATTAGAATGTATCGTACGAATGAATTAGAATGGATCATACGAATGAATTAGAACGGATACATTCGTGCGAATGAATTTGAATGGATCATATGAATGAATTAGAATGGGTCATGCGAATAAATTAGAATGGATCGTACTAATGAATTAGAAAGGATCGTACGAATGAATTTGAATGGATCATACGAATGAATTAGAATGGATCGTTCGAATGAATTAGAATGGATCGTATGAATGAATTAGAATGGATACATTCGTCGAATGAATTAGAATGGATTGTACAAATGAATTAGAATGGATCGTACGAATGTATTAAAATATATCGTGCGAATGAATTAGAATGGATTGTACGAATGAATTAGAATGGCACATACGAATGAGTTAGAATGGATCGTTCAAATGATTTAGAATGGATCGTACGAATGAATTAGAATGGATACATTCATTCGAATAAAATAGAATGGATTGTATGAATGAATTAGAATGTATCGTACAAATGAATTAGAATGGATCGTACGAATAAATTAGAATGGATATATTCGTGCGAATGAATTTGAATGGATCGTATGAATGAATTAGAATGGATCGAACGAATAAATTAGAATGGATCGTGCAAATGAATTAGAATGGATCATAGGAATGAAGTAGAATGGATACATTCGTGCGAATGAATTAGAATGAATAGTACGAATGAATTAGAATGGATCGTGCGAATGAATTAGAATGGATCGTACGAATGAATTAGAA
Organism: Chamaelirium japonicum; assembly: GCA_947650365.1. Taxonomy (NCBI): domain Eukaryota; kingdom Viridiplantae; phylum Streptophyta; class Magnoliopsida; order Liliales; family Melanthiaceae; genus Chamaelirium; species Chamaelirium japonicum. The sequence goes on from OX393556.1 coordinate 59,680,414, forward strand.
TGGATCGTACGAATAGATTAGAGTGGATCGTATGACTGAATTATAATGGATCGTAGAATGACTTAGAATGGATCGTACGAATGAATTAGAATGGATCATGCGAATGAATTAGAATGGATCATACGAATGAATTAAAATGGATCGTACGAAAGAATTAGAATGGATCGAACGAATGAATTAGAATAGATACATTCGTGCGAATGAATTAAAATGGATCGTACAAATGAATTAGAATGGATCGTACGACTGAATCAAAATGGATCGTAGAATGACTTAGAATGGATCGTATGAATGAAATAGAATGGATCATGCGAATGAATTAAAATGGATCGTACGAATGAATTAGAATGGATACATTCGTGCGAATGAATTACAAAGGATCGTACGAATGAATTAGAGCGTATCGTACACATGAATTAAAATGGATCGTACGAAAGAATTAGAATTGATCATACAAATGAATTAGGATAGATATATTCGTGCGAATGAATTAGAATGGATCGTACGAATGAATTGGAATGGATCGTGCGAATGAATTAGAATGGATCGTACGAATGAATTAGAATGGATACATTCGTGCGAAAGAATTAGAATGGATCGTGCGTATGATTTAAAATGGATCATACGAAGGAATTAGATTGGATCGTACGAATGAATTAGAATGGATCGTGAGAGTGAATTAGAATAGGTCGTACTAATGAATTATAATGGATACATTCATGCGAATGAATTAGAATGGTTCGTATGAATGAATTAGAATGGATCGTTCGAATGAATTAGAATGGATCATATGAATGAATTAGAATGGATCATACGAATGAATTAGAATGGATCATGTGAATGAATTAGATTAGATCGTCCGATTGAATTAGAAAGGATACATTCATGCGAATGAATTAGAATGGATCATACAAATGAATTAGAATGGATCGTGCGAATGAATTAGAATGGATCATAAGAATAAATTAAAATGGATACATTCGTGCGAATGAAATAGAATGGATCGTACGAATGAATTAGAATGGATTATGCAAATGAATTAGAATGGATCGTACGAATGAATTAGAACGGATACATTCGTGCGAATGAATTAGAATGGATCATATAAATGAATTAGAATGGATCATACAAATGAATTAGAAAGGGTCGTGGGAATGAATTAGAATAGATCGTACAAATGAATTATAGTGGATTGTACGAATGAATTAAAATGGATCGTACAAAAGAATTAGAATGGATCATGCGAATGAATTAGAATGGATCGTACGAATGAATTAGAATGGATATATTCGTGCGAATAAATTAGAATGGTTCGTACGAATGAATTAGAATGGATTGTACGAATGAATTAGTGTGGATCATACGAATGAATTTGATTGGATAGTGCGAATGAAGTAGAATGGATCGTACGAATGAATTAGAATGGATACATTCGTGCGAAGGAATTAGAATGGATTGTACGAATGAATTAGAATGGATCGTAAGAATGAATTAGAATGGATCACACGAATGTATTAGAATGGATCGTACAAATTAATTAGAATTGATCGTGCGAATGAATTAGAATGGATCGTACGAATGAATTAGAATGGATCGTACAAATGAATTAGAATGGATTGTACGAATGAATTAGAATTGATCGTGAGAATGAATTAGAATGGATCGTACGAATGAACTAGAATGCATACATTCGTGTGAATGAATTAGAATGGATCGTACGAATGAATAAGAATGAATTGTACAAATGAATTAGACTGGATCATACGAATGAATTAGAATTGATTGTGCGAATGAATTAGAATGGATCGTACGAATGAATTAGAATGGATACATTCGTGCGAATGAATTAGAATGGATCGTACAAATGAATTAGAATGGATCGTATGAATGAATTAGAATGGATTGTGTGAATGAATTAGATTGGATCGTACGAATGAATTAGAATGGATACATTCGTGCGAATGAATTAGAATTAACGTACGAATGAATTAAAATGGATCATACGAATGAATTGGAATAGTTCGTATGAATGAATTAGAATGGATCGTACGAATGAATTAGAATGGATTGTGTGAATGAATTAGAATGGATACATTCATGTGAATGAATTAGAATGGATTGTACGAATGAATTAGAATTGATACATTCGTGGGAATGAATTAGAATGGATCGTACGAATAAATTAGAAAGGATTGTACGAATGAATTTGAATGGATCGAACGAATGAATTAGAATAGATCGTGCGAATGAATTAGAATGGATCGTACGAATGAATTAGAATGGATACATTCGTGCGAATGAATTAGAATGGATCATACGAATGAATTAGAATGGATCGTGCGAATGAATTAGAATGGATCGTACGAATGAATTAGAATGGATACATTCGTGCGATTGAATTAGAACGGATCATATGAATGAATTAGAATGGACCATATGAATGAATTAGAATGGATCGTGCGAATGAATTAGAATGGATCATACAAATGAATTAGAATGGATTTATTCATCAGAATGAATTAGAATGGATCGTACGAATGAATTAGAATCGATCGTACGAATGAATTGGAATGGATCGTACGAATGAATGAGAATGGATCGTGCGAATGAATTTGAATGGATCGTATGAATGAATTAGAATGAATTCATTCGTACGAATGAATTAGATTGGATCGTACTAATAAATTAGAATGGAACGTATGAATGAATTAGAATGGATCGTACGAATGAATTAGAATGGATCGTGCGAATGAATCAGAATGGATCGTACGAATGAATTAGAATGGATACATTCGTGCGAATGAATTAGAATGGATTGTACGAATGAATTAAAATGGATCATTCGAATGAATTAGAATGGATCGTGCGAATGAATTAGAATGGATCGTACGAATGAATTAGAATGGATACATTCGTGCGAATAAATTAGAATGGATCGTATGAATGAATTAGAATGGATCGTGTGAATGAATTAGAATAGATCGTACGAAAGAATTAGAATGAATTCATTCGTGCGAATGAATTAGAATGGATCATACGAATGAATTAGAATCGATCGTACGAATGAATAAGAATTGATCCTACGAATGAATTAGAATGGATCGCACAAATGAATTAGAATGGATCGTACGAATGAATTAGAATTGATCGTGCGAATGAATTAGAGTGGATCGTACGAATGAATTAGAATGGGTACATTTGTGCGAATGATTTAGAATAGATCGTACGAATGAATTCGAACGGATCATACGAATGAATTAGATACATTTGTGCGAATGATTTAGAATAGATCGTACGAATGAATTCGAACGGATCATACGAATGAATTAGAATGTATCGAACGAATGAATTAGAATCGATACATTCGTCCGAATGAATTAGAATGGAACGTACGAATGAATTAGAGTGGATCAAATGAATGAATTAGAATAGATCGTACGAATGAATTAGAATGGTTCGTGCGAATGAATTAGAATGGATCATTCAAATGATTTAGAATGGATTCATTCCTGTGAATGAATTAGAATGGATCGTGCGAATGAGTTAGAATGGATCGTACGAATGAATTAGAATAGACACATTCGTGCGAATGAGTTAGAATGGATCGTACGAATGAATTAGAATGGATCGTATGAATGAATTAGAATGGATCGTGCGAATGAATTAGAATGGATCGTACGAATGAATTAGAATGGATTCATTCGTGCGAATGAATTAGAATGGATCGTGCGAATGAATTAGAATCGATCGTACGTATGAATAAGAATGGATCGTACGAATGAATTAGAATGGATCGCTTGAATGAATTAGAATGGATCGTACGAATGAATTAGAATGGATGCATTCGTGCGAATGAATTAGAATGGATGCATTCGTGCGAATGAATTAGAATGGATCGTACTAATAAATTAGAATGGATTGTACGAATGAATTAGAATGGATCGTATGAGTGAATTAGAATGGATCGTGTGAATGAATTAGAATAGATCGTACGAATGAATTAGAATGGATACATTCGTGCAAATGAATTAGAATGTATCATTCGAATGAATTAGAATGGATCGTGCGAATGAATTATAATGGTTCGTACAAATAAATTAGAATGGATACATTCGTGCGAATGAATTAGAATGGATCGTACGAATGGATTTGAATGAATCGTACGAATGAATTAGAATGGATACATTCGTGCGAATGAATTGGAATGGATCGTACGAATGAATTAGAATGAATCATACGATTGAATTAGAATAGATTGTACGAATGAATTAGAATGGATCATACGAATGAATTAGAATGGATACATTCATGCGAATGAATTAGAATGGATCATACGAATTAATTAGAATGGATCGTGCGAATGAATTAGATTGGATTGTACGAATGAATTAGAATGGATACATTCCTGCGAATGAATTAGAATGAATCATAAGAATAGAAGAGAAAGGATCGTACGAATGAATTAGAATGGATACATTCATGCGAATGAATTAGAATGGATCGTACGAATGAATTAGAATGGAACGTACGAATGAATTAGAATGGATCGTGCGAATGAAATAGAATGGATCGTACGAATGAATTAGAATGGATACATTCATGCGAATGAATTAGAATGGATCTTACTAATGAATTAGAAAGGATCGTACGAATGAATTTGAATGGATCATACGAATGAATTAGAATGGATCGTGCGAATGAACTAGAATGGATCGTATGAATGAATTAGAATGGATATATTCGTGCGAATGAATTAGAATGGATCGTATAAATGAATTAGAATGGATCGTACGAATGAATTAGAATGGATCGTACGAATAAATTAGAATGGATCGTACGAATGAATTAGAATGGATCGTACGAATGAATTAGAATGGATACATTCGTGCGAATAAAATAGAATGGATCGTATGAATGAATTAGAATGTATCGTACAAATGAATTAGAATGGACCATACGAAAGAATTAGAATGGATACATTTGTGCGAATGAATTTGAATAGATCGTACGAATAAATTAGAATGGATCCTACGAATGAATTAGAATGGGTCGTACGAATGAATTAGAATGGATCGTGCGAATGAATTAGAATGGATCATTCGAATGGATTAGAATAGATACATTCGTGCGAATGAATTAGAATGGATCTTACGGATGAATTAGATTGGATCGTACGAATGAATTAGAATGGATCGTCCGAATGAATTAGAATGGATCGTACGAAGGAATTAGAATGGATACATTCGTGCGAATGAATTTGAATGGATCGTACAATTGAATTAAAATGGATCCTAAGAATGAATTAGAATGGATCGTTCGAATGAATTAGAATGGATACATTCGTACGAATAAATTAAAATGGATCGTACGAGTGAATTAGAATGGATCGTAAGAATAAATTAGAGTGGATACATTCGTGCGAATGAATAAGAATGGTTCGTACGAATGAATTAGAATAGATCGTACGAATGTATTAGAATGGATCGTACGAATGAATTATAATGGATCGTGTGAATGAATTAGAATGGATCGTATGAATGAATTAGAATGGATCCATTCATGCAAATGAATTAGAATGGATTGTTCGAATGAAATAGAGTGGATCGTACGAATGAATTAGAATGGATACACTCGTCCGAATAAATTAGAATGGATCGTACGAATGAATTAGAATGGATCATACGAATGAATTAGAATGGATCATACGAATGAATTAGAATGGATCCTGCGAATGAATTAGAATGGATCGTACGAATGAATTAGAATGGATACATTCGTACGAATGAATTAGAATGGGTCGTACGAATAAATTGGAATGGATCGTACGAATGAATTAGAATGGATACATTCGTGCGAATGAATTAGAATGGATCGTACGAATGAATTAGAATGGATCGTGCGAATGAATTAGAATGGGTACATTCGTGCTAATAAATTACAATGGATCGTACGAATGAATTAGAATGGATCATACAAATGAATTAGAATGGATCATGTGAATGAATTAGACTAGATCATACGAATGAATTAGAATGGATACATTCGTGCGAATGAATTAGAATGGAGCGTACGAATGAATTAGAATGGATTGTACGAATGAATTAGAATGGATCGTATGAATGAATTAGAATGGATACATTTGTGTGAATGAAATAGATTGGATCGTATAAATGAATTAGAATGGATCGTACGAATGAATTAGAATGGATCGTAAGAATGAATTAGAATGGATCGTGTGAATGAATTAGAATGGATCGTACGAATAAATTAGAATAGATACATTCGTGTGAATGAATTAGAATGGATTGCACGATTAAATTCGAATGGATCGTACGAATGAATTAGAATGGATCATACGAATGAATTTGAATGGATCATGCGAATGAATTAGAATCGATCGTACTAATGAATTAGAATGGATACATTCGTGCGAATGAATTAGAATGGATCGTACGAATGAATTAGAATGGATTGTACGAATGAATTAGAATGGATCGTCCGAATGAATTCGATTGGATCGTACAAATGAATTAGAATGGATACATTCATGCGAATGAATTAGAATGGATCATACGAATGAATTAGAATGGATCATATGAATGAATTAGAATGGATCGTGTGAATGAATTAGAATAGATAGTACGAATGAATTAGAATCGATATATTCGTGCCAATGAATTAGAATGGAACGTACGAATGAATTAGAATGGTTCGTACGAATGAATTAGAATGGATCGTACGAATGAATTAGAATGGTTCGTACAAATGAATTAGAATGGATACAGTCGTGCAAATGAATTAGAATGGATCGTACGAATGAATTAAAATAGATCGTATGAAAGAATTAGAATGGATCGTACGAATGAATTAGAATGGATACATTTGTGCGAATGAATTAGAATGGATCGTACGAATGAATTAGAATAGATCGTGCGAAAGAATTAGAATGGATCGAATGACTGAATTAGAATGAATCATGCGAATGAATTAGAATGGATCGTACGACTGAATTCGAAAGGATCATAGAGTGACTTAGAATGGATCGTACGAATGAATTAGAATCGATAATGTGAATGAATTAGAATGGATAATACGAAGGAACTAGAATGGATAGATTCGTGCGAATAAATTAGAATGGATCGTACGAATGAATTAGAGTGGATCGTACGAATGAATTAAAATGTATCATACGAAAGAATTAGAATGGATCGTATGAATGAATTAGAATGGATACATTCGTGCGAATGAATTAGATTGGATTGTACGAATGATTTAGAGTGGATCGTATGAATGAATTAAAATAGATCGTACGAATGAATTAGAATGGATCGTAGAATGACTTAGAATGGATCGTACGAATGAATTAGATTGGATCATGCGAAAGAATTAGAAAGGATTATACGAATGAATTAGAATGGATCGTACAGATGAATTAGAATGGATCGTGCGAATGAATTAGAATGGATCGTGCGAATGAATTAGAATGGATCGTACGAATGAATTAGAGTGGGTCGTACGAATGAATTAGAATGGATCGTACGAATGAATTAGAATGGATACATTCATGTGAATGAATTAGAATGGATCGTACGAGTGAATTAGAATGGATCGTGCAAATGAATTAGAATGGATCGTACGACTGAATCAGATTGGATCGTAGAATGACTTAGAATGGATCGTACGAATGAATTAGAATGTATCATGCGAATGAAATAGAATGGATCGTACGAAGGAATTAGATTGGATCGTACGAATGAATTAGAATGGATCGTGAGAATGAATTAGAATGGATTGTACGAATGAATTATAATGGGTACATTCATGCGAATGAATTAGAATGGATCGTACGAATGAATTAGAATGGATCATACGAATGAATTAGAATGGAACTTATGAATGAATTAGAATGGATCGTACGAATGAATTAGAATGGATCATGTGAATGAATTAGATTAGATCGTCCGAATGAATTAAAAAGTATACATTCATGTGAATGAATTAGAATGGATCGTACAAATGAATTAGAATGGATCGTGCGAATGAATTAGAATTGATCGTACGAATAAATTAGAATGGATATATTCGTGTGAATGAAATAGAATGGATCGTACGAATGAATTAGAATAGATCGTATGAATAAATTAGAATGGATCGTAGTAATGAATTAGAATGGATCATACAAATGAATTAGAACGGATACATTCGTGCGAATGAATTAGAATGGATCGTATGAATGAATTAGAATGGATCATACGAATGAATTAGAATGGATCGTGGGAATGAATTAGAATGGATCGTACGAATGAATTAGAGTGGATCGTACGAAAGAATTAAAATGGATTGTACGAAAGAATTATAATGGATTGTGCGAATGAATTAGAATGGGTCATACGAATAAATTAGAATAGATATATTCGTGCAAATGAATTAGAATGGATCGTACGAATGAATTAGAATGAATCGTATGAATGAATTAGAGTGGATCATACGAATGAATTAGATTGGATCGTGCGAATGAGGTAGAATGGATCGTACGAATAAATTAGAATGGATATATTCATGCGAATGAATTAGAATGGATCGTACGAATGAATTAGAATGGATTGTATGAATGAATTAGAATGGATCACACGAATGTATTAGAATGGATCATACAAATGAATTAGAATTAATCGTGCGAATGAATTAGAATGGATCGTACGAATGAATTAGAATGGATACATTCATGCAGATGAATTACAATAGATCGTACCAATGAATTAGAATGGATCGTACGAATGAATTCGAATGGATCATACGAATGAGTTAGAATGGGTAGTGCGAATGAATTAGAATGGATCGTACGAATAAATTAGAATAGATACATTCATGTGAATGAATTAGAATGGATTGCACGATTAAATTCGAATGGATCGTACGAATGAATTAGAATGGATCGTACGAATGAATTTGAATGGATCATGCGAATGAATTAGAATCGATCGTACTAATGAATTAGAATGGATACATTCGTGCGAATGAATTAGAATGGATCGTACGAATGAGTTAGAATGGATCGTACGAATGAATTAGAATGGATCATACGAATGAATTAGAATGGATACATTCGTGCGAATGAATTTGAATGGATCGTACGAATGAATTAGAATAGATCGTACAAATGAATTAGAATGGATTGTACGAATGAATTAGAATTGATCGTGCGAATGAATTAGAATGGATCGTACGAATGAATTAGAATGGATACATTCGTGCGAAGGAATTAGAATGGATCGTATGAAAGAATAAGAATGGATCGTTTGAATGAATTAGACTGGATCATACGAATGAATTAGAATTGATCGTACGAATGAATTAGAATGGATCGTACGAATGAATTAAAATGGATACATTCGTGCTAATGAATTAGAATGGATCTTACGAATGAATTAGAATGGATCGTATGAATGAATTAGAATGGATCGTGCGAATGAATTAGATTGGATCGTATGAATGAATTAGAATGGATACATTCGTGCGAATGAATTAGAATGGACGTACGAATGAATTAGAATCGATCATACGAATGAATTGGAATAGATCATATGAATGAAATAGAATCAATCATACGAATGAATTAGAATGGATTGTGGGAATGAATAAGAATGGATCGTACGAATGAATTAGAATGGATACATTTATGTGAATGAATTAGAATGGATCGTACGAATGAATTATAATGGATCGTATGAATGAATTAGAATGAATCGTGTGAATGAATTAGAATGGATCGTACGAATGAATTAGAATTTATGCATTCATGTGAATGAATTAGAATGGATCGTACGAATGAATTAGAATGGATCGTGCGAATGAATTAGAATGGATCGTACGAATAAATTAGAAAGGATACATTCGTGCGATTGAATTAGAAAGGATCGTATGAATGAATTGGAATGGACCGTATGAAAGAATAAGAATGGATCGTGCGAATAAATTCGAATGGATCATACAAATGAATTAGAACGGATTCAATCATGCGAATGAATTAGAATGGATCGTACGATTGAATTAGAATGGATCGTACGAATGAATTGGAATGGATCGTATGAATGAATTAGAATGTATCGTGCGAATGAATTAAAATGGATCGTATGAATGAATTAGTATGGATACATTCGTGCAAATGAATTAGAATGGATCGTACTAATAAACTAGAATGGAACGTACGAATGAATCAGAATGGATCGTACGAATGAATTAGAATGGATCATGCGAATGAATTAGAATGGATCGTAGAATGAATTAGAATGGATACATTCGTGTGAATGAATTAGAATGGATCGTACGAATGAATTAGAATAGATCGTACGAATGAATTAGAATGGATCGTGCGAATGAATTAGAATGGATACATTCGTGCGAATGAATTAGAAAGGATCGTACGAATGAATTAGAATGGATCGTATGAATGAATTAGAATGGATCGTGTGAATGAATTATATTGGATCATACGAATGAATTAGAATGGATTCATTCATGTGAATGAATTAGAATGGATCGTACGAATGAATTAGAATCGATCGTACAAATAAATAAGAATGGATCGAACGAATGAATTAGAATGGATCGCACGAATGAATTAGAATGAATCGTACGAATGAATTAGAATGGATCGTATGAATGAATTAGAATTGATCGTGCGAATGAATTAGAATGGATCGTACGAATGAATTACAATGGATACATTTGTGCGAATGAATTAAAATGGATCGTACGAATGAATTCAAATGAATCGTACGAATGAGTTAGAATGTATCGTACGAATGAATTAGAATCGATACATTCGTCCGAACGAATTAGAATGGATCGTACGAATGAATTAGAGTGGATCATATGAATGGATTAGAATGGATCGTCCAAATGAATTAGAATGGATCGTACGAATGAATTAGAATGGATCATACGAATGATTTAGAATGGATACATTTTAGTGAATGAATTAGAATGGATCGTGCGAATGAATTAGAATGGATCGTACGAATGAATTAGAATGGATACATTCGTGCGAATGAATTAGAATGGATCGTACGAATGAATTAGAATGGATCGTATGAATGAATTAGAATGGATCGTGCGAATGAATTAGAATGGATTCATTCGTGTGAATGAATTAGAATTGATCGTATGAATGAATAAGTATCGATCATACGTATTAATAAGAATGGATCGTACGAATGAATTAGAATGGATCGCACGAATGAATTAGAATGGATCGTACGAATTAATTAGAATGGATGCATTCGTACGAATGAATTAGAATGGATCGTACTAATAAATTAGAATCGATTGTACGAATGAATTAGAATGGATCGTATGAGTGAATTAGAATGGATCGTGCGAATGAATTAGAATGGATACATTCGTGCGAATGAATTAGAATGGATCGTACGACTGAATTAGAATGGATCGTACGAATGAATTATAATGGTTCGTACAAATAAATTAGAATGGATACATTCGTGCGAATGAATTAGAATGGATCGTACGAATGAATTAGAATGAATCGTACGAATGAATTAGAATGGGTCGTACGAATAAATTAGAATGGATACATTCGTGCGTATGAATTGGAATGGATCATTCGAATGAATTAGAATGAATCATACGACTGAATTAGAATAGATTGTACGAATGAATTAGAATGGATCATGCGGATGAATTAGAATGGATACATTCGTGCGAATGAATTAGAATGGATCGTACAAATTAATTAGAATGGATCGTGCGAATGAATTAGAATGGATCGTATGAATGAATTAGAATGGATACATTCGTGCGAATGAATTAGAATGGATCGTACGAGTAAAAGAGAATGGATCGTACGAATGATTAGAATTGATACATTCGTGCGAATTAATTAGAATGTATCGTACGAATGAATTATAATAGAACGTACGAATGAATTGGAATGGATCCTTCGAATGATTTAGAATGGATCGTACGAATGAATTAGAATAGATACATTCATGCGAATGAATTAGAATGGATCGTACTAATGAATTAGATAGGATCGTATGAATGAATTTGAATGGATCGTACGAATGAATTAGAATGGATACATTCATGCGAATGAATTAGAATGGATCATACTAATGAATTAGAAAGGATCGTACGAATGAATTTGAATGGATCGTATGAATGAATTAGAATGGATCGTGCGAATGAATTAGAATGGATCGTATGAATGAATTAGAATGGATACATCCATGCGAATGAATTAGAATAGATCGTATAAATGAATGAGAATGGATCATACGAATGAATTAGAATGGATCGTACAAATGAATTAGAGTAGATCGTGCGAATGAATTAGAATGGATTGTACGAATGAATTAGAATGGATCATACGAATGAATTAGAATGGATCATGTGAATGATTTAGAATGGATCGTATGAATGAATTAGAATGGATACATTTGTGCGAATAAAATAGAATGGTTCGTATGAATGAATTAGAATGTATCGTACAAATGAATTAGAATGGATTGTACGAATGAATTAGAATGGATACATTTGTGCGAATGAATTTGAATGGATCGTACGAATGAATTAGAATGGATCGTACGAATAAATTAGAATGGATCGTGCGAATGAATTAGAATGGATCATTCGAATGAATTAGAATGGATACATTCGTGCGAATGAATTAGAATAGATCGTACGAATGAATTTGATTGGATCGTACTAATGAATTAGAATGGATCGTGCGAATGAATTAGAATGGATCGTAGGAATGAATTAGAATGGATACATTGGTGTGAATGAATTTGAATGTATCATACAAATGAATTAGAATGGATCCTAAGAATGAATTAGAATGAATCGTTCGAATGAATTAGAATGGATACATTCGTACGAATAAATTAATATGGAACGTATGAATAAATTAGAATGGATCGTACGAATGAATTAGAGTGGATACATTCGTGCGAATGAATAAGAATGGGTCGTACGAATGAATTAGAATGGATCGTACGAATGTATTAGAATGGATCGTACGAATGAATTAGAATGGATCGTGTGAATGAATTAGAATGGATCGTATGAATGAATTAGAATGGATCCATTCATGCGAATGAATTGGAATGGATCGTATGAATGAATTAGAATGGATACATTCATGCGAATGAATTAGAATGGATCATACGAATAAAAGAGAATGGATCGTACGAATGAAATAGAATTGATACATTCGTGCGAATTAATTAGAAAGTTTTGTTGGAATGAATTATAATAGAACGTACGAATGAATTAGAATGGATCCTTCGAATGATTTTGAATGGATCGTACGAATGAATTATAATAGATACATTCATGCGAATGAATTAGAATGGATCGTACTAATGAATTAGAAAGGATCGTACGAATGAATTTGAATGGATCGTACGAATGAATTAGAATGGATACATTCATGAGAATGAATTAGAATGGATCGTACTAATGAATTAGAAAGGATCGTACGAATGAATTTGAATGGATCGTATGAATGAATTAGAATGGATCGTGCGAATGAATTAGAATGGATCGTATGAATGAATTAGAATGGATACATCCATGCGAATGAATGAGAATAGATCGTATAAATGTATTAGAATGGATCATACGAATGAATTAGAAAGGATCGTTCGAATGAATTAGAATAGATCGTGCGAATGAATTAGAATGGATTGTACGAATGAATTAGAATGGATCATACGAATGAATTAGAATGGATCATGCGAATGATTTAGAATGGATCGTATGAATGAATTAGAATGGATACATTCGTGCGAATAAAATAGAATGGTTCGTATGAATGAATTAGAATGTATCGTACAAATGAATTAGAATGGATTGTACGAATGAATTAGAATAGATACATTTGTGCGAATGAATTAGAATGGATCGTACGAATGAATTAGAATGGATCGTACGAATGAAATAGAATGGATCGTACGAATAAATTAGAATGGATCATTCAAATGAATTAGAATGGATACATTCGTGCGAATGAATTAGAATAGATCGTACGAATGAATTAGATTGGATCGTACGAATGAATTAGAATGGATCGTGCGAATAAATTAGAATGGATCGTACGAATGAATTAGAATGGATACAATGGTGCGAATGAATTTGAATGGATCGTACAAATGAATTAGAATGGATCCTAAGAATGAATTAGAATGTATCGTTCGAATAAATTAGAATGGATACATTTGTACGAATAAATTAGAATGGATCGTACGAATGAATTAGAATGGATCGTACGAATGAATTAGAATGGATACATTCGTGCGAATGAATAAGAATGGGTCATACGAATGAATTAGAATGGATCGTACGAATGTTTTAGAAGGGTTCGTACGAATGAATTAGAATGGATCGTGTGAATGAATTAGAATGGATCATATGAATGAATTAGAATGGATCCATTCATACGAATAAATTAGAATGGATCGTACGAATGAATTAGAATGGATCGTACGAATGAATGAGAATGGATACACTCGTGCGAATAAATTAGAATAGATCGTACGAATGAATTAGAATGGATCGTACGCATGAATTAGAATGGATACATTCGTGCGAATGAATTAGAATGGATCGTACGAATGAATTAGAATAGATCGTACGAATGAATTAGAATGGATCGTACGAATGAATTAGAATAGATACATTCGTACGAATGAATTAGAATGGGTCGTACGAATGAATTGGAATGGATCGTACGAATGAATTAGAATGGATACATTCGTGCAAATGAATTAGAATGGATCATACGAATGAATTAGAATGGATCATACGAATGAATTAGAATGGATCATACCAATTAATTAGAATGGATCGTGCGAATGAATTAGAATGGATCGTACAAATGAATTAGAATGGATCATACGAATGAATTAGAATGGATCGTGCGAATGAATTAGACTGGATTATACGAATGAATTAGAATATATACATTCGTGCGAATGAATTAGAATGGATCGTACAAATGAATTAGAATGGATCGTGCGAATGAATTAGAATGGATCGTATGAATGAATTTGAATGGATACATTTGTGTTAATGAAATAGAATGGATCGTATGAATGAATTAGAATAAATCGTACGAATGAATTAGAATGGATCGTGCGAATGAATTTGAATGGATTGTACGAATAAATTAGAATAGATACATTCATGTGAATGAATTAGAATGGATTGCACGATTAAATTTGAATGGATCGTATGAATAAATAGAATGGATCATACGAATTAATTTGAATGGATCATGCGAATGAATTAGAATCGATCGTACGAATGAATTAGAATGGATACATTCGTGCGAATGAATTAGAATGGATCGTACGAATGAATTAGAATGGATCGTCCTAATGAATTCGAATGGATCATAGAAATGAATTCGAATGGACACATTCGTGCGAATGAATTAGAATGGATCGTATGAATGAATTAGAATGCATCATGTGAATGAATTAGAATAGATCGTATGAATGAATTAGAATCGATATATTCGTGCCAATGAATTAGAATGGAACATACGAATGAATTAGAATGGTTCGTACAAATGAATTAGAATGGTTCGTACGAATGAATTAGAATGGATCGTACGAATGAAATCGAATGGTTCGTACAAATGAATTAAAATGGATACATTCGTGCACATGAATTAGAATGGATCGTACGAATGGATTAGAATGGATCGTATGACTGAATTAGAATGGATCGTAGAATGACTTAGAATGGATCATACGAATGAATTAGAATGGATCATGCGAATGAATTAGAATGGATCGTGCGAATGAATTAGAATGGAGACATTCGTGCGAATGAATTAGAATGGATCGTACGAATGAATTAGCGGATCGTACGAATGAATTAAAAAAGATCGTATGAAAGAATTAGAATGGATCATACGAATGAATTAGAATGGATACCTTTGTGCATATGAATTATAATGGATCATACGAATGAATTAGAATGGATCGTGCGAATGAATTAGAATGGATCGTACGACTGAATTAGAATGAATCATGTGAATGAATTAGAATGGATCGTACGATTGAATTAGAAAGGATCATAGAGTGACTTAGAATGGATCGTACGGATGAATTAGAATGGATCATGTGAATGAATTAGAATGGATAATACGAATGAATTAGAATGGATCATACGAAAGAATTAGAATGGATCGTATGAATGAATTAGAATGGATCATAGAATGACTTAGAATGGATCGTACGAATGAATTAGAATGGATCATGCGAATGAATTAAAAAGGATCGTGCGAATTAATTAGAATAGATTGTACGGATGAATTAGAATGGATCGTGCGAATGAATTAGAATGGATCGTATGAATGAATTAGAGTGGATCGTACGAATGAATTAAAATGGATCGTACGAAAGAATTAGAATGGATCGTACGAATGAATTAGAATGGATATATTCAAGTGAATGAATTAGAATGGATCGTACAAATGAATTAGAATGGATCGTGCGAATGAATTAGAATGGATCGTACGACTGAATCAAAATGGATTGTAGAATGACTTAGAATGGATCGTACGAATGAATCAAAATGTATCATGCGAATAAATTAGAATGGATCGTAGGAAGGAATTAGATTGGATCGTACGAATGAATTATAATGGATAGTGAGAATGAAATAGAATGTATTGTACGAATGAATTATAATGGATACATTCATGCGAATGAATTAGAATGGATCGTACGAATGAATTAGAATGGATTGTACGAATGAATTAGAATGGATCGTGGGAATGAATTAGAATGGATCGTACGAATGAATTAGTGTGGATCGTACGAATGAATTAAAATGGATCGTACGAAAGAATTAGAATGGATCGTGCGAATGAATTAGAATGGATCGTACGAATGAATAAGAATCGATATATTCGTGCGAATGAATTAGAATGGATCATACGAATGAATTAGAATGGATCGTAAGAATGAATTAGAGTGGATCATGTAAATGAATTAGAATGGATCGTGCGAATGAAGTAGAATGGATCGTACGAATGAATTAGAATGGACACATTTATGCGAATGAATTAGAATGGATCGTATGAATGAATTAGAATGGATCGCACGAATGTATTAGAATGGATCGTACAAATGAATTAGAATTGATCGTGCGAATGAATTAGAATGGATCGTACGAATGAATTAGAATGGATACATTCGTTCGGATGAATTTGAATGAATCGTACGAATGGATTAGAATGGATCGTACGAATGAATTAGAATGGATCGTGCGAATGAATTAGAATGGATCGTGCGAATGAATTGGAATGGATCATACAAATGAATTAGAAAGGATACATTCATGCGAATGAATTTGAATGGATCGTACGAATGAATTAGAATGGATTGTACAAATGAATTAGAATGGATTGTACGAATGAATTAGAATTGATCATGCGAATGAATTAGAATGGTTCGTACGAAGGAATTAGAATGGATACATTCGTGCGAATGAATTAGAATAGATCGTATGAATGAATATGAATGGATCGTACAAATGAATTAGACTGGATCGTACAAATGAATTAGAATTGATCGTGCGAATGAATTAGAATGGATCGTACGAATGAATTTGAATGGATACGTTCGTGCGAATGAATTAGAATGGATCGTTCGAATGAATTAGAATGGATCGTAGGAATGAATTAGATTGGATCATACGAATGAATTAGAATGGATACATTCGTGCGAATGGATTAGAATGGATGTACGAATGAATTAGAATGGATCATACGAATGAATTGGAACTGATCGTATGAATGAATTAAAATGGATCGTACGAATGAATTAGAATGGATCGTGCGAATGAATTAGAATGGATCGTACGAATGAATTAGAATGGATACATTCATGTGAATGAATTAGAACGGATCGTACGAATGAATTAGAATGGATCGTACGAATGAATTAGAATGGATCGTGTGAATGAATTAGAATGGATCGTATAAATGAATTAGAATGGATACATTCGTGTGAATAAATTAGAATGGATCATACGAATGAATTAGAATGGATCGTGCGAATGAATTAGAGTGAATCTTACGAATGAATTAGAATGGATACATTCGTGCGAATGAATTAGAATGGATCATACGAATGAATTAGAATGGATATTATGAATGACTTAGAATAGATCGTATGAATGAATTAGAATGGTTTGAGCGAATGAATTAGAATTGATCGTACGAATGAATTAGAATGGATACATTTGTGCGAATGAATTAGAATGGGTCGTATAAATGAATTAGAATGGTTCGTATGAATGAATTAGAATGGATGATAAGAATAAATTAGAATGAATCGTGCGAATGAATTAGAATGGATCGTACGAATGAATTAGAATGGATACATTCGTATGAATGAATTAGAATGGATAGTACGAATGAATCAGAATGGATCGTACGAATGAATTAGAATGGATCATGCGAATGAACTAGAATGGATCGTACGAATGAATTAGAATGGATTCATTCATGCGAATGAATTTGAATCGATCGTACGAATGAATTAGAATGGATCATACGAATGAATTAGAATGGATCATGCAAATGAATTAGAATGGATCATACGAATGAATTAGAATGGATACATTCGTGCGAACGAATTAGAATGGATCATAAGAATAAATTAGAATTGATCGTACGATTGAATTAGAATTGATCGTACGAATGAATTAGAATGGATCGTGCGAATGAATTATAATGGATCGTACGAATGGATTAGATTGGATACATTCGTGCGAATGAATTAGAATGGATCGTACGAATGAATTAGAATGGATCCTACGAAATGAATTTGAATGGATCGTACGAATGAATTAGGATAGATCATACGAATGAATTAGAATTGATACATTCATGCGAATGAATTAGAATGGATCGTACGAATGAATTTGAATGAATCGTACGAATGAATTAGAATGGATACATTCGTGCGAATGAATTAGAATGGATCGTATGACTGAATTAGAATGGATCATACGAATGAATTAGAATGGATCGTACGAATGAATTAAAATGGATCATGCTAATGAATTAGAATGGACCGTACGAATGAATTAGAATGGATCGTATGAATGAATTCGAATGGATCGTACGAATGAATTAGAAAGGATCGTACAAATGATTTAGAATGGATCGTACGAATGAATTAGAATGGATCGTGCGAATGAATTAGAATGGATACATTCGTGCGAATGAATTAGAATAGATCGTACGAATGAATTAGAATGGATATATTCGTCTGAATGAATTAGAATGGATCGTACGAATAAATTAGAATGGATCGTGCGAATGAATTAGAATGGATCGTGCGAATGAATTGGAATGGGTCGTACAAATGAATTTGAATGGATACATTCGTGCGATTGAATTAGAATGGATCGTACGAATAAATTAGAAAGGATCGTACGAATGAATTAGAATGGATCGTGCGAATGAATTAGAATGGATTGTACGAATGGATTAGAATGGATACATTCGTGCGAATGAATTAGAATGGATCGTACAAATGAATTAGAATGGATCGTATGAATGAATTAGAATAGATCGTGCAAATGAATTAGAATGGATTGTACTAATTAATTAGAATGGATACATTTGTGCGAATGAATTAGAATGGATCGTACGAATGAATTAGAATGGATCGTGCGAATGAATTAGAGTGTATCGTACGAATGAATTAGAATGGATACATTCATGCGAATGAAATAGAATGGATCGTATGAATGAATTTGAGTGGTTCGTATGAATGAATTAGAATGGATACATTCATGTGAATGAATTAGAACGGATCGTACAAATGAATTAGAATGGATCGTACGAATGAATTAGAATAGATACATTCCTACGAATGAATTTGAATGGATTGTACGAATGAATTAGAATGGATCGTACGAATGAATTAGAATGGATTGTGAAAATGAATTAGAATAGATCATACGAATGAATTAGAATGGATACATTCGTGCGAATGAATTGGAATGGATCGTACGAACGAATTAGAATGGATTCTGCGAAAGAATTAGAATGGATCATACGAATGAATTAGAAGGGATACATTCGTGCGAATGAATTAGAATGGATCGTACGAATGAATTCCCCATCCCTTGGAATCCTGGGGTCTATGAGATCTACAGGCAAGGGCGAACTGGTGGCGAACGCGCAAAGCTAAGGGCGGGTTCTTTGCAATTCAACGTGCTATAGATGTAATGCACTCTGATACCAGGTCCCCGTGCATCCCAACGTGGATCTCGCTCCTGATAGCCGTTCGATCGAGCTCATACGGATAAGGGTTCCAACTCCTGGACGGATTTTAGCTACCCCCAACTGATACATTCGTGCAAAGGAATTAGAATGGATCGTACGAATGAATTAGAATGGATCGTGCGAAAGAATTAGAATGGATCGTGCGAATAAATTAAATGGATCGTGCGAATGAATTAGAATGGATCGTACAAATGAATTATAATGGATTGTACGAATGAATTAGAATGAATACATTCGTGCGAATGAATTAGAATGGATCATACGAATGAATTAGAATGGATCGTACGAATGAATTAGAATGGATACATTCATTCGAATGAATTAGAATTGATCGTTCGAATGAATTAGAGTGGATCGTACGAATGAATTAAAATGGATCATACGAAAGAATTAGAATGGATCGTGCAAATGAATTAAAATGGATCATACGAATGAATTAGAATGGATATATTCGTGCGATCGTACGAATGAATTAGAGTGGATCATACGAATGAATTAGAATGGTTCATGCGAATAAATTAGAATGGATCGTACGAATGAATTGGAATGGATACATTCGTGCGAATGAATTAGCATGGATCGTACGAGTGAATTAGAATGGATCGTACGAATGAATTTGAATTGATCGTGCGAATGAATTAGAATGGATCGTATGAATGAATTAGAATGGATCGTACGAATGAATTATAATGGATCATACGAATGAATTAGAATAGATCATACGAATGAATTAGAATGGATACATTCGTGCGAATGAATTAGAATGGATCGTACAATTGATCGTGTGAATGAATTAGAATTGATCGTGCGAATGAATTAGAATGGATCGTATGAATGAATTGGAATGGATACATTCGTGCGAATGAATTTGAATAAATCGTACGAATGAATTAGAATGGATCGTACGAATAAATTAGTATGGATCATGCGAATGAATTAGAATGGATCGTACGAATGAATTAGAATGGATACATTCGTGCGAATGAATTAGAATGGATCGTACGAATGAATTACAATGGATCGTACGAATGAATTAGAATAGATCATACGAATGAATTAGAATGGATACATTCGTGCGAATGAATTAGAATGGATCGTACAATTAAATAAGAATGGATCATGCGAATGAATTAGAATGGATCGTACGAATGAATTAGAATTGATTGTGCGAATGAATTAGAATGGATCGTACGAATGAATTAGAATGGATACATTCGTGCGAATGAATTAGAATGGATCGTATGAATGAATTAGAATGGATCGTACGAAAGAATTAGAATGGATCGTGCGAATGAATTAGAATGGATTGTACGAATGAATTAGAATGGATACATTCGTGCGAATGAATTAGACTGGATCGTACGAATGAATTAGAATTGATCATACAAATGAATTAGAATGGATCGTGCGAATGAATTAGAATGGATCGTGCGAATGAATTAGAATGGATCGTACGAATGAATTAGAATGGATACATTCGTGTGAATGAATTAGAATGGATCGTACGAATGAATTAGAATGCATCGTATGAATGAATTAGAATGGATCATACGAATGAATTAGAATAGATTCATTGATGCAAATGAATTAGAATGGATTGTACGAATGAATTAGAATCGATCATACGAATGAATTAGAATGGATTCATTCATGCAAATGAATTAGAATGGATCGTACGAATGAATTAGAATGTATCGTATGAATGAATTAGAATGGATCGTACGAATAAATTAGAATGGATCATGCGAATGAATTAGATTGGATCGTACGAATGAATTAGAATGGATACATTCGTGTGAACGAATTAGAATGGATCGTACGAATGAATTAGAATGGATCGTGCGAATGAATTAGAATGGATCGTACGAATGAATTAAAATGGAGACATTCATGCGAATGAATTAGAATGGATCATAAGAATGAATTAGAATGGATCGTACGAATGAATTGGAATGAATCGTACGAATGAATTAGAATGGATACATTCGTGCAAATGAATTAGAATGGATCGTACGAATGAATTAGAATGGTTCCTGCGGATGAATTAGAATGGTCGTACGAATGAATTAGAATGGATACATTCGTGCGAAAGAATTAGAATGGATCGAACGAATGAATTAGAATGGATCATACGACTGAGTTAGAATGGATCGTACGAATGAATTAGAATGGATCCTGCGAATGAATTAGAATGGATCGTGCGAATGAATTAGAATGGATACATTCGTGCGAATGAAATAGAATAGATGGTACGAATGAATGAGAATGGATCGTACGAATGAATTAGAATGGATACATTCGAGCGAATCAATTTGAAAGGATCATACGAATGAATTAGAATGGTTCATACGATTGAATTAGAATGGATCGTACGAATGAGTTAAAAAGGGTACATTCATGCGAATGAACTATAATGGATCGGACGAATGAACTAGAAAGGATCGTATGAATGAATTTGAATGAATTATACGAATGAATTAGAATGGATCGTGCGAATGAATTAGAATGGGTCGTACGAATGAATTCGAATGGATACATTCATGCGATTGAATTAGAATGGATCGTATGAATGAATTAGAATGGATCGTACGAACAAATTAGAATGGATCATACGAATGAGTTAGAATAGATCGTGCGAATGAATTAGAATGGATTGCATGAATTAATTAGAATGGATACATTTGTGCGAATGAATTAGAATGGATCATATGAATGAATTAGAATGGACCGTACGAATGAATTAGAATGGATCGAGCGAATGAATTAGAATGGATCATACGAATGAATTAGAATGGATACATTCGTGCGAATGAAATTGAATGGATCATATGAATGAATTTGAATGGATCGTACGAATGAATTAGAATAGATACATTCGTGAGAATGAATTAGAATGTAGCGTACAAATTAATTGTAGTGGATCGTACGAATAATTTATAATGGATATATTCATGCGAATGAATTAGAATGGATCGTATGAATGAATTAGAATGGATACATTCGTGCGAATGAATTAGAATGGATCGTACGAAAGAATTAGAATGGATCGTGCGAATGAGTTAGAATGGATCGTACGAATGAATTAGAATAAATATATTCGTGCGAATGAATTACAATGGATCGTACGAATGAATTAGAATGGATCATACAAATGAATTAGAATGGATCGTTCGAATGAATTAGAATGGATACATTCGTATGAATGAATTTTAATGGATCATACGAATGAATTAGAATGGATTGTACGAATGAATTAGAATGGATCATGTAAATGAATTAGAATGGATCGTACGAATGAATTAGAATGGATCGTGCGAATTAATTAGAATGGATCGTACGAATGAATTAGAATGGAGATATTTTTGCGAATGAATTAGATTGGATCGTACGAATGAATAAGAATGGATCGTGCGAGTGAATTAGAATGGATCGTATGAATGAATTAGAATGGATTCATTCATACGAATGAATTAGAATGGATTCATTCATACGAATGAATTAGAATGGATTGTACGAATGAATTAGAATGGATCGTAGGAATGAATTAGAATGGATAAACTCGTGCGAATGAATTAGAATGGATCGTACGAATGAATTAGAATGGATCGTACGAATGAATTAAAATGGATACATTCGTGTGAATGAATTAGAATGGATCGTACGAATGAATTAGAATGGATCATATATATGAATTAGAATAGATCATGCGAATGAATTAGAATGGATCGTATGAATGAATTACAATGGATACATTCGTGCAAGTGAATTAGAACGGATCGTATGAATGTATTAGAATGGATCGTACGAATGAATTAGAATGGATCGTCTGAAAGAATTAGGATGGATCATACGAATGAATTAGAATGTATTCATTCATGCGAATGAATTAGAATGGACCGTATGAATAAATTAGAATCGATCGTATGAATGAATTAGAATTGATCGTACGAATGAATTAAAATGGATCGCTTGAATGAATTAGAATGGATACATTCGTGCGAATGAATTAGAATAGATCATACTAATAAATTAGAATGGATCGTACGAATGAACTAGAATTGATCGTACGAATGAATTAGAATGGATCATCCAAATGAATTAGAATGGATCGTATGAATGAATTAGAATAGATACATTCGTGCGAATGAATTAGAATCGATCGTATGAATGAATTAGAATGGATCGTGCGAATGAATTAGAATGGATCGTACGAATGAATTAAAATGGATACATTCGTGCGAATGAATTAGAATGGATCGTACGAATAAATTAGAATGGATCGTACGAATGAATTAGAATGGATCGTACGAATGAATTAGAATGGATCGTACAAATGAATTAGAATGGTTCGTGCGAATGAATTAGAATGGATATATTCGTGCGAATGAATTAGAATGGATCTTATGAATGAATTAGAATGGATCGTACGAATGAATTAGAATGGATACATTCGAGTGAATGAATTAGAAAGGATCGTACGAATGAATTGGAATGGATCGTACGAATGAATTAGAATGGATCGTGCGAATGAATTAGAATGGATCCTACGAATGAATTGAAATAGATACATTCATGCGAATGAACTAGAATGGATCGTAGGAATGAATTTGAAAGGATCGTACGAATGAATTTGATTGGATCGTACGAATGAATTAGAATGGATCGTGCGAATGAATTAGAATGGATCGTACGAATGAATTAGAATGGATGCATTCGTGCGAATGAATTAGAATTGATCGTATGACTGAATTATAATGAAACGTACGAATGAATTAGGATGGATTGTACGAATGAATTAGAATGGATACATTTGTGCGAATGAATTAGAATGGATCGTATGAATGAATTAGAATAGATCGTACGAATGAATTAGAATGGATAGTGCGAATGAATTAGAATGGATCATACGAATGATTTAGAATGGATACATTCGTGCGAATGAAATAGAATGGATTATATGAATGAATTTGAATGGATCGTACGAATGAATTAGAATGGACCGTATGAATGAAATAGAATGGATCGTGCGAATGAATTAGAATGGATCGTACAAATGAATTAGAATGGATACATTCGTGCGAATGAATTAGAATGGATCGTAAGAATGAATTAGAATGGATCGTACGAATAAATTAGAATGGATCATACGAATGAGTTACAATGGATCGTGTGAATGAATTAGAATGGATCGAACAAATGAATTACAATGGATATATTCATGCGAATGAATTAGAAAGGATCATACGAATGAATTAGAATGGATCGTACGAATGAATTAGAATGGATCGTGCGAATGAATTAGAATAGATTGTACGAATGAATTAGAATGGATTCATTCATGCGAATAAATTAGAATGGATCTTACGAATGAATTAGAATGGATCATATGAATAAATTATAATTGATAAACTCATGCAAATGAAATAGAATGGATCATACGAATGAATTAGAATGGATCGAACGAATAAATTAGAATGGATCGTATGAATGAATTAGAATGGATACATTCGTGCGAATGAATTAGAATGGATCATACGAATGAATTTGAATGGATCGTACGAATGAATTAGAATGGATCGTGCGAATGAATTAGAATGGATCGCACGAACGAATTAAATGGATATATTCGTGCGTATGAATTAGAATGGATCGTACGAAAGAATTAGAATGGATCGTATGACTGAATTTGAATGGATCGTGAAAATGAATTAGAATGTATCATACGAATGAATTAGAATGGATCATATGAAAGATCTAGAATGGATCATAGGATTGAATTAGAATGGGTCGTACGAATGAATTAGAATGGATCATATGAATCAATTAGAATGGATCGTGCGAATGCATTAAAATGCATCGTACGAATAAATTAGAATGGATCGTATGGATGAATTAGAATCGATTGTATGAATGAATTAGAATGGATCGTGCGAATGAATTAGAATGGATCGTACGAATGAATTAGAATGGATAATAGGAATGAATTTGAATGAATCGTGCGAATAAATTAGAATGGATCGTACGAATGAACTAGAATGGATACATACGTGCGAATGAATTGGAATGGATCGAACGAATGAATTAAAATGGATTCATTCATGCGAATGAATTAGAATGGATAATATGGATGAATTAGAATCGATCGTATGAATGAATTAGAATGGATCGTACGAATGAATTAGAATGGATCGTGCGAATGAATTAGAATGGATCGTATGAATGAATTAGAATGTATACATTCTTGTGAATGAATTACAATGGATCATACGAATAAATTAGAATGGATCGTACGAATGAATTAGAATGGATTGTACGAATGGATTAGAATGGACACATTCATGCGAATGAATTAGCATGGATCGTACGAATGAATTAGAATGGATCCTACGAATGAATTAGAATGGATCGTACGAATGAATTAGGATGGATACATTCGTCCGAATGAATTAGAATGGATCGTACGAATGAATTAGAATGAATCGTATGAATGAATTAGAATGGATCGTACGAATGATTTAGAATGGATACATTCGTGCGGAAGAATTAGAATGGATCATACGACTGAATTAGAATGGATCATGCGAATGAATTAAAATCGATCGTACGAATGAATTAGAATGAATCATGCTAATGAATGAGAATGGATCGAACGAATGAATTAGAATGGATACATTCGTGCGAATGAATTAGAATGGATCATATGAATGAATTTGAATGGATTGTACGAATGAATTAGAATTGATCATACGAATGAATTAGAATGCATCGTACGAATGAATTAGAATGGATACATTTGTGCGAATGAATTAGAATGGATCGTATGAATGAATTAAAATGGATCGTATGAATGAATTATAATGGATCATAGGAATGAATTAGAAAGAATCGTGCGAATGAATTAGAATGGTTCGTACGAATGAATTAGAATGGATACATTCGTGCAAATGAATTAGAATGGGTCGTACGAATGAATTAGAATGGATCGTGCGAATAAATTAGAATGGATCGTACGAATGAATTAGAATGGATTCATTCGTGTGAATAAATTATAATGGATCATATGGATAAATTAGAATTGATCGTATGAATGAATTAGAATGGATCGTATGAATGAATTAGAATGGATCGTGCGAATGAATTAGAATGGATCATACGAATGAATTAGAATGGATCGTATGAACAAATTAGAATGGATAATTGGAATGAATTAGAATGAATCGTGCGAATGAATTAGAATGGATCGTACGAATTAACTATAATGGATACATTCGTGCGAATGAATTAGAATGGATCGTACGAATGAATTAGAATGGATTAGAATTTATCGTATGGATGAATTAGAATCGATCGTATGAATGAATTATAATGGATCGTACGAACGAATTAGAATGGATCGTGCGAATGAATTAGAATGAATCATACGAATGAATTAGAATGGACACATTCGTCCGAATGAATTAGAATGGATCGTATGAATGAATTAGAATGAATCGTATGAATGAATTAGAATGGATCGTACGAATGAATTAGAATGAATACATTCGTGCGAATGAATTAGAATGGATCGTACGACTCAATTAGAATGGATCAAACGAATGAATTAGAATGGATCGTACGAATGAATTAGAATGAATCATGCTAATGAATTAGAATAGATCGAACAAATGAATTAGAATTGATACATTCGTGCCAATGAATTCGAATGGATCGTACGAATGAATTAGAAGGATCGTACGAATGAATTAGAATAGATCATACGAATGAATTAGAATGGATACATTCGTGCGAATGAATTAGAATGGATCGTACAAATAAATAAGAATGGATCGTACGAATGAATTAGAATGGATAGTACGAATGAATTAGAATTGATTGTGCGAATGAATTAGAATGGATCATACGAATGAATTAGAATGGATACATTCGTGCGAATGAATTAGAATGGATCGTACGAATGAATTAGAATGGATCGTACGAATGAATTAGAATGGATCATATGAAGGAATTAGAATAGATCGTGCGAATGAATTAGAATGGATCGTACGAATGAATTAGAATGGATACATTCGTGCGAATGAATTAGAATGGATCGTACGAATGAATTAGAATGTATCGTATGAATAAATTAGAATGGATCGTACGAATGAATTAGAATGGATTGTGCAAATGAATTAGAATGGATCGTACGAATGAATTAGAATGGATTGTGCGAATGAATTAGAACAGATCGTATGAATGAATTAGAATGGATCATATTAATGAATTAGAATAGATTTATTAATGCAAATGAATTAGAATGGATCGTACTAATGAATTTGAATCGATCATACGAATGAATTAGAATGGATTCATTCATGCAAATGAATTAGAATGGATCGTACGAATGAATTAGAATTGATCGTACGAATGAATTAGAATGGATCGTACGAATGAATTAGAATGGATTGTGCAATGAATTAGATTGGATCGTATGAATGAATTAGAATGGATCGTGCGAATGAATTATAATGGATCGTGCGAATGAATTAGAATAGATCATGAGAATGAATTAGAATGGATCGTGCGAATGAATTAGAATGGATACATTCGTGTGAATGAATTAGAATGGATCATACGAATGAATTACAATGGATCGTACGAATGAATTAGAATGGATCGTGCGAATGAATTAGAATGGATCGTGCGAATGAATTAAAATGGAGACATTCGTGCGAATGAATTAGAATGGATCATACGAATGAATTAGAATGGATCGTACGAATGAATTGGAATGAATCGTACGAATGAATTAGAATGGATACATTCGTGCGAATGAATTAGAATGGATCGTACGAATGAATTAGAATGGATCATAGACTGAGTTAGAATGGATCGTACGAATGAATTAGAATGGATCCTGTTAATGAATTAGAATGGATCGTTCGAATGAATTAGAATGGATACATTCGTACGAAAGAATTAGAATAGATCGTGCGAATGAATTAGAATGGATCGTACGAATGAATTAGAATGGATACATTCGTGCGAATGAAATAGAATGGATGGTACGAATGAATGAGAATGGATCATACGAATGAATTAGAATGGATACATTCGAGCGAATAAATTAGAAAGGATCATACAAATGAATTAGAATGGATCGTTTGATTAAATTAGAATGGATCGTACGAATGAATTAAAATGGTACATTCATTCGAATGAACTAGAATGGATCGTACGAATGAATTAGAAAGGATCGTATGATTGAATTTGAATAAATCGTACGAATGAATTAGAATGGATCGCGCAAATAAATTAGAATAGATCGTACGAATGAATTCGAATGGATACATTCGTGCGAATGAATTAGAATGGATCGTACGAATGAATTAGAATGGATGTACGAACAAATTAGAATGGATCGTACGAATGAATTAGAATAGATCGTGCGAATGAATTAGAATGGATTGCATGAATGAATTAGAATGGATACATTTGTGCTAATGAATTAGAATGGATCATATGAATGAATTATAATGGATCGTACGAATGAATTAGAATGGATCGAGCGAATGAATTAGAATGGATCATACGAATGAACTAGAATTGATACATTCGTGCGAATGAAATTGAATGGATCGTATGAATGAATTTGAATGGATCGTACGAATGAATTAGAATGGATACATTCGTGAGAATGACTTAGAATGTAGCATACAAATGAATTGGAATGGATCGTATGAATGAATTAGAATGGATATATTCATGCGAATGAATTTGAATGGATCATACGAATGAATTAGAATGGATCGTATAAATGAATTAGAATGGATCGTGCGAATGAATTAGAATGGATCGTACGAATGAATTACAATAAATACATTCGTGCGAATGAATTAGAATGGATCGTAGGAATGAATTAGAATGGATCGTGCGAATGAATTAGAATGGATCGTACGAATGAATTAGAATAAATACATTCGTGCGAATGAATTAGAATGGATCGTACGAATGAATTAGAATGGATCATACAAATGAATTAGAATGGATCGTTCGAATGAATTAGAATGGATACATTCGTGCGATTGAATTTTAATGGATCATACGAATGAATTTTAATGGATCATACGAATGAATTAGAATGGATCGTACGAATGAATTAGAATGGATCGTACAAATGAATTAGAATGGATCGTGCGAATGAATTAGAATGGAGCGTACGAATGAATTAGAATGGATTCATTTGTACGAATTAATTAGATTGGATCGTATGAATGAATAAGAATGGATCGTGCGAATGAATTAGAATGGATCGTACGAATGAATTAGTATGGATTCATTCATACGAATGAATTAGAATGGATTGTACGTACGAATTAGAATGGATTATACGAATGAATTAGAATGGATCATAGGAATGAATTGGAATAGATAAACTCGTGCGAATGAATTAGAATGGATCGTACGAATGAATTAGAACGGATCATATGAATGAATTAAAATGGATGCATTCGTGTGAATGAATTAGAATGGATCGTACGAATGAATTTGAATGGATCGTATGAATGAATTAGAATGGATCATGCGAATAAATTATAATGGATCGTATGAATGAATTATAATGGATACATTCGTGCAAATGAATTAGAACGGATCGTATGAAAGTATTAGAACGGATCGTACGAATGAATTAAAATCGATCATATGAATGAATTAGAATGTATTCATTCATGCGAATGAATTAGAATGGATCATACGAATGAATTAGAATCGATCGTATGAATGAATTAGAATGGATCGTACGAATGAATTAGAATGGATCGCATGAATGAATTAGAATGGATACATTCGTGCAAATGAATTAGAATAGATCGTACTTATAAATTAGAATGGATCGTACGAATGAACAAGAATGGATCGTACGAATGAATTAGAATGGATCGTGCAAATGAATTTGAATGGATCATACAAATGAATTTGAATGGATACATTCCTGCGAATGAATTAGAATCGATCGTATGAATGAATTAGAATGGATCGTACGAATGAATTAGAATGGATCGTGCGAATGAATTAGAATGTATTGTACAAATGAATTAAAATGGATATATTCGTGCGAATAAATTAGAATGGATCATACGAATGAATTAGAATGAATCATACGAATGAATTAGAATAGATACATTAGTGCGAATGAATTAGAATAGATTGTACAAATGAATTAGAATGAATCATACGACTGAGTTAGAATGGATCGCACAAATGAATTAGAATAGATCATACGAATGAATTAGAATGGATCTTGCGAATGAAATAGAATGGATCGTACGAATGAATTAGAATGGATACACTCGTGCGAATGAGTTAGAATGGATCGTACGAATGAATTAGAATGGATCGTACGAATAAATTAGAATGGATATTACGAATGAATTAGAATAGATATATTCGTGCGAATGAATTAGAATGGATCGTATGAATGAATTAGAATAGATCGTACGAATGAATTAGAATGGATACATTCGAGTGAATGAATTAGAAAGGATCGACGAATGAATTAGAATGGATTGTATGAATGAATTAGAATGGATCGTGCGAACGAATTAGAATGGATCGTACGAATGAATTGAAATGGATACGTTCATGTAAATGATTTAGAATGGATCGTACAAATGAATTTGAAAGGATCGTACGAATGAATGTGAATGGATCATACGAATGAATTAGAATGGATCATGCAAATAAATTAGAATGGATTGTACGAATCAATTAGAATGGATACATTCGTGCGAATGAATTAGAATGGATCGTACGAATGGATTAGAATGGATCGTACGAATGAATTAGAATGGATTATATAAAAGAATTAGAATGGATACATTTGTCCAAATGAATTAGAATGGATCGTATGAATGAATTAGAATGGATCGTATGAATGAATTAGAATGGATCGTGTGAATGAATTAGAATGGATTATATGAATAAATTTGAATGGATCGTACGAATGAATTAGAATGTATACATTCGTGAGAATGAATTAGAATATACCTTACAAATGAATTTGAATGGATCATGCGAATAAATTAGAATGGATATATTCATGCGAATGAATTTGAACGGATCGTACGAATGAATTAGAATGGACCGTATGAATGAATTAGAATAGATCATGCGAATGAATTAAAATGGATCGTACAAATGAATTAGAATGGATACATTCGTGCGAATGAATTAGAATGGATCGTAAGAATGAATTAGAATGGATCGTACGAATGAATTAGAATGGATACATTCGTGCGAATGAATTAGAATGGATCATACATATGAATTAGAATGGATCGTACAAATGAATTGGAATGGATCGTTCGAATGAATTAGAATGGATACATTCGAGCGAATGAAATAGAATGGATTATTCGAACGAATTAGAATGGATCATACGAATGAGTTACAATGGACCGTGTGAATGAATTAGAATGGATCGTACAAATGAATTACAATGGATACATTCATGCGAATGAATTAGAAAGGATCGTACGAATGAATTAGAATGGATCGTGCGAATGAATTAGAATGGATCGTATGAATGAATTAGAATGGATTCATTCATGCGAATAAAAAGAGAATGGATCGTACGAATGAATTAGAATGGATCGTATGAATGAATTAGAATGGATCGTATGAATGAATTAGAATGGATAAACTCATGCGAATGAATTAGAATGGATCATACGAATGAATTAGAATGGATCGTACGAATAAATTAGAATGGATCGTACGAATCAATTGGAATGGTTCGTACGAATGAATTAGAATGGATACATTCGTGCGAATGAATTAGAATAGATCGTATGAATGAATTAGAATGGATCGTACGAATGAATTAAAATGGATCGTGCAAATGAATTAGAATGGATCACATGAATGAATTAGAATGGATACATTCGTGCGAATGAATTAGAATTGATCGTACGAATGAATTTGAATGGATCGTGCGAGTGAATTAGAATGGATCGTGCGAATGAATTAGAATAGATCGCATGAACGAATTAAATGGATATATTCGTGCGAATGAATTAGAATGGATCGTACGAAAGAATTTGAATGGATCTTATGAATGAATTTGAATGGATTGTGAAAATGAATTAGAATGTATCGTACAAATGAATTAGAATGGATCGTATGAATGATCTAGAAAGGATCATAGGAATGAATTAGAAAGAATCATGCGAATGAATTAGAATGGTTCGTACGAATGAATTAGAATGGATACATTCATGCGAATGAATTAGAAAGGGTCGTACGAAAGAATTAGAATGGATCGTACGAATAAATTAGAATGGATCATGCGAATGAATTAGAATGGATCGTACGAATGAATTAGAATGGATCGTATGGATGAATATGAATCATTCGTATGAATGAATTAGAATGGATCGTAGAAATGAATTAGAATGGATCATGCGAATGAATTAGAATGGATTGTATGAATGAATTAGAATGGATAATAGGAATGAATTAGAATGAATCGTGCGAATGAATTAGAATGGATCGTACGAATGAACTAGAATGGATACATTCGTGCGAATGAATTAGAATGGATCGTACGAATGAATTAGTATGGATTCATTCGTGCGAATGAATTAGAATGGATTGTATGGATGAGTTAGAATCGATCGTATGAATGAATTAGAATGGATCGTACGAATGAATTAGAATGGATCGTGCGAATGAATTAGAATGGATCGTACAAATGAATTAGAATGGGTACATCATTGTGAATGAATTACAATGGATCGTACGAATGAATTAGAATGGATCGTACGATTGAATTAGAATGGATTGTACGAATGGAAACATTCGTGCGAATGAAATAGCATTTATCGTACGAATAAATTAGAATGGATCCTACGAAAGAATTAGAATGGATCGTACGAATGAATTAGAATGGATCATACGAATGATTTAGAATGGATACATTCTTCCGAATGAATTAGAATGGATCGTACGAATGAATTAGAATGAATCGTATGAATGAATTATAATGGATCATATGAATGAATTAGAATGGATACATTCGTGCGGATGAATTAGAATGGATCGTACGACTGAATTAGAATGGATCATACGAATGAATTAAAATGGATCGTACGAATGAATTAGAATGAAATGAATGAGAATGGATCGAACGAATGAATTAGAATGGATACATTCGTGCGAATGAATTAGAATGGATCGTACGAATGAATTAGAATGGATCGTACGAATGAATTAGAATGAATCATGCGAATAAATTAGAATGCATCGTACGAATGAATTAGAATGGATACATTTGTGCGAATGAATTAGAATGGATCATATGAATGAATTAAAATGGATCGTATGAATGAATTAGAATGGATCATAGGAATGAATTAGAAAGAATCGTGCGAATGAATTAGAATGGTTCGTACGAATGAATTAGAATGGATACATTCGTGCGAATGAATTAGAATGGTTCGTACGAATGAATTAGAATGGATCATACGAATGAATTTGAATGGATCGTGCGAATGAATTAGATTGTACGAATGAATTAGAATGGATTTATTCGTGCGAATGAATTATAATGGATCATATGGATGAATTAGAATCGATCTTATGAATGAATTAGAATGGATCGTACGAATGAATTAGAATGGATCGTATGAACGAATTAGAATGGATAATAGGAATGAATTAGAATGAATCGTGCGAATGAATTAGAATGGATCGTACGAATGAACTAGAATGGATACATTCGTGCGAGTGAATTAGAATGGATCATACGAATGAATTAGAATGGATTCATTCATGCGAATGTATTAGAATTTATCGTATGGGTGAATTAGAATCGATCGTATGAATGAATTATAATGGATCGTACGAATGAATTAGAATGGATCGTGAGAAAGAATTAGAATGTATCGTACGAATGAATTAGAATGGATACATTCATGTGAATTAATTAGAATGGATCGTACGAATGAATTAGAATGGATCGTACGAATGAATTAGAATGGATCGTACGAATGGATAAGAATGGAAACATTCGTGCGAATGAATTAGCATGGATCGTACGAATGAATTAGAATGGATCCTACGAATGAATTAGAATGGATCGTACGATTGAATTAGATTGGATACATTCGTGTGACTGAATTAGAATGGATCGAACGAATGAATTAGAATGGATCAAGCGAATGAATTAGAATGGATCGTACGAATGAATTAGAATGGATCGTACAAATGAATTAGAATGGATCGTACGAATGAATTAGAATGGATAGTGCGAATAAATTAGAATGGATTGTGCGAATTAATTAGAATGGATACATTCGGGTGAATGAATTAGAATGAATCGTACGAATGAATTAGAATGGATACATTCATGCGAATGAATTAGAATAGATCGTACGAATGAATTAGAATGGAACGTGCGAATGAATTAGAATGGATCGTATGAATGAATTAGAATAGATACATTCGTACGAGTGAATTAGAATGGATCGTATGAATGAATTCGAAAGGACCGTACGAATGAATTTGAATGGATTGTACGAATAAATTAGAATGGATCGTGCGAATGAATTAGAATGGATCGTACGAATGAATTAGAATAGATACATTCGTGGGAATGAATTAGAATGGATCGTACGAATGAATTAGAATGGATCGTATGAATGAATTAGAATAGATCGTGTGAATGAATTAGAATGGATTGTACAATTGAATTAGAATGGATGCATTCGTGCGAATGAATTAGAATGGATCGTACGAATGAATTAGAATGGATCGTACGAATGAATTGGAATGGATCGTGTGAATGAATTAGAATGGATTGTACGAATGAATTAGAAAGGATATATTCATGCGAATGAAATAGAGTGGATCATATGAATGAATTAGAATGGATCGTATGAATGAATTAGAATGGATACATTCATATGAATGAATTAGAATGGATCGTACGAATGAATTAGAATGGATCGTACGAATGAAGTAGAATGGATTGTGCGAATGAATTAGAATGGATCGTACGAATGAATTAGAATGGATTCATTCGTGCGAATGAATTAGAATGGATCGTACGAATGAATTAGAATGGCTCGTGCGAATGAATTAGAATAGATCGTAGAATGAATTAGAATGATTCATACGAATGAATTAGAATGGAGACATTCATGCAAATGAATTAGAATGGATCGTACGAATGAATTAGAAAGGATCGTACGAATGAATTTGAATAGATCATACGAATGAATTAGAATGGAGACTTTCATGCAAATGAATTAGAATGGATCGTACGAATGAATTAGAAAGGATACATTCATGCGAATGATTTAGAATGGATCGTACGAATGAACTAGAATAGATCGTACGAATGAATTAGAATGGATTGTACGAATGAATGAGAATAGGTCGTGCGAATGAATTAAAATGGATTGTACAAATGAATTAGAATAGATACATACGAGCAAATGAATTAGAATGGATCGTACGAATGAATTAGAATGGATCGTACAAATGAATTAGAATAGATACATTCGTGCGAATGAATTAGAATGGATCGTATGAATGAATTAGAATGGATCATATGAATGAATTAGAATGGATCGTATGAATGATTTAGAATGGATCGTATGAATGAATTAGAATGGATACATTCGTGCCAATGAATTAGAATGGATTGAACGAATGAATTAGAATAGATCGTACGAATGAATTAGAATGAATCGTACGAATGAATTGGAATGGATACATTCGTGTGAATGAATTAGAATGGATTCTACGAATGAACTAGAATGGATCGTACGACTGGATTAGAATGGATCGTACGAATAAATTAGAATAGATCGTACGAATAAATTAGAATGGATCATGCGAATGAATTAGAATGGATTGTACGAATGAATTAGAATGGATACATTCGTGCGAATAAATTAGAATGGATCGTACGAATGAATTAGAATGGATAGTACAAATGAATTAGAATGGATCGTGCGAATGAATTAGAATGGATTGTACGAATGAATTAGAATAGATACATTCGTGCGAATGAATTAGAATGGATCGTACGAAAGAATTAGAATGGATATATTCGTGCGAATGAATTAGAATGGATCGTACGAATGAATTAGAATAAATACATTCATGCGAATGAATTAGAATTGATCGTACGAATGAATTAGAAAGGATCGTACGAATGAATTTGAATGGATCGTACAAATGAATTAATATGGATCGTGTGAATGAATTAGAATGAATCGTACGAATGAATTAGAATTTATACATTCATACGAATGAATTAGAATGGATCGTACGAATGAACTAGGATGGATCGTACGAATGAATTAGATTGGATCATACGAATGAATTACAATAGATCGTGCGAATGAATTAAAATGGATTGTACGAATAAATTAGAATAGATACCTTCGTGCGAATGAATTAGAATAGATCGTACAAATGAATTAGAATGAATCGTACGAATGAATTAGAATGGATCGTGCGAATGAATTAGAATGGATCGTACGAATGAATTAGAATGGATACATTCATGCGAATGAAATAGAATGGATCGTATGAATGAATTAGAATGGACCGTATGATTGAATTAGAATGGATACATTCGTGCGAATGAAATAGAATGGATTGTATGAATGAATTAGAATGTATCGTAAGAATGAATTAGAATGAATCGTACGAATGAATTTGAATGGATCGTATGAATGAATTAGAATGGATCGTACGAATGAATTAGAATGGATCGTACGAATGAATTACAATCGATACATTCATGCGAATGAATTAAAATGGATCGTACGAATGAATTAGAATGGATCATACGAATGAATTAGAATGAATCATGCGAATGAATTAGAATGAGTCGTACAAATGAATTAGAATAGATACAATTGTGCGAATGAATTAGAATGGATCGTACGAATGAATTAGAATGGATCATACGAATGAAATAGAATAGATCGTTCGAATGAATTAGAATGGATACATTCGTGCGAATGAATTAGAATGGATACTTTCGTGCGATTGAATTAGAATGGATCGTACGAATGAATAAGAAAGGATCGTACGAATGATTTAGAATAGATCGTGCGAATGAATTAGAATGGATCGTACGAATGAAATAGAATGGATACATTCATGCAAATGAATTATAATGGATCATACGAATTAATTTGAATGGATTGTACGAATGAATTAGAATAGATCGTGGGAATAAATTAGAATGGATCGTACGAATGAATTAGAATGGATCCATTCATGCGAATAAATTAGAATGGATCGTACGAATGAATTAGAATGGATCGTAAGAATTAATTAGAATGGATACACTCGTGTGGATGAATTAAAGTGGATCGTACGAATGAATTAGAATGGATCTTATGAATGAATTAGTATGGATCCATTCATGCGAATGAATTAGAATAGATCGTACGAATGAATTAGAATAGATTGTGCGAATGAATTAGAATAGATCGTACGAATGAATTAGAATAAATACATTCATGCGAATAAATTAGAATGGATCGTCCGAATGAATTAGAAGGGATCGGGCGAATGAATTAGAATGGATCATACGAATGAATTAGAATGGATACATTCGTGTGAATGAATTAGATTGTATCGTATGAATGAATTAGAATGGATCGTACGAATGAATTAGAATGGATAGTACGAATGAATTACAATGGATCGTATGAATGAATTAGAATGGATCGTGCAAATGAATTAGAATGGATCGTACGAATGAATTAGAATGGATACATTCGAGCGAATGAATTAGAATGGATCGTACGAATGAATTAGAATGGATCATACGAATGAATTAGAATGGATCGTGCGAATGAATTAGAATGGATCGCACGAATGAATTAGAATGGATACACTCGTGCGGATGAATTAGAATGGATCGTACGAATGAATTAGAATGGATCGCATGAATGAATTAGAATGGATCGTATGTATGAATTAGAATGGATTCATTCGTGCAAATGAATAAGAATGGATCGTACGAATGAATTAGAATC
The DNA here is from genome assembly GCA_947650365.1 of Chamaelirium japonicum. Taxonomy (NCBI): domain Eukaryota; kingdom Viridiplantae; phylum Streptophyta; class Magnoliopsida; order Liliales; family Melanthiaceae; genus Chamaelirium; species Chamaelirium japonicum. The sequence continues at coordinate 59,719,804 of OX393556.1, forward strand.
GGTCGTACGAATGAATTAGAATGGATCGTACGAATGAAAGAATGAATTAGAATGGATCGTGCGAATGAATTAGAATAGATTGTACGAATGAATTAGAATCGATACGTTCATACGAATGAATTAGAATGGATCATACGAATAAATTAGAATGAATCGTACGAATGAATTAGAATGGATCGTGCGAATGAATTAGAAAGGATCGTACGAATGAATTAGAATGGAAACATTCGTGTGAATGAATTAGAATGGATCGTACGAATGAATTAGAATGGATACATTCGTGCGAATGAATTAGAATGGATCGTACGAATGAATTAGAATGGATCGTACGAATGAATTAGTATGAATCGTACGAGTAAATTAGAACGGATCGTACGAATGAATTGGAATGGATACATTCGTGCGAATGAATTAGAATGGATCGTAACACTGAATTAGAATGGATCGTACGAATGAATTAGAATGGATCGTACGAATGAATTAGAATGGATCATACGAATGAATTAGAATGGGTCGTATGAATGAATTAGAATGGATATATTCATGCGAATGAATTAGAATGGATCGTACGAATGAATTAGAATGGATCGTACGAATGAATTAGAATGGATATATTCGTGCAAATGAATTAGAATGGATCGTACGAAAGAATTAGAAAGGATCTTACGAATGAATTTGAATGGATCGTACTAATGAATTAGAATTGATCGTGCGAATGAATTTAGAATGGATCGTAGGAATGAATTAGAAAGGATATTTTTGTGCAAAAGAATCAGAATGGATCGTACGAATGAATTAGAATGGATCGTACAAATGAGTTAGAATAGATCGTGCAAATGAATTAGAATGGATTGTATAAATGAATTAGAATGGATACATTCGTGTGAATGAATTAGAATGGATCATACGAATGAATTAGAATGGATCGTATGAATGAATTAGAATGGATCGTTCGAATGAATTAGAATGGATACATTCATGCGAATGAATTAGAATGGATCGTACGAATAAATTAGAAAGGATCGTGCGAATGAATTACAATGGATCATACAAATGAATTAGAATGGATACATTTGTGCGAATGAATTAGAATGGATCGTACGAATGAATAAGAATGTATCATGCGAATGAATTAGAATGGATCGTACGAATGAATTAGAATGGTTCCATTCATAAGAATGAATTAGAATGGATCGTGCGAATGAATTAAAATGGGTCATACAAATGAATTAGAATGGATCGTACGAATGAATTACAATGGATCCTACGAATGAATTAGAATGGATCGCACGAATGAATTAGAATGGATACATTCGTGCAAATGAATTAGAATGGATCGTACGAATGAATTAGAATGGATCGTACGAATGAATTAGAATGGATCGTGCGATTGAATTAGAATGGATCGTGCGAATGAAATAGAATGGATCGTACGAATGAATTAGAATGGATAGATTCGTGCAAATGAATTAGAATGGATCGTACGAATGAATTAGAATGGATCATACAAATGAATTAGAATGGATCGTACGAATGAATTAGAATTGATCGTGCGAATGAATTACAATGGATTGTATGAATGGATTAGAATGGATACATTCGTGCTAATAAATTAGAATGGATCGTATGAATGAATTAGAATGGATCGTACGAATGAATTAGAATGGATCGTGGGAATAAATTTGAATTGATCGTATAAATGAATTAGAATGGATACATTCGTGCGAATGAAATAGAATGGATCGTATGAATGAATTAGAGAGGATCGTATGAATGAATTTGAATGGATACATTCGTGCGAATGAATTAGATTGTATCGTGGAAATGAATTAGAATGGATCGTACGAATGAATTAGATTGGATACATTCATGCAAATGAATTTGAATGGATCGTACGAATGAATTAGAATGGATATATTCGTGTGAATGAATTGGAATGGATCGTACGAATGAATTAGAATGGATACATTCGTGCGAATGAATTAGAATGGATCGTACGAATGAATTAGAATGGATCGTATGAATGAAATAGAATGGATCATGCGAATGAATTAGAATGGATCGTACGAATGAATTAAAATGGATACATTCGTGCGAATGAATTAGAATGGATCGTATGAATGAATTAGAAAGGATCGTACAAATGAATTAGAATGGATCGTGCGAATGAATTAGAATGGATCGTACGAATGAATTAGAATGGATACATTCGTGCGAATGAATTAGAATGGATCGTACGAATGAATTAGAATGGATCGTACGAATGAATAAGAAAAGGTCATGCGAATGAATTAGAATGGATTGTACAAAAGAATTAGAATGGATACATTCGTGCGAATAAATTCGAATGGATCGTACGAATGTATTAGAATAGATCGTACGAATGAATTAGAATGGATCGTGTGAATGAATTAGAATGGATCCTATGAATAAATTAGAATGGATCATACGAATATATTAGAATAGCTACATTTGTACGAATGAATTAGAATGGATCGTGCGAATGAATTAGAATGGATCATGCGAATGAATTAGAATGGATCATACGAATGAATTAGAATGAATACATTTGTACGAATGATTTAGAATGGATCGTACAAATGAATTAGAATGGATCGTACGAATGAATTAGAATGGATCGTGCGAATGAACTAGAATGCATCCATTCATGCGAATGAATTAGAATGGATCGTACGAATGAATTAGAATGGGTCATACAAATGAATTAGAATGGTTCGTACGAATGAATTAGAATGGATACACTCATGCGAATGAATTAGAATGGATCGTACAAATGAATTAGAATGGATCGTGCGAATGAATAATAATGGATCATAAGAATGAATATGAATGGATACATTTGTGCGAATGAATTAGAATGGATCGTACAAATAAATTAGAATGGTTCGTGCGAATGAATTAGAATGGATCGTGCAAATGAATTACAATGGATCGTAGGAATGAATTAGAATGGATCGTGCAAATGAATTAGAATGGATCGTACGAATGAATTAGAATGGATACATTCGAGCGAATGAATTAGAATGGATCGTACGAATGAATTAGAATGGATCATATGAATGAATTAGAATGGATCGTGCGAATGAATTAGAATGGATCGCACGAATGAATTAGAATGGATACACTCGTGCGGGTGAATTAGAATGGATCGTACGAATGAATTAGAATGGATCGCATGAATGAATTAGAATGGATCGTATGTATGAATTAGAATGGATTCATTCATGCAAATGAATAAGAATGGATCGTACGAATGAATTAGAATCGGTCGTACGAATGAATTAGAATGGATCGTACGAATGAAACGAATGAATTAGAATGGATCGTGCGAATGAATTAGAATAGATCGTACGAATGAATTAGAATCGATACGTTCATACGAATGAATTAGAATGGATCATACGAATAAATTAGAATGAATCGTACGAATGAATTAGAATGGATCGTGCGAATGAATTAGAAAGGATCGTACGAAGGAATTAGAATGGAAACATTCGTGTGAATGAATTAGAATGGATCGTACGAATGAATTAGAATGGATACATTCGTGCGAATGAATTAGAATGGATCGTACGAATGAATTAGAATGGATCGTACGAATGAATTAGTATGAATCGTACGAGTAAATTAGAACGGATCGTACGAATGAATTGGAATGGATACATTCGTGCGAATGAATTAGAATGGATCGTAACACTGAATTAGAATGGATCGTACGAATGAATTAGAATGGATCGTACGAATGAATTAGAATGGATCATATGAATGAATTAGAATGGGTTGTATGAATAAATTAGAATGGATATATTCATGCGAATGAATTAGAATGGATCGTACGAATGAATTAGAATGGATCGTACGAATGAATTAGAATGGATATATTCGTGCAAATGAATTAGAATGGATCGTACGAAAGAATTAGAAAGGATCGTACGAATGAATTTGAATGGATCGTACTAATGAATTAGAATTGATCGTGCGAATGAATTTAGAATGGATCGTGGGAATGAATTAGAAAGGATATTTTCGTGCAAAAGAATCAGAATGGATCGTACGAATGAATTAGAATGGATCGTACGAATGAGTTAGAATAGATCGTGCAAATGAATTAGAATGGATTGTATAAATGAATTAGAATGGATACATTCGTGTGAATGAATTAGAATGGATCATACGAATGAATTAGAATGGATCGTATGAATGAATTAGAATGGATCGTTCAATGAATTAGAATGGATACATTCGTGCGAATGAATTAGAATGGATCGTACGAATAAATTAGAAAGGATCGTGCGAATGAATTACAATGGATCATACGAATGAATTAGAATGGATACATTTGTGCGAATGAAGTAGAATGTATCGTACGAATGAATTAGAATGTATCATGCGAATGAATTAGAATGGATCGTACGAATGAATTAGAATGGTTCCATTCATAAGAATGAATTAGAATGGATCGTGCGAATGAATTAAAATGGGTCATACAAATGAATTAGAATGGATCGTACGAATGAATTACAATGGATCCTACGAATGAATTAGAATGGATCGCACGAATGAATTAGAATGGATACATTCGTGCAAATGAATTAGAATGGATTTTACGAATGAATTAGAATGGATCGTACGAATGAATTAGAATGGATCGTGCGATTGAATTAGAATGGATCGTGCGAATGAAATAGAATGGATCGTACGAATGAATTAGAATGGATATATTCGTGCAAATGAATTTGAATGGATCGTACGAATGAATTAGAATGGATCATACAAATGAATTAGAATGGATCGTACGAATGAATTAGAATTGATCGTGCGAATGAATTACAATGGATTGTATGAATGGATTAGAATGGATACATTCGTGCTAATAAATTAGAATGGATCGTATGAATGAATTAGAATGGATCGTACGAATGAATTAGAATGGATCGTGCGAATAAATTTGAATGGATCGTATAAATGAATTAGAAGGGATACATTCGTGCGAACGAAATAGAATGGATCGTATGAATGAATTAGAGAGGATCGTATGAATGAATTGGAATGGATACATTCGTGCGAATGAATTAGAATGTATCGTGCAAATGAATTGGAATGGATCGTACGAATGAATTAGAATGGATACATTCATGCAAATGAATTTGAATGGATTGTACGAATGAATTAGAATGGATATATTCGTGTGAATGAATTGGAATGGATCGTACGAATGAATTAGAATGGATACATTCGTGCGAATGAATTAGAATGGATCGTACGAATGAATTAGAATGGATCGTATGAATGAATTAGAATGGATCATGCGAATGAATTAGAATGGATCGTACGAATGAATTAAAATGGATACATTCGTGCGAATGAATTAGAATGGATCGTATGAATGAATTAGAAAGGATCGTACAAATGAATTAGAATGGATCGTGCGAATGAATTAGAATGGATCGTACGAATGAATTAGAATGGATACATTCGTGCGAATGAATTAGAATGGATCGTACGAATGAATTAGAATGGATCGTACGAATGAATAAGAAAAGGTCGTGCGAATGAATTAGAATGGATTGTACAAAAGAATTAGAATGGATACATTCGTGCGAATAAATTCGAATGGATCGTACGAATGTATTAGAATAGATCGTACGAATGAATTAGAATGGATCGTGTGAATGAATTAGAATGGATCCTACGAATAAATTAGAATGGATCATACGAATAAATTAGAATAGATACATTTGTACGAATGAATTAGAATGGATCGTGCGAATGAATTAGAATGGATCATGCGAATGAATTAGAATGGATCATACGAATGAATTAGAATGAATACATTTGTACGAATGATTTAGAATGGATCGTACGAATGAATTAGAATGGATCGTACGAATGAATTAGAATGGATCGTGCGAATGAACTAGAATGCATCCATTCATGCGAATGAATTAGAATAAATCGTACGAATGAATTAGAATGGGTCATACAAATGAATTAGAATGGTTCGTACGAATGAATTAGAATGGATACACTCATCCGAATGAATTAGAATGGATCGTACAAATGAATTAGAATGGATCGTGCGAATGAATAATAATGGATCATACGAATGAATTTGAATGGATACATTTGTGCGAATGAATTAGAATGGATCGTACAAATAAATTAGAATGGTTCGTGCGAATGAATTAGAATGGATCGTGCAAATGAATTAGAATGGATCATAGGAATGAATTAGAATGGATCGTACAAATGAATTAGAGTAGATCGTGCGAATGAATTAGAATGGATCGTACGAATGAATGAGAATGGATACATTCGTGCAAATGAATTAGAATGGATCGTACGAATGAATTAGAATGGATCGTACGAATGAATTAGAACGGATCGTGCGAATGAATTAGAACGGATCGTGCGAATGAATTAGAATGGATCATATGAATGAATTCGAATGGATCGTACGAATGAATTAGAATTGATCGTGCGAATGAATTAGAATGGATTGTAGGAATGAATTAGAATGGATACATTCGTGCTAATGAATTAGAATGGATCGTATGAATGAATTAGAATGGATCGTATGAATGAATTAGAATGGATCGTGCGAATAAATTAGAATGGATCATATGAATGAATTAGAATGGATACATTCATGCGAATGAAATAGAATGGATCGAATGAATGAATTAGAAAGGTGCGTACGAATGAATTAGAATAGATACATTTGTGCGAATAAATTATAATGTTTCATACAAATGAATTATAATGGATCGTACGAATGAATTAGAATGGATACATTCGTGCAAATGAATTTGAATTGATCATACGAATGAATTAGAATGGTTCGTACGAATGAATTAGAATTGATGGTACGAATGAATTAGCATAGATCGGGCGAATGAATTAGAATGGATCGTACGAATGAGTTAGAATAGATATATTCATGCGAATGAATTGGAATGGATCGTACGAATGAATTAGAATGGATACATTCGTGCGAATGAATTAGAATGGATCATACGAATGAATTTGAATGGATCGTACGAATTAATTAGAATGGATCACGCGAATGAATTAGAATGGATCAAACGAATGAATTAGAATGGATACACTCGTGCGAATGACTTAGAATGGATCGTATGAATGAATTAGAAAGGATGGTACAAATGAATTAGAATGTATCATGCGAAAGAATTAGAGTGGATCAAACGAATGATTTAGAATGGATACATTCGTGCGAATGAATTAGAATAGATCGTTCGTATGAATTAGAATGGATCGTACGAATGAATTAGAAAAGATCGAGCGAATGAATTAGAATGGATACCTTCGTGCGAATGAAATAGAATAGATTGTATGAATGAATTAGAATGGATCATAAGAATGAATTATAATGGATCGTACGAATGAATTAGAATGGGTACATTCGTGCGAATGAATTTGAATGGATCATACGAATGAATTAGAATGGATCGTACGAATGAATTAGAATGGATCATGCAAATAAATTAGCCTGGATCATACGAATGAATTAGAATGGATACATTTGTGCGAATAAATTAGAATGGATCGTACGAATGAATTAGAATGGATCGTGCGAATGAATTAGAATGGATCGTGCGAACGAATTAAAATGGATCGTACGAATGAATTAGAATGGATACATTCGTGCGAATGAATTTGAATGGATCGTACGAATGAATTAGAATTGATCGTATGGATGAATTAGAATGGATCGTTCGAATGAATTAGAATAGATACATTCGTGCGAATGTATTAGAATGGATCGTACTAATGAATTAGAATGGATCGTGCGAATGAATTAGAATGGATCGTACGAATGAATTAGACTGGATACATTCGTGCGAATGAATTATAATGGATCTTACGAATGAATTAGAATGGATCGTACGAATGAATTAGAATGGATCCTGCGAATGAATTAGAATGGATCATACGAATGAATTAGAATGGATACATTCGTGCAAATGAATTAGAATGGATCGTACGAATGAATTAGAATGGTTCGTATGAATGAATTAGAATGGATACATTCGTGCGAATGAATTAGAATGGATCGTACGAATGAATTAGAATGGGTCATACGAATGAATTAGAATGGATCGTACGAATGAATTAGAATTGATCGTGCGAATGAATTACAATGGATTGTATGAATGAATTAGAATGGATACATTCGTGCTAATAAATTAGAATGGATCATACGAATGAATTAGAAAGGATCGTGCGAATAAATTTGAATGGATCGTATGAATGAATTAGAATGGATACATTCGTGCGAATGAAATAGAATGGATCGCATGAATGAATTAGAGGGGATCGTATGAATGAATTGGAATGGATACATTCGTGCGAATGAATTAGAATGTATCATGCAAATGAATTAGAATGGATCGTACGAATGAATTAGAATGGATACATTCATGCAAATGAATTTGAATGGATCGTACGAATGAATTAGAATGGATCGTACGAATGAATTAGAATGGATCGTACAAATGAATTATAATGGATCGTGCGAATGAATTAGAATGGATTGTACGAATAAGTTAGAATGGATATATTCGTGCGAATGAATTAGAATGGATCGTACGAATGAATTAGAATGGATACATTCGTGCGAATGAATTAGAATGGATCGTACGAATGAATTAGAATGGATCGTATGAATGAATTAGAATGGATCATGCGAATGAATTAGAATGGATCGTACGAAAGAGTTAAAATGGATACATTCGTGCGAATGAATTAGAATGGATCGTATGAATGAATTAGAAAGGATCGTACGAATGAATTAGAATGGATCGTGCGAATGAATTAGAATGGATCCTACGAATGAATTAGAATGGATACATTCGTGCGAATGAATTAGAATGGATCGTACAAATGAATTAGAATAGATCGTACGAATGAATAAGAAAAATTTATGCGAATGAATTAGAATGGATTGTACAAAAGAATTAGAATGGATACATTCGTGCGAATGAATTAGAATGGATCGTACGAATGTATTAGAATAGATCGTACGAATGAATTAGAATGGATCGTGCGAATGAATTTGAATGGATCGTACGAATGAATTAGAATGGATCGTACGAATAAATTAGAATGGATCATATGAATAAATTAGAATAGATACATTTGTACGAATGAATTAGAATGGATCGTGCGAATGAATTAGAATGGATCGTGCGAATGAATTAGAATTAATAATACGAATGAATTAGAATGAATACGTTTGTAAGAATGATTTAGAATGGATCGTACAAATGAATTAGAATGGATCGTACAAATGAATTAGAATGGATCGTGCGAATGAATTAGAATGCATCCATTCATGCGAATGAATTAGAATGGATCGTACGAATGAATTAGAATGGATCATACAAATGAATTAGAATGGTTCGTACGAATGAATTAGAATGGATACACTCATGCGAATGAATTAGAATGGATCGTACGAATGAATTAGAATGGATCGTACGAATGAATTAGAATGGATCGTGCGAATGAATAATAATGGATCATACAAATGAATTTGAATGGATACATTAGTGCGAATGAATTAGAATGGATCGTACGAATGAATTAGAATGGTTTGTGTGAATGAATTAGAATGGATCATGCGAATGAATTAGAACGGATCATACGAATGAATTAGAATGGATCGTACGAATGAATTAGAGTGGATCGTGCGAATGAATTATAATGGATCGTACGAATGAATTAGAATGGATACATTCGTGCAAATGAATTAGAATGGATTGTACGAATGAATTAGAATGGATCGTGCGAATGAATTAGAACGGATCGTACGAATGAATTTGAATGGATCGTACGAATGAATTAGAATGGATACATTCGTGCCAATAAATTAGAATGGATCGTACGAATGAATTAGAATGGATCATACGAATGAATTAGAATGGATCGTACGAATGAATTAGAATTGATCGTGCTAATGAATTAGAATGGATTGTACGAATGAATTAGAATGGATACATTCGTGATAATGAATTAGAATAGATTGTATGAATGAATTAGAATGGATCATGCGAATAAATTAGAATGGATCGTATGAATGAATTAGAATGGATACATTCGTGCGAATGAAATAGAATGGATCGAATGAATGAATTAGAAAGGAGCGTACGAATGAATTAGAATGGATACATTCGTGCGAATGAATTACATTGTATCATACAAATGAATAAGAATGGATCGTACGAATGAATTAGAATGGATTCATTCGTGGAAATGAATTTGAATGGATCATAAGAATGAATTAGAATGGATCGTACGAATGAATTGGAATTGATGGTACGAATGAATTTGCATAGATCGTGCGAATGAACTAGAATAGATCGTACGAATGAGTTAGAATGGATATATACGTGCGAATGAATTGGAATGGATCGTACGAATGAATTATAATGGATACATTCGTGCGAATGAATTAGAATGGATCGTACGAATGAATTTGAATGGATCGTACGAATGAATTAGAATGGATCGTGCGAATGAATTAGAATGGATCAAACGAATGAATTAGAATGGATACATTAGTGCGAATGAATTAGAATGGATCGTATGAATGAATTAGAAAGGATGGTACGAATAAATTAGAATGGATCATGAGAAAGAATTAGAATGGATCAAACAAATGAATTAGAATGGATTCATTCGTGCGAATGAATTAGAATAGATCATTCGTATGAATTAGAATGGATCGTACGAATGAATTAGAAAAGATCGAGCGAATGAATTAGAATGGGTACATTCGTGCGAATGAAATAGAATGGATTGTATGAATGAATTAGAATGGATCGTAAGAATGAATTAGAATGAATCGTACGAATGAATTTGAATGGATCGTATGAATGAATTAGAATGGATCGTACGAATGAATTAGAATGGATCGTACGAATGAATTAGAATGGATACATTTGTGCGAATGAATTAGAATGGATCGTACGAATGAATTAGAATTGATCGTACTAATGAATTAGAATGGTTCGTGCGAATGAATTAGAATGGATCGTACGAATGAATTAGAATAGATACATTCGTGCGAATGAATTAGAATGGACCGTGCGAATGAATTAGAATGGATCATACGAATAAATTAGAATGGATCATGCGAATGAATTAGAATGGATCATACGAATGAATTAGAATGGATACATTCATGCGAATGAATTAGAATAAGTCGTACGAATAAATTAGAAAGGATCGTACGAATGAATTTGAATGGATCGTATGAATGAATTAGAATGGATTGTGCGAATGAATTAGAATGGATCATACGAATGAATTAAAATGGATCCATATGTGCGAATGAATTAGAATGGAACGTACGAATGAACTAGAATGGATTGTACGAATGAATTAGATTGGATCGTACTAATGAATTAGAATAGATCGTGCGAATGAATTAAAATGGTTTGTACGAATGAATTAGAATAGATACATTCGTGCGAATGAATTAGAATGGATCATACGCATAAATTAGAATGGATCGTTGGAATGATTTAGAATGGATCGTGCGAATGATTTAGAATAGACCGTACGAATGAATTAGAATGGATGAATTCGTGCGAATGAAATAGATTGGATCGTATGAATGAATTAGAATGGATCGTATGAATGAATTAGAATGGATACATTCATGCGAATAAATTAGAATATATCGTATAATTGAATTAGAATGGATCATATGAATAAATTAGAATGGATCGTGCGAATGAATTAGAAAGGATCATACGAATGAATTAGAATGGATACATTCGTGCGAATGAATAAGAATGGATCGTATGAATGAATTATAATGGATCGTGCGAATGAATTAGAATGGATCATGCGAATGAATTAGAATGGATCATATGAATAAAATAGAATGGATACGTTCATGCGAATGAATTAGAATGGATCGTGCGAATGAATTAGAATGGATCGTACGAATGAATTAGAATGAATCCATTCATGCAGATGAATTAGAATTGATCGTACGAATGAATTAGAATGGATCGTACGAATAAATTAGAATGGATACACTCGTGCGAATGAATTAGAATGGATCGTACGAATGAATTAGAATAGATTGTATGAATGTATTAGAATGGAAACATTCGTGCAAATGAATTAGAATGGATCGTACGAATGAATTAGAATGGATCGTACGAATGAATTAGAATGGATCATGCGAATGAATTAGAATAGATCGTACGAATGAATTTGAATGGATATATACGTGCGAATGAATTGGAATGGATCGTACGAATGAATTATAATGGATACATTCGTGCGAATGAATTAGAATGGATCGTACGAATGAATTTGAATGGATCGTACGAATGAATTAGAATGGATCGTGCGAATGAATTAGAATGGATCAAACGAATGAATTAGAATGGATACATTAGTGCGAATGAATTAGAATGGATCGTATGAATGAATTAGAAAGGATGGTACGAATGAATTAGAATGGATCATGAGAAAGAATTAGAATGGATCAAACAAATGAATTAGAATGGATTCATTCGTGCGAATGAATTAGAATAGATCATTCGTATGAATTAGAATGGATCGTACGAATGAATTAGAAAAGATCGAGCGAATGAATTAGAATGGGTACATTCGTGCGAATGAAATAGAATGGATTGTATGAATGAATTAGAATGGATCGTAAGAATGAATTAGAATGAATCGTACGAATGAATTTGAATGGATCGTATGAATGAATTAGAATGGATCGTACCAATGAATTAGAATGGATCGTACGAATGAATTAGAATGGATACATTTGTGCGAATGAATTAGAATGGATCGTACGAATGAATTAGAATTGATCGTACTAATGAATTAGAATGGTTCGTGCGAATGAATTAGAATGGATCGTACGAATGAATTAGAATAGATACATTCGTGCGAATGAATTAGAATGGACCGTGCGAATGAATTAGAATGGATCATACGAATAAATTAGAATGGATCATGCGAATGAATTAGAATGGATCATACGAATGAATTAGAATGGATACATTCATGCGAATGAATTAGAATAAGTCGTACGAATAAATTAGAAAGGATCGTACGAATGAATTTGAATGGATCGTATGAATGAATTAGAATGGATTGTGCGAATGAATTAGAATGGATCATACGAATGAATTAAAATGGATCCATATGTGCGAATGAATTAGAATGGAACGTACGAATGAACTAGAATGGATTGTACGAATGAATTAGATTGGATCGTACTAATGAATTAGAATAGATCGTGCGAATGAATTAAAATGGTTTGTACGAATGAATTAGAATAGATACATTCGTGCGAATGAATTAGAATGGATCATACGCATAAATTAGAATGGATCGTTGGAATGATTTAGAATGGATCGTGCGAATGATTTAGAATAGACCGTACGAATGAATTAGAATGGATGAATTCGTGCGAATGAAATAGATTGGATCGTATGAATGAATTAGAATGGATCGTATGAATGAATTAGAATGGATACATTCATGCGAATAAATTAGAATATATCGTATAATTGAATTAGAATGGATCATATGAATAAATTAGAATGGATCGTGCGAATGAATTAGAAAGGATCATACGAATGAATTAGAATGGATACATTCGTGCGAATGAATAAGAATGGATCGTATGAATGAATTATAATGGATCGTGCGAATGAATTAGAATGGATCATGCGAATGAATTAGAATGGATCATATGAATAAAATAGAATGGATACGTTCATGCGAATGAATTAGAATGGATCGTGCGAATGAATTAGAATGGATCGTACGAATGAATTAGAATGAATCCATTCATGCAAATGAATTAGAATTGATCGTACGAATGAATTAGAATGGATCGTACGAATAAATTAGAATGGATACACTCGTGCGAATGAATTAGAATGGATCGTACGAATGAATTAGAATAGATTGTATGAATGTATTAGAATGGAAACATTCGTGCAAATGAATTAGAATGGATCGTACGAATGAATTAGAATGGATCGTACGAATGAATTAGAATAGATCATGCGAATGAATTAGAATAGATCGTACGAATGAATTTGAATGGATACATTCGTGCGAATAAAGTAGAATGGATCGTACGAATTAATTAGAATGGATCGTACGAATGAATTAGAATGGATCGTATAAATGAATTAGAATAGATCGTGTGAATGAATTAGAATGGATCGTATGAATGAATTAGACTGGATGGTACGAATGAATTACAATGGATGGTACGAATGAATTACAATGGATCATACGAATGAATTAGAATGTTTTCATTCATGCGAATGAATTAGAATGGATCGTACGAATGAATAAGAATGGATCGTACGAATGAATTAGAATTGATACATTCATAATAATGAATTAGAATGGATCGTACGAAAGAATTTGAATGGATCGTATGAATGAATTAGAATGGATCATGCGAATAAATTAGAATGGATCGTATGAATGAATTAGAATGGATACATTCGTGTGAATGAATTAGAGTGGATCGTATGAATGAATTAGAATGGATAATACGATTGAATTAGAATGGATCGTACGAATGAAATAGAATGGATCGTGCGAATGAATTAGAATGGATCGTACGAAAAAATTACAATGGATACATTCGTGCGAATGAAATAGAATGGATCGTATGAATGAATTAGAATGGATCATACGAATAAATTATAATGGATACATTCGTGCGAATGAATTAGAATGGATCGTACAAATGAATTAGAATGGATTATACGAATGAATTAGAATGGATATATTCGTGCGAATGAATTTGAATGGATCGTATGAATGAATTAGAATGGATCATACGAATGAATTAGAATGGATCGTGCGAATGAATTAGAATGGATCGTACGAATGAATTTGAATGGAATCATTTGTACGAATGAATTAGAATGGATTGTACGAATGAATTAGAATGGATCGTGTGAATGAATTAGAATGGATCATGCAAACGAATTAGAATGGATTGTATGAATGACTTTGAATGGATACATTCGTGCGAATTAATTAGAATGGATCGTACGAATGAATTAGAACGGATCGTTCGAATGAATTAGAATGGTTATATTCGTGTGAATGAATTAGAATGGATCGTACGAAATAATTAGAATTGATTGTTTGAATGAATTAGAATGGATCGTACGAAAGAATTAGAATGGATACATTCATGCAGATGAATTACAATGGATCGTACAAATGAATTAGAATGGATCGTATGAATGAATTAGAATGGGTCGTGGGAATGAATTAGAATGGATTGTACTAATAAATTACAATGGATCCATTGATGCGAATGAATTAGAGTGGATCGTAAGAATGAATTTGAATGGACCGTACGAATGAATTAGAATGGATACGCTGGTGCGAATGAATTAGATGGGATCGTACGAATGAATTAGAATGGATCATATGAATGAATTAGAATGGATCGTGTGAATGAATTAGAATGGATCGTACGAATGAATTAGAATGGATACATTCGTGCGAATGAATTAGAATGGATCTTATGAATTAATTAGAATGGATCGTATGAATGAATTAGAATGGATACATTCGTGCGAATAAATTAGAATAGATCGTATGAATGAATTAGAATGGATCGTGCGAATGTATTAGAATGGATCGTACAAATGAATTAGAATGGCTACATTCGTGCAAATTTATTACAATGGATCATACGAATGAATTAGAATGGATCGTACGAATGAATTAGAATGGATCGTGCGAATGAATTACAATGGGTCATACGAATGAATTAGATTGGATACATTCATGCGAATGAATTAGAATGGATCGTACGAATGAATTAGAATGGATCGTACGAATGAATTAGAATGGATCGTGCGAATGAATTAGAATAGATCGTACGAATGAATTAGAATGGATGCATTCGTGCGAATGAATTAGAATGGATCTTACGAATGAATTAGAATGGATCATATGAATGAATTAGAATGGATCGTACGAATGAATTAGATTTGATCATGCGAATGAATTAGAATGGATCATACGAATGAATTAGAATGGATTCAATCGTGCGAATGAATTAGAATGGATCGTACGAGTGAATTAGAATGGATCGTACAAATGAATCAGAATGGATCGTGCGAATGAACTAGAATGGATCGTACGAATGAATTAGAATGGATCGTACGAATGAATTAGAATGGATACATTCGTGCGAATGAATTAGAATAGATCGTACGACTGAATTTGAATGGATCATATGAATGAATTAGAATTGATCGTACGAATGAATTAGAATGGATCATGCGAATAAGTTAGAATGGGTCGTACGGCTGAATTAGAATGGATATATTCGTGCAAATGAATTAGAATGGATCGTACGAATGAATTCGAATGGATCGTACGAATGAATTAAAATGGATCGTACAAATGAATTAGAATGGATCGTACAAATGAATTAGAATGGATCATGCGAATGAATTAGAATGGATCCACTGAATGAATTAGAATGGATACATTCCTGCGAGTGAATTAGAATGGATCGTACGAATGAATTAAAATGGATACATTCGTTCGAATGAATTAGAATGGATCGTACGAATGAATTAGAATGGCTCGTACGAATGAATTAGATTGGATCTTGCGAATGAATTACAATGGATCGTACGAATGAATTAGAATGGATCTTAAGAAAGAATTAGAATGGATCGTGTGAATGAATTAAGAATGGATAGTGCGAATGAATTAGAATGGATACATTCGTACGAATGAACTACAATGGATCGTACGAATGAATTTGAATGGATCGTATGAATGAATTAGAATTGGTTGTGCGAATGAATTAGAATGGATTGTACAAATGAATTTGAATTTATACATTAGTGCGAATGAATTAGAATGGATCATACGAATGAATTAGAATGGATCATGTGAATGAATTAGAATGGATCGTACGAATGAATTAGAATGGATACATTCGTGCGAATGAATTAGAATGGATCGTACGAATGAATTAGAATGGATCGTACGAATGAAATAGAGTGGATACATTCGTTCGAATGAATTAGAATGAATCGTACAAATGAATTAGTATGGTTCACACGAATGAATTATAATGGATCATGCAAATGAACTAGAATGGATCATATGAATGAATTATAATGGATCTATTCATGCGAATGAATTAGAATGGATCGTACGAATGAATTAGAATGGATACACTCATGCGAATGAATTAGAATGGATCGTACGAAAGAATTAGAATGGATCATACTAATGAGTTAGAATAGTTCGTACGAATGAATTAGAATGGAGACATTCGTGCGAATGAATTACAATGGATCGTACGAATGAATTAGAATGGATCGTATGAATGAATTAGATTGGATCGTGCGAATGAATTGGAATGGATCGTACGAATGAATTAGAATAGATACATTCGCGCGAATGAATTAGAATGGATCGCACGAATGAATTAGAATGGATCGTACGAATGAATTAGAATGGATCGTGCGAATGAATTAGAATGGATCGTACGAATGAATTAGAATGGATATATTCGTGCGAATGCATTAGAATGTATCGTACGAATGAATTAGAATGGATCGTACGAATGAATTAGACTGGATCGTATTAATGAATTAGAATAGATCGTGCGAATGAATTTGAATGGATCGTACGAAAGAATTAGAATGGATACATTTGTGCGAATAAATTAGAATGGATTGTACGAATGAATTAGAATGAATCACAAGAATGAATTAGAATGGATCGTGCGATTGAATTAGAATGGATCGTACGAATGAATTAGAATGGATCGTACTAATGAATTAAAATAGATTCATTCATGCGAATGAATTAGAATGGATCATACGAATGAATTAGAATCGATCATAGGAATGAATTAGAATGGATCGTGCGAATGAATTAGAATGGATCGTGTGAATGAATTAGAATGGATCGTACGAATGAATTAGAATGGATACAATCGTGCGATTGAATTAGAATGGATCGCATGAATAAATTAGAATGGATCGTACGAATGAATTAGAATGGATCGTGCGAATGAATTAGAATGGATCGTACGAATGAATTAGAATGGATACATATATTCGTGCGAATGTATTAGAATGGATCGTACGAATAAATTAATGGATCGTATGAATAAATTAGAATGAATACATTCGTGCGACTGAATTAGAATGGATCGTACGAATGAATTAGAATGGATCATACAAATGAATTATAATGGATACATTCATGCGAATAAATTTGAATGGATCGTACGAATGAATTAGCATGGATCGTACGAATGAAATAGAAAGGATCGTGCGAATGAATTAGAATGGATCGTACGAATGAATTAGAATAGATACATTCGTGTGAATGAATTAGAATGGATCGTACGAATGAATTAGAATGGATCGTGCGAATGAATTAGAATGGATTGTACGAATGAATTAGAATGGATACATTCGTGCGAATGAATTAGAATGGATCGTTCGAATAAATTTGAGTAGATCGTACGAAAGAATTAGAATAGATCATTCGAATGAATTAGAATGGATACATTCGTGCGAATGAATTAGAATGGATACGTTCGTGCGAATGAATTAGAATGGATCGTGCGAATGAAATAGAATAGATCATACGAATGAATTAGAATGGATATATTCGTGCGAATGAATTAGAATAGATCGTACGAATGAATAAGAATGGATCGTATAAATGAATTAGAATTGATATATTCATGCAAATGAATTAGAATGGATCGTACGAATGAGTTAGAATGGATCGTACGAATGAATTAGAATGGATCGTGTGAATTAATTAGAATGGATCGTACGAATGAATTAGAATGGATACATTCATGCGAACGAATTAGAATGGATCGTACGAATGAATTAAATGGATAATTCGAATGAATTAGAATGGATACATTCGTGCGAATGAATTAGAATGGATCGTACGAATGAATTATAATGGATAGTAAGAATGCATTAGAATGGATTGTGCGAATGAATTAGAATGGATCGTACGAATGAATTAGAATGGATACATTCATGCGAATGAATTAGAATGGATCGTACGAATGAATTAGAGTGGATCATACGAATAAATTATAAAGGATCGTACGAATGAATTAGAATGGATCTTGCGAATGAATTAGAATAGATCGTACGAATCAATTAGAATGGATCGTACGAATGAATTAGAATGGACCGTACGAATGAATTAGAATGGATACACTCATGCGAATGAATTAGAATGGATTGTACGAATGAATTAGAGTGGACCATATGAATGAATTAGAAAGGATCGTACGAATAAATTAGGTTGGATAAATTCGTGTGAATGAATTTGAATAAATCGTACGAATAAATTAGAATGGATCGTACGAATGATATAGAATGGATCGTGCGAATGAATTAGAATGGATCGTACGAATGAATTAGAATAGATACATTCTTGTGAATGAATTTGAATGGATCGTACAAATGAATTAGAATAGATCACACGAATGAATTAGAATGGATCGTACGAATGAATTTGAATGGATCGTATGAATGAATTAGAATGGATCGTATGAATGAATTAGAATGGATCGTTCGAATGATTTAGAATGGATCATACGAATGATTTAGAATGGATACATTCGTGCGAATGAATTAGAATGGATTGTACGAATGAATTAGATTGGATCATGCGAAGGAATTAGAATGGATCATACGAATGAATTAGAATGGATACATTCGTGCGAATAAATTAGAATGGATCGTGTGATTGAATTAGAATGGATCGTACGAATGAATTAGAATGGATCGTACTAATGAATTAAAATGGATTCATTCGTGCGAATAAATTAGAATGAATCATACGAATGAATTAGAATGGATCGTACGAATGAATTAGAATGGATCATGCGAATGAATTAGAATGGATCACGCGAATGAATTAGAATGGATACATTCATGCAAGTGAACTAGAATGGATCGTACGAATGAATTCGAATGGATCATAACAATGAATTAGAGTGGATCGTACGAATGAATTAGAATGGATCGTACGAATGAATTAGAATGGATCGTGTGAATGAATTAGAATGGATCGTACGAATGAATTAGAATGGATACATTCGTGCGAATGAATTCGAATAGATGGTACAATTGAATTAGAAAGGATCATACGAATGAATTTGAATGGATCATATGAATGAATTAGAATGGATCGTGCGAATAAATTAGAATGGATCGTATGAATTAATTAGAATGGATACATTCGTGCGAATGAATTAGAGTGGATCGTACGAATGAATTAGAATGGATCATACGATTGAATTAGAATGGATCGTACGAATGAAATAGAATGGATCGTGCGAATGAATTAGAATGGATCGTACAAATAAATTAGAATGGATACATTCGTGCGAATGAAATAAAATGGATCATATGAATGAATTAGAATGGATCATACGAATAAATTATAATGGATACATTCGTGCGAATGAATTAGAATGGATCGTACAAATGAATTAGAATGGATTGTACGAATGAATTAGAATGGATATATTCGTGCGAATGAATTTGAATGGATCATACGAATGAATTAGAATGGATCATACGAATGAATTAGAATGGATCGTGCGAATGAATTAGAATGGATCGTACGAATGAATTAGAATGGAAACATTTGTGCGAATGAATTAGAATGGATTGTATGAATGAATTAGAATGGATCGTGCGAATGAATTAGAATGGATCATGCAAACGAATTAGAATGGATTGTATGAATGGCTAATAATGGATACATTCGTGCGAATTAATTAGAATGGATTATACGAATGAATTAGAACGGATCGTTCGAATGAATTAGAATGGTTATATTCGTGTGAATGAATTAGAATGGATCGTACGAAAGAATTAGAATTGATCGTTTGAATGAATTAGAATGGATCGTACGAATGAATTAGGATGGATACATTCATGCAGATGAATTACAATGGATCGTACAAATGAATTAAAATGGATCGTACGAATGAATTAGAATGGATCGTGGGAATGAATTAGAATGGATCCTACGAATAAATTAGAATGGATCCATTGATGCGAATGAATTAGAGTGGATCGTAAGAATGAATTTGAATGGACCGTACGAATGAATTAGAATGGATACGCTGGTGCGAATGAATTAGATTGGATCGTACGAATGAATTAGAATGGATCATATGAATGAATTAGAATGGATCGTGTGAATGAATTAGAATTGATCGTACGAATGAATTAGAATGGATACATTCGTGCGAATGAATTAGAATGGATCGTATGAATGAATTAGAATGGATCGTATGAATGAATTAGAATGGATACATTCGTGCGAATAAATTAGAATAGATCGTATGAATGAATTAGAATGGATCGTGCGAATGTATTAGAATGGATCGTACAAATGAATTAGAATGGTTACATTCGTGCAAATTTATTATAATGGATCATGCGAATGAATTAGAATGGATCGTACGAATGAATTAGAATGGATCATGCGAATGAATTAGAATGGATCATACGAATGAATTAGATTGGTTATTCATGCGAATGAATTAGAATGGATCGTACGAATAAATTAGAATGGATCGTACAAATGAATTAGAATGGATCATACGAATGAATTAGAATGGATCGTGCGAATGAATTAGAATGGATGCATTCGTGCGAATGAATTAGAATGGATCTTACGAATGAATTAGAATGGATCATACGAATGAATTAGAATGGATCGTACGAATGAATTAGAATTGATCAAGCGAATAAATTTTAATGGATCATACGAATGAACTAGATTTGATCGTACGAATGAATTAGAATGGATACATTCGTGCGAATGAATTAGAATGGATCGTACTAATAAATTAGAATGGATCGTATGTATGAATTGATATGGATCGTACGAATTAATTAGAATGGATCGTGCGAATGAATTAGAATGGTTCGCATAAATGAATTAGAATGGATACATTCGTGCGAATGAATTAGAATGGATCGTACGAATGAATTAGAATGGATCGTACGAATGAATTCGATTGGATACATTTGTGTGACTGAATTAAAATGGATTTTACGAATGAAATAGAATAGATCGAACGAATGAATTAGAATGGATCGTACGAATGAATTCGATCGTATGAATGAATTAGAATGGATCATGCGAATGAATTAGAATAGATCATACGAATGAAATAGAATGGATCGTACGAATGAATTAGAATGGATCGTGCGAATGAATTTGAATAGATCGTACGAATGAATTAGAATGGATACATTCATGCGAATTTATTAGAATGGATTGGACGAATGAATTAGAATAGATCATACAAATGAATTAGAATGGATCGTGCGAATGAATTAGAATGGATCATACAAAGGAATTCGATTGGATACATTCGTGCGAATAAATTAGAATGGATCGTACGAATGAATTAGAATGGATCGTATCAAATGAATTAGAATAGATCATGCTAATGAATTAGAATGGATCGTACGAATGAATTAGAATGGATACATTCGTGCGAATGCATTAGAATGGATCGTACTAATTAATTAGAATGGATCGTATGAATAAATTAGAATGGATCGTACGAATGAATTAAAATGGATCATGCGAATGAATTAGAATGGATACATTCGTGCAAATGAATTATAATGAATCATACGAATGAATTATAATGGATCGTACGAATGAAATAGAATGGATCGAACGAATGAATTCGAATGGATCGTGTGAATGAATTAGAATGGATCGTACGAATGAATTAGAATGGATACAATCGTGTGAATGAATTAGAATGGATCGTACGAATGAACTAGAATGGATCGTACGAATGAATTAGAATTGATCGTGTGAATGAATTAGAATGGATCGTACGAATGAATTAGAATGGATACATTCGTGCGAATGAATTAGAATGGATCGTACGAATGAATTAGAATGGATACACTCGTGCGAATGAATTAGAATGGATCGCACGAATGAATTAGAATGGATCGTGCGAATGAATTTGAATAGATTGTACAAATTAATTAGAATAGATACATTCGTGCGAATGAATTAGAATGGATCGTACGAATGAATTAAAATGGATCGTACGAATGAATTAGAATAGATCATGCAAATAAATTAGCATGGATCGTACGAATGAATTAGAATGGATACATTTGTGCGAATAAATTAGAATGGTTCGTACGAATGAATTAGAATGGATCGTGCGAATGAATTAGAATGGATCGTGCGAACGAATTAGAATGGATCGTACGAATGAATTTGAATTGATCGTATGAATGAATTAGAATGGATCGTTCGAATGAATTTGAATAGATACATTCGTGCGAATGTATTAGAATGGATCATACTAATGAATTAGAATGGGTCATGCGAATGAATTAGAATGGATCGTACGAATGAATTAGAATGGATACATTCGTGCGAATGAATTAGAATGGATCGTACGAATGAATTAGAATGGATCGTACGAATGAATTAGAATGGATCCTGCGAATGAATTAGAATGGATCGTACGAATGAATTAGAATTGATACATTCATGCAAATGAATTAGAATGGATCGTACGAATGAATTAGAATGGATCGTGCGAATGAATTAGAATGGATCGTATGAATGGATTAGAATGGATATATTCGTGCGAATGAATTAGAATGGTTCGTATGAATGAATTAGAATGGGTCATACGAATGAATTAGAATGGATCGTACGAATGAATTAGAATTGATCGTGCGAATGAATTACAATGGATTGTATGAATGAATTAGAATGGATGCATTCGTGCTAATAAATTAGAATGGATCGTATGAATGAATAAGAATGGATCATACGAATGAATTAGAATGGATCGTGCGAGTAAATTTGAATGGATCGTATGAATGAATTAGAATGGATACATTCGTGCGAATTAAATAGAATGGATCATATGAATGAATTAGAGGGGATCGTATGAATGAATTGGAATGGAAATATTCGTGCGAATGAATTAGAATGTATCGTGCAAATGAATTAGAATGGATCGTACGAGTGAATTAGAATGGATACATTCATGCAAATGAATTTGAATGGATCGTACGAATGAATTAGAATGGATCGTACGAATGAATTAGAATGGATCGTACGAATGAATTAGAATGGATCGTACAAGTGAATTATAATGGATCGTGCGAATGAATTAGAATGGATTGTACGAATAAGTTAGAATGGATATATTCGTGCGAATGAATTAGAATGGATCGTACGAATGAATTAGAATGGATACATTCATGCGAATGAATTAGAATGGATCGTACGAATGAATTAGAATGGATCGTATCAATGAATTAGAATGGATCATGCGAATGAATTAGAATGGATCGTACGAATGAATTAAAATCGATACATTCGTGCGAATGAATTAGAATGGATCGTATGTATGAATTAGAAAGGATCGTACGACTGAATTAGAATGGATCGTGCGAATGAATTAGAATGGATCGTACGAATGAATTAGAATAGATACATTCGTGCGAATGAATTAGAATGGATCGTACGAATGAATAAGAAAAGGTTGTGTGAATGAATTAAAATAGATTGTACCAAATAATTAGAATGGATACATTCGTGCGAATGAATTATAATGGATCGTACGAATGTATTAGAATAGATCATACGAATGAATTAGAATGGATCGTGCGAATGAATTTTAATGGATCGTACGAATGAATTAGAATGGATCATACGAATAAATTAGAATGGATCATATGAATAAATTAGAATACATATATTTGTACGAATGAATTAGAATGGATCGTGCGAATGAATTAGAATGGATCGTGCGAATGAATTAGAATAGATCATACGAATGAATTAGAATGAATACGTTTATACGAATGATTTAGAATGGATCGTACGAATCAATTAGAATGGATCGTACAAATGAATTACAATGGATCGTACGAATGAATTAGAATGGATCGTGCGAATGAATTAGAATGCATCCATTCATGCGAATGAATTAGAATGGATCGTACGAATGAATTAGAATGGGTCATACAAATGAATTAGAATGGTTCGTATGAATGAATTAGAATGGATACACTCATGCGAATGAATTAGAATGGATCGTACGAATGAATTAGAATGGATCATAGGAATGGATTAGAATGGATCATGCGAATGAATAATAATGGATCATACAAATGAATTTGAATGGATACATTCGTGCGAATGAATTAGAATGGATCGTACGAATGAATTAGAATAGTTTGTGCGAATGAATTAGAATGGATCATGCGAATGAATTAGAATGGACCATACGAATGAATTAGAATGGATCGTACGAGTGAATTAGAGTGGATCGTGCGAATGAATTAGAAAGGATCGTACGAATGAATTAGAATGGATACATTCGTGCAAATGAATTAGAATGGATCGTACGAATGAATTAGAATGGATCGTGCGAATGAATTAGAACGGATAGTGCGAATGAATTTGAATGGATCATACGAATGAATTAGAATGGATACATTCGTGCCAATAAATTAGAATGGATCGTACGAATGAATTAGAATGGATCAAACGAATGAATTAGAATGGATCGTACGAATGAATTAGAATGGATCGTACTAATGAATTAGAATGGTTCGTGCGAATGAATTAGAATGGATCGTATGAATGAATTAGAATGGATACATTCGTGCGAATGAATTAGAATGGACCGTACGAATGAATTAGAAAGGATCATACGAATAAATTAGAATGGATCATGCGAATGAATTACAATGGATCATACGAATGAATTAGAATGGATACATTCATGCGAATCAATTAGAATGAATCATACGAATGAATTAGAAAGGATCGTACGAATGAATTTGAATGGATCGTATGAATGAATTAGAATGGATCGTGCGAATGAATTAGAATGGATCATACGAATGAATTAGAATGGATCCATATGTGCGAATGAATTAGAATGGAACGTACGAATGAACTAGAATGGATTGTACGAATGAATTAGATTGGATCGTATGAATGAATTAGAATAGATCGTGCGAATGAATTAAAATGGATTGTACGAATGAATTAGAATAGATATATTCGTGCGAATGAATTAGAATGGATCATACGCATAAATTAGAATGGATCGTGCGAATGATTTAGAATAGATCGTACGAATGAATTAGAATGGATACATTCGTGCGAATGAAATAGATTGGATCGTATGAATAAATTAGAATGGATCGTATGAATAAATTAGAATAGATACATTCGTGCGAATAAATTAGAATATATCGTATAAATGAATTAGAATGGATCATATGAATAAATTGGAATGGATCGTGCGAATGAATTAGAAAGGATCGTACGAATGAATTAGAATGGATACATTCGTGCGAATGAATTAGAATGGATCGTACGAATGAATTAGAATGGATCGTGCGAATGAATTAGAATGGATCATGCGAATGAATTAGAATAGATCATATGAATACAATAGAATGGATACATTCATGCGAATGAATTAGAATGGATCGTCCGAATGAATTAGAATGGATCATACGAATGAATTAGAATGGATCCATTCATGCAAATGAATTAGAATTGATCGTACAAATGAATTAGAATGGATCGTACGAATGAATTAGAATGGATACACTCGTGCGAATGAATTAGAATGGATCGTACAAATAAATTAGAATAGATTGTATGAATGAATTAGAATGGAAACATTCGTGCGAATGAATTAGAATGGATCGTACGAATGAATTAGAATGGATCGTACGAATGAATTAGAATGGATCGTGCGAATGAATTAGAATAGATCGTACGAATGAATTTGAATGGATACATTCGTGCGAATGAAGTAGAATGGATCGTACGAATGAATTAGAATGGATCGTACAAATGAATTAGAATGGATCGTATGAATGAATTAGAATAGATCGGTGAATGAATTAGAATGGATCGTACGAATAAATTAGAATGGATACATTCGTGCGAATGAATTAGAATGGATCGTTCTTATGAATTAGAATGGATCATACGAATGAATTAGAATGGATCATGCGAATGAATTAGAATGGATTGTACGAATGAATTAGAAAGGATACATTCGTGTGAATGAATTACAATGGATGCTACGAATGAATTAGAATGGATCGTACGAATGAATTAGAATATTTTCATTCATGCGAATGAATTAGAATGGATCGTACGAATGAATTAGAATGGATCGTACGAATGAATTAGAATTGATACATTCATACGAATGAATTAGAATGGATCGTACGAATAAATTAGAATGGATTGTACAAAAGAATTAGAATGGATCATACGAATGAATTAGAATGGATCGTGCGAATGAATTAGATTGGATCGTACGAATGAATTAGAATGGATACATTCGTGCAAATTAATTAGAATAGATCATACAACTGAATTAGAATGGATCGTACGAATGTATTAGAACGGATATATTTGTACGAATGAATTAGAATGGATTGTACGAATGAATTAGAATGGATCGTACGAATGAATTAGAA
This sequence comes from Chamaelirium japonicum, assembly GCA_947650365.1. Lineage (NCBI taxonomy): Eukaryota > Viridiplantae > Streptophyta > Magnoliopsida > Liliales > Melanthiaceae > Chamaelirium > Chamaelirium japonicum. The sequence goes on from OX393556.1 coordinate 59,747,436, forward strand.
TGAATCGTACGAATGAATTAGAATGGATCGTACGAATGAATTAGAATGGATACATTCGTGCGAATGAATTAGAATGGATCGTACGACTGAATTAGAATGGATCATATGAATGAATTAGAATGGATCGTACGAATGAATTAGAATGGATCATGCGAATGAGTTAGAATGGGTCGTACGACAGAATTAGAATGGATATATTCGTGCAAATGAATTAGAATGGATCGTACGAATGAATTCGAATGGATCGTACGAATGAATTAAAATGGATCGTACAAATGAATTAGAATGGATCGTACAAATGAATTAGACTGGATCATGCGAATGAATTAGAATGGATCCTACGAATGAATTAGAATGGATACATTCCTGCGAGTGAATTAGAATGGATCGTACGAATGAATTAAAATGGATACATTCTTTCGAATGAGTTAGAATGGATCGTACGAATGAATTAGAATGGCTCGTACGAATGAATTAGAATGGATCTTGCGAATGAATTACAATATATCGTACGAATGAATTTGAATGGATCGTACGAATGAATTAGAATGGATCATGCGAATGAATTTAGAATGGATCGTGCGAATGAAATAGAATGGATACATTCGTGCGAATGAACTAGAATGGATCGTACGAATGCATTTGAATGGATCGTACGAATGAATTAGAATAGATTGTGCAAATGAATTAGAATGGATTGTACAAATAAATTAGAATGGATACATTAGTGCGAATGAATTAGAATGGATCATACGAATAAATTAGAATGGATCATGTGAATGAATTAGAATGGATCGTACGAATGAATTAGAATGGATACATTCGTGCGAATGAATTAGAATGGATCGTACGAATGAATTAGAATGGATCGTACGAATGAAATAGAGTGGATACATTCATTCGAATGAATTAGAATGAATCGTACAAATGAATTAGTATGGTTTGCACGAATGAATTAGAATGGATCATGCAAATGAACTAGAATGGATCATATGAATGAATTAGAATGGATCCATTCATGCGAATGAATTAGAATGGATCGTACGAATGAATTAGAATGGATATACTCGTGCGAATGAATTAGAATGGATTGTACGAAAGAATTAGAATGGATCATACGAATGAATTAGATTGGATCGTGCGAATGAATTGGAATGGATCGTACGAATGAATTAGAATAGATACATTCGCGCGAATGAATTAGAATGGATCGTACGAATAAATTAGAATGGATCGTACGAATGAATTAGAATGGATCGTGCGAATGACCTAGAATGGATCGTAAGAATGAATTAGAATGGATATATTCGTGCGAATGAATTAGAATGTATCGTACGAATGAATTAGAATGGATCGTACGAATGAATTAGACTGGATCGTATTAATGAATTAGAATAGATCGTGCGAATGAATTAGAATGGATCGTATGAAAGAATTAGAATGGATACATTTGTGCGAATAAATTAGAATGGATCGTACGAATGAATTAGAATGAATCACATGAATGAATTAGAATGGATCGTGTGATTGAATTAGAATGGATCGTACGAATGAATTAGAATGGATCGTACGAATGAATTAAAATGGATTCATTCGTGCAAATGAATTAGAATGGATCATACGAATGAATTAGAATCGATCGTAGGAATGAATTAGAATGGATCGTGCGAATGAATTAGAATGGATCGTGTGAATGAATTAGAATGGATCGTACGAATGAATTAGAATGGATACAATCGTGTGATTGAATTAAAATGGATCGCATGAATAAATTAGAATGGATCGTACGAATGAATTAGATTGGATCGTACGAATGAATTAGAATGGATCGTGCGAATGAATTAGAATGGATCGTACGAATGAATTAGAATGGATACATTCGTGCGATTGTATTAGAATGGATCGTACGAATAAATTAATGGATCGTACGAATAAATTAGAATGAATACATTCGTGCGACTGAATTAGAATGGATCGTACGAATGAATTAGTATGGATCGTACAAATGAATTAGAATGGATACATTCGTGCGAATGAATTTGAATGGATCGTATGAATGAATTAGCATCGATCGTACGAATGAAATAGAAAGGATCGTGCGAATGAATTAGAATGGATCGTACGAATGAATTAGAATAGACACATTCGTGTGAATGAATTAGAATGGATCGTGCAAATGAATTAGAATGGATTGTACGAATGAATTAGAATGGATACATTCGTGCGAATGAATTAGAATGGATCGTTCGAATAAATTAGAGTAGATCGTATGAAAGAATTAGAATAGATCATTCGAATGAATTAGAATGGATACATTCGTGCGAATGAATTAGAATGGATACATTCGTGCGAATGAATTAGAATGGATACGTTCGTGCGAATAAATTAGAATGGATCGTGAGAATGAAATAAAATAGATCATACGAATGAATTAGAATGGATATATTCGTGCGAATGAATTAGAATAGATCGTACGAATGAGTTTGAATGGATCGTACAAATGAATTAGAATTGATATATTCATGCAAATGAATTAGAATGGATCGTACGAATGAATTAGAATGGATCGTACGAATGAATTAGAATGGATCATGTGAATTAATTAGAATGGATCGTACGAATGAATTAGAATGGATACATTCGTGTGAACGAATTAGAATGGATTGTACGAATGAATTAAATAGATCATTCGAATGAATTAGAATGGATACATTCGTGCGAATGAATTAGAAGGGATTATACGAATGAGTTATAATGGATAGTAAGAATGAATTAGAATGGATTGTGCGAATGAATTAGAATGGATCGTACGAATGAATTAGAATGGATACATTCATGCGAATGAATTAGAATGGATCGTACAAATGAATTAGAGTGGATCGTATGAATAAATTATAAAGGATCGTACGAATGAATTAGAATGGATCATGCGAATGAATTAGAATAGTTCGTAGGAATGAATTAGAATGGATCCATTAATGCGAATGAATTAGAATGGACCGTACGAATGAATTAGAATGGATCCTACGAATGAATTAGAATGGATACACTTGTGCGAATGAATTAGAATGGATTGTACGAATGAATTAGAGGGGTCCATATGAATGAATTAGAATGGATCGTACGAATGAATTAGATTGGATATATTCGTGTGAATGAATTAGAATAGATCGTACGAATAAATTAGAATGGATTGTACGAATGATATAGAATGGATCGTGCGAATTAATTAGAATGGATCGTACGAATGAATTAGAATAGATACATTCTTGTGAATGAATTTGAATGAATCGTACAAATGAATTAGAATAGATCACACGAATGAATTAGAATGGATCGTACGAATGAATTAGAATGGATCGTACGAATAAATTTGAATGGATACAATCGTGCAAATGAATTTGAATGGATCGTACGAATAAATTAGAATGGATCGTATGAATGAATTAGAATGGATCGTTCGAATGATTTAGAATGGATCATACGAATGAACTAGAATGGATACATTCGTGCGAATGAATTAGAATGGATTGTACGAATGAATTAGAATGGATCGTATGAATGAATTAGAATAGATTGTGCGAATGAATTAGTATGGATTTTAAGAATTAATTAAAATGGATACATTCATGCGAATGCATTAGAATGGATCATACGAATTAATAAGAAATGATTGTATGAATGAATTAGAATGGATCATACGAATGGATTAGATTGGATCATGCGAAGGAATTAGAATCGATCATACGAATGATTTAGAATGGATACATTCGTGCGAATAAATTAGAATGAATCGTACGAATGAATTAGAATGGATCGTACGAATGAATTAGAATGGATCGTGCGAATGAATTAGAATGGATCGTGCGAATGAGTTAGAATGGATCACGCGAATGAATTAGAATGGATACATTCATGCAAGTGAATTAGAATTGATCGTACGAATGAATTCGAATGGATCGTAAGAATGAATTAGAGTGGATCGTACGAATGAATTAGAATGGATCGTGTGAATGAATTAGAATGGATCGTATGAATGAATTAGAATGGATACATTCGTGCGAATGAATTAGAATAGATCGTACGATTGAATTAGAAAGGATCATATGAATGAATTTGAATGGATCATATGAATGAATTAGAATGGATCGTGCGAATAAATTAGAATGGATCGTATAAATGAATTAGAATGGATACATTCGTACGAATGAATTAGAGTGGATCGTACGAATAAATTAGAATGGATCATACGATTGAATTAGAATGGATCGTACGAATGAAATAGAATGGATCGTGCGAATGAATTAGATTGGATCGTGTTCGGGGGATTTTTCGCTGGTCCGCACGGGCTGCCTGCAAGACAAAGAAAAGAGAATGTGAGAACGGATGGCTCCCTTAGGAGCGCAGACCCTCCGACGCTCAAGTCAGTCACGGTGGCACAACGGAGAGCTGCGGTATACCAAAGTGGTAGGGAAAAGGATTTCGAACCTGTACTATGGAGCCTGGGGGTGAGCATTTATAGCAACCAGCGACCTACCGTGGCCTGACACATGGAGATTCTTCCAGGGCCTTCTAGACCCCCACGTTCTGGCTCGCGTGGGTCTGACAGTCCTTGGTACTCGCGCCCTGACATTCTGTCGTCAAGCCTGCCAGACGGTTTGAGTGGGAGAGGGAATCTTTCTTGTTACTGCCAGCTGTCTATTCTGGAATGTTCGAGTCTGGGCGGTCTCAGGGAGGAAGCAAAGGCCAGCTCGCCCGGCACTGCTCCGTCCTTTCGCCCATATTTATCAAGAGTCGGACCTCGCGGGGGCAACCTCTTCGATAAACAGGGGTCAGGGCGAGCTTAGGCGAGCTCCTGAGAGAGCTTAGGCGAGCTCATGAGAGAGCTTAGGCAAACTCCTGGGCGCGGGCGCGTTTGGGCGAGCTCCTGGGAGAGCTTAGGCGAGCTCCTGCGCGAGCTAGGCGAGCTCATTCGAGAGCATGGGCGAGCTGCTGCGCGAGCTAGGCGAGCTCATGCGAGAGCATGGGCGAGCTACTTAGCGAGCTCTTGACCTTGGGCGAGCTCCTGTGCGAGCATGGGCGAGCTCCTTAGCGAGCTCTTGGCCTTGAGCCCCTTCAGCCCAATGTGGATCTCGCTCCATTGTCAAGATGATTTTAGTGAGCACAGGGGCGGGAACTCCTGCGGGGTCCGGGAGGGGCGAGCTGCACTCAGATACAAGGTGTTCATCCAGCTCTCTGTGGGGGCGAGCTTCTTGCGGGCTGGGGGCGAGCTGCACTCAGATACAAGGTGTCCATCCAGCTCCTTATGGGGGCGAGCTTCTTGCGGGCTGGAAAGGGGGCACGCTCGGCTTCCGAGGGTTCCAACTCCTGGACGGGCTCCCTCGAGAACTATATCTCAGGTGTGTTTGCAATGCTATCCAAGATATGTGATTTCTGACTACCCCCAACATTACCCCCTCCTGAGGGAGTGATCGAGGAAATTCGACGCTTGCTCAGGAGTCTTAGCGAGCTCCTATCCCTGGTAATGTGCCTGATACCAATGTCTGCCGCAATAGTTTTCTGGTGGGACGGAGATAGTAGCGATGGCGGCCTGCGCTGAGAGTTTTGACTGCCAGTATTCCACAAACGCCGGGCGGGCCGCGAGCGTCAGTCTCGAGCGATCTCCTTCCGATGCGAGCATGTCACATGCGGTCAGGGTCTGCCTCGAGCGAGCTGAGGCACCTGCCGCGAGCGGTCCGCGCCGAGAGTTTTAACTCCCAGTATTTTGCAAACGCTGGGCGGGCCGGGAGCGTCAGCCACGAGCGATCTCCTTCCGGTGCGAGCTCGTCACACGCGGCCAGGGTCTGCCTCGAGCGAGCTGCGGGCACCTTCCGCGAGCGGTCTTGTGACTCGGGTATCGCCCCAAATTTCCAACGGTCGCTTCGCCTTGAATGCGGCGCGAGGCTCAATGCTGATACAGCGAATCTCATCATGAGATCCCGATCGGCGCGAGACACGTGTCTCCTCCTCATTCGACCTCCTTTTGTCAGTAATGACAGTGTCGGCGCCGGCGTAGCTTTTTCTACGCGTGGCCCACGTGGCGCTTGACGATTGGAAAGAATCAAGCTGTCGCTTCGATCGCCGTCACGTCGCCTCGCCGCGCGCGCTTGGGCATTAACTGCGGATCGTTTCCCCTATCTCTCACTTGCCTATAAATAGGGGACGGGGGGCGATTTTTACCGCTGCGTGAAAAACAGCTCTCCCTTCCCCCTTTGCCTTCTGCTCGCAGCTTGCTTGCGCCCTCCCGCTCATGGCTTCCTCTGCCGCTGCTACTTCTTCAGCTGCCGCTGCTGCTGCGCCCTCCCGAGAGGGGCCTCTAAACGTCGCCCCCATCTCGGTGCGGGCTCTGGGCTCAGGGGAAGGGGCACCTCCGAATGAGCCCGCTGTCGTTTGGTTCCATGCCATCGGGGGTGCGCCCATCCCCGATAGCTTGCGAACCGCGGTGGGCATTCCCCAAGAGCTCGCCATTCTTCCCCTTCCGAGCTCCGGGAGGGCGCTCTCGGGGACCGTGGTCTCCGTGGGGCAGCTATGGTCAGGGCTCCGGCTGCCCCTGAACCATCTGGCCAGCGAGCTCCTGGAACTGGCGGGCTTATGCCCCGCCCAGCTTCCGGGAAACTCGTGGGGGATCCTCTATGGGCTTGCTCGCATCGAGGATGCCCTAAACGTTAGGATCCCCCTAGCCTACCTCCTGAAGAAGTGGTTCCTCAAACCGGGGCCCTTCTTCGGCGAGGTAGACTGTGGACAGTTCTACCTCACGGGCCGCTCCGGCGAGGTGCTTCCGTTCACCGCTGTCGAGAAAAAAGACCAGTACTGGAAAGCGTACCCGTTCGTGATCGATGGCGAGTGGCGAGGTCCTCGAGCCGGTGTCCCCTCTGTTCCCGGCAGACCGCCTCTTCCTGTCTTCAAGGAGATCACGGAGTACCGGGCAAAGGGGAAGAAGTGCATCGCCGCAGCCCGCGAAAGATCGCTCGACGAGGCAATTCTGGACTTTCTCGGGGGTCGAGCCCTCGAGAAGGTCCTCCCGCCGGACTTCTCCTTCCTCTGGAAGGATCTACGGACCGGAACCATCACCACCCGGCAGAAGGTGATGCGGAAGAAGGTCGCGGTCTCCCGGCCTACTGCCGCGACCTCCGCTGCGGGGACCTCGGCGAGGAAGGAGAAGAAGCGGGCTTCCCCCATCCAGGTCACCGACAAGGACACCCTCGAGATGCTCCACGAGGAGGATGTCGTGCCACCACCGCCACCAACCCGCGAAGCAGCCCCAGGTCAGGCGACCTCTCTTTCTGTCATTTCTCCGAGGGCCCCAGTCCCGGAGCCTCGGCGATGTCGCATTTCCTTCGTCGAGCCCGAGGATCCGCGCGTCGAGCTTCTTCTCAGCATGGCGGAAGTAGAGTCCCCAATGGCTGAAGTGCTGATGCGCGAGTTCCCAGGCGATCTGACTAAAACTTTGTTTGTTGCGGTGATGAATCCAGAGGGCACCTCGTAGAAGAAGGCGAGGAAGAAGAAGACCCCCTCAGCCCGCCCATCGGGAGAGGACAACACTGTTCGGGAGGCTCGCGAAGCCTTCCAACAGGTCCTCGAGGAGCGGAGGAAGGCCGCCCTCGCGGAGGCGGGCTTGGGATCAGCTGACGATCTCAGCACGAACTCCAGCTCAGACGACGAGGAGCGGGCTACGGAAGATGAGCCCGCGGCAACAACTGCGGGGCTTCCCCCGCCCTTCGAGGGACCAGCTCCGACGGGCTCAACCCCTCCGCTCGCTCCGAGCGCGACACCAACACCGGCCGCGCCTGCTCCCAGCACGCCCGCGCCCGCGCCTGCGCCCTCTGCTGCCAGCGCGCCCACTGCCCCCGAGCCCGCGCCCGAGCCCGCGCCTGCACCCGCGCCTGCCAGCACGCCTGCCCTCAGCGCGCCCGCGCCCGAGCCGGCGCCTGCGCCAGAGCCCGCGCCCGCGCCTGCGCCTGCCCTCAGCGCGCCCGCGCCCGAGCCCGCGCCTGCGCCCGAGCCCGCGCCCAGTACGCCCGCGCCCAGTACGCCCGCGCCCGCGCCTGAGCCCGCGCCTGCGCCTGCTATCATCGCGCCCGCGTCCGAGCCCGCGCCTACGCCTGCTCCCAGCGCGCTCGCGCCCGAGCCCGCGCCTATGGCTCCTAGCGCGCCCGCGCCTGAGCCCGCGCCTGCCACTCTTGAGGTTCCTCCTCTCCCGGAGCTGGGCGGGTTGGTCTACTGGTCTCCGGACCTGGGGGCCATCCTGGACGACCTTCCGTGCTCCAGCTCGGAAGCCTCGGACCCGGACTTGCCTGGGCGAAGGGGAGCCGCCGTGCCTTCCCCTATCAATGAAGGGGTTGCCGGTGCTCAAGGGGCCGAGCCCGCCGCTGCTGTCATCAGTGCGCCCCCTCCAGCTGCTCCCACCGAGGCGAGCCAAGCGGGCTCCTCCTCTGGCGACCCCGAGCGTGCCCCTTTCTTCATGCGGGAGATCCTGGGATGCAACATCTTCGCCCGGACTCCCTACATCGCTCTCATCAACCGACTCCTCGAGGTAAGATTACCTTCATACTTTTTTGCCCCAAACCCCTGTTTTAACTTCTAACTCTTCTAACTGTTTTCCCTTTCCGTAGGTAGAGCGCGTCAGCCGGGCTCTCGCCGATGAGGTCGCGGGCGTCGCGGGGGACACTATCGTCCTCTACGATGACACTCTCCATGACTCGGAGAGGAGAGTAGACGAGCACATCCTCCGTATTCGCCAGATGGACCAGTCGGGCGAGCTGCGGGCTGAAGTGGACCGGCTGCGCCAGCAGGTCGCCTCCTCTAACATGGAGGTTGACGAACTGCGCCAGCGGGCTGCCACCTTTACCACCACGCTAGCTTCGGTTGAGGACGCCCGCGACCGCGCCCTATCCGATATGCAAGGGGCCCGTCGAGCTGAAGAGGCCGCCCAAAAGGAAATCTCCGAGCTTCGACGTCAGTTGGCGGCTTCTAGGGATGAGATCGCGTCTCTGAGGGAAACGCATCTCCAAGATCTCCACTCTCAGCAAAGCCGTCTCCAGGCGCAGCTCGTCGAGCTCCTTCGGAAAGGCGCGCTCGATGCCATCGAGAAGTACAAGGCCGAAAAGTCGAAGAAGAGGAAGCGCAGCGATGACGACAGTGCGGGTGCTGGCCCAGCCTAGGGTCTCTTTTGTAACCCTGTTGTAATTTTCAAAAATGAATGAAATGTTCTCTTTGATCTTGCCTCTATGTTTTTTTCTTTCTCTATACCACTTATGAGTCCGCTCTAGGAGTTCGCAGCGATCTCGAGAGTGATACCCCGGGCGAGGCAGCTAATTCGATTCAACCTTTTATTTTGTAATATATGCAAACGAAAAACTCGGCATGCTCGGAAAAACTCAATAGTCTCTGAGCCCGGAAAACGTTTAAACGAACCAAAAGACTTCAAAAACTTCCCTACACTCAGAGACTTAAACCATTTTTATTTTTAAAGGAAACTAATAAGTGCTAGCTGCCCCCTACCCGGTTAATTTCTCTCGATGATCCTGTTTGGTGGGCTCGCCCTTCGAGGAGTTTGCCAACGCCAGGATGCTTCCGTTCATGGCATGTGAACGCGAAGGATCCTGGTTAGGTTTAGAGTCCACTAGGCAGCGGACTTCCCCGGGAAGCTCAAGGTCGCCCACTGGCTGCCTCTGAGGATCCCGGTCTTGCTTTAAGTCCGCACAACGACGGACTGCCCCGGGAAGCTCAAGGTCGCCCACTGGCTGCCTCTGAGGATCCCGGTCTTGCTTTAAGTCCGCACAACGGCGGACTGCCCCGGGAAGCTCAAGGTCGCCCACTGGCTACCTCTGAGGATCCCGATCTTGCTTTAAGTCCGCACAACGGCGGACTGCCACGGGAAGCTCAAGGTCGTCCACTGGCTGCCTCTGAGGATCCCGGTTTTGCTTTAAGTCTGCACAACGGCGGACTGCACACTATAGATCATGCGGACTCTGTCTGCGCCGAGCTTCCTAGTTAAATTGTTGAAAACCTCCATCGTTTATTCATAACTTCTTCTAAAGATAATTTACAAAAATTCCCTTAGGCATAAAACTTGCGAAGGTGCAGAGCGTTCCAAGGTCGCTCTAACAGGTCGCCTCCAGCGGTCATCAACCGGTAAGCCCCTGAGCTTCCTGCTTCGTGTATTATGTACGGGCCTTCCCAGTTCGCCGCGAGCTTTACTGCATTAGGCTCTTGTGTGTTTGCGAACACCTTTCTCATCACCAGATCGCCGGCCTTGAATGCCCGATGGCGGACTCTCTTGTCATAGGCGCGCTTCATTTCCTGTCTATATCCGGCGAGGTGTAGGTTGGCGCGCTCTCGTCTTTCTTCGAGCTGATCAAGGGAGTCGACGAGCAGTTTGTCGTTGTCGACCTCCACCGACGCAAGCCTTCTTTCAGTGGGCAGCTCGGCCTCAATGGGTAGCACGGCTTCGCAACCAAAAGTGAGACTGAAAGGGGATTCGTTAGTTGAGCGACGTGGAGTGATGCGATAGGCCCACAAGACTCCATCGAGCTCCTGCTCCCACAATCCTTTTTTCCCTTCCAGCCTCTTCTTGAGGTTGTCCAAGATCACGCGATTCGTTGCTTCGGCCTGCCCATTGCTTTGAGGGTACCCTGGGGAAGAGAATCTTAGGTCGACTCCATATTCAATACAAAAGCTTCTGACCAAGCGATTGTCGAACTGGCGACCATTGTCGGTGATAAGTACCCGAGGCAGACCGAACCGACAGAAAATATTCTTCCAAAGGAAGTCTTTTACCTGCTTCTCGCCTATCTTAGCTAGCGGGACCGCTTCCACCCATTTGGTGAAGTAGTCCGTAGCTACCAGGATGAATTTCTTTTGCCGGGCTGACACAGGGAAAGGTCCCACAATGTCCAACCCCCATTGCTGGAAAGGCCAGGGGCTCGCCAGAGGATGCAGTTCTTCTGCGGGCATATGGTTCGTGGTGGCGTGCTTTTGGCATTGGATGCACCTCTGGGCGACCTTCAAAGCGTCTTGCTCCAGAGTGGGCCACCAGTATCCTTGCCTTCGTACTTTTGCAGCAAGAGACCGCCCACCAGCGTGGTTTCCCAGCTCGCCAGAGTGAATGCACTTTAGAACTTCTTCGGTTTCCGGGCTCTCGACGCAACGGAGATTTGGCCCGCCAAAGGATCTTCGAAAAAGGCGATCCCAGCGAATGAGATAGCGCCCAGCGCATTTCTCCACTCGCCGGGCTTCCTCTCTATCCTCTGGTAGCTCGCCATTCTGGAGAAAGCAAAAAATGGGGGCGGTCCACCCGCTGGGTGGTACGTCGGCGGAGACTTGGTTAACAGCGGGCTCCATCAGTTGGAGCCGAGACTGATTTTGGACCTCGATGAGAATCTGGCGAGCCTCTGATGTTCCCAGCAAAGAGGCGGCATTTGCCAAAGCATCAGCTCGCCTATTATCGGCTCGCGGAATTTGCTCGAAGGAGATCTTTTCGAACTCCGCGGCCTTGTGCTTCACCAGATCCGCATAGCCCGCCATTCGTGCATCCCGAGAGGCGTACTCCCCATTGATTTGGCAAATAATTAGCTGGGAATCACTAAAGACCTTCAAGCGTTTGGCGCCTACCTCTTGAGCGAGCTCCAGACCAGCCAGCAGCGCCTCATATTCCGCCTCATTGTTGGTAGCGGCGAAATCCAGTCGGACTGACTTCTCCAGAAGTACCGACTGGGCGATCAGTGCGACCCCAATCCCAGCCCCCAAAGCGTTGGAGGATCCATCGATGAATAATTCCCAGCCCGCCTCCTCTGAACGCTTAGTTGGAGGAAGCTCACCTTGGTTGTCCAAGAACCTCGCCTTCCCAGGGTGTGCCTCAGTTGGCTCATCCTCCCGGTACTGGACCGGTTCTTCTATGGGGAAGTCCGCCAAGAAATCGGCGAGCGCCTGTCCTTTGACAGCGACTCGAGGGACATATTCCAAACCAAAGGCGGCGAGCTCGGCGGACCAACGGTAGAGCCTGCCGGCTACCGAGGGTCTGGAGAACGCGCTCTTTAGCGGGTGCTCTGTGATGACCTTGACAGGGTGCGCCGAGAAGTAGGGGTGGAGCTTTCTCGCGGTAAGGACCAAGGCCAATGCGACCTTCTCGATTGGTCGATACCGGAGCTCGGCGGGAAGCATTGTGTGGCTTACAAAGTAGACAGGCCACTCCACCTTTGCTTCTTCCATAACAAGGACCCCGCTCACCGCATTCTCAGTGACCGCAAGGTACACTCCAAGTCCGGCGCCCTCTTTGGGTGCCACTAAGATCGGTGGGCTCGCCAGGTAGTCCTTGATCTTTTGGAAGGCGTGCTCGCACTTTTCATCCCAACAAATGCTTGCTCCTTTTCGTAGCAGCTCGAAAAGAGGTCGGCAGTTGTCTGAGGATTTGGAGATGAACCGATTGAGCGCGGCGATTCGCCCGCTCAACCTCTGGACTTCCTGCCGGGTTCTTGGCGCAGGCATTTCGACAAGTGCTCGGATTTGCCCAGGGTCGGCCTCGATCCCCCTGTGGGTGACCAGGTACCCGAGGAATTTCCCAGAAGTCACCCCGAATGTGCACTTCGCCGGGTTTAGCCTCATTTGGTACTTTCTCAGTATCTCGAAGGTTTCGCGGAGATCGGCAACATGCCCCTCTCGCTCCCGACTCTTCACCAGGAGGTCGTCTACATAAACTTCGACATTTCTGCCGATCTGATCTTTGAACATCTGAGTGACTAACCTTTGGTAGGTCGCTCCAGCGTTCTTAAGTCCGAACGGCATCACTCGATAGCAGTATAACTTCTGGTAGCCCGCTCCAGAGTAGAAGGCGGTCTTCTCCTGATCGTCGGCGTGGAGAGGTATCTGGTTATACCCAGAATATCCATCCATGAAGGACAGGGCCTGGAACCCGACAGCTGCGTCGACCAGCGCGCCTATTCTCGGAAGAGGAAAACCGTCCTTCGGGCATGCCTTATTGAGGTCGGAGAAGTCAATGCAGACTCTGACCGCTCCGCTCTTCTTAGGCACCGCCACGATATTGGAGATCCACTCGGGGAAGCGCGCCTCACGGATGAAGCCAGCTCGCTCTAGCTTGTCTATCTCCGCCGCTACTGCAACGGACTTCGCAGCAGGTATGTGCCGAGCTTTCTGCTTGACCGGCGGGAACTCCTTCATGGTGTGCAGACGATGACAGGTGACCTCCGGGTCAATCCCTGGCATGTCCGCGAAGCTCCAGGCGAATAAGTCACGGTATTCCCTGAGCAAGTTGGTTATGGCTAGGACCTCGCCCTTGGTTAGCGAGGTCCCGAGGCTAACAACTCTTGGCCCTTCTTTGCCGCCAATGTCGACCTCTTGAAGTGGTTCGGCAACTGGAAAACTTCCTCGTTTGGGGGTTGTCGGGCGACCTTCCTCCTCCAATTTAAGATCCACACCGCTCCCACCCGGGGGTGGAGTAGGGGACTTAAGCGAGGAGGCCCCCAGCGGGCTCCCCAGTAGCTCGCTCGTAGCGGGCGGTAATTGCTAGGAGGGTGCGGGCCTCTTGGCCTCGGCGACCTCCATGTCCATCAGGTGAAGAACATCCTGCTCGCATCGGGTAGCGGCTACCTGATCTCCCCGAATTACTATGACCCCGCTCGTGGTCGGGAATTTGAGGGCCTGATGGTTGGGCGAAGATACCGCATTCATTTGCCTTAGCCAAGGCCGCCCAAGGATGGCATTAAATGCGGAACTTCCGTCCACCACCGCGAAGCGGACTTGGCGAGCCTCCGGGCCCGCGGTCACAGTAAGGGTTATCTCCCCTGCTACTTTGGCGACCTTACCGGTGAATCCACTGAGGGAGCTCGTCGAGGGAGAATGAATTAGAATGGATCGTGCGAATGAATAATAATGGATCATACAAATGAATTTGAATGGATACATTAGTGCGAATGAATTAGAATGGATCGTACGAATGAATTAGAATGGTTTATGTGAATGAATTAGAATGGATCATGCGAATGAATTAGAACGGATCATACGAATGAATTAGAATGGATCGTACGAATGAATTAGAGTGGATCGTGCGAATGAATTATAATGGATCGTACGAATGAATTAGAATGGATACATTCGTGCAAATGAATTAGAATGGATTGTACGAATGAATTAGAATGGATCGTGCGAATGAATTAGAACGGATCGTACGAATGAATTTGAATGGATCGTACGAATGAATTAGAATGGATACATTCGTGCCAATAAATTAGAATGGATCGTACGAATGAATTAGAATGGATCATACGAATGAATTAGAATGGATCGTACGAATGAATTAGAATTGATCGTGCGAATGAATTAGAATGGATTGTACGAATGAATTAGAATGGATACATTCGTGATAATGAATTAGAATGGATTGTATGAATAAATTAGAATGGATCATGCGAATAAATTAGAATGGATCGTATGAATGAATTAGAATGGATACATTCGTGCGAATGAAATAGAATGGATCGAATGAATGAATTAGAAAGGAGCGTACGAATGAATTAGAATGGATACATTCGTGCGAATGAATTACATTGTATCATACAAATGAATAAGAATGGATCGTACGAATGAATTAGAATGGATTCATTCGTGGAAACGAATTTGAATGGATCATAAGAATGAATTAGAATGGATCGTACGAATGAATTGGAATTGATGGTACGAATGAATTTGCATAGATCGTGCGAATGAACTAGAATAGATCGTACGAATGAGTTAGAATGGATATATACGTGCGAATGAATTGGAATGGATCGTACGAATGAATTATAATGGATACATTCGTGCGAATGAATTAGAATGGATCGTACGAATGAATTTGAATGGATCGTACGAATGAATTAGAATGGATCATGCGAATGAATTAGAATGGATCAAACGAATGAATTAGAATGGATACATTAGTGCGAATGAATTAGAATGGATCGTATGAATGAATTAGAAAGGATGGTACGAATGAATTAGAATGGATCATGAGAAAGAATTAGAATGGATCAAACAAATGAATAAAAATGGATTCATTCGTGCGAATGAATTAGAATAGATCATTCGTATGAATTAGAATGGATCGTACGAATGAATTAGAAAAGATCGAGCGAATGAATTAGAATGGGTACATTCGTGCGAATGAAATAGAATGGATTGTATGAATGAATTAGAATGGATCGTAAGAATGAATTAGAATGAATCGTACGAATGAATTTGAATGGATCGTATGAATGAATTAGAATGGATCGTACGAATGAATTAGAATGGATCGTATGAATGAATTAGAATGGATACATTTGTGCGAATGAATTAGAATGGATCGTACGAATGAATTAGAATTGATCGTACTAATGAATTAGAATGGTTCGTGCGAATGAATTAGAATGGATCGTACGAATGAATTAGAATAGATACATTCGTGCGAATGAATTAGAATGGACCGTGCGAATGAATTAGAATGGATCATACGAATAAATTAGAATGGATCATGCGAATGAATTAGAATGGATCATACGAATGAATTAGAATGGATACATTCATGCGAATGAATTAGAATAAGTCGTACGAATAAATTAGAAAGGATCGTACGAATGAATTTGAATGGATCGTATGAATGAATTAGAATGGATTGCGCGAATGAATTAGAATGGATCATACGAATGAATTAGAATGGATCCATATGTGCGAATGAATTAAAATGGAACGTACGAATGAACTAGAATGGATTGTACGAATGAATTAGATTGGATCGTACTAATGAATTAGAATAGATCGTGCGAATGAATTAAAATGGATTGTACGAATGAATTAGAATAGATACATTCGTGCGAATGAATTAGAATGGATCATACGCATAAATTAGAATGGATCGTTGGAATGAATTAGAATGGATCGTGCGAATGATTTAGTATAGATCGTACGAATAAATTAGAATGGATGAATTCATGCGAATGAAATAGATTGGATCGTATGAATGAATTAGAATGTATCGTATGAATGAATTAGAATGGATACATTCATGCGAATAAATTAGAATATATCGTATAATTGAATTAGAATGGATCATATGAATAAATTAGAATGGATCGTGCGAATGAATTAGAAAGGATCATACGAATGAATTAGAATGGATACATTCGTGCGAATGAATAAGAATGGATCGTATGAATGAATTAGAATGGATCGTGCGAATGAATTAGAATGGATCATGCGAATGAATTAGAATGGATCATATGAATAAAATAGAATGGATACGTTCATACGAATGAATTAGAATGGATCGTGCGAATGAATTAGAATGGATCGTACGAATGAATTAGAATGAATCCATTCATGGAAATGAATTAGAATTGATCGTACGAATGAATTAGAATGGATCGTACGAATGAATTAGAATGGATACACTCGTGCGAATGAATTAGAATGGATCGTACGAATGAATTAGAATAGATTGTATGAATGAATTAGAATGGAAACATTCGTGCAAATGAATTAGAATGGATCGTACGAATGAATTAGAATGGATCGTACGAATGAATTAGAATGGATCGTGCGAATGAATTAGAATAGATCGTACGAATGAATTTGAATGGATACATTCGTGCGAATAAAGTAGAATGGATCGTACGAATTAATTAGAATGGATCGTACGAATGAATTAGAATGGATCGTATAAATGAATTAGAATAGATCGTGTGAATGAATTAGAATGGATCGTATGAATGAATTAGACTGGATGGTACGAATGAATTACAATGGATGGTACGAATGAATTACAATGGACCGTACGAATGAATTAGAATGTTTTCATTCATGCGAATGAATTAGAATGGATCGTACGAATGAATAAGAATGGATCGTACGAATGAATTAGAATTGATACATTCATAATAATGAATTAGAATGGATCGTACGAAAGAATTTGAATGGATCATATGAATGAATTAGAATGGATCATGCGAATAAATTAGAATGGATCGTATGAATGAATTAGAATGGATACATTCATGTGAATGAATTAGAGTGGATCGTATGAATGAATTAGAATGGATCATACGATTGAATTAGAATGGATCGTACGAATGAAATAGAATGGATCGTGCGAATGAATTAGAATGGATCGTACGAAAAAATTACAATGGATACATTCGTGCGAATGAAATAGAATGGATCGTATGAATGAATTAGAATGGATCATACGAATAAATTATAATGGATACATTCGTGCGAATGAATTAGAATGGATCGTACAAATGAATTAGAATGGATTATACGAATGAATTAGAATGGATATATTCGTGCGAATGAATTTGAATGGATCGTATGAATGAATTAGAATGGATCATACGAATGAATTAGAATGGATCGTGCGAATGAATTAGAATGGATCGTACGAATGAATTTGAATGGAATCATTTGTGCGAATGAATTAGAATGGATTGTACGAATGAATTAGAATGGATCGTGTGAATGAATTAGAATGGATCATGCAAACGAATTAGAATGGATTGTATGAATGACTTTGAATGGATACATTCGTGCGAATTAATTAGAATGGATTGTATTAATGAATTAGAACGGATCGTTCGAATGAATTAGAATGGTTATATTCGTGTGAATGAATTAGAATGGATCGTACGAAATAATTAGAATTGATCGTTTGAATGAATTAGAATGGATCGTACGAAAGAATTAGAATGGATACATTCATGCAGATGAATTACAATGGATCGTACAAATGAATTAGAATGGATCTTACGAATGAATTAGAATGGGTCGTGGGAATGAATTAGAATGGATTGTACTAATAAATTACAATGGATCCATTGATGCGAATGAATTAGATTGGATCGTAAGAATGAATTTGAATGGACCGTACGAATGAATTAGAATGGATACGCTGGTGCGAATGAATTAGATGGGATCGTACGAATGAATTAGAATGGATCATATGAATGAATTAGAATATTTCGTGTGAATGAATTAGAATGGATCGTACGAACGAATTAGAATGGATACATTCGTGCGAATGAATTAGAATGGATCTTATGAATGAATTAGAATGGATCGTATGAATGAATTAGAATGGATACATTCGTGCGAATAAATTAGAATAGATCGTATGAATGAATTAGAATGGATCGTGCGAATGTATTAGAATGGATCGTACAAATGAATTAGAATGGTTACATTCGTGCAAATTTATTACAATGGATCATACGAATGAATTAGAATGGATCGTACGAATGAATTAGAATGGATCGTGCGAATGAATTACAATAGGTCATACGAATGAATTAGATTGGATACATTCATGCGAATGAATTAGAATGGATCGTACGAATGAATTAGAATGGATCGTACGAATGAATTAGAATGGATCGTGCGAATGAATTAGAATAGATCGTACGAATGAATTAGAATGGATGCATTCGTGCGAATGAATTAGAATGGATCTTACGAATGAATTAGAATGGATCATATGAATGAATTAGAATGGATCGTACGAATGAATTAGATTTGATCATGCGAATGAATTAGAATGGATCATACGAATGAATTAGAATGGATTCAATCGTGCGAATGAATTAGAATGGATCGTACGAGTGAATTAGAATGGATCGTACAAATGAATCAGAATGGATCGTGCGAATGAACTAGAATGGATCGTACGAATGAATTAGATTGGATCGTACGAATGAATTAGAATGGATACATTTGTGCGAATGAATTAGAATAGATCGTACGACTAAATTAGAATGGATCATATGAATGAATTAGAATTGATCGTACGAATGAATTAGAATGGATCATGTGAATGAGTTAGAATGGGTCGTACGGCTGAATTAGATTGGATATATTCATGCAAATGAATTAGAATGGATCGTACGAATGAATTCGAATGGATCGTACGAATGAATTAAAATGGATCGTACAAATGAATTAGAATGGATCGTACAAATGAATTAGAATGGATCATGCGAATGAATTAGAATGGATCCACTGAATGAATTAGAATGGATACATTCCTGCGAGTGAATTAGAATGGATCGTACGAATGAATTAAAATGGATACATTCGTTCGAATGAATTATAATGGATCGTACGAATGAATTAGAATGGCTCGTACGAATGAATTAAATTGGATCTTGCGAATGAATTACAATGGATCGTACGAATGAATTAGAATGGATCTTAAGAAAGAATTAGAATGGATCGTGCGAATGAATTTAGAATGGATAGTGCGAATGAATTAAAATGGATACATTCGTACGAATGAACTACAATGGATCGTACGAATGAATTTGAATGGATCGTATGAATGAATTAGAATTGGTTGTGCGAATGAATTAGAATGG
This sequence comes from Chamaelirium japonicum, assembly GCA_947650365.1. Classification (NCBI taxonomy): domain Eukaryota; kingdom Viridiplantae; phylum Streptophyta; class Magnoliopsida; order Liliales; family Melanthiaceae; genus Chamaelirium; species Chamaelirium japonicum. The sequence goes on from OX393556.1 coordinate 59,766,851, forward strand.
ATTGTACAAATGAATTTGAATTTATACATTAGTGCGAATGAATTAGAATGGATCATACGAATGAATTAGAATGGATCATGTGAATGAATTAGAATGGATCGTACGAATGAATTAGAATGGATACATTCGTGCGAATGAATTAGAATGGATCGTACGAATGAATTAGAATGGATCGTACGAATGAAATAGAGTGGATACATTCGTTCGAATGAATTAGAATGAATCGTACAAATGAATTAGTATGGTTCACACGAATGAATTATAATGGATCATGCAAATGAACTAGAATGGATCATATGAATGAATTATAATGGATCTATTCATGCGAATGAATTAGAATGGATCGTACGAATGAATTAGAATGGATACACTCATGCGAATGAATTAGAATGGATCGTACGAAAGAATTAGAATGGATCATACGAATGAGTTAGAATAGTTCGTACGAATGAATTAGAATGGAGACATTCGTGCAAATGAATTACAATGGATCGTACGAATAAATTAGAATGGATCGTATGAATGAATTAGATTGGATCGTGCGAATGAATTGGAATGGATCGTACGAATGAATTAGAATAGATACATTCGCGCGAATGAATTAGAATGGATCGTACGAATGAATTAGAATGGATCGTACGAATGAATTAGAATGGATCGTGCGAATGAATTAGAATGGATCGTACGAATGAATTAGAATAGATATATTCGTGCGAATGCATTAGAATGTATCGTACGAATGAATTAGAATGGATCGTACGAATGAATTAGACTGGATCGTATTAATGAATTAAAATAGATCGTGCGAATGAATTAGAATGGATCGTACGAAAGAATTAGAATAGATACATTTGTGCGAATAAATTAGAATGGATTGTACGAATGAATTAGAATGAATCACAAGAATGAATTAGAATGGATCGTGCGATTGAATTAGAATGGATCGTACGAATGAATTAGAATGGATCGTACTAATGAATTAAAAAGGATTCATTCATGCGAATGAATTAGAATGGATCATACGAATGAATTAGAATCGATCATAGGAATGAATTAGAATGGATCGTGCGAATGAATTAGAATGGATCGTGTGAATGAATTAGAATGGATCGTACGAATGAATTAGAATGGATACAATCGTGCGATTGAATTAGAATGGATCGCATGAATAAATTAGAATGGATCGTACGAATGAATTAGAATGGATCGTGCGAATGAATTAGAATGGATCGTACGAATGAATTAGAATGGATACATTCGTGCGAATGTATTAGAATGGATCGTACGAATAAATTAATGGATCGTATGAATAAATTAGAATGAATACATTCGTGCGACTGAATTAGAATGGATCGTACGAATGAATTAGAATGGATCATACAAATGAATTATAATGGATACATTCATGCGAATAAATTTGAATGGATCGTACGAATGAATTAGCATGGATCGTACGAATGAAATAGAAAGGATCGTGTGAATGAATTAGAATGGATCGTACGAATGAATTAGAATAGATACATTCGTGTGAATGAATTAGAATGGATCGTACGAATGAATTAGAATGGATCGTGCGAATGAATTAGAATGGATTGTACGAATGAATTAGAATGGATACATTCGTGCGAATGAATGAGAATAGATCGTTCGAATAAATTAGAGTAGATCGTACGAAAGAATTAGAATAGATCATTCGAATGAATTAGAATGGATACATTCGTGCGAATGAATTAGAATGGATACGTTCGTGCGAATGAATTAGAATGGATCGTGCGAATGAAATAGAATAGATCATACGAATGAATTAGAATGGATATATTCGTGCGAATGAATTAGAATAGATCGTACGAATGAATAAGAATGGATCGTACAAATGAATTAGAATTGATATATTCATGCAAATGAATTAGAATGGATCGTACGAATGAGTTAGAATGGATCGTACGAATGAATTAGAATGGATCGTGTGAATTAATTAGAATGGATCGTACGAATGAATTAGAATGGATACATTCGTGCGAACGAATTAGAATGGATCGTACGAATGAATTAAATGGATAATTCGAATGAATTAGAATGGATACATTCGTGCGAATGAATTAGAATGGATCGTACGAATGAATTATAATGGATAGTAAGAATGCATTAGAATGGATTGTGCAAATGAATTAGAATGGATCGTACGAATGAATTAGAATGGATACATTCATGCGAATGAATTAGAATGGATCGTACGAATGAATTAGAGTGGATCATACGAATAAATTATAAAGGATCGTACGAATGAATTAGAATGGATCGTGCGAATGAATTAGAATAGATCGTACGAATCAATTAGAATGGATCGTACGAATGAATTAGAATGGACCGTACGAATGAATTAGAATGGATACACTCATGCGAATGAATTAGAATGGATTGTACGAATGAATTAGAGTGGACCATATGAATGAATTAGAAAGGATCGTACGAATAAATTAGGTTGGATATATTCGTGTGAATGAATTTGAATAAATCGTACGAATAAATTAGAATGGATCGTACGAATGATATAGAATGGATCGTGCGAATGAATTAGAATGGATCGTACGAATGAATTAGAATAGATACATTCTTGTGAATGAATTTGAATGGATCGTACAAATGAATTAGAATAGATCACACGAATGAATTAGAATGGATCGTACGAATGAATTTGAATGGATCGTATGAATGAATTAGAATGGATCGTATGAATGAATTAGAATGGATCGTTCGAATGATTTAGAATGGATCATACGAATGATTTAGAATGGATACATTCGTGCGAATGAATTAGAATGGATTGTACGAATGAATTAGATTGGATCATGCGAAGGAATTAGAATGGATCATACGAATGAATTAGAATGGATACATTCGTGCGAATAAATTAGAATGGATCGTGTGATTGAATTAGAATGGATCGTACGAATGAATTAGAATGGATCGTACTAATGAATTAAAATGGATTCATTCGTGCGAATAAATTAGAATGAATCATACGAATGAATTAGAATGGATCGTACAAATGAATTAGAATGGATCGTGCGAATGAATTAGAATGGATCACGCGAATGAATTAGAATGGATACATTCATGCAAGTGAACTAGAATGGATCGTACGAATGAATTCGAATGGATCATAACAATGAATTAGAGTGGATCGTACGAATGAATTAGAATGGATCGTACGAATGAATTAGAATGGATCGTGTGAATGAATTAGAATGGATCGTACGAATGAATTAGAATGGATACATTCGTGCGAATGAATTCGAATAGATGGTACAATTGAATTAGAAAGGATCATACGAATGAATTTGAATGGATCATATGAATGAATTAGAATGGATCGTGCGAATAAATTAGAATGGATCGTATGAATAAATTAGAATGGATACATTCGTGCGAATGAATTAGAGTGGATCGTACGAATGAATTAGAATGGATCATACGATTGAATTAGAATGGATCGTACGAATGAAATAGAATGGATCGTGCGAATGAATTAGAATGGATCGTACAAATAAATTAGAATGGATACATTCGTGCGAATGAAATAAAATGGATCATATGAATGAATTAGAATGGATCATACGAATAAATTATAATGGATACATTCGTGCGAATGAATTAGAATGGATCGTACAAATGAATTAGAATGGATTATACGAATGAATTAGAATGGATATATTCGTGCGAATGAATTTGAATGGATCATACGAATGAATTAGAATGGATCATACGAATGAATTAGAATGGATCGTGCGAATGAATTAGAATGGATCGTACGAATGAATTAGAATGGAAACATTTGTGCGAATGAATTAGAATGGATTGTATGAATGAATTAGAATGGATCGTGCGAATGAATTAGAATGGATCGTGCAAACGAATTAGAATGGATTGTATGAATGGCTAATAATGGATACATTCGTGCGAATTAATTAGAATAGATTATACGAATGAATTAGAACGGATCGTTCGAATGAATTAGAATGGTTATATTCGTGTGAATGAATTAGAATGGATCGTACGAAAGAATTAGAATTGATCATTTGAATGAATTAGAATGGATCGTACGAATGAATTAGGATGGATACATTCATGCAGATGAATTACAATGGATCGTACAAATGAATTAGAATGGATCGTACGAATGAATTAGAATGGATCGTGGGAATGAATTAGAATGGATCCTACGAATAAATTAGAATGGATCCATTGATGCGAATGAATTAGAGTGGATCGTAAGAATGAATTTGAATGGACCGTACGAATGAATTAGAATGGATACGCTGGTGCGAACGAATTAGATTGATCGTACGAATGAATTAGAATGGATCATATGAATGAATTAGAATGGATCGTGTGAATGAATTAGAATGGATCGTACGAATGAATTAGAATGGATACATTCGTGCGAATGAATTAGAATGGATCGTATGAATGAATTAGAATGGATCGTATGAATAAATTAGAATTGATACATTCGTGCGAATAAATTAGAATAGATCGTATGAATGAATTAGAATGGATCGTGCGAATGTATTAGAATGGATCGTACAAATGAATTAGAATGGTTACATTCATGCAAATTTATTATAATGGATCATGCGAATGAATTAGAATGGATCGTACGAATGAATTAGAATGGATCGTGCGAATGAATTAGAATGGATCATACGAATGAATTAGATTGGATACATTCATGCGAATGAATTAGAATGGATCGTACGAATAAATTAGAATGGATCGTACGAATGAATTAGAATGGATCATACGAATGAATTAGAATGGATCGTGCGAATGAATTAGAATGGATGCATTCGTGCGAATGAATTAGAATGGATCTTACGAATGAATTAGAATGGATCATACGAATGAATTAGAATGGATCGTATGAATGAATTAGAATTGATCAAGCGAATAAATTTTAATGGATCATACGAATGAACTAGATTTGATCGTACGAATGAATTAGAATGGATACATTCGTGCGAATGAATTAGAATGGATCGTACTAATAAATTAGAATGGATCGTATATATGAATTGATATGGATCGTACGAATTAATTAGAATGGATCGTGCGAATGAATTAGAATGGTTCGCATGAATGAATTAGAATGGATACATTCGTGCGAATGAATTAGAATGGATCGTACGAATGAATTAGAATGGATCGTACGAATGAATTCGATTGGATACATTTGTGTGACTGAATTAAAATGGATTTTACGAATGAAATAGAATAGATCGTACGAATGAATTAGAATGGATCGTACGAATGAATTCGATCGTATGAATGAATTAGAATGGATCATGCGAATGAATTAGAATAGATCATATGAATGAAATAGAATGGATCGTACGAATGAATTAGAATGGATCGTGCGAATGAATTTGAATAGATCGTACGAATGAATTAGAATGGATACATTCATGCGAATTTATTAGAATGGATTGGACGAATGAATTAGAATAGATCATACAAATGAATTAGAATGGATCGTGCGAATGAATTAGAATGGATCATACGAAGGAATTCGATTGGATACATTCGTGCGAATAAATTAGAATGGATCGTATGAATGAATTAGAATGGATCGTATCAAATGAATTAGAATAGATCATGCTAATGAATTAGAATGGATCGTACGAATGAATTAGAATGGATACATTCGTGCGAATGCATTAGAATGGATCGTACTAATTAATTAGAATGGATCGTATGAATAAATTAGAATGGATCGTACGAATGAATTAGAATGGATCATGCGAATGAATTAGAATGGATACATTCGTGCAAATTAATTATAATGAATCATACGAATGAATTATAATGGATCGTACGAATGAAATAGAATGGATCGAACGAATGAATTCGAATGGATCGTGTGAATGAATTAGAATGGATCGTACGAATGAATTAGAATGGATACAATCGTGTGAATGAATTAGAATGGATCGTACGAATGAACTAGAATGGATCGTACGAATGAATTAGAATGGATCGTGTGAATGAATTAGAATGGATCGTACGAATGAATTAGAATGGATACATTCGTGCGAATGAATTAGAATGGATCGTACGAATGAATTAGAATGGATACACTCGTGCGAATGAATTAGAATGGATCGCACAAATGAATTAGAATGGATCGTGCGAATGAATTTGAATAGATTGTACAAATTAATTAGAATAGATACATTCGTGCGAATGAATTAGAATGGATCGTACGAATGAATTAAAATGGATCGTACGAATGAATTAGAATGGATCATGCAAATAAATTAGCATGGATCGTACGAATGAATTAGAATGGATACATTTGTGCGAATAAATTAGAATGGATCGTACGAATGAATTAGAATGGATCGTGCGAATGAATTAGAATGGATCGTGCGAACGAATTAGAATGGATCGTACGAATGAATTAGAATGGATACATTCGTGCGAATGAATTAGAATGGATCGTACGAATGAATTTGAATTGATCGTATGAATGAATTAGACTGGATCGTTCGATTGAATTTGAATAGATACATTCGTGCGAATGTATTAGAATGGATCATACTAATGAATTAGAATGGATCATGCGAATGAATTAGAATGGATCGTACGAATGAATTAGAATGGATACATTCGTGCGAATGAATTAGAATGGATCGTACGAATGAATTAGAATGGATCGTACGAATGAATTAGAATGGATCCTGCGAATGAATTAGAATGGATCGTACGAATGAATTAGAATTGATACATTCGTGCAAATGAATTAGAATGGATCGTACGAATGAATTAGAATGGATCGTGCGAATGAATTAGAATGGATCGTATGAATGGATTAGAATGGATATATTCGTGCGAATGAATTAGAATGGTTCGTACGAATGAATTAGAATGGGTCATACGAATGAATTAGAATGGATCGTACGAATGAATTAGAATTGATCGCGCGAATGAATTACAATGGATTGTATGAATGAATTAGAATGGATGCATTCGTGCTAATAAATTAGAATGGATCGTATGAATGAATAAGAATGGATCATACGAATGAATTAGAATGGATCGTGCGAATAAATTTGAATGGATCGTATGAATGAATTAGAATGGATACATTCGTGCGAATGAAATAGAATGGATCATATGAATGAATTAGAGGGGATCGTATGAATGAATTGGAATGGAAATATTCGTGCGAATGAATTAGAATGTATCGTGCAAATGAATTAGAATGGATCGTACGAGTGAATTAGAATGGATACATTCATGCAAATGAATTTGAATGGATCGTACGAATGAATTAGAATGGATCGTACGAATGAATTAGAATGGATCGTACGAATGAATTAGAATGGATCGTACAAGTGAATTATAATGGATCGTGCGAATGAATTAGAATGGATTGTACGAATAAGTTAGAATGGATATATTTGTACGAATGAATTAGAATGGATCGTACGAATGAATTATAATGGATACATTCATGCGAATGAATTAGAATGGATCGTACGAATGAATTAGAATGGATCGTATCAATTAATTAGAATGGATCATGCGAATGAATTAGAATGGATCGTACGAATGAATTAAAATCGATACAATCGTGCGAATGAATTAGAATGGATCGTATGTATGAATTAGAAAGGATCGTACGACAGAATTAGAATGGATCGTGCGAATGAATTAGAATGGATCGTACGAATGAATTAGAATGGATACATTCATGCGGATGAATTAGAATGGATCGTACGAATGAATAAGAAAAGGCTGTGTGAATGAATTAGAATAGATTGTACCAAATAATTAGAATGGATACATTCGTGCGAATGAATTATAATGGATCGTACGAATGTATTAGAATAGATCATACGAATGAATTAGAATGGATCGTGCGAATGAATTTTAATGGATCGTACGAATGAATTAGAATGGATCATACGAATAAATTAGAATGGATCATATGAATAAATTAGAATACATATATTTGTACGAATGAATTAGAATGGATCGTGCGAATGAATTAGAATGGATCGTGCGAATGAATTAGAAAAGATCATACGAATGAATTAGAATGAATACGTTTATACGAATGATTTAGAATGGATCGTACGAATCAATTAGAATGGATCGTACAAATGAATTACAATGGATCGTACGAATGAATTAGAATGGATCGTGCGAATGAATTAGAATGCATCCATTCATGCGAATGAATTAGAATGGATCGTACGAATGAATTAGAATGGGTCATACAAATGAATTAGAATGGTTCGTATGAATGAATTAGAATGGATAGACTCATGCGAATGAATTAGAATGGATCGTACGAATGAATTAGAATGGATCATAGGAATGGATTAGAATGGATCGTGCGAATGAATAATAATGGATCATACAAATGAATTTGAATGGATACATTCGTGCGAATGAATTAGAATGGATCGTACGAATGAATTAGAATAGTTTGTGCGAATGAATTAGAATGGATCATGCGAATGAATTAGAATGGACCATACGAATGAATTAGAATGGATCGTACGAATGAATTAGAGTGGATCGTGCGAATGAATTAGAAAGGATCGTACGAATGAATTAGAATGGATACATTCGTGCAAATGAATTAGAATGGATCGTACGAATGAATTAGAATGGATCGTGCGAATGAATTAGAACGGATAGTGCGAATGAATTTGAATGGATCATACGATTGAATTAGAATGGATACATTCGTGCCAATAAATTAGAATGGATCGTACGAATGAATTAGAATGGATCATACGAATGAATTAGAATGGATCGTACGAATGAATTAGAATTGATCGTGCGAATGAATTAGAATGGATTGTACGAATGAATTAGAATGGATACATTCGTGCTAATGAATTAGAATGGATCGTATGAATGAATTAGAATGGATCGTATGAATGAATTAGAATGGATCGTACTAATGGATTAGAATGGTTCGTGCGAATGAATTAGAATGGATCGTACGAATGAATTAGAATGGATACATTCGTGCGAATGAATTAGAATGGACCGTACGAATGAATTAGAAAGGATCATACGAATAAATTCGAATGGATCATGCGAATGAATTAGAATGGATCGTACGAATGAATTAGAATGGATACATTCATGCGAATCAATTAGAATGGATCATACAAATGAATTAGAAAGGATCGTACGAATGAATTTGAATGGATCGTATGAATGAATTAGAATGGATCGTGCGAATGAATTAGAATGGATCATACGAATGAATTAGAATGGATCCATATGTGCGAATGAATTAGAATGGAACGTACGAATGAACTAGAATGGATTGTACGAATGAATTAGATTGGATCGTACGAATGAATTAGAATAGATCGTGCGAATGAATTAAAATGGATTGTACGAATGAATTAGAATAGATATATTCGTGCGAATGAATTAGAATGGATCATACGCATAAATTAGATTGGATCGTGCGAATGATTTAGAATAGATCGTACGAATGAATTAGAATGGATACATTCGTGCGAATGAAATAGATTGGATCGTATGAATAAATTAGAGTGGATCGTATGAATAAATTAGAATAGATACATTCGTGCGAATAAATTAGAATATATCGTATAAATGAATTAGAATGGATCATATGAATAAATTAGAATGGATCGTGCGAATGAATTAGAAAGGATCGTACGAATGAATTAGAATGGATACATTCGTGCGAATGAATTAGAATGGATCGTGCGAATGAATTAGAATGGATCATGCGAATGAATTAGAATAGATCATATGAATAAAATAGAATGGATACATTCATGCGAAGGAATTAGAATGGATCGTCCGAATGAATTAGAATGGATCACACGAATGAATTAGAATGGATCCATTCATGCAAATGAATTAGAATTGATCGTACAAATGAATTAGAATGGATCGTACGAATGAATTAGAATGGATACACTCGTGCGAATGAATTAGAATGGATCGTACAAATAAATTAGAATAGATTGTATGAATGAATTAGAATGGAAACATTCGTGCGAATGAATTAGAATGGATCGTACGAATGAATTAGAATGGATCGTACGAATGAATTAGAATGGATCGTGCGAATGAATTAGAATAGATCGTACGAATGAATTTGAATGGATACATTCGTGCGAATGAAGTAGAATGGATCGTACGAATGAATTAGAATGGATCGTACAAATGAATTAGAATGTATCGTATGAATGAATTAGAATAGATCGGTGAATGAATTAGAATGGATCGTACGAATAAATTAGAATGGATACATTCGTGCGAATGAATTAGAATGGATCGTTCTTATGAATTAGAATGGATCATACAAATGAATTAGAATGGATCATGCGAATGAATTAGAATGGATTGTACGAATGAATTAGAAAGGATACATTCGTGTGAATGAATTACAATGGATGCTACGAATGAATTAGAATGGATCGTACGAATGAATTAGAATATTTTCATTCATGCGAATGAATTAGAATGGATCGTACGAATGAATTAGAATGGATCGTACGAATGAATTAGAATTGATACATTCATACGAATGAATTAGAATGGATCGTACGAATAAATTAGAATGGATTGTACAAAAGAATTAGAATGGATCATACGAATGAATTAGAATGGATCGTGCGAATGAATTAGATTGGATCGTACGAATGAATTAGAATGGATACATTCGTGCGAATTAATTAGAATAGATCGTACAACTGAATTATAATGGATCGTACGAATGTATTAGAACGGATATATTTGTGCGAATGAATTAGAATGGATTGTACGAATGAATTAGAATGGATCGTACGAATGAATTAGAATGAATCGTACGAATGAATTAGAATGGATCGTACGAATGAATTAGAATGGATACATTCGTGCGAATGAATTAGAATGGATCGTACGACTGAATTAGAATGGATCATATGAATGAATTAGAATGGATCGTACGAATGAATTAGAATGGATCATGCGAATGAGTTAGAATGGGTCGTACGACAGAATTAGAATGGATATATTCGTGCAAATGAATTAGAATGGATCGTACGAATGAATTCGAATGGATCGTACGAATGAATTAAAATGGATCGTACAAATGAATTAGAATGGATCGTACAAATGAATTAGACTGGATCATGCGAATGAATTAGAATGGATCCTACGAATGAATTAGAATGGATACATTCCTGCGAGTGAATTAGAATGGATCGTACGAATGAATTAAAATGGATACATTCTTTCGAATGAATTAGAATGGATCGTACGAATGAATTAGAATGGCTCGTACGAATGAATTAGAATGGATCTTGCGAATGAATTACAATATATCGTACGAATGAATTTGAATGGATCGTACGAATGAATTAGAATGGATCATGCGAATGAATTTAGAATGGATCGTGCGAATGAAATAGAATGGATACATTCGTGCGAATGATCAAGAATGGATCGTACGAATGCATTTGAATGGATCGTACGAATGAATTAGAATAGATTGTGCAAATGAATTAGAATGGATTGTACAAATAAATTAGAATGGATACATTAGTGCGAATGAATTAGAATGGATCATACGAATAAATTAGAATGGATCATGTGAATGAATTAGAATGGATCGTACGAATGAATTAGAATGGATACATTCATGCGAATGAATTAGAATGGATCGTACGAATGAATTAGAATGGATCCTACGAATGAAATAGAGTGGATACATTCATTCGAATGAATTAGAATGAATCGTACAAATGAATTAGTATGGTTTGCACGAATGAATTAGAATGGATCATGCAAATGAACTAGAATGGATCATATGAATGAATTAGAATGGATCCATTCATGCGAATGAATTAGAATGGATCGTACGAATGAATTAGAATGGATATACTCGTGCGAATGAATTAGAATGGATCGTGCGAAAGAATTAGAATGGATCATACGAATGAATTAGATTGGATCGTGCGAATGAATTGGAATGGATCGTACGAATGAATTAGAATAGATACATTCGCACGAATGAATTAGAATGGATCGTACGAATAAATTAGAATGGATCGTACGAATGAATTAGAATGGATCGTGCGAATGACCTAGAATGGATCGTAAGAATGAATTAGAATGGATATATTCGTGCGAATGAATTAGAATGTATCGTACGAATGAATTAGAATGGATCGTACGAATGAATTAGACTGGATCGTATTAATGAATTAGAATAGATCGTGCGAATGAATTAGAATGGATCGTATGAAAGAATTAGAATGGATACATTTGTGCGAATAAATTAGAATGGATCGTACGAATGAATTAGAATGAATCACATGAATGAATTAGAATGGATCGTGTGATTGAATTAGAATGGATCGTACGAATGAATTAGAATGGATCGTACTAATGAATTAAAATGGATTCATTCGTGCGAATGAATTAGAATGGATCATACGAATGAATTAGAATCGATCGTAGGAATGAATTAGAATGGATCGTGCGAATGAATTAGAATGGATCGTGTGAATGAATTAGAATGGATCGTACGAATGAATTAGAATGGATACAATCGTGTGATTGAATTAGAATAGATCGCATGAATAAATTAGAATGGATCGTACGAATGAATTAGATTGGATCGTACGAATGAATTAGAATGGATCGTGTGAATGAATTAGAATGGATCGTACGAATGAATTAGAATGGATACATTCGTGCGATTGTATTAGAATGGATCGTACGAATAAATTAATAGATCGTACGAATAAATTAGAATGAATACATTCGTGCGACTGAATTAGAATGGATCGTACGAATGAATTAGTATGGATCGTACAAATGAATTAGAATGGATACATTCGTGCGAATGAATTTGAATTGATCGTACGAATGAATTAGCATGGATCGTACGAATGAAATAGAAAGGATCGTGCGAATGAATTAGAATGGATCGTACGAATGAATTAGAATAGACACATTCGTGTGAATGAATTAGAATGGATCGTGCAAATGAATTAGAATGGATTGTACGAATGAATAAGAATGGATACATTCGTGCGAATGAATTAGAATGGATCGTTCGAATAAATTAGAGTAGATCGTATGAAAGAATTAGAATAGATCATTCGAATGAATTAGAATGGATACATTCGAGCGAATGAATTAGAATGGATACATTCGTGCGAATGAATTAGAATGGATACGTTCGTGCGAATAAATTAGAATGGATCGTGAGAATGAAATAAAATAGATCATACGAATGAATTAGAATGGATATATTCGTGCGAATGAATTAGAATAGATCGTACGAATGAGTTTGAATGGATCGTACAAATGAATTAGAATTGATATATTCATGCAAATGAATTAGAATGGATCGTACGAATGAATTAGAATGGATCGTACAAATGAATTAGAATGGATCATGTGAATTAATTAGAATGGATCGTACGAATGAATTAGAATGGATACATTCGTGTGAACGAATTAGAATGGATCGTACGAATGAATTAAATAGATCATTCAAATGAATTAGAATGGATACATTCGTGCGAATGAATTAGAATGGATTGTACGAATGAATTATAATGGATAGTAAGAATGAATTAGAATGGATTGTGCGAATGAATTAGTATGGATCGTACGAATGAATTAGAATGGATACATTCATGCGAATGAATTAGAATGGATCGTACAAATGAATTAGAGTGGATCGTATGAATAAATTATAAAGGATCGTACTAATGAATTAGAATGGATCATGCGAATGAATTAGAATAGTTCGTAGGAATGAATTAGAATGGATCCATTAATGCGAATGAATTAGAATGGACCGTACGAATGAATTAGAATGGATCCTACGAATGAATTAGAATGGATACACTTGTGCGAATGAATTAGAATGGATTGTATGAATGAATTAGAGGGGTCCATATGAATGAATTAGAATGGATCGTACGAATGAATTAGATTGGATATATTCGTGTGAATGAATTAGAATAGATCGTACGAATAAATTAGAATGGATTGTACAAATGATATAGAATGGATCGTGCGAATTAATTAGAATGGATCGTACGAATGAATTAGAATAGATACATTCTTGTGAATGAATTTGAATGAATCGTACAAATGAATTAGAATAGATCACACGAATGAATTAGAATGGATCGTACGAATGAATTAGAATGGATCGTACGAATAAATTTGAATGGATACAATCGTGCAAATGAATTTGAATGGATCGTACGAATAAATTAGAATGGATCGTATGAATGAATTAGAATGGATCTTTCGAATGATTTAGAATGGATCATACGAATGAACTAGAATGGATACATTCGTGCGAATGAATTAGAATGGATTGTACGAATGAATTAGAATGGATCGTATGAATGAATTAGAATAGATTGTGCGAATGAATTAGTATGGATTTTAAGAATTAATTAGAATGGATACATTCATGCGAATGCATTAGAATGGATCGTACGAATTAATAAGAATGGATTGTATGAATGAATTAGAATGGATCATACGAATGGATTAGATTGGATCATGCGAAGGAATTAGAATGGATCATACGAATGAATTAGAATGGATACATTCGTGCGAATAAATTAGAATGAATCGTACGAATGAATTAGAATGGATCGTACGAATGAATTAGAATGGATCGTGCGAATGAATTAGAATGGATCGTGCGAATGAGTTAGAATGGATCACGCGAATGAATTAGAATGGATACATTCATGCAAGTGAATTAGAATTGATCGTACGAATGAATTCGAATGGATCGTAAGAATGAATTAGAGTGGATCGTACGAATGAATTAGAATGGATCGTGTGAATGAATTAGAATGGATCGTATGAATGAATTAGAATGGATACATTCGTGCGAATGAATTAGAATAGATCGTACGATTGAATTAGAAAGGATCATATGAATGAATTTGAATGGATCATATGAATGAATTAGAATGGATCGTGCGAATAAATTAGAATGGATCGTATAAATGAATTAGAATGGATACATTCGTACGAATGAATTAGAGTGGATCGTACGAATAAATTAGAAATTGAATTAGAATGGATCGTACGAATGAAATAGAATGGATCATGCGAATGAATTAGATTGGATCGTGTTCGGGGGATTTTTCGCTGGTCCGCGCGGGCTGCCTGCAAGACAAAGAAAAGAGAACGTGAGAACGGCTGGCTCCCTTAGGAGTGCAGACCCTCCGACGCTCAAGTCAGTCACGGTGGCACAACGGGAAGCTGTGGTATACCAAAGTAGTAGGGAAAAGGATTTCGAACCTGTACTATGGAGCCTGGGGGTGAGCATTTATAACAACCAGCGACCTACCGTGGCCTGACACGTGGAGATTCTTCCAGGGCCTTCTAGACCCCCACGTTCTGGCTCGCGTGGGTCTGACAGTCCTTGGTACTCGCGCCCTGACATTCTGTCGTCAAGCCTGCCAGACGGTTTGAGTGGGAGAGGGAATCTTTCTTGTTACTGCCAGCTGTCTATTCTAGAATGTTCGAGTCTGGGCGATCTCAGGGAGGAAGCAAAGGCCAGCTCGCCCGGCACTGCTCCGTCCTTTCGCCCATATTTATCAAGAGTCGGACCTCGCGGGGGCAACCTCTTCGATAAACAGGGGTCAGGGCGAGCTTAGGCGAGCTCATGAGAGAGCTTAGGCAAACTCCTGGGCGCGTTTGGGCGAGCTCCTGGGAGAGCTTAGGCGAGCTCCTGCGTGAGCTAGGCGAGCTCATTCGAGAGCATGGGCGAGCTCCTGCGCGAGCTAGGCGAGCTCATGCGAGAGCATGGCCGAGCTACTTAGCGAGCTCTTGACCTTGGGCGAGCTCCTGTGCGAGCATGGGCGAGCTCCTTAGCGAGCTCTTGGCCTTGAGCCCCTTCAGCCCAATGTGGATCTCGCTCCATTGTCAAGATGATTTTAGTGAGCACAGGGGCGGGAACTCCTGCGGGGTCCGGGAGGGGCGAGCTGCACTCAGATACAAGGTGTTCATCCAGCTCTCTGTGGGGGCGAGCTTCTTGCGGGCTGGGGGCGAGCTGCACTCAGATACAAGGTGTCCATCCAGCTCCTTGTGGGGGCGAGCTTCTTGCGGGCTGGAAAGGGGGCACGCTCGGCTTCCGAGGGTTCCAACTCCTGGACGGGCTCCCTCGAGAACTATATCTCAGGTGTGTTTGCAATGCTATCCAAGATATGTGGTTTCTGACTACCCCCAACATTACCCCCTCCTGAGGGAGTGATCGAGGAAACTCGACGCTTGCTCAGGAGTCTTAGCGAGCTCCTATCCCTGGTAATGTGCCTGATACCAATGTCTGCCGCAATAGTTTTCTGGTGGGACGGAGATAGTAGCGATGGCGGCCTGCGCCGAGAGTTTTGACTGCCAGTATTCCACAAACGCCGGGCGGGCCGCGAGCGTCAGTCTCGAGCGATCTCCTTCCGATGCGAGCGTGTCACATGCGGTCAGGGTCTGCCTCGAGCGAGCTGCGGGCACCTGCCGCGAGCGGTCCGCGCCGAGAGTTTTAACTCCCAGTATTTTGCAAACGCTGGGCGGGCCGGGAGCGTCAGCCACGAGCGATCTCCTTCCGGTGCGAGCTCGTCACACGCGGCCATGGTCTGCCTTGAGCAAGCTGCGGGCACCTTCCGCGAGCGGTCTTGTGACTCGGGTATCGCCCCAAATTTCCAACGGTCGCTTCGCCTTGAATGCGGCGCGAGGCTCAATGCTAATATAGCGAATCTCATCATGAGATCCCGATCGGCGCGAGACACGTGTCTCCTCCTCATTCGACCTCCTTTTGTCAGTAATGACAGTGTCGGTGTCGGCGTAGCTTTTTCCACGCGTGGCCCACGTGGCGCTTGACGATTGGAAAGAATTAAGCTGTCGCTTCGATCGCCGTCACGTCGCCTCGTCGCGCGCGCTTGGGCATTAACTGTGGATCGTTTCCCCTGTCTCTCACTTGCCTATAAATAAGGGACGGGGGGCGATTTTTACCGCTGCGTGAAAAACAGCTCTCCCTTCCCCATTTGCCTTCTGCTCGCAGCTTGCTTGCGCCCTCCCGCTCATGGCTTCCTCTGCCGCTGCTACTTCTTCAGCTGCCGTTGCTGCTGCGCCCTCTCGAGAGGGGCCTCTAAACTTCGCCCCCATCTCGGTGCGGGCTCTGGGCTCAGGGGAAGGGGCACCTCCGAAGGAGCCCGCCGTCGTTTGGTTCCATGCCATCGGGGGTGCGCCCATCCCCGATAGCTTGCGAACCACGGTGGGCATTCCCCAAGAGCTCGCCATTCTTCCCCTTCCGAGCTCCGGGAGGGCGCTCTCGGGGACCGTGGTCTCCGTGGGGCAGCTATGGTCAGGGCTCCGGCTGCCCCTGAACCATCTGGCCAGCGAGCTCCTGGAACTGGCGGGCTTATGCCCCGCCCAGCTTCCGGGAAACTCGTGGGGGATCCTCTATGGGCTTGCTCGCATCGAGGAAGCCCTAAACGTTAGGATCCCCCTAGCCTACCTCCTGAAGAAGTGGTTCCTCAAACCGGGGCCCTTCTTCGGCGAGGTAGACTGTGGACAGTTCTACCTCACGGGCCGCTCCGGCGAGGTGCTTCCGTTCACCGCTGTCGAGAAAAAAGACCAGTACTGGAAAGCGTACCCGTTCGTGATCGATGGCGAGTGGCGAGGTCCTCGAGCCGGTGTCCCCTCTGTTCCCGGCAGACCGCCTCTTCTTGTCTTCAAGGAGATCGCGGAGTACCGGGCAAAGGGGAAGAAGTGCATCGCCGCAGCCCGCGAAAGATCGCTCGACGAGGCGATTCTGGACTTTCTCGGGGGTCGAACCCTCGAGAAGGTCCTCCCGTCGGACTTCTCCTTCCTATGGAAGGATCTACGGACCGGAACCATCACCACCCGGCAGAAGGTGATGCGGAAGAAGGTCGCGGTCTCCCGGCCTGCTGCCACGACCTCCGCTGCGGGGACCTCGGCGAGGAAGGAGAAGAAGCGGGCTTCCCCCATCCAGGTCGCCGACAAGGACACCCTCGAGATGCTCCACGAGGAGGATGTCGTGCCACCGCCGCCACCAACCCGCGAAGCAGCCCCAGGTCAGGCGACCTCTCTTTCTGTCATTTCTCCGAGGGCCCCAGTCCCGGAGCCTCGGCGACGTCGCATTTCCTTCGTCGAGCCCGAAGATCCACGCGTCGAGCTTCTTCTCAGCATGGCAGAAGTAGAGTCCCCAATGGCTGAAGTGCTGATGCACGAGTTCCCAGGCGATCTGACTAAAACTTTGTTTTTTGCGGTGATGAATCCAGAGGGCACCTCGCAGAAGAAGGCGAGGAAGAAGAAGACCCCCTCAGCCCGCCCATCGGGAGAGGACAACACTGTTCGGGAGGCTCGCGAAGCCTTCCAACAGGTCCTCGAGGAGCGGAGGAAGGCCGCCCTCGCAGAGGCGGGCTTGGGATCAGCTGACGATCTCAGCACGACCTCCAGCTCAGACGACGAGGAGCGGGCTACGGAAGATGAGCCCGCGGCTACAACTGCGGGGCTTCCCCCACCCTTCGAGGGACCAGCTCCGACGGGCTCAACCCCTCCGCTCGCTCCGAGCGTGACACCAACACCGGCCGTGCCTGCTCCCAGCACGCCCGCGCCCGCGCCTGCGCCCTCTGCTGCCAGCGCGCCCACTGCCCCCGAGCCCGCGCCTGCACCCGCGCCTGCCAGCACGCCTGCCCTCAGCGCGCCCGCGCCTGCGCCAAAGCCCGCGCCCGCGCCCGCGCCTGCCCTCAGCGCGCCCGTGCCCGAGCCCGCGCCTGCGCCCGCGCCCGAGCCCGCGCCTGCGCCCGAGCCCGCGCCCAGTACGCCCGCGCCCAGTACGCCCGCGCCCGCGCCTGAGCCTGCGCCTGCGCCTGCTATCATCGCGCCCGCGTCCGAGCCAGCGCCTACGCCTGCTCCCAGCGCGCTCGCGCCCGAGCCCGCGCCTATGGCTCCTAGCGCGCCCGCGCCTGAGCCCGCGCCTGCCACTCTTGAGGTTCCTCCTCTCCCGGAGCTGGGCGGGTTGGTCTACTGGTCTCCGGACCTGGGGGCCATCCTGGACGACCTTCCGTGCTCCAGCTCGGAAGCCTCGGACCTGGACTTGCCTGGGCGAAGGGGAGCCGCCGTGCCTTCCCCTATCAATGAAGGGGTTGCCGGTGCTCAAGGGGCCGAGCTCGCCGCTGCTGTCATCAGTGCGCCCCCTCCAGCTGCTCCCACCGAGGCGAGCCAAGCGGGCTCCTCCTCTGGCGACCCCGAGCGCGTCCCTTTCTTCATGCGGGAGATCCTGGGATGCAACATCTTCGCCCGGACTCCCTACATCGCTCTCATCAACCGACTCCTCGAGGTAAGATTACCTTCATACTTTTTTGCCCCAAACCCCTGTTTTAACTTCTAACTCTTCTAACTGTTTTCCCTTTCCGTAGGTAGAGCGCGTCAGCCGGGCTCTCGCCGATGAGGTCGCGGGCGTCGCGGGGGACACTGTCGTCCTCTACGATGACACTCTCCATGAATCGGAGAGGAGAGTAGACGAGCATATCCTCCGTATTCGTCAGATGGACCAGTCGGGCGAGCTGCGGGCTGAAGTGGACCGGCTGCGCCAGCAGGTCGCCTCCTCTAACATGGAGGTTGACGAACTGCGCCAGCGGGCTGCCACCTTTACCACCACGCTAGCTTCGGTTGAGGACGCCCGCGACCGCGCCCTATCCGATATGCAAGGGGCCCATCGAGCTGAAGAGGCCGCCCAAAAGGAAATCTCCGAGCTTCGACGTCAGTTGGCGGCTTCTAGGGATGAGATCGCGTCTCTGAGGGAAACGCATCTCCAAGATCTCCACTCTCAGCAAAGCCGTCTCCAGGCGCAGCTCGTCGAGCTCTTTCGGAAAGGCGCGCTCGATGCCATCGAGAAGTACAAGGCCGAAAAGTCGAAGAAGAGGAAGCGCAGCGATGACGACAGTGCGGGTGCTGGCCCAGCCTAGGGTCTCTTTTGTAACCCTGTTGTAATTTTCAAAAATGAATGAAATGTTCTCTTTGATCTTGCCTCTATGTTTTTTTCTTTCTCTATACCACTTATGAGTCCGCTCTAGGAGTTCACAGCGATCTCGAGAGTGATACCCCGGGCGAGGCAGCTAAATCGATTCAACCTTTTATTTTGTAATATATGCAAACGAAAAACTCGGCATGCTCGGAAAAACTCAATAGTCTCTGAGCCCGGAAAACGTTTAAACGAACCAAAAGACTTCAAAAACTTCCCTACACTCAGAGACTTAAACCATTTTTATTTTTAAAGGAAACTAATAAGTGCTAGCTGCCCCCTGCCCGGTTAATTTCTCTCGATGATCCTGTTTGGTGGGCTCGCCCTTCGAGGAGTTTGCCAACGCCAGGATGCTTCCGTTCATGGCATGTGAACGCGAAGGATCCTGGTTAGGTTTAGAGTCCACTAGGCAGCGGACTTCCCCGGGAAGCTCAAGGTCGCCCACTGGCTGCCTCTGAGGATCCCGGTCTTGCTTTAAGTCCGCACAACGGCGGACTGCCCCGGGAAGCTCAAGGTCGCCCACTGGCTGCCTCTGAGGATCCCGGTCTTGCTTTAAGTCCGCACAAAGGCGGACTGCCCCGGGAAGCTCAAGGTCGCCCACTGGCTGCCTCTGAGGATCCCGATCTTGCTTTAAGTCCGCACAACGGCGGACTGCCCCGGGAAGCTCAAGGTCGCCCACTGGCTGCCTCTGAGGATCCCGGTTTTGCTTTAAGTCTGCACAACGGCGGACTGCACACTATAGATCATGCGGGCTCTGTCTGCACCGAGCTTCCTAGTTAAATTGTTGAAAACCTCCATCGTTTATTCATAACCTCTTCAGAAGATAATTTACAAAAATTCCCTTAGGCATAAAACTTGCGAAGGTGCAGAGCGTTCCAAGGTCGCTCTAACAGGTCGCCTCCAGCGGTCATCAACCGGTAAGCCCCCGAGCTTCCTGCTTCGTGTATTATGTACGGGCCTTCCCAGTTCGCCGCGAGCTTTCCTGCATTAGGCTCTTGTGTGTTTGCGAACACCTTTCTCATCACCAGATCGCCAGCCTTGAATGCCCGATGGCGGACTCTCTTGTCATAGGCGTGCTTCATTTCCTGTCTATATCCGGCGAGGTGTAGGTTGGCGCGCTCTCGTCTTTCTTCGAGCTGATCAAGGGAGTCGACGAGCAGTTTGTCGTTGTCGACCTCCACCGACGCAAGCCTTCTTTCAGTGGGCAGCTCGGCCTCAATGGGTAGCACGGCTTCGCAACCAAAAGTGAGACTGAAAGGGGATTCGTTAGTTGAGCGACGTGGAGTGATGCGATAGGCCCATAAGACTCCATCGTGCTCCTGCTCCCACAATCCTTTTTTCCCTTCCAGCCTCTTCTTGAGGTTGTCCAAGATCACGCGATTCGTTGCTTCGGCCTGCCCATTGCTTTGAGGGTACCTTGGGGAAGAGAATCTTAGGTCGACTCCATATTCAATACAAAAGCTTCTGACCAAGCGATTGTCGAACTGGCGACCATTGTCGGTGATAAGTACCCGAGGCAGACCGAACCGGCAGAAAATATTCTTCCAAAGGAAGTCTTTTACCTGCTTCTCGCCTATCTTAGCTAGCGGGACCGCTTCCACCCATTTGGTGAAGTAGTCCGTAGCTACCAGGATGAATTTCTTTTGCCGGGCTGACACAGGGAAAGGTCCCACAATGTCCAACCCCCATTGCTGGAAAGGCCAGGGGCTCGCCAGAGGATGCAGTTCTTCTGCGGGCATATGGTTCGTGGTGGCGTGCTTTTGGCATTGGATGCACCTCTGGGCGACCTTCAAAGCGTCTTGCTCCAGAGTGGGCCACCAGTATCCTTACCTTCGTACTTTTGCAGCAAGAGACCGCCCACCAGCGTGGTTTCCCAGCTCGCCAGAGTGAATGCACTTTAGAACTTCTTCGGTTTCCGGGCTCTCGACGCAACGGAGATTTGGCCCGCCAAAGGATCTTCGAAAAAGGCGATCCCAGCGAATGAGATAGCGCCCAGCGCATTTCTCCACTCGCCGGGCTTCCTCTCTATCCTCTGGTAGCTCGCCATTCTGGAGAAAGCAAAAAATGGGGGCGGTCCACCCGCTGGGTGGTACGTCGGCGGAGACTTGGTTAACAGCGGGCTCCATCAGTTGGAGCCGAGACTGATTTTGGACCTCGATGAGAATCTGGCGAGCCTCTGATGTTCCCAGCAAAGAGGCGGCATTTGCCAAAGCATCAGCTCGCCTATTATCGGCCCGCGGAATTTGCTCGAAGGAGATCTTTTCGAACTCCGCGGCCTTGTGCTTCACCAGATCCGCATAGCCCGCCATTCGTGCATCCCGAGAGGCGTACTCCCCATTGATTTGGCAAATAATTAGCTGGGAATCACTAAAGACCTTCAAGCGTTTGGCGCCTACCTCTTGAGCGAGCTCCAGACCAGCCAGCAGCGCCTCATATTCCGCCTCATTGTTGGTAGCGGCGAAATCCAGTCGGACTGACTTCTCCAGAAGTACCGACTGGGCGATCGGTGCGACCCCGATCCCAGCCCCCAAAGCGTTGGAGGATCCATCGACGAATAATTCCCAGCCCACCTCCTCTGAACGCTTAGTTGGAGGAAGCTCACCTTGGTTGTCCAAGAACCTCGCCTTCCCAGGGTGTGCCTCAGTTGGCTCATCCTCCCGGTACTGGACCGGTTCTTCTATGGGGAAGTCCGCCAAGAAATCGGCGAGCGCCTGTCCTTTGACAGCGACTCGAGGGACATATTCCAAACCAAAGGCGGCGAGCTCGGCGGACCAACGGTAGAGCCTGCCGGCTACCGAGGGTCTGGAGAGCGCGCTCTTTAGCGGGTGCTCTGTGATGACCTTGACAGGGTGCGCCGAGAAGTAGGGGTGGAGCTTTCTCGCGGTAAGGACCAAGGCCAATGCGACCTTCTCGATTGGTCGATACCGAAGCTCGGCGGGAAGCATTGTGTGGCTTACAAAGTAGACAGGCCGCTCCACCTTTGCTTCTTCCATAACAAGGACCCCGCTCACCGCATTCTCAGTGACCGCAAGGTACACTCCAAGTCCGGCGCCCTCTTTGGGTGCCGCTAAGATCGATGGGCTCGCCAGGTAGTCCTTGATCTTTTGGAAGGCGTGCTCGCACTTTTCATCCCAACAAATGCTTGCTCCTTTTCGTAGCAGCTCGAAAAGAGGTCGGCAGTTGTCTGAGGATTTGGAGATGAACCGATTGAGCGCGGCGATTCGCCCGCTCAACCTCTGGACTTCCTGCCGGGTTCTTGGCGCAGGCATTTCGACAAGTGCTCGGATTTGCCCAGGGTCGGCCTCGATCCCCCTGTGGGTGACCAGGTACCCGAGGAATTTTACAGAAGTCACCCCGAATGCGCACTTCGCCGGGTTTAGCCTCATTTGGTACTTTCTCAGTATCTCGAAGGTTTCGCGGAGATCGGCAACATGCCCCTCTCGCTCCTGACTCTTCACCAGGAGGTCGTCTAATAAACTTCGACATTTCTGCCGATCTGATCTTTGAACATCTGAGTGACTAACCTTTGGTAGGTCGCTCCAGCGTTCTTAAGTCCGAACGGCATCACTCGATAGCAGTATAACTTCTGGTAGCCCGCTCTAGAGTAGAAGGCGGTCTTCTCCTGATCGTCGGCGTGGAGAGGTATCTGGTTATACCCAGAATATCCATCCATGAAGGACAGGGCCTAGAACCCGACAGCTGCGTCGACCAGCGCGCCTATTCTCGGAAGAGGAAAACCGTCCTTCGGGCATGCCTTATTGAGGTCGGAGAAGTCAATGCAGACTCTGACCGCTCCGCTCTTCTTAGGCACCGCCACGATATTGGAGATCCACTCGGGGAAGCGCGCCTCACGGATGAAGCCAGCTCGCTCTAGCTTGTCTATCTCCGCCGCTACTGCAACGGACTTCGCAGCAGGTATGTGCCGAGCTTTCTGCTTGACCGGCGGGAACTCCTTCATGGTGTGCAGACGATGACAGGCGACCTCCGGGTCAATCCCTGGCATGTCCGCGAAGCTCCAGGCGAATACGTCACGGTATTCCCTGAGCAAGTTGGTTATGGCAAGGACCTTGCCCTTGGTTAGCGAGGTCCCGAGGCTAACAACTCTTGGCCCTTCTTTGCCGCCAATGTCGACCTCTTAAAGTGGTTCGGCAACTGAAAAACTTCCTCGTTTGGGGGTTGTCGGGCGACCTTCCTCCTCCAATTTAAGATCCACACCGCTCCCACCCGGGGGTGGAGTAGGGGACTTAAGCGAGGAGGCCCCCAGCGGGCTCCCCAGTAGCTCGCTCGTAGCGGGCGGTAATTGCTAGGAGGGTGCGGGCCTCTTGGCCTCGGCGACCTCCATGTCCATGAGGTGAAGAACATCCTGCTCGCATCGGGTAGCGGCTACCTGATCTCCCCGAATTACTATGACCCCGCTCGTGGTCGGGAATTTGAGGGCCTGATGGTTGGGCGAAGATACCACATTCATTTGCCTTAGCCAAGGCCGCCCAAGGATGGCATTAAATACGGAACTTCCGTCCACCACCGCGAAGCTGACTTGGCGAGCCTCCGGGCCCGCGGTCACAGTAAGGGTTATCTCCCCTGCTACTTTGGCGACCTCACCGGTGAATCCACTGAGGGAGCTCGTCGAGGGAGACAGGTCGGCGAGTCTCAACCCCATTCGTAGGTAGGCCGACAGAAAAAGGATGTCAACGGCGCTCCCCGAATCAACCAGAGCTCGCCTCACCTCGATGTTAGCCATCATCAAGCGTATGACGAGGGGGTCATTGTGGGGCGTAACGACCCCGATCATGTCATCTTCCGAAAACCAGAGAAAATCGCGGGCTTCCACCCTTGGTGCTTGAAGTAAAGTTGGAGTTAGTGAGACGGAAAATACCTTCTATGCCCGCTCCATCTCCCTAACTCGTCGGCGGGCTTCATTACTGGATCTCGGGCCGCTCAGCCGCCCGCTAATGGTATGGCAGATCGCCGGTCGGAGGCAGGGCGGGTTCAGCGGGCCCCGGGCGATCTCCCTCCCGAGGAGCCCGTGCCGGTATCACCTCGAACCTCCTTGGAGGCGAAATAAACTGATTCAAGTGGCCCTGGGTGACCAAATCCTCGAGGTGGTTCTTGAGAGCCCGGCATCTGTTAGTGTGATGCCAAGGGCTTCGATGAAAAGCGCACCGCCGCGAATTGTTGGTAGAGCCGGGCTCTCCGACCTGCAGGGGTGGCGGGTACTGGAAGAAAGGTTCATTACGAATCTGATGAAAGATCTGTCCTGGCGAGTGGGTTAGCACGGTGAAGTCCCGCTCCTCGGGTCCCGGAGGCAGGCGCCAGTTCACCGGCCTTCCAGCGACAGCCGCGGGGGCTTCAGCGGGCTGTACAGCAGGAGCTGCGGGCGGTCCGGGCAAAGGCACTGCCAGGGGCGCCTCCCTCCTCTCCACGGCCTTAACGACAAGTGGTCGCAGGGCCGGAGGAGGTCGCTGCTCGACCGCCTTTCCCTTCCGGTCTAACACAGCGTCTTCGAGCTTGATGTGTTGCTGGACCAGGGCAAATAGTTCAACCATCGTGCGAGGATCTTTGATCACTAGAGCGTCATGAAGCTTGCCCCCCTCGGGGAGGGCGCTTCTGAAAGCACTCACCACGGTACGATCTTGGCCCGCCGCGTCTTCCAGAGCGAGGTAGGCGCTTCGGAATCGCGTTGCAAAGCACCGGAGCGTCTTGCGAGCTTCCATGGTTAAGGTAAACAGAGACTCGATTCTCTTCGGGGGCTGCCTATTGCAGCGATACTGCTCCAGGAATAGCCTAGAGAGAGTTGGAAAGTCGGGGATCATGCCGGGTGGCAACTTGTGGAACCAGTTCAATGCCGAGCCGGTCAAACTGCTCGGGAATGCTCGGCACAAGACGTGGTCTTGGTCCCGGAAAAACAGAAGCTTTCTGTAAGCCAAGAGATGGTCAACGGGATCCTGCGACCCGTCGAACAATACAAACTTCGGGGGGGTCCAGTGGTGCGGAAAACCCCCTTGGTGGACCTCGCTGGTGAAAGGCGAGCTACCTCCGTGGACGGCGAGGTCTTCCAGTAAATCTACTGGCGCACTAGATCGCTGCCAGTGCCCGGGGAGAACTCCCAGAGGCGGCTGCGCAGGTCCTAGGCGGTCTCGTACGCTCCCTTGTGGCAAGGTCGGTCCCACCCCGCGGCGACCCTCGGGGGCTACCGCTCGGCGGCCTCCTTGCTGTCCGCCCATGGATTCCTTCAGCGCGTCTGTTGGTCTTTGGGAGGCCGTTGCCTCGCGAGCTTCGGAAGGTATTTGCACCGCGGGCTCTTTCCCTCGTCGTCGATGGCGCGGGTCGCGATCCCGCTCTAGAGACCTTGCCTCCGACCCGTCAGAATCGATGCTCCGGCTACGGCGGCAAGGGATGGTCGCGCACGAGGTCGCCTGGTTGCTAGACCGCTGGGTTACTAGCTTCTGCAGCCTCGTGAGCGGGGTTTCCGGCACCCCGCGCACAGCCGCTCTCCCGACTGGGGGTTCCGGATGTGAAACCTGCCGCGCCGGAGCGATCGTGGGCGGGCGCGATGCTGACGCCGGTGGTCGCACCGGAGACGCCGTCTTCGCCGGCCCAGACCATCGGCTGGCCGCCGGAGCTTGACGCAATCGCGTCAGTTCCTCCATCATGGCCCGCTGGGTGGCCAACATCTCCAACAAGAGTTGGTCACTGAGCGGGACCTGGGGCTGAGGGGTCTCAACGGGAGGCTCGCTGCGCGCAGATCTCGCACGAGTCCTCGGTCGCCTGCGTCCCCTTGTCACCGGAGCCATCTTTGGGGTTACGAGAGCGAACGGTGCTCAATCGCGTGGCCGTGGGCGTTCTCGCAGGAACCAGTCGAAGATCCCACAGACGGCGCCAAATGTTCGGGGGATTTTTCGCTGGTCCGCGCGGGCTGCCTGCAAGACAAAGAAAAGAGAACGTGAGAACGGCTGGCTCCCTAAGGAGCGCAGATCCTCCGACGCTCAAGTCAGTCACGGTGGCACAACGACGAGCTGCGGTATACCAAAGTGGTAGGGAAAAGGATTTCGAACCTGTACTATGGAGCCTGGGGGTGAGCATTTATAGCAACCAGCGACCTACCGTGGCCCGACACGTGGAGATTCTTCCAGGGCCTTCTAGACCCCCACGTTCTGGCTCGCGTGGGTCTGACAGTCCTTGGTACTCGCG
Organism: Chamaelirium japonicum; assembly: GCA_947650365.1. Lineage (NCBI taxonomy): Eukaryota > Viridiplantae > Streptophyta > Magnoliopsida > Liliales > Melanthiaceae > Chamaelirium > Chamaelirium japonicum. The sequence continues at coordinate 59,794,134 of OX393556.1, forward strand.
CCCTGACATTCTGTCGTCAAGCCTGCCAGACGGTTTGAGTGGGAGAGGGAATCTTTCTTGTTACTGCCAGCTGTCTATTCTGGAATGTTCGAGTCTGGGCGGTCTCAGGGAGGAAGCAAAGGCCAGCTCGCCCGGCACTGCTCCGTCCTTTCACCCATATTTATCAAGAGTCGGACCTCGCGGGGGCAACCTCTTCGATAAACAGGGGTCAGGGCGAGCTTGGGCGAGCTCCTGAGAGAGCTTAGGTGAGCTCATGAGAGAGCTTCGGCAAACTCCTGGGCGCGTTTGGGCGAGCTCCTGGGAGAGCTTAGGCGAGCTCCTGCGCGAGCTAGGCGAGCTCATTCGAGAGCATGGGCGAGCTCCTGCGCGAGCTAGGCGAGCTCATGCGAGAGCATGGGCGAGCTACTTAGCGAGCTCTTGACCTTGGGCGAGCTCCTGTGCGAGCATGGGCGAGCTCCTTAGCGAGCTCTTGGCCTTGAGCCCCTTCAGCCCAATGTGGATCTCGCTCCATTGTCAAGATGATTTTAGTGAGCACGGGGGCGGGAACTCCTGCGGGGTCCGGGAGGGGCGAGCTGCACTCAGATACAAGGTGTCCATCCAGCTCTCTGTGGGGGCGAGTTTCTTGCGGGCTGGGGGCGAGCTGCACTCAGATACAAGGTGTCCATCCAGCTCCCTGTGGGGGTGAGCTTCTTGCGGGCTGGAAAGGGGGCACGCTTGGCTTCCGAGGGTTCCAACTCCTGGACGGGCTCCCTCGAGAACTATATCTCAGGTGTGTTTGCAATGCTATCCAAGATATGTGGTTTCTGACTACCCCCAACAGATCGTACGAATAAATTAGAATGGATACATTCGTGCGAATGAAATAGAATGGATCGTATAAATGAATTAGAATGGATCATACGAATAAATTATTTCGTGCGAATGAATTAGAATGGATCGTACAAATGAAATAGAATGGATTATACGAATGAATTAGAATGGATATATTCGTGCGAATGAATTTGAATGGATCGTACGAATGAATTAGAATGGATCATACGAATGAATTAGAATGGATCGTGCGAATGAATTAGAATGGATCGTACGAATGAATTCGAATGGAAACATTTGTGCGAATGAATTAGAATGGATTGTACGAATGAATTAGAATGGATCGTGCGAATGAATTAGAATGGATCGTGCAAACAAATTAGAATGGATTGTATGAGTGACTTAGAATGGATACATTCGTGCGAATTAATTAGAATGGATCGTACGAATGAATTAGAACGGATCGTTCGAATGAATTAGAATGGTTATATTCGTGTGAATGAATTAGAATGGATCGTACGAAAGAATTAGAATTGATAGTTTGAATGAATTAGAATGGATCGTACGAATGAATTAGAATGGATACATTCGTGCAGATGAATTACAATGGATCATACAAATGAATTAGAATGGATCGTACGAATGAATTAGAATGGATTGTGGGAATGAATTAGAATGGATCGTACGAATAAATTAGAATGGATCCATTGATGCGAATGAATTAGAGTGGATCGTAAGAATGAATTTGAATGGACCGTACGAATGAATTAGAATGGATGCGCTGGTGCGAATGAATTAGATTGGATCGTACGAATGAATTAGAATGGATCGTGTGACTGAATTAGAATGGATCGTGTGACTGAATTAGAATGGATCGTGTGACTGAATTAGAATGGATCGTGTGACTGAATTAGAATGGATCGTACGAATGAATTAGAATGGTTACATTCGTGCGAATGAATTAGAATGGATCGTATGAATGAATTAGAATGGATCGTATGAATGAATTAGAATGGATACATTCGTGCGAATAAATTAGAATAGATCGTATGAATGAATTAGAATGGATCGTGCGAATGTATTAGAATGGATCGTACAAATGAATTAGAATGGTTACATTCGTGCAAATTTATTACAATGGATCATACGAATGAATTAGAATGGATCGTACGAATGAATTAGAATAGATCGTACGAATGAATTAGAATGGTTCGTGCGAATGAATTAGAATGGATCGTACGAATGAATTAGATTGGATACATTCATGCGAATGAATTAGAATGGATCATACGAATGAATTAGAATGGATCGTACGAATGAATTAGAATGGATCATACGAATGAATTTGAATGGATCGTGCGAATGAATTAGAATAGATCGTACGAATGAATTAGAATGGATGCATTCGTGCGAAGGAATTAGAATGGATCTTACGAATGAATTAGAATGGATCATACGAATGAATTAGAATGGATCGTACGAATGAATTAGAATTGATCGTGCGAATGAATTAGAATGGATCATACGAATGAATTAGAATGGATTCATTCGTGCGAATGAATTAGAATGGATCGTACGAGTGAATTAGAATGGATCGTACGAATGAATTAGAATGGATCGTGCGAATAAAGTAGAATGGATAGTACGAATGAATTAGAATGGATACATTCGTGCGAATGAATTAGAATGGATCGTACAAATAAATTAGAATGGATCGTACGTATGAATTGATATGGATCGTACGAATTAATTAGAATGGATCGTGCGAATGAATTAGAAAGGTTCGTACGAATGAATTAGAATGGATACATTCGTGCGAATGAATTAGAATGGATCGTACGAATGAATTAGAATGGATCGTACGAATGAATTCGATTGGATACATTTATGTGACTGAATCAAAATGGATTTTACGAATGAATTAGAATAGATCGTACGAATGAATTAGAATGGATCATACGAATGAATTCGATCGTATGAATAAATTAGAATGGATCATGCGAATGAATTAGAATAGATCATACGAATGAATTAGAATGGATCGTACGAATGAATTAGAATGGATCGTGCGAATGAATTTGAATAGATCGTACGAATGAATTAGAATGGATACACTCATGCAAATTAATTAGAATGGATTTGACGAATAAATTAGAATAGATCATACGAATGAATTAGAATGGATCTTGCGAATGAATTAGAATGGATCGTACGAACGGATTCGATTGGATACATTCGTGCGAATGAATTAGAATGGATCGTACGAATGAATTAGAATAGATCATGCTAATGAATTAGATTGGATCGTACGAATGAATTAGAATGGATACATTCGTGCGAATGCATTAGAATGGATCGTACAAATTAATTAGAATGGATCGTATAAATGAATTAGAATGGATTGTACGAATGAATTAGAATGGATCATGCGAATGAATTAGAATGGATACATTCGTGCGAATGAAATAGAATGGATCGTACGAATGAAATAGAATGAACTATAATGGATCGTACGAATGAAATAGAATGGATCGAACGAATGAATTCGAATGGATCGTGTGAATGAATTAGAATGGATCGTACGAATGAATTAGAATGGATACAATCGTGTGAATGAATTAGAATGAATCGTACGAATGAACTAGAATGGATCGTACAAATGAATTAGAATGGATCGTGTGAATGAATTAGAATGGATCGTACGAATGAATTAGAATAGATACATTCGTGCGAATGAATTAGAATGGATCGTACGAATGAATTAGAATGGATACATTCATGCGAATGAATTAGAATGGATCGTACGAATGAATTATTATGGATCGTGCGAATGAATTTGAATAGATTGTACAAATTAATTAGAATAGATACATTCGTGCGAATGAATTAGAATGGATCGTACGAATGAATTAGAATGGATCGTGCAAATGAATTAGAATGGATCGTACGAATGAATTAGAATGGATACATTCGTGCGAATGAATTAGAATATATCGTATGAATGAATTAGAATGGATCATACGAATGAATTTGAATGGATCGTACAAATGAATTAGAATGGATCGTGCAAATGAATTAGAATAAATCGTACGAATGAATTAGAATGGATTCATTCGTATGAATGAATTAGAATGGATCGTACGAATGAATTAGAATGGATCATATGAATGAATTAGAATGGATCACATGAATGTATTAGAAGGGATCGTACGAATGAATTATAATTGATCGTGTCAATGAATTAGAATGGATCGTACGAATGAATTAGAATGGATACTTTCGTGCAAATGAATTTGAATGGTTCTTATGAATGAATTAGAATGGATCGTATGAATGAATTAGAATGGATTGTACGAATGAATTAGAATGGATAAATTCGTTCGAATGAATTAGAAAGGATCGTACGAATGAATTAGAATGGATCGTACGAATGGATTAGAATGGATACATTCGTGCGAATAAATTAGAATGGATCGTACGAATGAATTAGAATGGAACATAGTGATGAATTAGAATGGATCGTACGAATGAATTAGAATGGATCGTGCGAATGAATTAGAATGGATTCATTCGTGCGAATGAATTAGGATGGATCGTTCGAATGAATTAGAATGGATACATTCGTGCGAATGAATTAGAATGGATCGTACGAATGAATTACAACGGATCGTACTAATGAATTAGAATGGATCGTGTGAATGAATTAGAAAGGATCGTACAAATGAATTAGAATGGATACATTCGTGCGAATAAATTAGAATGGATCATATGAATGAATTAGAATGTATCGTGTGAATGAATTAGAATGGATCGTGCGAATGAATTAGAATGGATACATTCGTGCGAATGAATTAGAATGGATCATGCGAATGAATTAGAATGGATCGTACTAATAAATTAGAATGGATTGTATGAATGAATTAGAATGGATCGTACGAATGAATTAGAATGGATCGTGTGAATGAATTAGAATGGATCATACGAATGAACTTGAATGGATACATTCGTGCGAATGAATTAGAATGGATCGTACGAATAAATTAGATTGGATTGTACGAATGAATTAGAATGGATCGTACGAATGAATTAGAATGGATACATTCATGCGAATGAATTAGAATAGATCCTATGAATGAATTAGAATGGATATATTCGTGCGAATGAATTAAAATGGATCATATGAATTAATTCGAATCGATCGTACGAATGGTTTAGAATGGATCATGCGAATGAATTAGAATGAATTGTATGAATGAATTAGAATGGATACATTCATGCGAATGAATTAGAATGGATCGTACGAATGATTTAGAATGGATCGTGAAAAAGAATTAGAATGGATCGCACGAATGAATTAGAATGGATACATTTGTGCGATTGAATTAGAATGGATCAAACGAATAAATTAGAATGGATCGTACGAATGAATTAGAATGGATACATTCGTGCGAATGAATTAGAATGGATCATACGAATGAATTAGAATGGATCGTACGAATAAATTAGAATGGATCGTGTGAATGAATTAGAATGGATCGTACAAATGAGTTAGAATGGATACATTCATGTGAATGAATTAGAATGGATCGTATGAATTAATTATAAAGAATCGTGCGATTGAATTTGAATGGATCGTACGAATGAATTAGAATGGATCGTACGAATGAATTAGAATGGATACAAACGTGCGAATGAATTAGAATGAATCGTACGAATGAATTAGAATGGATCATACGAATGAATTAGAATGGATCGTACGAATGAATTAGAATGGTTCGTGTGAGTGAACTAGAATGGATCGTATGAATGAATTAGAATGAATACATTCGTGCGAATGAATTAGAATGGATCGTACGAATGAATTAGTAATGATCGTGTGAATGAATTAGAATGGATCGTACGAATAAATTAGAATGGATACATTCGTGCGAATGTATTAGAGTGGATCGTACGAATAAATTAGAATAGGTCGTACGAATGTATTAGAATGGATACATTCATGCGAATGAATTACAATGGATCGTACGAATGAATTAGAATGGATCGTACGAATGAATTAGAATGGATCAAACGAATGAATTAGAATAGATCGTGCGAATGAATTAGAATGGATTGCACGAATAAATTAGAATGGATACATTCGTGCGAATGAATTAGAATGGATCGTGCGAACGAATTAGAATGGATAGTGTGAATGAATTAGAATTGATACATTCGTGCAAAAGAAATAGAATGGTTCGTATGAATGAATTAGAATGGATCGTACGAATGAATTAGAATGAATACATTCGTGCGAATGAATTAGAATGTATTATACAAATGAATTAGAATGGATCGTACAAATGAATTTGAATGGATCGTACGAATGAATTTGAATGGATTGTACGAATGAATTAGAATGGATCGTACGAATGAATAAGAATAGATCATGCAAATGAATAAGAATGGATCTTACAAATGAATTAGAATGGATGCATTTGTGCGAATGAATTAGAATGGATCGTATGAATGAATTAGAATGGATCGTACGAATTAATTAGAATGGATCGTGCAAATGAATTATAATGGATCGTACGAATGAATTAGAATGGATACATTCGTGCGAATGAAATAGAAATGATCATACGAATGAATTAAAATGGATCGTATGATTGAATTAGAATGGATCGTTCGAATGAATTAGAATGGATACATTCGAGCGAATGAATTAGAATGGATCGTATGAATGAATTAGAATGGATCGTACGAATGAAATAGAGTGGATACATTCGTTCGAATGAATTTGAATGGATCGTACAAATTAATTAGAATGGTTCGCACGAATGAATTAGAATGGATCATGCAAATGAACTAGAATGGATCATATCAATGAATTAGAATGGATCCATTCATGCGAATGAATTAGAATGGATCGTACGAATGAATTAGAATGGATACACTCATGCGAATGAATTAGAATGGATCGTATGAATGAATTAGAATGGATCATATGAATGAATTAGAATAGTTCGTACGAATGAATTAGAATAGAGACATTCGTGCGAATGAATTACAATGGATCGTACGAATGAATTAGAATGGATCATACGAATGAATTAGATTAGATCGTTCGAATGAATTCGAATGGATCGTACGAATGAATTAGAAAAGACACATTCACGCGAATGAATTAGAATGGATCGTATGAATGAATTAGAATAGATCGTACGAATGAATTAGAATGGATCATGCGAATGAATTAGAATAGATCGTACGAAAGAATTAGAATAGATACATTCGTGCGAATGAATTAGAATGTATCGTACGAATGAATTAGAATAGATCGTACGAATGATTTAGACTGGATCGTATTAATGAATTAGAACAGATCGTGTGAATGAATTAGAATGGATCGTACGAAAGAATTCGAATGGATACATTTGTGCGAATAAATTAGAATGGATCGTACGAATGAATCATACGAATGAATTAGAATGGATCGTGCGAATGAATTAGAATGGATCGTACGAATGAATCAGAATGGTTCGTACTAATGAATTAAAATGGATTCATTCGTGCAAATGAATTAGAATGGATCATACAAATGAATTAGAATCGATCGTAGGAATGAATTAGAATAGATCGTGCAAAAGAATTAGAATGGATCGTGTGAATGAATTAGAATGGATCGTACGAATGAATTAGAATGGATACAATCGTGCGATTGAATTAGAATGGATCGTATGAATAAATTAGAATGGATTGTACGAATGAATTAGAATGGATCGTACGAATGAATTAGAATGGATCGTGCGAAGGAATTAGAATGGATCGTACGAATGAATTAGAATGGATACATTCGTGCGAATGTATTAGAATGGATCGTACGAATGAATTAATGGATCGTACGAATAAATTAGAATGAATACATTCGTGCGACTGAATTAAAATGGATCGTACGAATGAATTAGAACGGATCGTATGAATAAATTAGAATGAATCGTACGAATAAATTAGAATGGATCGTATGAATGAATTAAAATGGATACATTCGTGCGAATGAATTAGAATGGATCATTTGACTGACTTAGAATGGATCGTACGAATGAGTTAGAATGGATCGTACGAATGAATTAGAATGGATCATGCAAATGAATTAGAATGGATACATTCGTGCGAATGAATTGGAAAGGATCGTACGAATGAATTCGAATAGATCGTAAGAATGAATTAGAATAGATCGTACGAATCAATTAGAATGGATCATATGAATGAATTAGAATGGATCGTACGAATGAATTAGAATGGATACATTCATGCGAATGAATTAGAATGGATTTTACGAATAAATTAGAATGAATACATTCGTGCGAATGAATTAGAATGGATAGTATGAATGAATTAGAATGGATCGTACGGATGAATTAGAATGGATTGTGCGAATGAATTAAAGTGGATCGTACGAATGAGTTAGAATGGATACATTCGTGCAAATGAATTAGAATGGATCGTACGAATGAATTAGAAAAGATCATACGAATGAATTTGAATAGATCGTACGAATGAATGGGAATGGATCATGCGAATGAATTAGAATGGATCGTACGAATGAATTAAAATTGATTCATTCGTGCGAATGAATTAGAATGGATCGTACGAATAAATTAGAATGGGTCGTACGAATGAATTGGAATGGATCGTGCGAATGAATTAGAATGGATCGTGCGAATGATTTAGAATGGATCGTACGAATAAATTAGAATGGATACAGTCGTGCGAGTGAAATAGAATGGATCGTATTAATGAATTAGAATGGATCGTACGAATGAATTAGAATGGATACATTCGTGGGAATGAATTAGAATGGATCGTACAAATGAATTAGAATGGATTATACGAATGAATTAGAATGGATCAATTTGTGCGAATAAATTTGAATGGATCGTACGAATAAATTAGAATGGATCATATGAATTAATTAGAATGGATCGTGCGAATGAATTAGAATGGATCGTACGAATGAATTAGAATAGATATATTCGTGCGAGTGAATTAGAATGGATCGTACGAATGAATTAAAATGGATCGTGCGAATGAATTAGAATGGATCGTGTGAATGAATTAGAATGGATCGTATGTATGAATTAGAATGGCTACATTCGTGTGAATTAATTAGAATGAATCGTACGAATGAATTAGAATGAATCGTTCGAATGAATTAGAATAGTTACATTCGTGTGAATGAATTAGAATGGATCGTATGAAAGAATTAGAATTGATCGTGTGAATGAATTAGAATGGATCGTACAAATGAATTAGAATGGATACATTCGTGCGAATGAATTAGAATGGACCGTACGAATGAATTAGAATGGATCGTGGGAATAAGTTAGAATAGATCGTACGAATAAATTAGAATGGATCCATTCATGCGAATGAATTAGAGTGGATCGTACGAATGAATTTGAATGGATCGTACGAATGAATTAGAATGATTACACTCGTACGAAGGAATTAGAATGGATCGTACGAATGAATTAGAATGGATCGTATGAATGAATTAGAATAGATCATGTTAATGAATTAGAACGGATCGTACGAATGAATTAGAATTGATACATTCGTGCGAATGAATTAGAATGGATACATTCATGCGAATAAATTAGAATGGATCGTACGAATGAATTAGAATGGATACATTCGTGCGAATGAATTAGAATGGAACTTACGAATGAATTAGAATGGATCATAGGAATGAATTAGAATGGATCGTGCGAATGAATTAGAATGGATCGTACGAATGAATTAGAATGGTTACATTCGTGCGAATTTATTAGAATAGATCGTACGAATGAATTAGAATGGATACATTTGTGCGAATGAATTTGAATGGATCGTACGAATGAATTAGAATGGATCATACGATTGAATTAGAATGAATCGTGCGAATGAATTAGAATGGATCGTACGAATGAATAAGAATGGATACATTCGTACGAATGAATTATAATGGATCGTATCAATGAATTAGAATGGATCGTACGAATGAATTAGAATGGATCGTGCGAATCAATTAGAATGGATCATACGAATGAATTATAATGGATACATTTATGCGAATGAATTAGAATAGATCGCACGAATGAATTAGAATGGATCGTACGAATGAATTAGAATGGATCAAACGAATAATTAGAATGGATCGTGCGAATGAATTATAATAGATCGTATGAATGAATTAGAATGGATGCATTCGTGCGAATGAATTAAAATGGATCGTACGAATGAATTAGAATGGATCATACGAATGAATTAGAATGGATCGTACGAATGAATTAGAATTGATCGTGCGAATGAATTAGAATGGATCGTACGAATGAATTAGAATGGATTCATTCGTGCGAATGAATTAGAATGGCTTGTATGAATAAATTAGAATCGATTGTACAAATGAATTAGAATGGATCGTACGAATGAATTAGAATGGATCGTGCAATTAAATTAGAATGGATCGTACGAATGAATTCAAATGGATCGTAAGAATGAATTAAAATGGATCGTACAAATGAATTTGAATGGATCGTACGAATGAATTTAAATAGATCGTGTGAATAAATTAGAATGGACCGTACGAATGAATTAGAATGGATACATTCACGCGAATGAATTAGAATGGATCATATGAATGAATTAGAATGAATACATTCGTGCGAATGAATTAGAATGGATAGTACGAATGAATTAGAATGGATCGTACGAACGAATTAGAATGGATTGTGCGAATGAATTAGAATGGATACATTCATGTGAATGAATTAGAATGGATCGTACGAATGAATTAGAAAGGATCGTACGAATGAATTTAAATGGATCGTATGAATGAATTAGAATGGATCGTGCGAATGAATTAGAATGGATCGTACGAATGAATTAGAATGGATACATTCGTGCGAATGAATTAGAATGAATCGTACGAATGAATAAATAAGAATAGATACATTCGTGCGAATGAAATAGAATGGATCGTATGAATGAATTAGAATGGATCGTACGAATGAATTAGAATGGATACATTCGTGTGAATGAATTAGAATAGATCGTACAAATGAATTAGAATGGATCATACGAATGAATTAGAATGGATACATTCATGCGAATGAATTTAAATGGATCATACGAATGAATTAGAATGGATCACACGAATGAATAAGAATGGATCGTGTGAATGAATTAGAATAGATCGTACGAATGAATTAGAATGGATACATTCGTGCGAATGAATTAGAATGGATCGTGCGAATGAATTAGAATGGATCGTGCGAGTGAATTGGAATGGATCGTGCAAATGAATTAGAATGGATCGTATGAATGAATTAGAATGGATACATTCATGTGAATTAATTAGAATGGATTGTACGAATGAATTAGAATGGATCATTCGAATGAATTAGAATGGTTACATTCGTGGGAATGAATTAGAATGTATCGTACGAAAGAATTAGAATTGATCGTGTGAGTGAATTAGAATGGTGTGGGGGAAAATCTTCGTGCCGACCCGAAGACCTTCGCAGCACCAGTCAATTGGAGTCGAAGTTAATGTCGAAGATCGTTGATCGATCGGTTGGTTGAAGTTGTTGCTTTTTTGATATGTAAACAGAAAAGCAATCAGAGAGAAAGATTTTGACACAAGAGAAGTGATCTCGGAGTTCAGCTGAAGCCTACGTCTCCGTGCTATAGGGAGCAACCCGAATTCACTAACACTTATGTTGAAGTGACCTCGACAGGCCGAGTATCACTGAAAGCTCCCTGATCTCTTCGAAAGAGAGAAGAAGATCAAAGAGAGATGGTAGATCGGAGGTTAGAAATCCCAAAGCTCTGGTTCTGAAAGTCAGATCTCAGAGTGGAAATCAGATTTCTGGATTTTAGATTTCGATCCCTTTACATTCGAAGGCTCTGCTATTTATAGACATTCTGGGTGGCGAATTGCGGTTTTTGCTATCGTATCTGGGGATCCTCCAGGTAAAGTTGTGGGCCCTGTTACCATCTTCTAGGGGATTCCACTGGCTCTTGGTCCCACCAGGCAGGGCCGGTGGGTCCCGCTGTAGCCCTCGTGGGCCCACCAGGCAGGGCCGGTGGATCCCGTGGTAGTCTTCGTGGGGCCACCAGGCAGGGCCGGTGGGTCCCGCTGTAGTCTTCGTGGGGCCACTAGGCAGGGCCGGTGGGTCCCGCTGTAGTCCTCGTGGGCCCACCAGGCAGGGCCGGTGGGTCCCGCTGTAGTCTTCGTGGGGCCACCAGGCAGGGCCGGTGGGTCCCGCTGTAGTCCTCGTGGGCCTACCAGGCAGGGCCGGTGGGTCCCGTGGTAGATTTATGCCAAAATTTGCACCCACAGTTACCCCCTCCAAGTTAGCTAGAGTGCATTCTAGCTGGCTTGGACTTGGTGCAAAAAATAGCAACTTCCTGTTTGGAAAAACGGACACGAAGAAACTTGTCGTATGTTTAGAGAAAAATGGGACTGATCGGACAATTTGGACCGATCGGTCAAATTTGACCGATCGGTCAAATTTGACCGATCGGTCAAATTTTGACCGATCGGTCAAATTTTGACCGATCGGTCAAAATTCAACCGGTCAAGAATCGGGTGATCGGTCAAAAAACAGGGTTTTTTGACCGATCCAGTAGTAATTTTGACCTATCAGCTGAAATTTGACCGATCGGTTAAATTTTGACCGATCGGTCATTTTTGACCGATCGGTCAAATTTTGACCGATCGGGCAAAATTCAACCGGTCAAGAATCGGGTGATCGGTCAAAAAACAGGGTTTTTTGACCGATCCAGTAGTAATTTTGACCGATCAGCTGAAATTTGACCGATCGGTTAAATTTTGACCGATCGGTCATTTTTGACCGATCGGTCAAATTTTGACCGATCGGGCAAAATTCAACCGGTCAAGAATCGGGTGATCGGTCAAAAAACATGGTTTTTTGACCGATCCAATAGAAATTTGACCGATCAGATAACTTTCGCCGATCGGACATGTTTGTCCGATCGGTGAAAAAATATCCGGTCAAGGTTCGAGTGATCGGCAAAAACCCTTGGTTTTTTGCCAGATCCAGTAGAAATTTGACCGATTAGATAACTTTCGCCGATCGGACATGTTTGTCCGATCGGTGAAAAAATATCCGGTCAAGGGGTGAAAAAATATCCGGTCAAGGTTTGAGTAATCGGCAAAAAACCTTGGTTTTTTGCCAGATCCAGTAGAAATTTGACCGATCAGATAACTTTCGCCGATCAGACATGTTTGTCCGATCGGTGAAAAAATATCCGGTCAAGGTTCGAGTGATCGGCAAAAAACCTTGATTTTTTGCCAGATCCAGTAGAAATTTGACCGATCAGATAACTTTCGCCGATCGGACATGTTTGTCCGATCGGTGAAAAAATATCCGGTCAAGGTTCGAGTGATCGGCAAAAAACCTTGGTTTTTTGCCAGATCCAGTAGAAATTCGACCGATCAGATAACTTTCGCCGATCGGACAGGTTTGTCCGATCGGTGAAAAATATCCGGTCAAGTCTCGAGTGATCAAGTTTCGAGTGATCGGACAGGTTTGAACGCGGAATTGAAGAGGCCGATGCGCTTCAAAATTAAACTATCGAAGAGTGCTGGGGTTGGAAGCAACCCCATGCCTTTTGATCAAATCCCCCCCGACGCTCTTCGCATTGAGGGAGCAACAATGAGTGGGGGTGTAGAGGTTGAGCAACCCCCTCCCCCCTCTCACTCTCTGCTCAACGAGGTGGAGGCCATGGTGGCCGGGCTCATCCAGCCAGGCGGGTCGCAAGAAGAGAGAGCCTCACCTCCCAGGAATGCTTCCCCCCCTGCTAATTTGGAGAGGGGAAGTCGAGTGGGCGATGGGGCTCCTCAACCTCAACCAGCGCCAACCCCGATTCAGGAGAAATCGACTCCTCAGAGTGGCTCTGATCGTCGGAAGGGCAAAGAGCCGAGGGTCGAAACATCAGGTAATTGAACTTAACTTGCTTTGAATGTCTTGTCTCTGAACTTCGAAAATAATCTAACACTTTGATTCCCTTTGATTGCAGGTGCGCCTGCTGGATTGACTCCAACAATAAAAAACTTGGGTGACGTTGATATTAACCGCCCCACTGCTGCGATCAGAAAACTCATCAACCTTCCGAGTGCCACTTTGGATGAAGCTTTCGATAGAATTAACCTGTTGGTAGGTGCATCTGCTTGATCGATCATTTGAATCGTATCTTTCTTCAGAATAATTCAACTCTTTTGTTCTTTTGCAGAACTCAGCACTTATGAATGTTGCAACCAAACTCTCCATGAGGGCGGGAGCAAAAGAAGCTGTAGCTGAAATAAATCAGTTGACCGCGGAGAGAGATGAGCTGAGAGAGCTCCTGACTTCGAAGAAAGCCTCTCTCAAATCCAAGATTGAGGAACTTCGCAAGGGAAAGCTGGAGATCAAGGGGCTGAAGGATCGGTGTGAGGCACAGAGTCACGAGCTCGAATCCTTGAAGACTCGACTCTCCAAGGTTGAGGACGTGTCCTGTGGCCGCACCATCGAGATTCAAGAGCTGAAGCAACATTTTGCTACTCAGCACGCTGCCTTCACTGCCAGAGAGGAGACTTCCAAGAAGGCACTGGAGCATGCGCTGTCAGAGTGCAAGGTTTACAAGGAAACAGCAGAGAAGGCGGCAGAAGCGCTCAGGACTCATGTAGCTAGCGTCCGATCCTCCAAGGCATCAGTGGCGAGTAAAGCTCGTCCTGGATCTGAAGGGGAGAAGTCGCATGCGAAGAGTGTGGCCAAGCCCTGAGACTTTTCTTCTTCTTTGTTGTTGTACTTGTAAATTTTTGAAATGTAACAGCTCCTTGTATCTGACATATTTTGATGATAATAGAAGACATCTTTTTGGTATTTGAAACTTGCACTTCTTTTGAGTTGAATGTCTTTGAATGTTGAGTTCTGGAATGCTATTTGACATGATTGAGTATTCATACATTTGAACGTAAGTTGAATACGCATATACTTGAATGTAAGGGGTTGAGTCGCTACTCAATCACCCAAACTTGTAACTTTGAAAATTGAATTTGAATTCGAATAACATTTGAATGTAAGGGGTCGAGTCGCAACTCAAACTCCCAAACCTGTTAGACGATATCGAATTGATTGAAATTGGATATTGAATTTCGAAGGTCAGTTTAACATTCGCTAGTAAGGGGTCGAGTCGCAACTCTAACACCCAAACATGTTAAGACCTGGTAACTTGAAAATGGTCAGTTTTTAACATTTGCTAGTAAGGGGTTGGGTCGCAACCCTAACACCCAAACTTGTTAAAAGACCTGGTAATTTGAATATGGATAACTTGAAACTGCTTCAGAACTTGGATTGAAAATCAGAACACTTGTACACTTGAACACTTGAAAGAGAGCTTTATTCATCACAGAATTTACATTATGGATAGAACAACTTGAGGTGTCTAGAATTCCAAGCTCGAGGCAATCTATCTCCTTCTGGTGTGATCAGTCTGTAAGAACCTTTGCCTCCAACTGACTCAATGATATATGGACCTTTCCAGTTGGGAGCAAGCTTTCCACTGCTGTGCTCTTTGGTATTGTAGAAAACTGCTCTGAGAACTAAACTACCCACTGGGAACTGTCTCTTGTGGACTTTCTTGTCATAGGCTCTTTTGATCTTCTGTTGATATTTGGCCACACGAAGTGATGCTAGATCTCGTAGTTCATCAGAGAAGTCTAGATCATTGATCCGAAGTTCTTCATTGACTCCTTCTTCAACAGCTTTGGTCTTCAAAGTACTAGATATATTTTCTGTTGGGAGTATTGCTTCTGATCCATATGTTAGACGGAAGGGTGAGAACCCTGTTGATCTTCTCGGAGTTGTGCGATACCCCCAAAGAACTTCAGGTAGGACTTGCTCCCACAATCCTTTCTTGTCGTTGAGTTTCTTCTTGAGTATATCAAGTATAGATCTGTTTGAGGCTTCAGCTTGACCATTGCATTGAGGATATCTTGGAGTTGAATAGAATAACTTGATACCGTTGTTCAGACAGAACTCTCGGAATTTGTCTGAGTCAAATTGAGCTCCATTGTCAGCAACAAGAACTTGAGGTGTGCCAAATCTTGAGAAGATGTTGTGCCGAATGAATTTGATCACTTCGTCGTCAGTCTCTCGAAAGAGGGGCACAGCTTCAACCCATTTGGTGAAGTAATCAGTAGCCAGCAGTAGATATTTCTTCTTGCTTGGAGTTAGAGGGAAAGGACCCAAGAAATCTAACCCCCATTGATGGAAAGGCCAGGGGCTTGATAATTGATGAAGTTCATCTGCAGGGAGATGGATAGCTCGAGCGTGTCGTTGGCAAGGCTCGCATCTTTGAACGACTTGTTGAGCATCCCTTGCCATTGTTGGCCAGTAGTACCCTTGTAGCTTCGTCTTGGCTTCAAGAGATCTTCCTCCCGAATGATTTCCACAAGCTCCAGAGTGGATATCAATCAGGATTGATTGTGCTTGCTCGGGACCAAGGCACTTGAGCAACATCCCGTTGTGAGATTTGAAATATAAATCTTCACCTTGCAAAATGTAGCACGGGAGTTTCCTCTGAAGTCTTCGGGCTTGATTTGGATCTTCCGGCATTTTGCCATGCTTGAAGAAGTCGAAAATTGGTCTTCTCCAGTCTTCAAGCTGATCTCCACCCCCAGATCCTTTTGTAGTAGTAAGAATCTGTTGATCGGGGATGGTCTTGGGCACTTCTTGATAATCGATCTGTATTTGCCTTCCTCCGAGTGAGTCTCCAAGAACTGAGGCAGCATTAGCTAAGGCATCTGCTTCTCGGTTCTCTGCTCTGGGGATTTGAATGAATTCAGCGCTAGTAAAACGTTGTTGAAGACGTCGTACTAAGGCCAAGTAGAGTTGCATTCTTTCTTCTCGAGCTGTGTACTCTCCATTGATTTGCCTTATGATCAATTGGGAGTCGCTGTATATGATGATTCGATCTACCCCCAGAGATTCTGCCATTTCGAGTCTGGAAATGAGTGCTTCATATTCAGCTTCGTTGTTGGTGGCATTAAACCCAAGGAGAGTGGCCTTCTGGAGATGATCGAGTTCGGGGGATATTAAGACTATCCCAGTTCCCGAACCGATCGAACTTGATGCTCCATCAGTATAAAGCTTCCATGGAGGAGTGGCAGAAATAACTTCAAGACTTGGATCAATTTTTGTTGCAGGATTGATCGGAGGAGTATCCTCATCTTCCAAGCGCATGTCGACATCCTCTTCCCAAGTGATGGGGTCTTCAACTGGAAAGTCAGCTAGAAAATCAGCAATTGCTTGACCTTTGATGGAAGTGCGAGATTCGAATTGGATTCCCAGGGAGCTCATTTCGTTCACCCATTTGGTCATTCGACCAGCTCGACCAGCTTTGTCAATGATATCTTTGAGTGAGTGTTCTGAAATGACAGTAATCTGGTGGGAGACGAAGTACGGTTGAAGACGACGCGAAGCAGTGAGCAAGGCCAAGATGACCTTCTCAGTTTTTGAGTAGCGAGTCTCAGCCGGAAGAAGAGTGTGGCTGATGTAGTAGACTGGATGTTCGATGCCTTCTCTTCTACTAACTAAGACCGCGCTGATTGCTTGATCGGTCACGGCAAGGTAGAGCCACAAGTCTTCTTTTGGAAGTGGAGCAGTCAGGATAGGAGCTTGCACCAGATATTTCTTGATGCTTTGAAATGCTTCTTCACAGGTTGGACTCCAGCCGGAGGTATCCGCCTTTCGTAGTTTGTCGAAGAGTGGCTTGCACTTGTCTGAGGACTTTGAGATGAATCGATTGAGTGCTGCTAACCTTCCAGTGAGACGTTGAACTTCTTTTCGATTTGTAGGTGAAGGCATATCGATGATGGCTCGAATTTGATCAGGATTGGCTTCAATACCCCTCCTGGTCACAAGATGACCCAGGAATTTGCCAGATTGAACTCCGAAGGCGCACTTGGCTGGATTGAGCTTCATTCGATACTTTCGAAGGACTTGGAAGGTTTCAGCCAGATCAGATAGATGCTTCCCTCTAGTGAAGCTCTTGGTAAGGAGGTCATCTACATAGACTTCGACGTTGCGACCGATCTGATCTTCGAACATTTTCGTGACTAACCTTTGATAGGTGGAACCAGCATTTTTGAGGCCAAATGGCATGACATTGTAGCAGTAGAGACCTCGGCTAGTCACAAAACACGTTTTCTCTTGATCATCGGCGTGAAGAGGAATTTGATTGTACCCAGAATACCCATCCATGAAAGACAACAGCTCGTGGCCAGCAGTGGCGTCGACGAGTCTATCTATCCTTGGCATGGGAAAAGGATCTTTGGGGCAAGCCTTGTTGAGATTGGTAAAGTCGATGCAGACTCTGACTTTCCCATTCTTCTTCGGAACAGCCACAATGTTAGAGATCCAAGTAGGATACTCCACTTCTCGGATGAATCCGGCTGCGAGTAGCTTGGTAATTTCTTCTTGAACAGCAACTTGTAGCTCTGGTCGAATAGTGCGTGGCTTTTGCTTGACAGGTTTTATTTCTTCTTTGATTGCAAGTCGATGACAAGCATCCTCTGGATTGATACCAGGCATGTCTTCGAAACACCATGCGAAGACGTCGATATTGGACTGGAGGAAGGATACCATGTCTTGCGCTTCTACGTCGCTAAGACCGGTACCAATAAATGTTTGTCGAGGGAGATCTCCGCTGCCTATGTTGATCGGGATGATTTCTTCAATTGAAGGTGATGCTTCCCATTCGATTGGTGGAGGTTCGGTCAGCGGAATCTCCTTTGATTGCTATTTAGAAGAGGGACCAGCTTCATCTCGTGGCCGCTTTGGAGGAGCGATGTTAATCTTTCGATCTGTCTTTGCCGCAGCAGCTTCACAAGATCTTCCAGCTTGCTGATCGCCTCGAATGCAGACGATGCCTTCTCCAGTTGCAAACTTGAGTAGTTGATGGTAAGAGGAGGAGATGGCATTGATCTGATGGAGGAATGGTCGCCCAAGAATGGCGTTATAGCTAGACATTCCTTCGACGATTGCAAACCTCACCGAGACTCGAGTCTCTCGGCTGAGGTCGATTGTAAATCTGGATTCGCCCACTGTGATGCTTTGTTCACCATTGAAGCCGGTGATCACAGTCGGGACGACGTCGAGGCTTTGATACTTATGTCCCAGACGTTTGAAACAGTCTGAGAACATAATGTCAATGGAGCTTCCAGTGTCTATGAGGATTCGATTGACGGTGCTTCCGTCGATGATGAGTTTCAAGACCAGGGGCTCTCGATGGGGAGTGTGAACTCCTTGAAGATCGGTGTCGTTGAAGACTATGGATGGCCAAGCCAGACCTTCGATGGGCTTCTCGATCCAGGTATCTTCTTTGTTTGCAGTAGATCGAACATGGAAGATGCGTCGAACCTGCCGATCGACTTCCTTCCCGGTCAAAGCTTGATTGTGCAAGGTTCCATGAATGCCAAAGACATTGGCATTCACAGAAATTGGTTGCCGGTTGGAAGAGATTTGATGTATCCAACACACTTCTTTCCCCTTGGCAGAGGTTCGACGTTGATCGTGCCCATTGTTGACGAATTCTTGAAGGTGGCCTTCTCATAGTAAGTCTTCAAGATGGAATTTCAGCCGAAAACACCGATCGGTGGAATGGCCGTGACTTCGATGGAATTCACAGTAGACTGTTTTGTCTGCTGTGAATTTGGAATTTGGTTGAAGAGGATTGGGCCTCCGAAGATACTCGTCGTGTTGAATACGGTCGAGTATCTGCTCGACTGGCATGTTCCACTCGGTGAAAGTGGTCTTCGTTGGAGATCGACGCCCATCATTCTTTGATCTTTTGTTGGCCGGAGGGGCTGCTGCTTCAGTGTTGTGAGCCTTTGCAGCATATTTAGGTGCTTCTCTTTCAGCAGGCCTTCTCTTAGTTTCTCGCCCTTTTCGAGCGACTTGATCGTCTTCCACCTCAATCTCCCTCTGAATTCGATCGAACATAGCGCCCAGAGAAGGAGGGGGATTGCGGATGAAATCGTTGTAGATGTGTAGATCGAAGCGGAGAGCGTTCTGGAAAGCCAACATGATGGCTTCATCATCCAGATGCCTTCCAGAGAGAGCAGCATGCTCATTGCGAAACCTCCTCGTGAAGCTGCGGAGAGTCTCATCTGCACCCATCCTTAGTCGATATAGAGAGTCGAGCTTCTTCTCGGGTTTCAGGTTGAGCTGGTAATGCTGCACAAAGAGGTTAGCCAAAACACCGAACTGGGTAATGGATCCAGCTCGGAGATTGTGATACCAGTCGAGTGAAGGCTCGTCGAGACTTCCCGCGAAGGTGCGGCAGAGCACGTTGTTTTCCTCTTCGTGTGGCGTTAGAGCTTGCTTGAAGGCAAGTATATGGAGGCTTGGATCTCCTCGGACGCAGTTGAATTTGGGGAGGGTAGGAGTTCTCCATCCTCTTGGAAATGCTGATTCGAAGAGGCTTCGATGAAGTGGCCCGGCAGAAGAGTAGCCATCCCTACGACCGTGTCCTCGACCTAGAGGTGGGTCAAGAGGTAAGATCGCAAGGTCTTGTTCTGGCATCGGAGTGTTCGTCGGTTGAAGTCGATGTCGAAGGTCTGATCCAAGTCTACGTTGAAATGGAATGGAAGGAGAGACTCTACTCTTTGAAGGAGCGCCTTTCATTTGGTGCTTCCTTGGCAGGTTGAGCTTCGATGGTGCTCTTTTGTCGCAGTTACGACCAGATGAAGATTGGGAGGACTCGTCTTCAAGACGATCCCAGACACTCTGCTTCCAAGGAGCAGCAGAGGGAGTTGGGTCGCGTCGAATCCTCTCGAGAGCATCAGTGCCCATTGACCTCCGTTGTTCGGAGTAAATTGAATGTCGAGGAGGATCAACCCTCTCACTTGCGTAGGGGATCGGAATAGCAATTCCAGCTTCGGAAGCTGCCTTCTTCAGAGCATCCCTCTCAGCAGTGAGGGTGGCGTTTTGCTTCGCCAATTGGAGTAGTTGGAAATCGATTGCAGAGATCTAGTAAGTCGATGGAGGATCTTCAGCAGGAGCAGGGACAGTCTGCCCAATTGATTGATGAGGATGAGGGGCGATCGGTCGATCAACTGATCTCCCGCTTCCTGAGTGAACTCCCATCTCGGGGACAGCAAGGGGCTGCCCGAAGTTGAGCCTTTGACTCATTGAACGAGTCTCAGGACGAGGTTGATGTTGAGTGTTACTTCCTTCTGGTTGACCCTGATGTTTGGTTCTCGCCATTCAGAGTGCGAAGGGTGCAACGAGATTGCCGACGCCCGATCAGTTGTCTGATTAACCGAGGGGACGAGGAAGTTTGACTATATTGATATGGTAGTCGAAGTAGAGAGAACACAGCTTCTCGCTCGGATCCCACAGACGGCGCCAAACTGTGGGGGAAAATCTTCGTGCCGACCCGAAGACCTTCGCAGCACCAGTCAATTGGAGTCGAAGTTAATGTCGAAGATCGTTGATCGATCGGTTGGTTGAAGTTGTTGCTTTTTTGATATGTAAACAGAAAAGCAATCAGAGAGAAAGATTTTGACACAAGAGAAGTGATCTCGGAGTTCAGCCGAAGCCTACGTCTCCGTGCTATAGGGAGCAACCCGAATTCACTAACACTTATGTTGAAGTGACCTCGACAGGCCGAGTATCACTGAAAGCTCCCTGATCTCTTCGAAAGAGAGAAGAAGATCAAAGAGAGATGGTAGATCGGAGGTTAGAAATCCCAAAGCTCTGGTTCTGAAAGTCAGATCTCAGAGTGGAAATCAGATTTCTGGATTTTAGATTTTGATCCCTTTACATTCGAAGGCTCTGCTATTTATAGACATTCTGGGTGGCGAATTGCGGTTTTTGCTATCGTATCTGGGGATCCTCCAGGTAAAGTTGTGGGCCCTGTTACCATCTTCTAGGGGATTCCACTGGCTCTTGGTCCCACCAGGCAGGGCCGGTGGGTCCCGCTGTAGCCCTCGTGGGCCCACCAGGCAGGGCCGGTGGGTCCCGTGGTAGTCTTCGTGGGACCACCAGGCAGGGCCGGTGGGTCCCGCTGTAGTCTTCGTGGGGCCACCAGGCAGGGCCGGTGGGTCCCGCTGTAGTCCTCGTGGGCCCACCAGGCAGGGCCGGTGGGTCCCGCTGTAGTCTTCGTGGGGCCACCAGGCAGGGCCGGTGGGTCCCGCTGTAGTCCTCGTGGGCCCACCAGGCAGGGCCGGTGGGTCCCGTGGTAGATTTATGCCAAAATTTGCACCCACAAATGGATCGTACGAATGAATTAGAATGTATACATTCGTGGTAATAAATTAGAATAGATCGTACGAATGAATTAGAATGGATCGTGGGAATGAAATAGAATGGATCGTACGAATAAATTAGGATGGATCCATTCATGCGAATGAATTAGAGTGGATCGTACGAATGAATTCGAATGGATTGTATGAATGAATTAGAATGGATACACTCGTGCGAATGAATTTGAATGGATCGTACGAATTAATTAGAATGGATTGTGTGAATGAATTAGAATAGATCGTACGAATGAATTCGAATGGATATATTTGGGCGAATGAATTAGAATGGATCGTATGAATGAATTAGAATGGATCGTACGAATGAATTAGAATGGATACATTTTTGCAAATGAGTTAGAATGGATCGTACGAATAAATTAGAATAGATCAAGCGAATGAATTAGAATCGATCGTACGAATGAATTAGAATGGATCGTGCGAATGAATTAGAATGGATCATACGAATGAATTAGAATGGATTGTACGAATGAATTAAAATATATATATTTGTGCGAATGAATTAGAATGAATCGTACGAAAGGATTCGAATGGATCGTACGAATGGATTAGAATGGATCGTACAAATGAGTTAGAATGGATCGTGTGAATGAATTAGAATGGATCGTATGAATGAATTTGAATGGATACAGTCATGCGAATGAATTAGAATGGATCGTACGAATGAATTAGAATGGATCGTGCGAATGAATTAGAATAGATCGTACGAATGAATGGATCGTGCGAATGAATTAGAATGGATCGTACAAATGAATTCGATTGGATACATTCGTGCGAATGAATTAGAATGGATCGTACGAACGAATTAGTATGGATCGTACGAAGGAATTAAAATGGATCGTACAAATGAACTAGAATTTATACATTCGTGCGAAGGAATTAGAATGGATTGTATGAATGAATTAGAATGGCTCGTATCAAATGAATTAGAATAGATCGTGCTAATGAATTAGAATGGATCATACAAATGAATTAGAATGGATACATTCGTGCTAATGCATTAGATTGGATCTTACGAATTTATTAGAATGGATCGTATGAATGAATTAGAATGAATCGCACGAATGAGTTAGAATGGATCGTGCGAATGAATTAGAATGGATCGTACGAATGAATTAGAATTGATACATTCGTGCGAATGAATTATAATGAATCGTACGAATGAATTATAATGGATCGTACGAATGAATTAGAATGGATCGTACGAATGAATTCTAATGGATCATATGAATGAATTAGAATGGATCGTACGAATGAATTAGAATGGATACATTCGCGCAAATTAATTAGAATGGATCGTATGAATGAATTAGAATAGATCATATGAATTAATTAGGATGGATCATGTGAATGAATTAGAATGGATCGTACGAATGAATTAGAATGGATACATTCGTGCGAATGAATTAGAATGGATCGTACGAATGAATTAGAATGGATCATACGAATGAATTAGAATGGATACATTCGTGTGAATGAATTAGAATGGATCGTACGAATGAATTAGAATGGATCATACGAATGAATTAGAATAAATCGTGCGAATGAATTTGAATGGATTGTACAAATTAATTAGATAGGCTACATTCGTGCGAATGAATTAGAATGGATCGTACGAATGAATTAGTATGGATCGTGCGAATGAATTAGAATGGATCGTATGAATGAATTAGAATGGATCATACGAATGAATTTGAATGGATCATACCAATGAATAAGAATGGATCGTGCGAATGAATTAGAATAGATCGTACGAATGAATTAGAATGGATTCATTCGTACGAATGAATTAGAATAGATCGTACGAATGAATTAGAATGGATCATATGAATGATTTCGAATGGATCACATGAATGAATTAGAAGGGATCCTATGAATGAATTAGAATTGATCGTGTGAATGAATTAGAATGGATCGTACGAATGAATTAGAATGGATATATTCGTGCGAATGAATTTGAATGGATCGTACGAATGAATTAGAATGGATGGAACGAACGAATTAGAATGGATCGTGCAAATGAATCAGATTGGATCGTATGAATGAATTAGATGGATCGTACGAATGAATTAGAATGGATAAATTTGTGCAAATGAATTAGAATGGATCATACGAATGAATTAGAATGGATCGTACGAATGAATTAGAATGGATACATTCATGCGAATAAACAAGAATGGATTGAATGAATGAATTAGAATGAATCATAGGAATGAATTAGAGTGGATCGTACGAATGAATTAGAATGGATTCATTCATGCGAATGAATTAGAATGGATCATAGGAATGAATTAGAATCGATCATATGAATGAATTAGAATGGATCGTACGAATGAATTAGAATGGATCATGCGAATAAATTAGAATGAATTGTACGAATGAATTAGAATGGATACATTCATGAGAATGAATTAGAACGGATCATACTAATAAATTAGAATGGATTGTACGAATGAATTAGAATGGATCGTACGAATGAATTAGAATGGATCGTGCAAATGAATTAGAATGGATCGTACGAATGAATTAGAATGGATACATTCATGCGAATGAATTAGAATGGATCGTGCGAATGAATTAGAATGGATCGTGCGAATGAATTAGAATGAATTGTACGAATGAATTAGTATGGATACAATCGTGCGAATGAATAGGAATGGATTGTATGAATGAATTAGAATGGATATATTCGTGCGAATGAATTAGAATGGATCGTACTAATGAATTAGAATGGATCGTATGACTGAATTAGACTGGATCGTACGAATGAATTCGGATAGATCGTACAAATGATTTAGAATGGATCATGCGAAGGAATTAGAATGGATCGTACGAATGAATTAGAATGGACACATCCGTGCGAATGAATTAGAATGGATCGTACGAATGAATTAGTATGGATCGTACGAACGAATTAGAATGGATACATTCGTGCGAATGAATTAGAATGGATCGTAGAAATGAATTGGAATGGATCGTTCGAATGAATTAGAATGGATCGTGCGAATGAATTTAAATGGATCGTACGAATGAATTAGAATGGATACATTCATGCGAATGAAATAGAATGGATTGTATGAATGAATTTGAATGGATCGTACGAATGAATTAGAATGGATACATTCGTGCGAATGAATTAGAAAGTATCGTATAAGTGAATTTGAATGGATCTTACGAATGAATTAGAATGGATACTATCGTGCGAATGAATTTGAATGGATCGTACGGATGAATTAGAATGGATCGTACGAACGAATTAGAATGGATCGTACGAATTAATTAGAATGGATCGTGCGAATGAATTAGAATGGATCATACGAATGAATCAGAATGGATACATTCGTGTGAATGAATTAGAATGGATCGTACGAATGAATTAGAATGGATCGTGCGAATGAATTAGAATGGATCGTATGAATGAATTAGAATGGATCGTACGAATGAATTAGAATGGATCGTACGAATGAATTAGAGTAGATCGTTGGAATGAATTAATGGATACATTCGTGCGAATGAATTTAAATGGATCGTATGGATGAATTAGAATGGATCGTACGAACGAATTAGAATGGATCATACGAAATAATTAGAATGGATCGTGCGAATGAATTAGAATGGATCGTACGAATGAATCAGAATGGATACATTCGTGTGAATGAATTAGAATGGATCGTACGAATGAATTAGAATGGATTGTACGAATGAATTAGAATAGATCATTGGAATGAATTAGAATGGATACATTCGTGCGAATGAATTAGAATGGATCGTACAAATGAATTAGAATAGATCATACGAATGAAGTAGAATGGATCGTGCGAATGAATTAAAATGGATCGTACGAATGAATTAGAATGGATGCATTCGTGCGAATGAATTAGAACGGGTCGTACGAACGAAATGGAATGGATCGTACGAATGAATTAGAATGGATCGTACAAATGAATTAGAATGGATCGTGCGAATGAATTAGAATGGATCGTGCGAATGAATTAGAATGGATCGTACAAATGAATTAGAATGGATCCATTCATGCGAATGAATTAGAATGGATCATATGAATGAATTTGAATGGATCGTATGAATGAATTAGAATGGATACACTCGTGCGAATGAATTAGAATGGATTGTACAAATGAATTAGAATGGATACACTCGTGCGAATGAATTAGAATGGATCGTACGAATGAATTAGAATGGATCGTATGAATGAATTAGAATGGATCGTACGAATGAATTAGAATGGATACATTTGTGCGAATGAATTAGAATGTATCGTACAAACGAATTAGAATGGATACAGTCGTGCGAATGAATTAGAATGGATCGTACGAATGAATTAGAATGGATCATACGAATGAATTAGATTAGATCGTATGAATGAATTAGAATGGATCGTGCGAATGAATTAGAATGGATTGTACGAATGAAATAGAATGAATATATTCGTGCGAATGAATTAGAATGGATCGTACGAATAAATTAGAATGGATCATATGAATGAATTAGAATGGATTATACGAATGAATTAGAATGGATTGTGCGAATGAATTAGAATGGATCATACGAATGAATTAGAATGGATCGTGCGAATGAATTCGAATGGATCTTATGAATGAATTAGAATGGATACATTCAGGCGAACGAATTAGAATGGATCGTGCAAATGAATTAGAATGGATCGTACGAATGAATTTGAATGGATCGTGCGAATGAATTAGAGTGGATCGTACGAATGAATTAGAATCGATTCATTCATACGAATGAATTAGAATTAATCGTACGAATGAATTAGAATTGACCATACGAATGAACTAGAATGGATCGTGCGAATGAATTAGAATGGATCGTACGAAAGAATTTGAATGGATACAATCGTGCGAATGAATTAGAATAGATCGTACGAATGAATTAGAATGGATCGTACGAATGAATTAGAATGGATCATGCGAATGAATTAGAATGGATCGTACGAATGAATTAGAATGGATACATTCGTGCGAATGAATTAGAATGGATCGTACGAATGAATTAGAATGGAAACTTTCGTGCGAATGAATTTGAATGGATTGTACGAATGAATTAGAATGAATCATACGAATTAATTAGAACGGTTTGTACGAATGAATTAAAATGGATACATTCGTGCGAATGAATTAGAATGTATCGTACGACTGAATTAGAATGGATCGTATGAATGAATTAGAATGGATCATACTAATTAATTAGAATGGATCATGCAAATGAATTAGAATGGATCATACGAATGAATTAGAATGGATATATTCGTGCGAATGAATTAGAATGGATTATACGAATGAATTCGAATGGATCGTACGAATGAATTAGAATGAATCATACGAATGAATTAGAATGGATCGTACGAATGTATTAGAATGGATCATGCAAATAAATTTGAATGGACCGTACGAATGAATTAGAATGGATACATTCGTGCGAATGAATTAGAATGGATCATACGAATGAATTAGAATGGATCGTGCGAATGAACTAGAATGGATCTTACGAATGAATTAGAATGGATACATTCGTGCGAATGAATTAGAATGGATCGTACAAATGAATTAGAAAGGATCATACGAATGAATTTGAATGGATCGTACGAATGAATTAGAATGGATCGTACGAATGAATTAGAATGGATACATTCGTGCGAATGAATTAGAATGGATCGTACGAATGAATTAGAATGGATACATTAATGTGAATGAATTAGAATGAATCTTACGAATGAATTAAAATGGATCGTGCGAATGACTTAGAATGGATACATTCGTGCGAATGAATTGGAATGGATCATACGAATGAATTAGAATGGATCGTACGAATGAATTAGAATGGATACATTCATGCGAATAAACAAGAATGGATTGAATGAATGAATTAGAATGGATCATAGGAATGAATTAGAATGGATCGTACGAATGAATTAGAATGGATTCATTCGTGCGAATGAATTAGAATGGATCGTAGGAATGAATTAGAATCGATCATATGAATGAATTAGAATGGATCGTACGAATGAATTAGAATGGATCATGCGAATAAATTGGAATGAATTATATGAATGAATTAGAATGGATACATTCATGAGAATGAATTAGAATGGATCGTACTAATAAATTAGAATGGATTGTACGAATGAATTAGAATGGATCGTACGAATGAATTAGAATGGATCATGCAAATGAATTAGAATGGATCATACGAATGAATTAGAATGGATACATTCATGCGAATGAATTAGAATGAATCGTGCGAATGAATTAGAATGGATCGTGCGAATGAATTAGAATGAATTGTACGAATGAATTAGTATAGATACAATCGTGCGAATGAATTAGAATGGATTGTATGAATGAATTAGAATGGATATATTCGTGCGAATGAATTAGAATGGATCGTACAAATGAATTAGAATGGATCGTATAACTGAATTAGACTGGATCGTATGAATGAATTCGAATAGATCGTACAAATGATTTAGAATGGATCATGCGAATGAATTAGAATGGATCGTACGAATGAATTAGAATGGATACATTCATACGAATGAATTAGAATGGATCGTACGAATGAATTAGAATGGATCATACGAATGAATTAGAATGGATCGTGAAAAAGAAATAGAATGGATCGCGCGAATGAATAAGAATGGGTACATTCGTGCGAATGAATTAGAATGGATCAAACGAATGAATTAGAATAAATCGTACGAATGAATTAGAATGGACACATCCGTGCGAATGAATTAGAATGGATCATACGAATGAATTAGAATGGATCGTACGAATGAATTAGAATGGATCGTGTGAATGAATTAGAATGGGTCATACAAATGAATTACAATTGATACATTCATGCGAATGAATTAGAATGGATAGTACGAATGAATTAGAATGGATCGTACGAATGAATTAGAATGGATCGTGCGAATGAATTAGAATGGATCATAAGAATGAATTAGAATGGATCATACGAACAAATTAGAATAGATACATTCGTGCGAATGAATTAGAATGGATCGTAGAAATGAATTGGAATGGATCGTTGGAATGAATTAGAATGGATCGTGCGAATGAATTTGAATGGATCGTACGAATGAATTAGAATGGATACATTCATGCGAATGAAATAGAATGGATTGTATGAATGAATTTGAATGGATCGTACGAATGAATTAGAATGGATACATTCGTGCGAATGAATTAGAAAGTATCATATAAGTGAATTAGAATGGATCTTACGAATGAATTAGAATGGATACAATCGTGCGAATGAATTTGAATGGATCGTACGGATGAATTAGAATGGATCGTACGAACGAATTAGAATGGATCGTACGAACTAATTAGAATGGATCGTGCGAATGAATTAGAATGGATCATACGAATGAATCAGAATGGATACATTCGTGTGAATGAATTAGAATGGATCGTACGAATGAATTAGAATGGATCGTGCGAATGAATTAGAATGGATCGTATGAATGAATTAGAATGGATCGTACGAATGAATTAGAATGGATCGTACGAATGAATTAGAATAGATCGTTGGAATGAACTAGAATGGATACATTCGTGCGAATGAATTTGAATGGATCGTACGGATGAATTAGAATGGATCGTACGAATGAATTAGAATGGATCATACGAAATAATTAGAATGGATCGTGCGAATGAATTAGAATGGATCGTACTAATGAATCAGAATGGATACATTCGTGTGAATGAATTAGAATGGATCGTACGAATGAATTAGAATGGATCGTGCGAATGAATTAGAATGGATCGTATAAATGAATTAGAATGGATCGTACGAATGAATTAGAATGGATCGTACGAATGAATTAGAATAGATCGTTGGAATGAATTAGAATGGATACATTCTTGCGAATGAATTAGAATGGATCGTACAAATGAATTAGAATAGATCATACGAATGAAGTAGAATGGATCGTGCGAATGAATTAAAATGGATCGTACGAATGAATTAGAATGGATGCATTCGTGCGAATGAATTAGAGCGGGTCGTACGAACGAAATGGAATGGATCGTACGAATGAATTAGAATGGATCGTACAAATGAATTAGAATGGATCGTGCGAATGAATTAGAATGGATCGTGCGAATGAATTAGAATGGATCGTACAAATGAATTAGAATGGATCCATTCATGCGAATGAATTAGAATGGATCATATGAATGAATTTGAATGGATCGTATGAATGAATTAGAATGGATACACTCGTGCGAATGAATTAGAATGGATTGTACGAATGAATTAGAATGGATACACTCGTGCGAATAAATTAGAATGGATCGTATGAATGAATTAGAATGGATCGTACGAATGAATTAGAATGGATACATTCGTGCGAATGAATTAGAATGGATCGTACAAATGAATTAGAATGGATACATTCGTGCGAATGAATTAGAATGGATCGTACGAATGAATTAGAATGGATCATACGAATGAATTAGATTAGATCGTATGAATGAATTAGAATGGATCGTGCGAACGAATTAGAATGGATTGTACGAATGAATTAGAATGGATACATTCGTGCGAATGAATTAGAATGGATCGTACGAATAAATTAGAATGGATCATATGAATGAATTAGAATGGATTATACGAATGAATTAAAATGGATTGTTCGAATGAATTAGAATGGATCATACGAATGAATTAGAATGGATCGTGCGACTGAATTAGAATGGATCTTATGAATGAATTAGAATGGATACATTCAGGCGAACGAATTAGAATGGATCGTACAAATGAATTAGAATGGATCGTACGAATGAATTTGAATGGATCGTGCGAATGAATTAGAATGGATCGTACGAATGAATTAGAATCGATTCATTCATACGAATGAATTAGAATTAATCGTACGAATGAATTAGAATTGATCATACGAATGAACTAGAATGGATCGTGCGAATGAATTAGAATGGATCGTACGAAAGAATTTGAATGGATACAATCGTGCGAATGAATTAGAATAGATCGTACGAATGAATTAGAATGGATCAAATGAATGAATTAGAATGGATCATGCGAAAGAATTAGAATGGATCGTACGAATGAATTAGAATGGATACATTCGTGCGAATGAATTAGAATGGATCGTACGAATGAATTAGAATGGAAACTTTCGTGCGAATGAATTTGAATGGATTGTACGAATGAATTAGAATGAATCATACAAATTAATTAGAACGGATTGTACGAATATATTAGAATGGATACATTCATGCGAATGAATTAGAATGTATCGTACGACTGAATTAGAATGGATCGTATGAATGAATTAGAATGGATCATACTAATTCATTAGAATGGATCATGCAAATGAATTAGAATGGATCATACGAATGAATTAGAATGGATACATTCGTGCGAATGAATTAGAATGGATTATACGAATGAATTCGATTGGATCGTATGAATGAATTAGAATGAATCATACGAATGAATTAGAATGGATCGTACGAATGAATTAGAATGGATCGTACAAATAAATTTGAATGGACCGTACGAATGAATTAGAATGGATACATTCGTGCGAATGAATTAGAATGGATCATACGAATGAATTAGAATGGATTGTGCGAATGAATTAGAATGGATCTTACGAATGAATTAGAATGGATACATTCAGGCGAATGAATTAGAATGGATCGTACAAATGAATTAGAAAGGATCATACGAATGAATTTGAATGGATCGTACGAATGAATTAGAATGGATCATTTGAATGAATTAGAATGGATCGTACGAATGAATTAGAATGGATACATTCGTGCGAATGAATTAGAATGGATCGTACGAATGAATTAAAATGGATACATTCGTGTGAATGAATTAGAATGAATCGTACGAATGAATTAAAATGGATCGTGCGAATGACTTAGAATGGATACATTCGTGCGAATAAAATAGAATGGATCATACGAATGAATTAGAATAGATACATTCGTGCGAATAAATTAGAATGGATCGTACGAGTGAATTAGAATGGATCGTAGGAATGAATTAGAATGGATCGCACGAATGAAATAGAATGGATCGTGCGAATGAATTAGGATGAATTCATTCGTGCGAATGAATTAGAATGGATCGTACGAATGAATTAGAATCGATCATACGAATGAATTAGAATGGATCGTACGAATGAATTAGAATGGATCGTGCGAATAAATTAGAATGGATCGTACGAATGAATTAGAATGGATACATTCGTGCGAATTAATTAGAATGGTTCGTACTAATAAATTAGAATGGATTGTATGAATGAATTAGAATAGATCGTACGAATGAATTAAAGTGGATCGTGTCAATGAATTAGAATGGATCGTACGAATGAATTAGAATGGATACATTCGTGCGAATGAATTAGAATGGATCGTACGAATGAATTAGAATGGATTGTACGAATGAATTAGGGATACATTCGTGCGAATGAATTAGAATGGATCGTATGAATGAATTAGAATGGATACATTCGTGCAAATGAATTAGAATAGATCATACTAATGAATTAGAATGGATCATACTACTGAATTAGAATGGATCGTATGAATGAATTCGAATGGATCGTATGAATGATTTAGAATGGATCATGCGAATGAATTAGAATGGATCTTACGAATGAATTAGAGTGGATATATTGATGCGAATGAATTATAATGGATCGGACGAATGAATTAGAATGGATCGTATGAATGAATTAGAATGTATCGTGAAAAAGAATTAGTATGGATTGCACGAATGAATTAGAATGAATACATTCGTGCGAATGAATTAGAATGGATAAAATGAATGAATTAGAATGGATCATACGAAAAAATAAGAAAGGATACATTCATGCGAATGAATTAGAATGGATCGTACGAATGAATTAGAATGGATCGTGCGAATGAATTAGAATGGATCTTACAAATGAATTAGAATGGATACATTCATGCGAATGAATTAGAATGGATCTCACGAATGAATTAGAAAGGATCGTACGATTGAATTTGAATGGATCGTATGAATGAATTAGAATGGATCGTGTGAATGACTTAGAATGGATCGTGCGAATGAATTAGAATGGATCGTACGAATGAATTAGAATGGATCGTACGAATGAATTAGAATGGATATATTCGTGCGAATGAATTAGAATGGATCGTACGAATGAATTAGAATAGATCGTGCGAATGAATTAGAATGGATTGTACGAATGAATTAGAATGGATACATTCTTGCGAATGAAATAGAATGGATCGTATGAATGAATTAGAATGGATCGTACGAATGAATTAGAATGGATACATTTGAGCGAATGAATTAGAATGTATCGTACAAATAAATTAGAATGGATCGTACGAATGAATTTGAATGGATACATTCGTGCGAATGAATTTGGATGGATCGTACGGATTAATTAGAATGGATCGTACGAATGAATTAGAATAGATCGTACGAATGAATTAGAATGGATCGTGCGAATGAATTAGAATGGATCGTACGAATGAATTAGAATAGATACATTCGTGCTAATGAATTAGAATGGATCGTACGATTGAATTAGAATAAATCGTGCGAATCAATTAGAATGGATCGTACGAATGAATTAGAATGGATATATTTGTGCGAATGAATCAGAATGGATCCTACGAATGAATTAGAATGGATCGTACGAATGAATTAGAATGGATCGTTCGAATGAATTAGAATGGATACATTCGTGCGAATGAATTAGAATGGATCGTACAAATGAAGTAGAATGGATCATACGAATGAATTAGAATGTATCGTGCGAATGAATTAGAAAAGATCGTATGAATGAATTAGAATAGATACATTCGTGCGAATGAATTAGAATAGATCGTACGAATGAATTGGAATGGATCGTACGAATGAATTGGAATGGACCGTATGAATGAATTAGAATGGATCGTGCGAATGAATTAGAATGGATCGTACAAATGAATTAGAATGGATCCATCCATGTGAATGAATTAGAATATATCGTACGAAAGAATTAGAACGGATCGTATGAATGAATTAGAATGGATACACTCGTGCGAATAAATTAGAATGGCTCGTACAAATGAATTAGAATGGATCGAACGAATGAATTAGAATGGATACACTCGTGCGAATGAATTAGAATGGATCGTAGGAATGAATTAGAATGGATCGTATGAATGAATTAGAATGGATAATTCGGGCGAATGAATTAGAATGGATCATACGAATGAATTAGAATGGTTCGTACGAATGAATTAGAATATATCGTGCAAATGAATTAGAATGAATCATATGAATGAATTAGAATCGATACATTCGTATGAATGAATTAGAATGGATCGTACGAATGAATTAGAATGGATAAATTCGTGCGAATGAATTAGAATGGATCGTATGAATGAGTTAGAATGGATCATACGAATGAATTAGAATAGATCGTATGAATGAATTAGAATGGATCATGCGAATAAATTAGAATGGATTGTACGAATGAATTAGAATGGATACATTCGTGCAAATCAATTAGAATGGATTGTACGAATGAATTAGAATGGATCATACGAATGAATTAGAATGGATCGTGAAAAAGAATTAGAATGGATCGCATGAATGAATTAGAATGGATGCATTCGTGTGAATAAATTAGAATGGATTAAACGAATGAATTAGAATGGATCGTACGAATGAATTAGAATGGATACATTCAAGCGAATGAATTACAATGGGTCATACGAATGAATCAGGATGGATCGTTCGAATGAATTAGAATGGATCGTGTGAGTGAAATAGAATGGATCGTACAAATGAATTACAATGGATACATTCATGCGAATGAATTAGAAAGGATCGTACGAATGAATTAGAATGGATCGTACGAATGAATTAGAATGGATCGTGCGAATGAATTAGAATGGATAGTACGAATGAATTAGAATGGATCATACGAACGAATTAGAATGGATACATTCGTGCGAATGAATTAGAATGGATCGTAGGAAGGAATTAGAATGGATCGTACGAATGATTTAGAATGGATCGTGCGAATGAATTAGAATGGATCGTACGAATGAATTCGAATGGATACATTCATGCGAATGAAATAAAATGGATCGTATGAATAAATTTGAATGGATCGTATGAATGAATTAGAACGGATACATTCGTGCGAATAGATTAGAATGTATCGTACAATTGAATTAGAATGGATCGTACGAATGAATTAGAATGGATACATTCATGCGAATAAATTTGAATGGATCGTACGGATTACTTAGAATAGATCATACGAACGAATTAGAATGGATCGTACGAATTAATTAGAATAGATCGCGCGAATGAATTAGAATGGATCGTACGAATGAATTAGAATGGATACATTCGTGCTCATGAATTAGAATGGATCGTACGCATAAATTAGAATGGATCGTGCGAATGAATTACAATGGATCGTATGAATGAATTAGAATGGCTACATTCGTGCGAATGAATTAGAATGGATCGTACGAATGAATTAGAATGGATCGTTGGAATGAATTAGAATGGATATATTCGTGCGAATGAATTAGAATGGATCGTACAAATCAATTAGAATAGATCATACGACTGAAGTAGAACGGATCGTGCGAATGAATTAAAATGGATCGTACGAATGAATTAGAATGGATGTATTCGTGCAAATGAATTAGAATGGATCGTACGAATGAATTGGAATGGATCGTACGAATGAATTAGAATGGATCGTACGACTGAATTAGAATGGATCGTGCGAATGAATTAGAATGGATCGTACAAATGAATTAGAATGGATCCATTCATGCGAATGAATTAGAATGGATCATACGAATGAATTTGAATGGATCGTATGAATGAATTAGAATGGATCGTACGAATGAATTAGAATGGATACACTCGTGCGAATGAATTAGAATGGATCGTACGAATGAATTAGAATGGATCGTACGAATGAATTCGAATGGATACATTTGTGTGAATGAATTAGAATGGATCGTATGAATAAATTAGAATGGATACATTCGTGCGAATGAATTAGAATGGATCGTACGAATGAATTAGAATGGATCATACGAATGAATTAGAATGGATCATACAAATGAATTACAATGGATACATTCATGCAAATGAATTAGAAAGGATCGTACGAATGAATTAGAATGGATCGTACGAATGAATTAGAATGGATCGTGCGAATGAATTAGAATGGATAGTAAGAATGAATTAGAATGGATCATCTGAACGAATTAGAATGGATACATTCGTGCGAATGAATTAGAATGGATCGTACGAAGGAATTAGAATGGATCGTACGAATGAATTAGAATGGATCGTGCGAATGAATTAGAATGGATCGTACGATTGAATTAGAATGGATACATTCATGCGAATGAAATAAAATGGATCGTATGAATAAATTTGAATGGATCGTATGAATGAATTAGAATGGATACATTCGTGCGAATGAATTAGAATGTATCGTACAATTGAATTAGAATGGATCGTACGAATGAATTGTTAGGATTGATGTGTTCTAAGCTTGTAAAACTTTATGTTTTGGTCTAATAAAGATTGATAGTTATTAATATATTAGATGCATATAGGTGCGTAACATAGTTACGTGTTCTTTTGAGAACAGAGAGCCATGGTTATATGGTAGTCCACTGAGTTGAAGACTGAGTGGATTGGTCCCATATAACCTAAATAAGTTCGCAGCTATGATCAGGTTGGTCGCCTCATCATGTTAAGCTGTTGGCGATGACAGTTCATGGGATGTCTTCACCATGGTCATCACCAGGCACAGTGTCTGTGGCTGAACGGAACTAAAACGGTGTACAGATCAGTGAGCAGACACTGGTACACTAAGCCGTGTTTCTGCTTAGGGTAAAACGGTCCTAAACCCTGAGGAACCACGACTGATGGACTAACCAGTTGCGTGGTGCTTTGGCGCACCAATGTGTGAGGGTCCATATGTAGTGATCCAAAACCACGGTGTACTGGGTTACCCGGCTGGCGTTGCATTAGCGTGTCACTCCTGCAGGCCATCCACACCCCTGATGGGAGGTGCGTTCCTTGGTGTGACTTACACTGTACCAAACCCAGGCCTGGTGGTCATCAGTTTGACTGTTGACCGGGTTCGATTACTCGACGGGGTAATCAGAGGTACGATGTATAGGTCAACCTGGAAGGAACCAAGTCATATGATCATTCGAGTCTGACGGTAGTCTTCACCGCTCGAAGTGAATCATGGCATCAAGTGGAGGGAACAGCGGGTTTACCACTACTAAGCGGAGAGCAGGGGTATGATGGAGAACATAGTAAGTCTGGGTGAATTGGAGTGCAGCCTGCGTCGCACTCTGGGTGGCTACGCAGGTTAACTCGAGCTCAGAGGATCGATGGTACACTCGGGTAGTGTGTCGATCGAGCTTGAGTTGGAAGCCATGAACCCCGGTCCCTGATGGTTCCACCTTATCAACATTATGTACGGTTCTTGAACCGTCTCCTCGGAACACCATAAGCATGAGGAAGAAAGAAGTATACGCTCCGTGTGTGCTTGGCACTAGAGCACGGTAGATGCGTAACTACATACGAGTACTAAGGGTTGAGCCCGAGACTAGTGCAGAGTCGTATGTAGTAATCCCTAGCCATAAGTGAACTTCGCTGCATAGGTGTGATGCACCGGGGTATGTTGCGAGTTGACTAGTTGACTTTGCTAGAGGCACCCTCCGGTGGCCTCAGTTAATAGTAAGTAACTAGTAGATATCACTTAAGTAATGGCCGCTAGGTATCGCACGCTAGAAATGGTCAAAATGAGGCGTCGGGGCGTTTTGGTAAAAACCTCACTCTACCGGACCTCACTGTTGGCCGATCCTAGTGGTGGGACACCTCACCAGGGCCGACCCTATGATGTAGGGATGAGAATCCCTCATCTATAGGGCCGGCCATATAGATAGGGATGGGGCGATAAATCGGTTAAGATCGAGCCCTAAAAAGTGGGAAAATGGATAAATACGCGG
The DNA here is from genome assembly GCA_947650365.1 of Chamaelirium japonicum. Classification (NCBI taxonomy): domain Eukaryota; kingdom Viridiplantae; phylum Streptophyta; class Magnoliopsida; order Liliales; family Melanthiaceae; genus Chamaelirium; species Chamaelirium japonicum. Next base: position 59,832,384 of record OX393556.1, read on the forward strand.
AGAGATAAAAAGGAGATAATGGAGAGATAATGAGAGGGAGTTATTATCCCCTTGGATCCTTATCCAAGGGGGGATGGCCGGCCCTATAAAGGGAGCTATAGGCACCGGCCCCATGTGATGAAAAATCCGAACCCCCTCCTCTCTCATCTCTCTAGTTCTCTCCCTAATCTCTCTCCGTTTCCCGCTTGCTACTTCGTCTTCCTCGCGTGGAGTTCTGAAGAAGGAGAAGGGTCGTTCTTCGGAGGCACTCAGAGATCCGAGAGCGACGTTCCGTGCATCGTGTGAGATCGGGTGAACAAGAAGGTAACATCTCCATTCGTACCGTCGGGATCTTCGCGAACGATCTTCTGTCTCCATCGACAAAGAAGACAATTCTCCGCGGTTAAAAGATCCGTACGAAAGGTATGTGTAATCTAACATGTAGATCTAGCGAGCATTATGATTTGCATCCATGCTAGTTAATCATTACGCTAGATTGCCGTTAGGGGTTTTCGATTCTCGTGCATACACATGCACACATATGAAGATTAGTTTCTATGAAAAGTTAAATCGTGTAACGTGCACCATGAATGGTCTTTCGATCGCCAAATCGTTTCCGCTGCGAGCCTCTGACCCGGATTAACTTCCAACATGAATTAGAATGGATACATTCGTGCGAATAAATTTGGATGGATCGTACGGATTACTTAGAATAGATCGTACGAACAAATTAGAATGGATCGTACGAATTAATTAGAATGGATCGCGCAAATGAATTAGAATGGATCATACAAATGAATTAGAATGGATACATTCGTGCGCATGAATTAGAATGGATCGTACGAATAAATTAGAATGGATCGTGCGAATAAATTACAATGGATCGTATGAATGAATTAGAATGGCTACATTCGTGCGAATGAATTAGAATGGATCGTACGAATGAATTAGAATGGATCGTTGGAATGAATTAGAATGGATATATTCGTGCGAATGAATTAGAATGGATCGTACAAATCAATTAGAATAGATCATACAACTAAAGTAGAACGGATCGTGCGAATGAATTAAAATGGATCGTACGAATGAATTAGAATGGATGTATTCGTGCAAATGAATTAGAATGGATCGTACGAATGAATTGGAATGGATCGTACGAATGAATTAGAATGGATCGTACGACTGAATTAGAATGGATCGTGCGAATGAATTAGAATGGATCGTACATATGAATTAGAATGGATCCATTCATGCGAATGAATTAGAATGGATCATATGAATTAATTTGAATGGATCGTATGAATGAATTAGAATGGATTGTACGAATGAATTAGAATGGATACACTCGTGCGAATGAATTAGAATGGATCGTATGAATGAATTAGAATGGATCGTACGAATGAATTCGAATGGATACATTCGTGTGAATGAATTAGAATGGATCGTATGAATAAATTAGAATGGATACATTCGTGCGAATGAATTAGAATGGATCGTACGAATGAATTAGAATGGATCATACAAATGAATTAGAATGGATCATACAAATGAATTACAATTGATACATTCATGCAAATGAATTAGAAAGGATCGTATGAATGAATTAGAATGGATCGTACGAATGAATTAGAATGGATCGTGCGAATGAATTAGAATGGATAGTAAGAATGAATTAGAATGGATCATACGAACGAATTAGAATGGATACATTCGTGTGAATGAATTAGAATGGATCGTAGGAAGGAATTAGAATGGATCGTACGAATGAATTAGAATTGATCGTGCGAATGAATTAGAATGGATCGTACGAATGAATTAGAATGGATACATTCATGCGAATGAAATAAAATGGATCGTATGAATAAATTTGAATGGATCGTATGAATGAATTAGAATGGATACATTCGTTCGAATGAATTAGAATGTATCGTACAAGTGAATTAGAATGGATCGTACAAATGAATTTGAATAGATACATTCGTGCGAATAACTTTGAATCGATCGTATGGATTACTTAGAATAGATCGTACGAACAAATTAGAATGAATCGTACGAACTAATTAGAATGGATCGCGCGAATGAATTAGAATGGATCGTACGAATGAATTAGAATGGATACATTCGTGCGCATGAATTAGAATGGATCGTACGAATGAATTAGAATGGATCGTGCAAATGAATTAGAATGGATCGTACAAATGAATTAGAATGGATCCATTCTTGCGAATGAATTAGAATGGATCATACGAATGAATTTGAATGGATCGTATGAATGAATTAGAATGGATCGTACGAATGAATTAGAATGGATACACTCGTGCAAATGAATTAGAATGGATCATACGAATGAATTAGAATGGATCGTACGAATGAATTCGAATGGTTACATTCGTGTGAATGAATTAGAATGGATCGTTCGAATGAATTAGAATGGATACATTCGTGCGAATGAATTAGAATGGATCGTACGAATGAATTAGAATGGATCATACGAATGAATTAGAATGGATACATTCGTTTGAATGAATTAGAATGAATCGTACGAATGAATTAGAATGGATCATACGAATGAATTAGAATGAATCGTGCGAATGAATTTGAATGGATTGTACAAATTAATTAGATTGGATACATTCGTGCGAATGAATTAGAATGGATCGTACGAATGAATTAGTATGGATCGTGCGAATGAATTAGAATGGATACATTCGTGCGAATGAATTAGAATGGATTGTATGAATGAATTAGAATGGATCGTAAGAATGAATTTTAATGGATCATACAAATGAATAAGAATGGATCGTGTGAATGAATTAGAATAGATCATACGAATGAATTAGAATGGATTCATTCGTACAAATGAATTGGAATGGATCGTAGGAATAAAGTAGAATAGATCGTATGAATGATTTAGAATGGATCACTTGAATGAATTAGAAGGGATCATATGAATGAATTAGAATTGATCGTGTGAATGAATTAGAATGGATCGTACGAATGAATTAGAATGGATACATTCGTGCGAATGAATTTGAATGGATCGTGCGAATAAATTAGAATGGATCGTACGAATGAATTAGAATGGATCGTGCAAATGAATTAGATTGGATCGTACGAATGAATTAGAATGGATCATACGAATGAATTAGAATGGATAAATTCGTGCGAATGAATTAGAATGGATCATACGAATGAATTAGAATAGATCGTGCGAATGAATTAGAATGGATACATTTGTGCGAATAAACAAGAATGGATTGAATGAATGAATAAGAATGTATCGTAGGAATGAATTAGAATGGATCATATGAATGAATTAGAATGGATTCATTCGTGCGAATGAATTAGAATGGATCGTAGGAATGAATTAGAATCGATCATATGAATGAATTAGAATGGATCGTACGAATGAATTAGAATGGATCATGCAAATAAATTAAAATGAACTGTACGAATGAATTAGAATGGATACATTCATGAGAATGAATTAGAATGTATCGTACTAATAAATTAGAATGGACTGTACGAATGAATTAGAATGGATCGTACGAATAAATTAGAATGGATCGTGCAAATGAATTAGAATGGATCGTACGAATGAATTAGAATGGATACATTCATGCGAATGAATTAGAATGGATCGTGCGAATGAATTAGAATGGATCGTGCGAATGAATTAGAATGGATTGTACGAATGAATTAGTATGGATACAATCGTGCGAATGAATTAGAATGGATTGTATGAATGAATTAGAATGGATATATTCGTGCGAATGAATTAGAATGGATTGTACTAATGAATTAGAATGGATCGTATGAATGAATTAGACTGGATCGTACGAATGAATTCGAATAGATTGTACGAATGATTTAGAATTGATCATGCGAATGAATTAGAATCGATCGTACGAATGAATTAGAATGGATACATTCATACGAATGAATTAGAATGGATCGTACGAATGAATTAGAATGGATCATACGAATGAATTAGAATGGATCGTGAAAAAGAATTAGAATGGATCGCGCGAATGAATTAGAATGGCTACATTCGTGCGAATGAATTAGAATGGATCAAACGAATGAATTAGAATGGACACATTCGTGCGAATGAATTAGAATGGATCGTACGAATGAATTAGAATGGATCGTACGAATGAATTAGAAAGGATCGTGTGCATGAATTAGACTGGGTCGTACAAATGAATTACAATTGATACATTCATGCGAATGAATTAGAATGGATAGTACGAATGAATTAGAATGGATCGTACGAATGAATTAGAATGGATCATGCGAATGAATTAGAATGGATCGTAAGAATGAATTAGAATGGATCGTACGAACGAATTAGAATGGATACATTCGTGCGAATGAATTAGAATGGATCGAAGGAATGAATTAGAATGGATCGTTCGAATGAATTAAAATGGATCGTGCGAATGAATTAGAATGGATCGAACGAATGAATTATAATGGATACATTCATGCGAATAAAATAGAATGGATCGTATGAATGAATTTGAATGGATCGTACGAATGAATTAGAATGGTTACATTCATGCGAATGAATTAGAAAGTATCGTATAAGTGAATTAGAATGGATCTTACGAATGAATTTGAATGGATACATTCGTGCGAATGAATTTGAATGGATCGTACGGATGAATTAAAATCGATCGTACGAATGAATTAGAATGGATCGTACGAATTAATTAGAATGGATCGTGCGAATGAATTAGAATGGCTCGTACGAATGAATCAGAATGGATACATTCGTGTGAATGAATTAGAATGGATCGTACGAATGAATTAGAATGGATCGTGCGAATGAATTAGAATGGATCGTATGAATGAATTAGAATGGATACATTCGTGCGAATGAATTAGAATGGATCGTACGAATGAATTAGAATAGATCGTTGGAATGAATTAGAATGGATACATACGTGCGAATGAATTATAATGGATTGTACAAATGAATTAGAATAGATCATACGAATGAAGTAGAATGGATCGTGTGAATGAATTAAAATGGATCGTACGAATGAATTAAAATTGATGCATTCGTGCGAATGAATTAGAATGGGTCGTACAAATGAATTAGAATGGATCGTGCGAATGAATTAGAATGGATCGTGAGAATGAATTAGAATGGATCGTACAAATGAATTAGAATGGATCCATTCATGCGAATGAATTAGAATGGATCATATGAATGAATTTGAATGGATCGTATGAATGAATTAGAATGGATACACTCGTGCAAATGAATTAGAATGGATGGTACAAATGAATTAGAATGGATACACTCGTGCGAATGAATTAGAATAGATCGTACGAATGAATTAGAATGAATTGTACGAATGATTTAGAATGGATACATTCGTGCGAATGAATTCGAATGGATCGTACGAATGAATTAGAATAGATACATTTGTGCGAATGAATTAGAATGGATCGTACAAATAAATTAGAATGGATCATACGAATAAATTAGATTAGATTGTATGAATAAATTAGAATGGAACGTACGAATGAATTTGAATGGATCGTACGAATTAATTAGAATGGATCGTGCGAATGAATTAGAATGGATCGTACGAATGAATCAGAATGGATACATTCATGTGAATGAATTAGAATGGATCGTACGAATGAATTAGAATGGATCGTGCGAATGAATTAGAATGGATCGTATGAATGAATTAGAATGGATACATTCGTGCGAATGAATTAGAATGGATCGTACGAATGAATTAGAATAGATCGTTGGAATGAATTAGAATGGATACATACGTGCGAATGAATTATAATGGATTGTACAAATGAATTAGAATAGATCATACGAATGAAGTAGAATGGATCGTGTGAATGAATTAAAATGGATCGTACGAATGAATTAGAATGGATGCATTCGTGCGAATGAATTAGAATGGGTCGTACAAATGAATTAGAATGGATCGTGCGAATGAATTAGAATGGATCGTGAGAATGAATTAGAATGGATCGTACAAATGAATTAGAATGGATCCATTCAAGCGAATGAATTAGAATGGATCATATGAATGAATTTGAATGGATCGTATGAATGAATTAGAATGGATACACTCGTGCAAATGAATTAGAATGGATGGTACAAATGAATTAGAATGGATACACTCGTGCGAATGAATTAGAATAGATCGTACGAATGAATTAGAATGAATTGTACGAATGATTTAGAATGGATACATTCGTGCGAATGAATTCGAATGGATCGTACGAATGAATTAGAATAGATACATTTGTGCGAATGAATTAGAATGGATCGTACAAATAAATTAGAATGGATCATACGAATGAATTAGAATGGATTATACGAATGAATTAGAATGGATGGTGCGAATGAATTAGAATGGATCAAATGAATGAATTAGAATGGATCGTGTGAATGAATTAGAATGGATCTTACGAATGAATTAGAATGGATACATTCATGCGAACGAATTAGAATGGATCGTGCAAATGAATTAGAATGGATCGTACGAATGAATTTGAATGGATCGTGCGAATGAGTTAGAATGGATCGTACGAATGAATTAGAATCGATTCATTCGTACGAATGAATTAGAATTAATCGTGTGAATGAATTAGAATAGATCATACGAATGAACTAGAATGGATCGTGCGAATGAATTAGAATGGATCGTGCGAAAAAATTTGAATGGATACAATCATGTGAATAAATTAGAATGGATCATGCAAATAAATTAAAATGGACCGTACGAATGAATTAAATGGATACATTCGTGCGAATGAATTAGAATGGATCGTACGAATGAATTAGAATGGATCGTGCGAATGAATTAGACTGGATCTTACGAATGAATTAGAATAGATACTTTCATGCGAATGAATTAGAATGAATCGTACAAATTAATTAGAAAGTATCATATGAATGAATTTGAATGGATCGTACGAATGAATTAGAAAGGATCATGCGAATGAATTAGAATGGATCGTACGAATGAGTTAGAATGGATACATTCGTGCGAATGAACTAGAATGGATCGTACGAATAAATTAGAATGGAAACATTCGTGCGAATGAATTTGAATGGATTGTACGAATGAATTAGAATGAATCATACGAATGAATTAGAACGGATCGTACGAATGAATTAGAATGGATATATTCGTGCGAATGAATTAGAATGTATCGTACGACTGAATTAGAATGGATCGTATGAATGAATTAGAATGGATCATACTAATTAATTAGAATGGATCATGCAAATGAATTAGAATGGATCGTACGAATGAATTAGAATGGATACATTCGTGCGAATGAATTGGAATCGATTGTACGAATGAATTCGAATGGATCATACGAATGAATTAGAATGAATCATACGAATGAATTAGAATGGATCGTATGAATGAATTAGAATGGATCATGTAAATAAATTAGAATGGACCGTACGAATGAATTAGAATGCATACATTCGTGCGAATGAATTAGAATGGATCGTACGAATGAATTAGAATGGATCGTGCGAATGAATTAGAATGGATCTTACGAATGAATTAGAATGGATACATTCGTGCGAATGAATTAGAATGGATCGTACAAATTAATTAGAAAGGATCATACGAATGAATTTGAATGGATCGTACGAATGAATTAGAATGGATCATGCGAATGAATTAGAATGGATCGTACGAATGAATTAGAATGGATACATTCGTGCGAATGAATTAGAATGGATCATACGAATGAATTAGAATGGATTGTACGAATGAATAAGAATGGATACATTCGTGCGAATGAATTAGAATGAGTCGTACGAATGAATTAGAATGGATCGTGCGAAGGAATTAGAATGGATATATTCGTGCGAATCAAATAGAATGGATCGTACGAATGAATTAGAATAGATACATTCGTGCGAATAAATTAGAATGGATCGTACGAATGAATTAGAATGGATCGTACGAATGAATTAGAATGGATCGCAAGAATGAAATAGAATGGATCGTGCGAATGAATTAGAATGGATTCATTCGTGCGAATGAATTAGAATTGATCGTATGAATGAATTAGAATCGATCATACGAATGAATTAGAATGGATCGTACAAATGAATTAGAATGGATCGTGCAAATAAATTAGAATGGATCGTACGAATGAATTAGAATGGATACATTCGTGCGAATGAATTAGAATGGTTCGTACTAATAAATTAGAATGGATTGTACGAATGAATTAGAATAGATCGTACGAATAAATTAGAGTGGATCGTGCGAATGAATTAGAATAGATCGTACGAATGAATTAGAATGGATATATTCGTGCGAATGAATTAGAATGGATCGCATGAATGAATTAGAATGGATTGTACGAATGAATTAAGGATACATTCGTGCGAATGAATTAGAATGGATCGTATGAATGAATTAGAATGGATACATTCGTGCAAATGAATTAGAATAGATCATACTAATGAATTAGAATGGATCGTACTACTGAGTTAGAATGGATCGTATGAATGAATTCGAATAGATTGTATGAATGATTTAGAATGGATCATGCTAATGAATTAGAATGGATCGTACGAATGAATTAGAGTGGATATATTGATGCGAATGACTTAGAATGGATCGTACGAATGAATTAGAATGTATCGTGAAATAGAATTAGAATGGATCGCACGAATGAATTAGAATGAATACATTCGTGCGAATGAATTAGAATGGATCAAATGAATGAATTAGAATGGATCATACGAAAAAATAAGAATGGATACACTCATACGAATGAATTAGAATGGATCGTACAAATGAATTAGAATGGATTGTGCGAATGAATTAAGTGGATCTTACAAATGAATTAGAATGGATACATTCATGCGAATGAATTAGAATGGATCGTACGAATGAATTAGAAAGGATCGTACGATTGAATTTGAATGGATCGTATGAATGAATTAGAATGGATCGTGCAAATGAATTAGAATGGATCATATGAATGAATTAGAATGGATCGTACGAATGAATTAGAATGGATCGTACGAATGAATTAGAATGGATACATTCATGCGAATGAATTAGAATGGATCGTACGAATGAATTAGAATGGATCGTGCGAATGAATTAGAATGGATTGTATGAATGAATTAGAATGGATACATTCATGCGAATGAAATAGAATGGATCGTATGAATGAATTAGAATGGATCGTACGAATGAATTAGAATGGATACATTCGTGCGAATGAATTAGAATGTATCGTACAAATAAATTAGAATGGATCATACGAATGAATTAGAATGGATACATTCGTGCGAATGAATTTGAATGGATCATACGGATGAATTAGAATGGATCGTACAAATGAATTAGAATCGATCGTACGAATGAATTAGAATGGCTCGTGCAAATGAATTAGAATGGATCATACGAATGAATTAGAATGGACACATTCGTGCTAATGAATTAGAATGGATCATATGATTGAATTAGAATGGATCGTGCGAATCAATTAGAATTGATCGTACGAATGAATTAGAATGGATACATTCGTGTGAATGAATTAGAATGCATCCTACGAATGAATGAGAATGGATCGAACGAATGAATTAGAATGGATCGTTCGAATGAATTAGAATGGATACATTCGTGCGAATGAATTAGAATGGATCGTACAAATGAAGTGGTATGGATCATAAGAATGACTTAGAATGTATCGTGTGATTGAATTAGAATAGATCGTACGAATGAATTGGAATGGATCGTACGAATGAATTAGAATGGATCGTGCGAATGAATTAGAATGGATCATACAAATGAATTAGAATGGATCCATCCATGCGAATGAATTAGAATATATCGTACGAAAGAATTAGAATGGATCGTATGAATGAATTAGAGTGGATACACTCGTGCGAATGAATTAGAATGGCTCGTACGAATGAATTAGAATGGATACACTCGTGCGAATGAATTAGAATGGATCATACGAATGAATTAGAATGGATCGTATGAATGAATTAGAATGGATACATTCGGGCGAATGTATTAGAATGGATCATGCGAATGAATTAAAATAGTTCGTACGAATGAATTAGAATATATCGTGCGAATGAATTAGAATGAATCGTATGAATGAATTAGAATCGATACATTCGTACGAATGAATTAGAATGGATACATTTGTGCGAATGAATTAGAATGGATCGTACGAATGAATTAGAATGGATCATACGAATGAATTAGAATAGACCGTATGAATGAATTAGAATGGATCGTACGAATAAATTAGAATGGATTTTACGAATGAATTAGAATGATACATTCGTGCAAATCAATTAGAATGGATTGTACGAATGAATTAGAATGGATCATACGAATGAATTAGAATGGATCGTGAAAAAGAATTAGAATGGATCGCATGAATGAATTAGAATGGATATATTCGTGTGAATAAATTACAATGAATTAAATGAATGAATTAGAATGGATCGTACGAATGAATTAGAATGGAGATATTCATGCGAATGAATTAGAATGGGTCATACGAATGAATCAGGATGGATCGTACGAATGATTTAAAATGGATCGTGTGAGTGAATTAGAATGGATCGTACAAATGAATTACAATGGATACATTCATGCGAATGAATTAGAAAGGATCGTACGAATGAATTAGAATGGATCATACGAATGAATTAGAATGGATCGTGCGAATGAATTATAATGGATAGTGAGAATGAATTAGAATGGATCATACGAACGAGTTAGAATGGATACATTCGTGCAAATGAATTAGAATAGATCGTAGGAAGGAATTAGAATGAATCGTACCAATGAATTAGAATGGATCGTCCGAATGAATTAGAATGGATTGTACGAATGAATTAGAATGGATACATTCATGCGAATGAAATAAAATGGATCGTATGAATAAATTTGAATGGATCATATGAATGAATTAGAATGGATATATTCGTGCGAATGAATTAGAATGTATTGTACAAGTGAATTAGAATGGATCGTACGAATGAATTAGAATGGATACATTCGTGCGAATAAATTTGAATGGATCGTACGGATGACTTATAATAGATAGTACGAACGAATTAGAATGGATCGTACGAATTAATTAGAATAGATCGTGCGAATGAATTAGAATGGATTGTATGAATGAATTAGAATGGATACATTCGTGCGCATGAATTAGAATGGATCGTACAAATGAATTAGAAAGGATCGTGCGAATGAATTAGAATGGATCGTATGAATGAATTAGAATGGATACATTCGTGCGAATGAATAAGAATGGATCGTACGAATGAATTGGAATGGATCGTTGGAATGAATTAGAATGGATATATTCGTGCGAATGAATTAGAATGGATCGTAAAATCAATTAGAATAGATCATACGACTGAAGTAGAACGGATCGTGCGAATGAATTAAAATGGATCGTACGAATGAATTAGAATGGATGCATTCGTGCGAATGAATTTGAATGGATCGTACGAATGAATTGGAATGGATCATACGAATGAATTAGAATGGATCGTACGAATGAATTAGAATGGATCGTACGAATGAATTAGAATGGATCGTGCGAATGAATTAGAATGGATCGTACAAATGAATTAGAATGGATCCATTCATGCGAATGAATTAGAATGTATCATACGAATGAATTTGAATGGATCGTATGAATGAATTAGAATGGATCATACGAATGAATTAGAATAGAGACACTCGTGCGAATGAATTAGAATTGATCGTACGACTGAATTAGAATGGATCGTACGAATGAATTCGAATGGATACATTCGTGTGAATGAATTAGAATGGATCGTACGAATGAATTAGAATGGATATATTCGTGCGAATGAATTAGAATGGATCGTACGAATGAATTAGAATGGATCATACGAATGAATTAGATTAGATCGTATGAATGAATTAGAATGGATCGTGCGAATGAATTAGAATGGATTGTACGAATAAATTAGAATGGATACATTCGTGCGAATGAATTAGAATGGATCATGCGAATGAATTAGAGTGGATCGTGCGAACGAATTAGAATGGATCATGCGAATGAATTAGAATGGATCATACGAAGGAATTAGAATGGATCGTACGAATGAATTAGAATCGATTCATTCGTACGAATGAATTAGAATTGATCGTACGAATAAATTAGAATAGATCATACGAATGAATTAGATTGGATCATGCGAATGAATTAGAATGGATCGTATGAAAGAATTTGAATGGATACAATCGTGCGAATGAATTAGAATGGATCGTTTGAATGAATTAGAATGGATCGTACGAATGAATTAGAATAGATCTTACGAATGAATAAGAATGGATTATGCGAATGAATTGGAATGGATCGTACGAATGAATTAGAATGGATACATTCATGCGAATGGATTATATTGGTTCGTACGAATGAATTAGATTGGATCGTACGAATGAATTAGAATGGAAACATTCATGCGAATGAATTTGAATGGATCACACGAATGAATTAGAAGGAATCATACGAATGAATTAGAACGGATCGTATGAATGAATTAGAATGGATACATTCATGTGAATGAATTAGAATGTATCGTACGACTGAACTAGAATGGATCATATGAATGAATTAGAATGGATCGTACGAATTAATTAGAATGGATCATGCGAATGAATTAAAATGGATACATTCGTGCGAATGAATTTGAATAGATTGTTTGAATGAATTCGAATGGATCATACGAATGAATTAGAATGGATCGTACGAATTAATTAGAATGGATCATGCAAATGAATTAGAATGGACCGTACGAATGAATTAGAATGGATACATTCGTGCGAATGAATTAGAATGGATCATACAAATGAATTAGAATTGATGCATTCATGCGAATGAATTGGAATGGATCATACGAATGAATTAGAATGGATCGTGCGAATGAATTGGAATGGATCTTACGAATGAATTAGAATGGATCCATTCATGCGAATGAATTAGAATGGATAGTACGAATGAATTAGAAAGGATCATACGAATGAATTTGAATAGATCGTACGAATGAATTAGAATGGATCATGCGAATGAATTAGAATGGATCGTGCGAATGAATTAGAATGGATCGTGCGAATGAATTAGAATGGATACATTCATGCGAATGAAATAGAATGGATCGTACGAATGAATTAGAATAGATCCATTCGTGCGAATATATTAGAATGAATCGTACGAATGAATTAGAATGGATCATAGGAATGAATTAAAATGGATTACACGAATGAAATAGAATGGATCGTGCGAATGAATTATAATGGATTCATTCGTGCGAATGAATTAGAATGGATTGTATGAATGAATTAGAATCGATCATATGAATGAATTAGAATGGATCGTGCAAATGAATTAGAATGGATCGTGCAAATGAATTAGAATGGATCGTGCGAATAAATTAGAATGGATCGTACGAATGAGTTAGAATGGATACATTCATGCGAATAAATTAGAATGGTTCGCACTAATAAATTAGAATGGATTATACGAATGAATTAGATTAGATCGTACGAATGATTTAGAGTGGATCGTGCGAATGAATTAGAATGGATCGTACGAATGAATTAGAATGGATACATTCGTACGAATGAATTAGAATGGATCATACTAATAAAATAGAATGGATCGTACGACTGAATTATAATGGATCGTATCAATGAATTCGAATGGATCGTACTTATGATTTAGAATGGATCATGCGAATGAATTAGAATGGATCGTACGAATGAATTAGAATGCATATATTGATGCGAATGAATTAGAATGGATCGTATGAATGAATTAGAATGGATCGTACGAATGAATTAGAATGTATCGTGAAAAAGAATTAGAATGGATCGCATGAATGAATTAGAATGGATACATTCATGCGAATGAATTAGAATGGATCAAACGAATGAATTAGAATGGATCATACGAATGAATAAGAATGGATACATTCATGCGAATGAATTAGAATGGATCGTACGAATAAATTCGAATGGATCATGCAAATGAATTAGAATGGATCTTACAAATGAATTAGAATGGATACATTCATGCGAATGAATTAGAATGGATCGTACAAATGAATTAGAAAGGATCGTACGATTGAATTTGAATGGATCGTATGAATGAATTCGAATGGATCGTGCGAATGAATTAGAATGGATCGTGCGAATGAATTAGAATGGATCGTACGAATGAATTAGAATGGATCGTACGAATGAATTAGAATGGATCATGCGAATGAATTAGAATGGATCGTACGAATGAATTAGAATGGACACATTCCTGCGAATGAAATAGAATGGATCGTACGAATGAATTAGAATGGATCGTACGAATGAATTAGAATAGATACATATGTGCGAATGAATTAGAATGTATCGTACAAATAAATTAGAATAGATCGTACGAATGAATTAGAATGTATCGTACAAATAAATTAGAATAGATCGTATGAATGAATTAGAATGGATACATTCGTGCGAAGGAATTTGAATGGATCGTACGGATGAATTAGAATGGATCGTACGAATAAATTAGAATGGATCGTACGAATGAATTAGAATTGATCGTGCGAATGAATTAGAATAGGTCGTACGAATGAATTAGAATGGATACATTCGAGCTAATGAATTAGAATAGATCGTACGATTGAATTAGAATGGATCATGTGAATGAATTAGAATGGAACGTACGAATGAATTAGAATGGATACATTCGTGTAAATGAATTAGAATGGATTCTACAAATGATATAGAATGGATCGTACGAATGAATTAGAATGGATCGTTCGATTGAATTAGAATGGATACATTCGTGCGAATGAATTAGAATAGATCTTACAAATAAAGTAGAATGGATCATACAAATGAATTAGAAAGTATCATGCGAATGAATTAGAATAGATCGTACGAATGAATTAGAATAGATACATTCGTGCGAATGAATTAGAATAGATCGTACGAATGAATTGGAATGGATCGTACGAATGAATTAGAATGGATCGTGCGAATGAATTAGAATGGATCATACAAATGAATTAGAATGGATCCATTCATGCAAATGAATTAGAATGTATCGTACGAAAGAATTAGAATGTATCGTACGAAAGAATTAGAATGGCTCGTACGAATGAATTAGAAAAGATCGTACGAATGAATTTGAATGAATACACTCATGCGAATGAATTAGAATGGATCGTACGAATGAATTAGAATGGATCGTACGAATGAATTAGAATGGATACATTCGGGCGAATGAATTATAATGGATCGTACGAATGAATTAGAATGAATCGTACGAATGAATTAGAATAGATCGTGCGAATGAATTATAATGGATCGTATGAATGAATTAGAATGGATACATTCATACGAATGAATTAGAATAGATCGTACGAATGAATTAGAATGGATACATTCGTGCGAATGAATTTGAATGGATCGTACGAATGAATTAGAATGGATCATAAGAATGAATTAGAATAGATCGTATGAATGAATTAGAATGGATTGTGCGAATAAATTAGAATGGATTGTACGAATGAATTAGAATGGATACATTCATGCGAATGACTTAGAATGGATTGTACGAATGAATTAGAATGGATCATACGAATGAATTAGAATGGATTATACGAATGAATTAGAATGGGTCGTGCGAATCAATTAGAATGGATCTTACGAATGAATTAGAACGGATCGTGCGAATGAATTAGAATGGATCGTACGAATTAATTAGATTGGATACACTCGTGCGAATGATATAGAATGGATCGTACGAATGAATTAGAATGGATCGTACCAATGAATTAGAATGGATACATTCGGGCGAATGAATTAGAATGGATTGTACGAATGAATTAGAATGGATCGTACGAATGAATTTGAATAGATCGTGCGAATGAATTAGAATGGATCGTATGAATGAATTAGAATGGATACATTCGTACGAATGAATTAGAATGGATCGTACGAATAAATTAGAATGGATACATTCGTGCGAATGAATTTAAATGGATCGTACGAATGAATTAGAATGGATCATACGAATGAATTAGAATAGATAAATTCGTGCGAATGAATTAGAATGGATAAATTCGTGCGAATGAATTAGAATGGATTGTACGAATGAATTAGAATGGATCATACGAATGAAGTAGAATGAATTATACGAATTAATTAGAATGGATCGTGCGAATCAATTAGAATGGATCTTACGAATGAATTAGAACGAATCATGCGAATGAATCAGAATGGATCGTACGAATGAATTAGAATCGATTCATCCGTACGAATGAATTAGAATGGATCGTACGAATGAATTAGAATCGATTCATCCGTACGAATGAATTAGAATGGATCGTACGAATGAATTAGAATGGATTGTCCAAATGAATTAGAATGGATCGTACAAATGAATTAGAATGGATACATTTGTGCGAATGAATAAGAATGGATCGTACGAATGAATTAGAATGGATCGTACGAATGAATTAGAATAGATCTTACGAATGAATTAGAATGGATACATTCACGTGAATGAAATAGAATGGATCATACGAACGAATTAAAATGGATAGTACGAATGAATTAGAATGGATCGTACGAATTAATTAGAATGGATCATGCGAATGAATTAGAATGGATACATTCGTGTGAATGAATTTGAATAGATTGTACGAATAAACTAGAATGGATCGTACGAATGAATTAGAATGGATCGTACGAATAAATTAGAATGCATCATGCGAATGAATTAGAATCGATTGTACGAATGAATTAGAATGGATATATTTGTGTGAATGAATTAGAATGGATCGTACAAATTAATTAGAATGGTTCGTACGAATGAATTAGAATGGATCGTACGGATGAATTAGAATGGATCGTACAAATGAATTAGAATGGATACATTCGTGCGAATGAATTAGAATGGATCGTACGAATGAATTAGAATGGATCGTACGAATGAATTGGAATTGATCGTACGAATGAATTAGAATGGATCGTATGAATGAATTAGAATGGATCGTACGAATGAATTATAATGGATCATACGAATGAATTAGAATGGATATATTTGTGCGAATGAATTAGAATGGATCGTACGAGTGAATTAGAATGTATCGTACGACTGAATTAGAATGGATCGTAAAATGACTTAGAATGGATCGTACGAATGAATTAGAATGGGTCATGCGAATAAATTAGAATGGATCATACGAATGAGTTAGAATTGATACATTCGTGCGAATGAATTAGATTGGATCGTACGAATGAATTAGAGTGAATCGTACGAATGAATTAAAATGGATCGTATGAAAGAATTAGAATGGATCGTACGAATGAATTAGAATGGATCGTACGAATGAATTAGAATGGATACATTCATGCGAATGAATTCTGAATCGTACGATTGAATTAGAGTGGATCGTACGAATGTATTAGAATGGATCGTACGAATAAATTATAATGGATACATTCATGTGAATGAATTAGAATGGATTGTACGAATGAATTAGAATGGATCGTACGAATGAATTAGAATGGATCGTACAAATGAATTAAAATGGATCGTGTGAATGAATTAGAAGGGATCGTACGAATAAATAAGAATGGATACATTCGTACGAATCAATAAGAATGGATACATTCGTACGAATGAATTAGAATGGATCGTACGAATGAATAAAAATGGATCGTACGAATGAATTATAATGGATCGTGCGAATGAATTAGAATAGATACATTCATGCGAATGAATTAGAATGGATCGCACGAATAAATTAGAATGGATACATTCGTGCGAATGAATTAGAATGGATCATATGAATGAATTAGAATGGATCATACGAATAAATTAGAATGGATCATCGGAATGAATTAGAATGGATCGTATGAATTAATTAGAATGGATATATTTATGCTAATGAATTAGAATGGATCGTACGATTGAATTAGAATGGATCATACGAATGAATTAGAATGGATCATACAAATGAATTAGAATAGATACAATCATACACATGAATTAGAATCGATCATACGAATGAATTTGAGTGGATCGTACAAATGAATTAAAATGGATCTTACGAAAGAATTAGAATGGATCATGCGAATGAATTAGAATGGATCATACGAATGAATTGGAATGGATATATTCATGCGAATGAATTAGAATGGATCGTAGGAATGAATTAGAATGGATCGTACGAATGAATTAGAATGGATCTTGCTAATAAATTAGAATGGATCATACGAATGAATTAGAATGGATACATTCATGTGAATGAATTAGACTGGATTGTACGAAAAAATTAGAATGGATCATAAGAATGAATTAGAATGGATCGCACGAATGTATTAGAATGGATCGTACGAATGAATTAGAATTGATCGTGCGAATGAATTAGAATGGACCGTACGAATGAATTAGTATAGATACATTCGTGCGAATGAACTTGAATGGATCGTATGAATGAATTAGAATGGATCGTACGAATGAATTAGAATGGATCATGCGAATGAATTAGAATGGATCGCACGAATGAATTAGGATGGATACATTCGTGTGAATGAATTAGAATGGACCATATGAATGAATTAGAATGGATCGTACAAATGAAGTAGATTGGATCGCACGAATGAATTGGGATGAATCATGCGAATGAATTGAATGGATCATACGAATGAATTAGAATGGATACATTCGTGCAAATGAATTAGAATGGATCGTACGAATGAATAAAAATGGATCGTACGAATGAATTAGAATGGATCGTACGAATGAATTAGAATTGATCGTGCGAATGAATTAGAATGGATTGTACGAATGAATTAGAATGGATACATTTGTGGGAATGAATTAGAATGGATTGTACGAATGAATTAGAATGGATCGTACGAATGAATTAATATGGATACATTCGTGTGAATGAATTAGAATGGATCGTATGAATGAATTAGAATGGATCGTACGAATGAATTAGAATGGATCGTGCAAATGAATTAGAATGGATCGTACGAATGAATCAGATTGGATACAATTGTGTGAATGAATTAGAATGGATCGTACAAATAAATTAGAATGGATCGTGCGAATGAATTAGAATGGATCGTGCGAAAGAATTAGAATGGATCATACAAATGAATTAGAATGGATACAGTCATGCAAATGAATTAGAATGGATAATGTGTATGAATTAGAATGGATCGTATGAATGAATTAGATTGGATAGTACAAATGAATTAGAATTGATCGTCCGAATGAATTAGAATGGATCGTACGAATGATTTATAATTGATACATTTATACGAATGAATTAGAATGGATCGTACGAATGAATTAGAGTGGATCGTATGAATGAATTAGAATGGATCGTACGAATAAATTAGAATGGATCATGTGAATGAATTTGATTGGATCGTACGAATGAATTAAAATGGATACATTCTTGTGAATGAATTAGAATGGATCATATGAATGAATTAGAATGGATCGTACGAATGAGTTAGAATGGATCATGCGAATGAATTAGAATAGATCGTAAGATTAAATTAGAATAGATATATTCGTGCGAATGAAATAGAATGGATCGTACGAATGAATTAGAATGGATCGTACAAATAAATTAGAATAGATCGTACAAATGAATTAGAATGGATCGTACGAATGAATTAGAATAGATACATTCGTGCGAATAAATTAGAATGGATCGTATGAATGAATTAGAATGGATATATTCGTGCGAATAAGTTAGAATGGATCGTACGAATGAATTAGGGTGGATCGTGCGAATGAATTAGAATGGATCGTAAGAATGAATTAGAAAGGACACATTCGTGCGAATGAATTAGAATGGATCGTACGAATGAATTAGAAACGATCGTACGAATTAATTAGAATGGGACGTGGGAATGAATTAGAATGGTTCGTACGAATGAATTAGAATGGATACATTTGTACGAATGAATTAGAATGGATCGTACGAATGAATTAGAATTAATCGTACGAATGAACTAGAATGAATCGTATGAATGAATTAGAATGGATCGTACGAATAAATTAGGATGAATACATTCGTGCGAAAGAATTAGAATGGATCGTATGAATGAATTAGAATGGATCGTAAGACTGAATTAGAATGGGTCATACGAATGAATTAGAATGGATCGTACGAATGAATTAGAATGGATCTTGCGAATGAATTAGAATGGATCGTACGAATGAATTAGAATGGATACATTCGTGCGAATGAATTAGAATGGATCGTATGAATGAATTAGAATGGATCGTGCATGTGAATTAGAATGGATCGTACGAATGAATTAGAATGGATACATTCGTGCGAATGATTTATAATTGATAGTACGAATGAATTAGAATGGATCGTACGAATGAATTAGAATAGATACATTCGTGCGAATGAATTAGAATGGATGGTACGAATGAATGGGAATGGATTAGAATGGATCGTACGAATGAATTAGAATGGATCGTACGAATGAATTAGAAAGGATCGTGTCCATGAATTAGAATGGGTCGTACAAATGAATTACAATTGATACATTCATGCGAATGAATTAGAATGGATAGTACGAATGAATTAGAATGGATCGTACGAATGAATTAGAATGGATCATGCGAATGAATTAGAATGGATCGTAAGAATGAATTAGAATGGATCGTACGAACGAATTAGAATGGATACATTCGTGCGAATGAATTAGAATGGATCGAAGGAATGAATTAGAATGGATCGTTCGAATGAATTAGAATGGATCGTGCGAATGAATTAGAATGGATCGAACGAATGAATTATAATGGATACATTCATGCGAATAAAATAGAATGGATCGTATGAATGAATTTGAATGGATCGTACGAATAAATTAGAATGGTTACATTCATGCGAATGAATTAGAAAGTATCGTATAAGTGAATTAGAATGGATCTTACGAATGAATTTGAATGGATACATTCGTGCGAATGAATTTGAATGGATCGTACGGATGAATTAAAATGGATCGTTCGAATGAATTAGAATGGATCGTACGAATTAATTAGAATGGATCGTGCGAATGAATTAGAATGGATCGTACGAATGAATCAGAATGGATACATTCGTGTGAATGAATTAGAATGGATCGTACGAATGAATTAGAATGGATCGTGCGAATGAAGTAGAATGGATCGTATGAATGAATTAGAATGGATACATTCGTGCAAATGAATTAGAATGGATCGTACGAATGAATTAGAATAGATCGTTGGAATGAATTAGAATGGATACATACGTGCGAATGAATTATAATGGATTGTACAAATGAATTAGAATAGATCATACGAATGAAGTAGAATGGATCGTGTGAATGAATTAAAATGGATCGTACGAATGAATTAGAATGGATGCATTCGTGCGAATGAATTAGAATGGGTCGTACAAATGAATTAGAATGGATCGTGCGAATGAATTAGAATGGATCGTGAGAATGAATTAGAATGGATCGTACAAATGAATTAGAATGGATCCATTCATGCGAATGAATTAGAATGGATCATATGAATGAATTTGAATGGATCGTACGAATGAATTAGAATGGATACACTCGTGCAAATGAATTAGAATGGATGGTACAAATGAATTAGAATGGATACACTCGTGCGAATGAATTAGAATAGATCGTACGAATGAATTAGAATGAATTGTACGAATGATTTAGAATGGATACATTCGTGCGAATGAATTCGAATGGATCGTACGAATGAATTAGAATAGATACATTTGTGCGAATGAATTAGAATGGATCGTACAAATAAATTAGAATGGATCATACGAATGAATTAGATTAGATTGTATGAATGAATTAGAATGGAACGTGCGAATGAATTAGAATGGATTGTATGAATGAATTAGAATGGATACATTCGTGCGAATGAATTAGAATGGATCGTACAAATAAATTAGAATGGTTCATATGAATGAATTAGAATGGATTATACGAATGAATTAGAATGGATGGTGCGAATGAATTAGAATGGATCAAACGAATGAATTAGAATGGATCGTGTGAATGAATTAGAATGGATCTTACGAATGAATTAGAATGGATACATTCATGCGAACGAATTAGAATGGATCGTGCAAATGAATTAGAATGGATCGTACGAATGAATTTGAATGGATCGTGCGAATGAGTTAGAATGGATCGTACGAATGAATTAGAATCGATTCATTCGTACGAATGAATTAGAATTAATCGTGCGAATGAATTAGAATAGATCATACGAATGAACTAGAATGGATCGTGCGAATGAATTAGAATGGATCGTGCGAAAGAATTTGAATGGATACAATCATGTGAATAAATTAGAATGGATCATGCAAATAAATTAAAATGGACCGTACGAATGAATTAGAATGGATACATTCGTGCGAATGAATTAGAATGGATCGTACGAATGAATTAGAATGGATCGTGCGAATGAATTAGAATGGATCTTACGAATGAATTAGAATAGATACTTTCATGCGAATGAATTAGAATGAATCGTACAAATTAATTAGAAAGTATCATACGAATGAATTTGAATGGATCGTACGAATGAATTAGAAAGGATCATGCGAATGAATTAGAATGGATCGTACGAATGAATTAGAATTGATACATTCGTGCGAATGAACTAGAATGGATCGTACAAATGAATTAGAATGGAAACATTCGTGCGAATAAATTTGAATGGATTGTACGAATGAATTAGAATGAATCATACGAATGAATTAGAACGGATCGTACGAATGAATTAGAATGGATACATTCGTGCGAATGAATTAGAATGTATCGTACGACTGAATTAGAATGGATCGTATGAATTAATTAGAATGGATCATACTAATTAATTAGAATGGATCATGCAAATGAATTAGAATGGATCGTACGAATGAATTAGAATGGATACATTCGTGCGAATGAATTAGAATGGATTGTACGAATGAATTCGAATGGATCATACGAATGAATTAGAATGAATCATACGAATGAATTAGAATGGATCGTATGAATGAATTAGAATGGATCATGTAAATAAATTAGAATGGACCGTACGAATGAATTAGAATGGATACATTTGTGCGAATGAATTAGAATGGATCGTACGAATGAATTAGAATGGATCGTGCGAATGAATTTGAATGGATCTTACGAATGAATTAGAATGGATACATTTGTGGGGGAAAATCTTCGTGCCGACCCGAAGACCTTCGCAGCACCAGTCAATTGGAGTCGAAGTTAATGTCGAAGATCGTTGGTCGATCGGTTGGTTGAAGTTGTTGCTTTTTTGATATGTAAACAGAAAAGCAATCAGAGAGAAAGATTTTGACACAAGAGAAGTGATCTCGGAGTTCAGCCGAAGCCTACGTCTCCGTGCTATAGGGAGCAACCCGAATTCACTAACACTTATGTTGAAGTGACCTCGACAGGCCGAGTATCACTGAAAGCTCCCTGATCTCTTCGAAAGAGAGAAGAAGATCAAAGAGAGATGGTAGATCGGAGGTTAGAAATCCCAAAGCTCTGGTTCTGAAAGTCAGATCTCAGAGTGGAAATCAGATTTCCGGATCTTAGATTTCGATCCTTTTACATTCGAAGGCTCTGCTATTTATAGACATTCTGGGTGGCGAATTGCGGTTTTTGCTATCGTATCTGGGGATCCTCCAGGTAAAGTTGTGGGCCCTGTTACCATCTTCTAGGGGATTCCACTGGCTCTTGGTCCCACCAGGCAGGGCCGGTGGGTCCCGCTGTAGCCCTCGTGGGCCCACCAGGTAGGGCCGGTGGGTCCCGTGGTAGTCTTCGTGGGGTCACCAGGCAGGGCCGGTGGGTCCCGCTGTAGCCCTCGTGGGCCCACCAGGCAGGGTCGGTGGGTCCCGTGGTAGTCCTCGTGGGGCCACCAGGCAGGGCCGGTGGGTCCCGCTGTAGTCCTCGTGGGCCCACCAGGCAGGGCCGGTGGGTCTCGTGGTAGATTTATGCCAAAATTTGCACCCACAATATTCGTGCGAATGAATTAGAATAGAATGTACAACTTAATTAGAAAGGATCATACGAATGAATTTGAATGGATCGTACGAATGAATTAGAATGGATCATGCGAATGAATTAGAATGGATCATACGAATGAATTAGAATGGATACATTCGTGCGAATGAATTAGAATGGATCGTACGAATGAATTAGAATGGATTGTACGAATGAAATAGAATGGATACATTCGTGCGAATGAATTAGAATGAGTCGTACGAATGAATTAGAATGGATCGTGCGAAGGAATTAGAATGGATATATTCGTGCGAATCAAATAGAATGGATCGTACGAATGAATTAGAATAGATACATTCGTGCGAATAAATTAGAATGGATCGTAAGAATGAATTAGAATGGATCGTACGAATGAATTAGAATGGATCGCATGAATGAAATAGAATGGATCGTGCGAATGAATTAGAATGGATTCATTCGTGCGAATGAATTAGAATGGATCGTACGAATGAATTAGAATCGATCATACGAATGAATTAGAATGGATCGTACGAATGAATTAGAATGGATCGTGCAAATAAATTAGAATGGATCGTACGAATGAATTAGAATGGATACATTCGTGCGAATGAATTAGAATGGTTCGTCCTAACAAATTAGAATGGATTGTACGAATGAATTAGAATAGATCGTACGAATGAATTAGAGTGGATCGTGCGAATGAATTAGAATAGATCGTACGAATGAATTAGAATGGATACATTCGTGCGAATGAATTAGAATGGATCGCACGAATGAATTAGAATGGATTGTACGAATGAATTAGGGATACATTCATGCGAATGAATTAGAATGGATCGTATGAATGAATTAGAATGGATACATTCGTGCAAATGAATTAGAATAGATCATACTAATGAATTAGAATGGATCGTACTACTGAGTTAGAATGGATCGTATGAATGAATTCGAATAGATTGTATGAAAGATTTAGAATGGATCATGCTAATGAATTAGAATGGATCGTACGAATGAATTAGAGTGGATATATTGATGCGAATGACTTAGAATGGATCGTACGAATGAATTAGAATGTATCGTGAAATAGAATTAGAATGGATCGCAATAATGAATTAGAATGAATACATTCGTGCGAATGAATTAGAATGGATCAAATGAATGAATTAGAATGGATCATAGGAAAAAATAAGAATGGATACATTCATACGAATTAATTAGAATGGATCGTACGAATGAATTAGAATGGATTGTGCGAATGAATTAAGTGGATCTTACAAATGAATTAGAATGGTTACATTCATGCGAATGAATTAGAATGGATCGTACGAATGAATTAGAAAGGATCGTACGATTGAATTTGAATGGATCGTATGAATGAATTAGAATGGATCGTGCGAATGAATTAGAATGGATCATATGAATGAATTAGAATGGATCGTACGAATGAATTAGAATGGATCGTACGAATGAATTAGAATGGATACATTCATGCGAATGAATTAGAATGGATCGTACGAATGAATTAGAATGGATCGTGCGAATGAATTAGAATGGATTGTATGAATGAATTAGAATGGATACATTCATGCGAATGAAATAGAATGGATCGTATCAATGAATTAGAATGGATCGTACGAATGAATTAGAATGGATACATTCGTGCGAATGAATTAGAATGTATCGTACAAATAAATTAGAATGGATCATACGAATGAATTAGAATGGATACATTCGTGCGAATGAATTTGAATGGATCATACGGATGAATTAGAATGGATCGTACAAATGAATTAGAATGGATCGTACGAATGAATTAGAATGGCTCGTGCAAATGAATTAGAATGGATCGTACGAATGAATTAGAATGGACACATTCGTGCTAATGAATTAGAATGGATCATATGATTGAATTAGAATGGATCGTGCGAATCAATTAGAATTGATCGTACGAATGAATTAGAATGGATACATTCGTGTGAATGAATTAGAATGCATCCTACGAATGAATAAGAATGGATCGAACGAATGATTTAGAATGGATCGTTCAAATGAATTAGAATGGATACATTCGTGCGAATGAATTAGAATGGATCGTACAAATGAAGTGGTATGGATCATAAGAATGACTTAGAATGTATCGTGTGATTGAATTAGAATAGATCGTACGAATGAATTAGAATAGATACATTCGTGCGAATGAATTAGAATAGATCGTACGAATGAATTGGAATGGATCGTACGAATGAATTGGAATGGATCGTGTGAATGAATTAGAATGGATCGTACAAATGAATTAGAATGGATCCATCCATGCGAATGAATTAGAATATATCGTACGAAAGAATTAGAATGGATCGTATGAATGAATTAGAGTGGATACACTCGTGCGAATGAATTAGAATGGCTCGTACGAATGAATTAGAATGGATACACTCGTGCGAATGAATTAGAATGGATCATACGAATGAATTAGAATGGATCGTATGAATGAATTAGAATGGATACATTCGGGCGAATGAATTAGAATGGATCATACGAATGAATTAAAATAGTTCGTACGAATGAATTAGAATATATCGTGCGAATGAATTAGAATGAATCGTATGAATGAATTAGAATCGATACATTCGTACGAATGAATTAGAATGGATCGTACGAATGAATTAGAATGGATACATTTGTGCGAATGAATTAGAATGGATCGTACGAAAGAATTAGAATGGATCATACGAATGAATTAGAATAGATCGTATGAATGAATTAGAATGGATCGTACGAATAAATTAGAATGGATTGTACGAATGAATTAGAATGGATACATTCGTGCAAATCAATTAGAATAGATTGTACGAATGAATTAGAATGGATTATACGAATGAATTAGAATGGATCGTGAAAAAGAATTAGAATGGATCGCATGAATGAATTAGAATGGATATATTCGTGTGAATAAATTACAATGAATTAAATGAATGAATTAGAATGGATCGTACGAATGAATTAGAATGGATATATTCATGCGAATGAATTAGAATGGGTCATACGAATGAATCAGGATGGATCGTACGAATGAATTAAAATTGATCGTGTGAGTGAATTAGAATGGATCGTACAAATGAATTACAATGGATACATTCATGCGAATGAATTAGAAAGGATCGTACGAATGAATTAGAATGGATCATACGAATAAATTAGAATGGATCGTGCGAATGAATTAGAATGGATAGTGAGAATGAATTAGAATGGATCATACGAACGAATTAGAATGGATACATTCGTGCAAATGAATTAGAATAGATCGTAGGAAGGAATTAGAATGAATCGTACGAATGAATTAGAATGGATTGTGCGAATGAATTAGAATGGATCGTACGAATGAATTAGAATGGATACATTCATGCGAATGAAATAAAATGGATCGTATGAATAAATTTGAATGGATCATATGAATGAATTAGAATGGATATATTCGTGCGAATGAATTAGAATGTATTGTACAAGTGAATTAGAATGGATCGTACGAATGAATTAGAATGGATACATTCGTGCAAATAAATTTGAATAGATCGTACGGATGACTTATAATAGATAGTACGAACGAATTAGAATGGATCGTACGAATTAATTAGAATAGATCGCGCGAATGAATTAGAATGGATTGTATGAATGAATTAGAATGGATACATTCGTGCGCATGAATTAGAATGGATCGTACAAATGAATTAGAAAGGATCGTGCGAATGAATTAGAATGGATCGTATGAATAAATTAGAATGGATACATTCGTGCGAATGAATAAGAATGGATCGTACAAATGAATTGGAATGGATCGTTGGAATGAATTAGAATGGATATATTCGTGCGAATGAATTAGAATGGATCGTAAAATCAATTAGAATAGATCATACGACTGAAGTAGAACGGATCGTGCGAATGAATTAAAATGGATCGTACGAATGAATTAGAATGGATGCATTCGTGCGAATGAATTTGAATGGATCGTACGAATGAATTGGAATGGATCATACGAATGAATTAGAATGGATCGTACGAATGACTTAGAATGGATCGTACGAATGAATTAGAATGGATCGTGCGAATGAATTAGAATGGATCGTACAAATGAATTAGAATGGATCCATTCATGCGAATGAATTAGAATGTATCATACGAATGAATTTGAATGGATCGTATGAATGAATTAGAATGGATCGTACGAATGAATTAGAATGGATACACTCGTGCGAATGAATTAGAATTGATCGTACGACTGAATTAGAATGGATCGTACGAATGAATTCGAATGGAAACATTCGTGTGAATGAATTAGAATGGATCGTACGAATGAATTAGAATGGATATATTCGTGCGAATGAATTAGAATGGATCGTACGAATGAATTAGAATGGATCATACGAATGAATTAGATTAGATCGTATGAATGAATTAGAATGGATCGTGCGAATGAATTAGAATGGATTGTATGAATAAATTAGAATGGATACATTCGTGCGAATGAATTAGAATGGATCATGCGAATGAATTAGAGTGGATCGTGCGAACGAATTAGAATGGATCATGCGAATGAATTAGAATGGATTATACGAAGGAATTAGAATGGATCGTACGAATGAATTAGATTCGATTCATTCGTACGAATGAATTAGAATTGATCGTACGAATAAATTAGAATAGATCATACGAATGAATTAGATTGGATCATGCGAATGAATTAGAATGGATCGTACGAAAGAATTTGAATGGATACAATCATGCGAATGAATTAGAATGGATCGTTCGAATGAATTAGAATGGATCGTACGAATGAATTAGAATAGATCTTACGAATGAATAAGAATGGATTATGCGAATGAATTGGAATGGATCGTACGAATGAATTAGAATGGATACATTCATGCGAATGAATTATAATGGTTCGTACGAATGAATTAGAATGGATCGTACGAATGAATTAGAATGGAAACATTCATGCGAATGAATTTGAATGGATCACACGAATGAATTAGAAGGAATCATACGAATGAATTAGAACGGATCATATGAATGAATTAGAATGGATACATTCATGCGAATGAATTAGAATATATCGTACGACTGAACTAGAATGGATCATATGAATGAATTAGAATGGATCGTACGAATTAATTAGAATGGATCATGCGAATGAATTAAAATGGATACATTCGTGCGAATGAATTTGAATAGATTGTATGAATGAATTCGAATGGATCATACGAATGAATTAGAATGGATCGTACGAATTAATTAGAATGGATCATGAAAATGAATTAGAATTGACCGTACGAATGAATTAGAATGGATTCATTCGTGCGAATGAATTAGAATGGATCATACAAATGAATTAGAATTGATGCATTCATGCGAATGAATTGGAATGGATCGTACGAATGAATTAGAATGGATCGTGCGAATGAATTGGAATGGATCTTACGAATGAATTAGAATGGATCCATTCATGCGAATGAATTAGAATGGATAGTACGAATGAATTAGAAAGGATCATACGAATGAATTTGAATAGATCGTACGAATGAATTAGAATGGATCATGCGAATGAATTAGAATGGATCGTGCGAATGAATTAGAATGAATTAGAATGGATCGTACGAATGAATTAGAATGGATCGTACTAATGATTTAGAATGGATCATGCGAATGAATTAGAATGGATCGTACGAATGAATTAGAATGCATATATTGATGCGAATGAATTAGAATGGATCGTATGAATGAATTAGAATGGATCGTACGAATGAATTAGAATGTATCGTGAAAAAGAATTAGAATGGATCGCATGAATGAATTAGAATGGATACATTCATGCGAATGAATTAGAATAGATCAAACGAATGAATTAGAATGGATCATACGAATGAATAAGAATGGATACATTCATGCGAATGAATTAGAATGGATCGTACGAATAAATTCGAATGGATCATGCAAATGAATTAGAATGGATCTTACAAATGAATTAGAATGGATACATTCATGCGAATGAATTAGAATGGATCGTACGAATGAATTAGAAAGGATCGTACGATTGAATTTGAATGGATCGTATGAATGAATTCGAATGGATCGTGCGAATGAATTAGAATGGATCGTGCGAATGAATTAGAATGGATCGTACGAATGAATTAGAATGGATTATGCGAATGAATTAGAATGGATCGTACGAATGAATTAGAATGGACACATTCCTACGAATGAAATAGAATGGATCGTATGAATGAATTAGAATGGATCGTACGAATGAATTAGAATGGATACATACGTGCGAATGAATTAGAATGTATCGTACAAATAAATTAGAATAGATCGTACGAATGAATTAGAATATATCGTACAAATAAATTAGAATAGATCGTACGAATGAATTAGAATGGATACATTCGTGCGAATGAATTTGAATGGATCGTACGGATGAATTAGAATGGATCGTACGAATGAATTAGAATGGATCGTACGAATGAATTAGAATTGATCGTGCGAATGAATTAGAATGGGTCGTACGAATGAATTAGAATGGATACATTCGAGCTAATGAATTAGAATAGATCGTACGATTGAATTAGAATGGATCGTGTGAATGAATTAGAATGGAACGTACGAATGAATTAGAATGGATACATTCGTGTGAATGAATTAGAATGGATTCTGCAAATGATATAGAATGGATCGTACGAATGAATTAGAATGGATCGTTCGATTGAATTAGAATGGATACATTCGTGCGAATGAATTAGAATAGATCTTACAAATAAAGTAGAATGGATCATACAAATGAATTAGAAAGTATCATGCGAATGAATTAGAATAGATCGTACGAATGAATTAGAATAGATACATTCGTGCGAATGAATTAGAATAGATCGTACGAATGAATTGGAATGGATCGTACGAATGAATTAGAATGGATCGTGCGAATGAATTAGAATGGATCATACAAATGAATTAGAATGGATCCATTCATGCAAATGAATTAGAATGTATCGTACGAAAGAATTAGAATGTATCGGACGAAAGAATTAGAATGGCTCGTACGAATGAATTAGAAAAGATCGTACGAATGAATTTGAATGAATAGACTCATGCGAATGAATTAGAATGGATCGTACGAATGAATTAGAATGGATCGTACGAATGAATTAGAATGGATACATTCGGGCGAATGAATTATAATGGATCGTACGAATGAATTAGAATGAATCGTACGAATGAATACGAATGAATTAGAATAGATCGTGCGAATGAATTATAATGGATCGTATGAATGGATTAGAATGGATACATTCATACGAATGAATTAGAATAGATCGTACGAATGAATTAGAATGGATACATTCGTGCGAATGAATTTGAATGGATAGTACGAATGAATTAGAATGGATCATAAGAATGAATTAGAATAGATCGTATGAATGAATTAGAATGGATTGTGCGAATAAATTAGAATGGATTGTACGAATGAATTAGAATGGATACATTCATGCGAATGACTTAGAATGGATTGTACGAATGAATTAGAATGGATCATACGAATGAATTAGAATGGATTATACGAATGAATTAGAATGGATCGTGCGAATCAATTAGAATGGATCTTACGAATGAATTAGAACGGATCGTGCGAATGAATTAGAATGGATCGCACTAATTAATTAGATTGGATATACTCGTGCGAATGATATAGAATGGATCGTACGAATGAATTAGAATGGATCGTACGAATGAATTAGAATGGATACATTCGGGCGAATGAATTAGAATGGATTGTACGAATGAATTAGAATGGATCGTACGAATGAATTAGAATAGATCGTGCGAATGAATTAGAATGGATCGTATGAATGAATTAGAATGGATACATTCGTACGAATGAATTAGAATGGATCGTACGAATAAATTAGAATGGATACATTCGTGCGAATGAATTTAAATGGATCGTACGAATGAATTAGAATGGATCATACGAATGAATTAGAATAGATCGTATGAATGAATTAGAATGGATCGTGCGAATAAATTAGAATGGATTGTACGAATGAATTAGAATGGATAAATTCGTGCGAATGAATTAGAATGGATTGTACGAATGAATTAGAATGGATCATACGAATGAAGTAGAATGAATTATACGAATTAATTAGAATGGATCGTGCGAATCAATTAGAATGGATCTTACGAATGAATTAGAACGAATCATGCGAATGAATAAGAATGGATCGTACGAATGAATTAGAATCGATTCATCCGTACGAATGAATTAGAATGGATCGTACGAATGAATTAGAATCGATTCATCTGTACGAATGAATTAGAATGGATCGTACGAATGAATTAGAATGGATCGTGCGAATGAATTAGAATCGATTATACTAAGGAATTAGAATGGATACATTCGTGCAAATGAATTAGAATGGATCGCACGAATGAATTAGAATGGATCGTACGAATGAATTAGAATGGATTGTCCAAATGAATTAGAATGGATCGTACAAATGAATTAGAATGGATACATTTGTGCGAATGAATAAGAATAGATCGTACGAATGAATTAGAATGGATCGTACGAATGAATTAGAATAGATCTTACGAATGAATTAGAATGGATACATTCATGTGAATGAAATAGAATGGATCTTACGAACGAATTAAAATGGATAGTACGAATGAATTAGAATGGATCGTACGAATTAATTAGAATGGATCATGCGAATGAATTAGAATGGATACATTCGTGTGAATGAATTTGAATAGATTGTACGAATAAACTAGAATGGATCGTACGAATGAATTAGAATGGATCGTACGAATAAATTAGAATGCATCATGCGAATGAATTAGAATCGATTGTACGAATGAATTAGAATGGATATATTTGTGCGAATGAATTAGAATGGATCGTACGAATTAATTAGAATGGTTCGTACGAATGAATTAGAATGGATCGTACGGATGAATTAGAATGGATCGTACAAATGAATTAGAATGGATACATTCGTGCGAATGAATTAGAATGGATCGTACGAATGAATTAGAATGGATCGTACGAATGAATTGGAATTGATCGTACGAATGAATTAGAATGGATCGTATGAATGAATTAGAATGGATCGTACGAATGAATTATAATGGATCATACGAATGAATTAGAATGGATATATTTGTGCGAATGAATTAGAATGGATCGTACGAGTGAATTAGAATGTATCGTACGACTGAATTAGAATGGATCGTAGAATGACTTAGAATGGATCGTACGAATGAATTAGAATGGGTCATGCGAATGAATTAGAATGGATCATACGAATGAGTTAGAATTGATACATTCGTGCGAATGAATTAGATTGAATCGTATGAATGAATTAGAGTGAATCGTACGAATGAATTAAAATGGATCGTATGAAAGAATTAGAATGGATCGTACGAATGAATTAGAATGGATCGTACGAATGAATTAGAATGGATACATTCATGCGAATGAATTCTGAATCATACGATTGAATTAGAGTGGATCGTACGAATGTATTAGAATGGATCGTACGAATCAATTATAATGGATACATTCATGTGAATGAATTAGAATGGATCGTACGAATGAATTAGAATGGATCGTACGAATGAATTAGAATGGATCGTACAAATGAATTAAAATGGATCGTGTGAATGAATTAGAAGGGATCGTACGAATAAATAAGAATGGATACATTCGTACGAATGAATAAGAATGGATACATTCGTACGAATGAATTAGAATGGATCGTACGAATGAATAAAAATGGATCATACGAATGAATTATAATGGATCGTGCGAATGAATTAGAATAGATACATTCATGCGAATGAATTAGAAAGGATCACACGAATAAATAAGAATGGATACATTCGTGCGAATGAATTAGAATGGATCATATGAATGAATTAGAATGGATCATACGAATAAATTAGAATGGATCATCGGAATGAATTAGAATGGATCGTATGAATTAATTAGAATGGATATATTTATGCGAATGAATTAGAATGGATCGTACGATTGAATTAGAATGGATCATACGAATGAATTAGAATGGATCATACAAATGAATTAGAATAGATACAATCATACACATGAATTAGAATCGATCATACGAATGAATTTGAGTGGATCGTACGAATGAATTAAAATGGATCTTACGAAAGAATTAGAATGGATCATGCGAATGAATTAGAATGGATCATACGAATGAATTGGAATGGATATATTCATGCGAATGAATTAGAATGGATCGTAGGAATGAATTAGAATGGATCGTACGAATGAATTAGAATGGATCTTGCTAATAAATTAGAATGGATCATATGAATGAATTAGAATGGATACATTCATGTGAATGAATTAGACTGGATTGTACAAAAAAATTAGAATGGATCATAAGAATGAATTAGAATGGATCGCACGAATGTATTAGAATGGATCGTATGAATGAATTAGAATTGATCGTGCGAATGAATTAGAATGGACCGTACGAATGAATTAGTATAGATACATTCGTGCGAATGAATTTGAATGGATCTTATGAATGAATTAGAATGGATCGTACGAATGAATTAGAATGGATCATGCGAATGAATTAGAATGGATCGCACGAATGAATTAGGATGGATACATTCGTGCGAATGAATTAGAATGGACCATATGAATGAATTAGAATGGATCGTACAAATGAAGTAGATTGGATCGCACGAATGAATTTGGATGAATCATGCGAATGAATTGAATGGATCATACGAATGAATTAGAATGGATACATTCGTGCAAATGAATTAGAATGGATCGTACGAATGAATAAAAATGGATCGTACGAATGAATTAGAATGGATCGTACGAATGAATTAGAATTGATCGTGCGAATGAATTAGAATGGATTATACGAATGAATTAGAATGGATACATTTGTGGGAATGAATTAGAATGGATTGTACGAATGAATTAGAATGGATCGTACGAATGAATTAATATGGATACATTCGTGTGAATGAATTAGAATGGATCGTATGAATGAATTAGAATGGATCGTACGAATGAATTAGTATGGATCGTGCAAATGAATTAGAATGGATCGTACGAATGAATCAGATTGGATACAATTGTGTGAATGAATTAGAATGGATCGTACAAATAAATTAGAATGGATCGTGCGAATGAATTAGAATGGATCGTGCGAATGAATTAGAATGGATCATACAAATGAATTAGAATGGATACAGTCATGCAAATGAATTAGAATGGATAATGTGTATGAATTAGAATGGATCGTATGAATGAATTAGATTGGATAGTACAAATGAATTAGAATTGATCGTCCGAATGAATTAGAATAGATCGTACGAATGATTTATAATTGATATATTTATACGAATGAATTAGAATGGATCATACGAATGAATTAGAGTGGATCGTATGAATGAATTAGAATGGATCGTACGAATAAATTAGAATGGATCATGTGAATGAATTTGATTGGATCGTACAAATGAATTAAAATGGATACATTCTTGTGAATGAATTAGAATGGATCATATGAATGAATTAGAATGGATCGTACGAATGAGTTAGAATGGATAATGCCAATGAATTAGAATAGATCGTAAGATTAAATTAGAATAGATATATTCGTGCGAATGAAATATAATGGATCGTACGAATGAATTAGAATGGATCGTACAAATAAATTAGAATAGATCGTACAAATGAATTAGAATGGATCGTACGAATGAATTAGAATAGATACATTCGTGCGAATAAATTAGAATGGATCGTATGAATGAATTAGAATGGATACATTCGTGCGAATAAGTTAGAATGGATCGTACGAATGAATTAGAGTGGATCGTGCGAATGAATTAGAATGGATCGTAAGAATGAATTAGAATGGATACATTCGTGCGAATGAATTAGAATGGATCGTACGAATGAATTAGAAACGATCGTACTAATTAATTAGAATGGGACGTGGGAATGAATTAGAATGGTTCGTACGAATGAATTAGAATGGATACATTTGTACGAATGAATTAGAATGGATCGTACGAATGAATTAGAATTAATCGTACGAATGAACTAGAATGAATCGTATGAATGAATTAGAATGGATCGTACGAATAAATTAGGATGGATACATTCGTGCGAAAGAATTAGAATGGATCGTATGAATGAATTAGAATGGATCGTAAGACTGAATTAGAATGGGTCATACGAATGAATTAGAATGGATCGTACGAATGAATTAGAATGGATCTTGCGAATGAATTAGAATGGATCGTACGAATGAATTAGAATGGATACATTCGTGCGAATGAATTAGAATGGATCGTATGAATGAATTAGAATGGATCGTGCATGTGAATTAGAATGGATCGTACGAATGAATTAGAATGGATACATTCGTGCGAATGATTTATAATTGATAGTACGAATGAATTAGAATGGATCGTACGAATGAATTAGAATTGATACATTCGTGCGAATGAATTAGAATGGATGGTACGAATGAATGGGAATGGAACTTTGGAATGAATTAGAATGGATCGTACGAATGAATTTGAATGGATCGTGCGAATGAATTAGAATGGATCGTGTGAATGAAATAGAATGGATACATTCGTGCGAATGAATTAGAACGGATCGTACAAATGAATTAGAATGGATCGTATGAATCAATTAGAATGGATCGTATGAATGAATTAGAATAGATCGTGCGAATGAATTAGAATGGATTGTATGAATGAATTTGAATTGATCGTACAAATGAATTTGAATGGATCGTGCGAATGAACTAGAATGGATCGTACAAATGAATTAGAATGGATACATTCGTGCGAATAAAATAGAATGGATCGTATGAATGAATTAGAATGGATCGTACGAATGAATTAGAATGGATACATTCATGCGAATGAATTAGAATGTATCGTACAAATGAATTAGAATGGATCATACGAATGAATTAGAATGAATACAATCGTGCGAATGAATTTGAATGGATCATACGAATGAATTAGAATGGATCGTACGAATGAATTAGAAAGAATCGTACGAATGAATTAGAATGGATCGTACGAATGAATTAGAATTGATCATGCGAATGAATTAGAATGGACCGTACGAATGAATTAGAATGGATACATTCGTGCAAATGAATTAGAATGGATGGTATGAATGAATTAGAATGGATCGGACGAATGAATTAAAATGGATCATGCAAATGAATTAGAATGGATCATATGAATGAATTAGAATTGATCCATTCATGCGAATAAATTAGAATGGATCGTACAAATGAATTAGAATGGATCTTACGAATGAAATAGAATGGATATACTCGTGCGAATGAATTAGAATGGATCGTACGAATGAATTAGAATGGATACATTCGTGCGAATGAATTAGAATGGATCGTATGAATGAATTAGAATGGATCGTGCGAATGAATTAGAAAGGATCATACGAATGAATTAGAATGGATACATTCGGGCAAATGAATTGGAATGGATCGTACGAATGATTTAGAATGGATTGTGCGAATGAATTAGAATGGATCGTACGAATGAATTAGAAAGGATACATTCGTGCTACTGAATTAGAATGGATCGTACGAATGAATTAGAATGGATCGTGCGAATGAATTAGAATGGATCGTACGAATGAATTAGAATGGATACATTTGTACGAATGAATTAGAATGGGTCGTACGAATGAATTATAATGGATCATATGAATGAATTAGAATGGATCGTGCAAATGAATTAGAATGGATCATACGAATGAATTAGAATGGATACATTCGTGCGAATGAATTAGAATGGATCGTACGAATGAATTAGAATGGATCGTACGAATGAATTAGAATGGATACATTCTTGTGAATGAATTAGAAGGGATCGTATGAATGAATTAGAATGGATCGTACGAATGAATTATAATGGATCTTATGAATGAATTAGAATGGATCGTGCGAATGAATTAGAATGGATCATACGAATAAATTAGAATGGATACAATCGTGCAAATGAATTAGAATGGATTGTACTAGAAAATTAGAATGGATCGTACGAATGAATTAGAATGGATCGTACGAATGAATTAGAATGGATCATGCGAATGAATTAGAATCGATCATATGAATGAATTAGAATGGATACATTCGTGTGATTGAATTTGAATGGATCGTACGAATGAATTAGAATGGATCGTCTGAAAGAATTAGAATGGATCGTACAAATTAATTATAATGGATACATTCATGCAAATGAATTAGAATGGATCGTACGAATGAATTAGAATAGATCATACGAATAAATTAGAATAGATCGTGCGAATGAATTAGAATAGATCGTACGAATGAATTAGAATGGACCATATGAATGAATTAGAATGGTTCGTACGAATGAATTAGAGTGGATCGTACGAATGAATTAAAATGGATCGTACGAAAGAATTAGAATGGATCGTATGAATGACTTAGAATGGATACATTCGTTCAAATGAATTAGAATGGATCATACGAATGAGTTAGAATGGATCGTGCGAATGAATTAGAATGGATACATTCGTGCGAATGAATTAAAATGGATCATGCAAATGAATTAGAATGGATCGTACGAATGAATTAGATTTGATCGTACGAATGAATTAGAATTGATCATCCGAATGAATTAGAATTAATCATCCGAATGAATTAGAATGGATCGTATGAATGAATTAGAATGGATCGTACGAATGAATTAGAATGGATCGTATGAATGAATTAGAATGGATCGTACGAATGAATTTGAATGGATCGTTTGAATGAATTAGATTGGACCGTACGAATGAATTAGAATGGATCGTATGAATGAGTTAGAATGGATCGTACGAATAAATTAGAATGGATCGTGCGAATGAATTAGAATGGATCGTAAGAATAAATTAGAATGGATACATTCGTACGAATGAAATAGAATGGATCGTACGAATGAATTAGAATGGAGAATACGAATGAATTAGAATGGATCGCACGAATGAATTAGAATAGATACATTCGTACGAATGAATTATAATGGATAGTACGAATGAATTAGAATGGATACATTTGTGCGAATGAATTAGAATGGATCATATGAATGAATTTGAATGGATCATATGAATGAATTAGATCATATGAATGAATTAGAATGGATCGTGGGAATGAATTAGAATGGATCGTACGAATGAATAAGAATGGATACATTCGTGCGAATGAATTAGAATGGATCGTACAAATGAATTAGAATGGATCGTGCGAATGAATTAGAATGGATCGTACGAATGAATTAAAATAGATATATTAATGCGAATGAATTAGAACGGATCGTACAAATGATTTAGAATGGATCGTGTGATTGAATTAGAATGGATTGTACGAATGAATTAGAATAGATCGTATAAATGAATTAGAATGGATCGCACGAAAGTATTAGAATGGATCGTACGAATGAATTACAATTGATCGTGTGAATGAATTAGAACGGATCGTACGAATGAATTAAAATGGATATATTCATGCGAATGAATTAGAATGGATCGTACGAATGAATTAGATTGGATCGTACGAATGAATTAGAATGCATCGTGCGAATGAATTAGAATGGATCATACAAATGAATTAGAATCGATACATTCGTGCGAATCAATTAGAATGGATTGTACGAATGAATTAGAACGGATCAGGCGAATGAATTAGAATGGATCGTACGAATGAATTAGAATGGATAAATTCGTGCGAATGAATTAGAATGGATCATACGAATGAATTAGAATGGATCGTACGAAAGAATTAGAATGGATACATTCGTGCGAATGAATTAGAATGGATCGTACGAATGAATTAGAATGGGTCATGCGAATGAATTAGAATGGATCGTGCGAATGAATTAGAATGGATTGTACAAATGAATTAGAATGGATCGCACGAATGAATTAGAATGGATCGTACGATTGAATTAGAATTGATCGTGCGAATGAATTAGAAGGGATCGTACGGATGAATTAGAATGGATACATTCGTGCAAATGAATTAGAATGGATCGTACGAATGAATTAGAATAGATCATATGAATGAATTAGAATGGATACATTCGTGCGAATTTATTAGAATGGATTTTACGAATGAATTAGAATGGATCGTATAAATGAAATAGAATGGATCGCACAAATGTATTAGAATAGATCGTACGAATGAATTAGAATTGATCATGCAAATTAATTAGAATGGATCGTATGAATGAATTAGAATGGATCGTGCGAATGAATTAGAATGGATCGTGCGAATGAATTAGAATGGATTTCACGAATGAATTAGAATGGATACATTCATGCGAATGAATTAGAATGAATCGTACGAATGAATTAGAATGGATCATACGAATGAATTAGAATGGATCGCGCGAATGAATTAGAATAGATCGTACAAATGAATTAGATTTTATACATTCGTGTGAATGAGTTATAATGGATCGTACGAATGAATTAGAATGGATCGTACGAATGAATTAGAATGTATCGTATGAATGAATTAGTATTGATTGTGCGAATGAATTAGAATGGATCGTATGAATGAATTAGAATGGATACATTTGTGCGAATGACATAGAATGGATCGTACGAACGAATTCGAATGGATCGTATGAATAAATTAGAATGGATCGTATGAATGAATTAGAATGGATACATTCGTGTGAATGAATTTGAATAGATCGAATGAATGAATTAGAATGGATCGTACGAATGAATTAGAAAGGATCGTATGAATTAATTAGAATGGATACATTTGTGCGAATGAATTAGAATGGATCGTACGAATGAATTAGAATGGATCGTATGAATGAATTAGAATGGATCATACGAATGAATTAGAATGGATTGCACCAATAAATTAGAATGGATTCATTCGTGCGAATGAATTAGAATGGATTGTATGAATGAATTAGAATCGATCGTACGAATGAATAAGAACGGATCGTACGAATGAATTAGAATGGATCGCACGAATGAATTAGAATGGATCGTACGAATGAATTAGAATGGATACATTCGTTCGAATGAATTAGAATGGATCGTACTAATAAATTAGAATGGATTGTAAGAATGAATTTGAATGGATCGTATGAATGAATTAGAATGGATCGTGCGAATGAATTAGAATGGATCGTAAGAATGAGTTAGAATGGATACATTCGTGCGAATGAATTAGAATGGATCGTACGACTGAATTAGAATCGTTCTTACAAATGAATTAGAATGGATACATTCGTGCGAATGAATTAGAATGGATGTATTCGTGGGAATGAATTGGAATGGATCGTACGTATGAATTAGAATGAATCATACGACTGAAAAAGAATGGATTGTACGAATGAATTAGAATGGATCATGCGAATGAATTAGAATTGGTACATTCGTGGGAATGAATTAGAATGGATTATGCGAATGAATTAGAATGGATCGTACGAAAGAGTTAAAATGGATACATTCGTGGGAATGAATTAGAATGGATCGTACAAATAAAAGAGTGTGGATCGTACGATTGAATTAGAATTGATACATTCATGCGAATGAATTATAATGGATCGTACGAATGAATTAGAATGGAATGTACGAATGAATTAGAATGGATCGTGCGAATGAATTAGAATGGATTGTACGAATGAATTAGAATCGATACATTCGTGCGAATGAATTAGAATAAATCGTACTAATGAATCAGAAAGGATCGTACGAATGAATTTGAATGGATCGTACGAATGAATTACAATGGATCGTGCGAATGAATTAGAATGGATCATATGAATGAATTAGAATGGATACATTCGTCCGAATGAATCAGAATGGATCGTACAAATGAATTAGAATGGATCTTACGAATCAATTAGAATGGATCGTACGAATGAATTAGAATAGATCGTGTGAATGAATTTGAATGGATTGTACGAATGAATTAGAATGGACCATACGAATGAATTAGAATGGATCGTGCGAATGAATTATAATGAATCGTACGAATGAATTAGAATGCATACATTCTTGTAAATAAAATAGAATGGATCGTATGAATGAATTAGAATGTTTCGTACAAATGAATTAGAATGGATCGTACGAATGAATTAGAATGGATACATTCGTGCGAATGAATTCGAATGGATCGTACGAATGAATTAGAATAGATCGTACGAACGAATTAGAATGGACCGTACGAATAAATTTGAATTTATCGTGCAAATGAATTAGAATGGATCATACGAATGAATTAGATTGGATACATTCATGTGAATGAATTAGAATGGATCGTACGAATGAATTAGAATGGATCGTACTATTGAATTAGAATGGATCGTGCGAATGAATTAGAATGGATCATACGAATGAATTAGAATGGATACATTCATGCGAATGAATTTGAATGGATCGTACAAATGAATTAGATTGGATCGTAAGAATGAATTAGAATGGATCATATGAATGAATTAGAATGGATCGTTCGAATGAATTAGAATGGATCGAATTAATGAATTAGAGTGGATACATTCGTGCAAATGAATCAGAATGGATCGTATGAATGAATTAGAATGGATCGTACGAATGAATTAGAATAGATCGTGCCAATGAATTAGAATGGATCGTATGAATGAATTAGAATGGATCCTTTCATGCGAATGAATTAGAATGGATCATACCAATGAATTAGAATGGATCGTACGAATGAATTAGAATGGATACACTCGTGCGAATGGATTAGAATGGATCGTACGAATGAATTAGAATGGATCGTGTGAACGAATTAGAATGGATACATTCGTGCGAATGAATTAGAATGGATCCTACGGATGAATTATAATTGATCATACGAATGAATTAGAATGGATCGTGCGAATGAATTAGAATGGATCGTACGAATGAATTAGAATGGATACATTCTTGCGAATAAATTAGAATGAATCGTACGAATGAATTGGAATGGTTCGTACGAATGAATTAGAATGGATCATATGAATGAATTAGAATGGATACATTCGTGCGAATAAATTAGAATGGATTGTACGAATGAATTAGAATGGATCATACGATTGAATTAGAATGGATCATATGTATAAATTAGAATGAATTGTGCGAATGAATTAGAATGGATGCATTCGTGCGAATGAATTAGAATGGATCGTACGAATGAATTAGAATGGATCGTACGAATAAATTAGAATGGATCATATGAATGAATTAGAATGGATACATTCGTGTGAATGAAATAGAATGGATTGTATGAATGAATTAGAATGGATCGTACGAATGAATTAGAATGGATCGTACGAATAAGTTAGAGTGGATACATTCGTGCGAATGAATTAGAATGGATCGTACGAATGAATTGGAATGGATCATACGAATGAATTAGAATGGATCGTGCGAATGAATTAGAATGGATCGTACGAATGTATTAGAATGGATACATTCATGCGATTAAATTAGAATGGATCAAACGAACGAATTAGAATAGATCATACGAATGAATTAAAATGGATCGTGCGAATGAATTAGAATGGATCATACGAATGAATTAGAATGGATGCATTCGTGCGAATGAATTGGAATGGATCGTACGAATGAATTAGAATGGGTACATTCGTGTGAATGAATTAGAATGGATCGTACGAATGAATTAGAATGGATCGTACGAATGAATTTGAATGGAT
The DNA here is from genome assembly GCA_947650365.1 of Chamaelirium japonicum. NCBI lineage: Eukaryota > Viridiplantae > Streptophyta > Magnoliopsida > Liliales > Melanthiaceae > Chamaelirium > Chamaelirium japonicum. Next base: position 59,876,276 of record OX393556.1, read on the forward strand.
CGTGGGAATGAATTATAATGGATCGTACGAATGAATTAGAATGGATCATGCGAATAAATTAGAATCGATCGTACGAATAAATTAGAATGGATACATTCGGGCGAATGAATTAGAATGGATCGTACTAATAAATTAGAATGGATTGTAAGAATGAATTAGAATGGATCGTATGAATTAATTAATGTGGATCGTGTGAATGAATTAGAATAGATCATACGAATGAATTAGAATCGATATATTCGTGCGAATGAATTAGAATGGATCGTACGAATGAATTAAAATGGATGGTACGAATGAATTAGAATGGTTCGTACAAATGAATTAGAATGGATCGTACAAATGAATTGGAATGGTTCGTACAAATGAATTAGAATGGATACATTCGTGCAAATGAATTAGAATGGATCGTACGAATGGATTAGAATGGATCGTATAACTGAATTAGAATGGATCGTAGAATCACTTAGAATGGATCGTACGAATGAATTAGAATGCATCATGCGAATGAATTAGAATGGATCATATGAATGAATTTGAATAGATACAGTCATGCGAATGAAATAAAATGGATCGTACGACAGAATTAGAGCAGATCGTACGAATGAATTACAATAGATTGTACGAAAGAATTAGAATGGACCATACGAATGAATTGGAATGGATACATTCGTGTGAATGAATTAGAATTGATCGTATGAATGAATTAGAATGGATCGTGCGAGTGAATTTGAATGGATCGTACGACTGAATTAGAATGAATAGTGCGAATGAATTAGAATGGATCGTACGACTGAATTAGAAAGGATCATAGAATGACTTACAGTGGATCATACGAATGAATTAGAGTGGATCGTACGAATGAACTAAAATGGATCGTACGAAAGAATTAAAATGGATCGTACTAATGAATTAGAATGGATACATTAATGCGAATGAATTAGAATGGATCGTACGAATGAATTATAATGGATATATTCGTGCGAATAAATTAGAATGGATCGTACGAATGAATTAGAGTGGATCCTACACATGAATTAAAATGGATCGTACGAAAGAATTAGAACGGATCATACGAATGAATTAGAATAGATACATTCGTGCGAATGAATTAGAATGGATCGTACGAATGAATTGGAATGGATCGTGCGAATGAATTAGAATGGATCGTACAAATGAATTAGAATGGATACATTCCTACGAAAGAATTAGAATAGATCGTGCGTATGAATTAGAATGGATCGTACGAATGAATTAGATTGGATCGTACGAATAAATTAGAATGGATCATGAGAATGAATTAGAATGGATCGTGAGAATGAATTAGAATGGATACATTCATGCGAATAAATTAGAATGGATCGTACGAATGAATTAGAATGCATCGTACGAATGAATTAGAATTGATCATATGAATGAATTAGAATGGATCGTACGAATGAATTAGAATGGATCGTATGAATGAATTAGATTATATCGTACGAATAAATTAGAATAGATACATTTATGTGAATGAATTAGAATGGATTGTACGAATGAATTATAATTGATCGTACGAATAAATTAGAATCGATCGTGCGAATGAATTAGAATGGATCGTAAGAATAAATTAGAATGGATACATTCGTGTGAATGAAATACAATGGGTCGTACGAATGAATTAGAATGGATCATACGAATTAATTTGAATGGATCATGGGAATGAATTAGAATGGATTGTACGAATGAATTAGAATGGATCGTACGAATGAATTTGAATGGATATATTCGTGCGAATGAATTAATTAGAATTGATCATGGGAATGAATTAGAATGGATCGTACGAATGAATTTGAGTGGATCGTACAAATGAATTAAAAAGGATCATACGAAAGAATTAGAATGGATCGTGCGAATGAATTAGAATGGATCGTACGAATGAATTAGAATGGATATATTCGTGCGAATGAATTAGAATGGATCATATGAAAGAATTAGAATGGATCGTATGAATGAATTAGAGTGGATCATACGAATGAATTAGAATGAATCGTGCGAATGAAGTAGAATGGATCGTACGAATGTATTAGAATGGATACATTCATGCGAATGAATTAGAATGAATTGTACAAATAAATTATAATGGATCGTATGAATGAATTAGAATGGATCACACGAATGTATTAGAATGGATTGTACAAATGAATTAGAATTGATCGTGCAAATGAATTAGAATGGATTGTACGAATGAATTAGAATGGATATATTCGTGCGAATGAATTAGAATGGATCGTGACAATGAATTAGAATGGATCGTACGAATGAATTAGAATGGATACATTCGTGCGAATGAATTAGAATGGATCGTATGAATGAATTAGAATGGATTGTAGGAATGAATTAGAATGGATCGTGCGAATGAATTAGAATGGATCATACGAATGAATTTGAATGGATACATTCGTGGGAATGAATTAGAACGGATCGTACGAATGAATAAGAATGGATCGTACGAATGAATTAGAATGGATCGTACGAATGAATTAGAATTGATCGTGCGAATGAATTAGAATGGATTGTACAATTGAATTAGAATGGATACATTCATGTAAATTAATTAGAATGGATCGTATGAATGAATTCGAATGGATCGTACGAATGAATTGGAATGGATCGTGCGAATGAATTAGAGTGGATCGTACGAATGAATTAGAATGCATACATTCGTGCGAATGAATTAGAATGGATCATACCAATGAATTAGAATGGATCATACGAATGAATTAGAATAGATCGTATGAATGAATTAGAATGGATCGTACAAATGAATTAGAATGGATCGTGCGAATTAATTAGAATGGATTGTACGAATGAATTAGAATGGATACATTTGTGTGAATAAATTAGAATGAATCGTGCGAATGAATTAGAATGGATCGTACGAATGAATTAGATTGGATCATGTGAATGAATTAGAATGGATCGTACAAATGAATTAGAATGGATACATTCTTGTGAATGAATTAGATTGGATCGTACGAATGAATTCGAATGGATCGTGCGAATGAATTAGAATGGATCGTATGAATGAATTAGAATGGATACATTCGTGCGAATGAATTAGAACGGATCGTATGAATGAATTAGAATGGACCCTACGAATGAATTAGAATGGATCGTGCGAATGAATTAGAATGGAGCATACAAATGAATTAGAATGGATTCATTCATGCGAATGAATTAGAATGGATCGTACGAATGAATTAGAATCGATCGTATTGTTGAATTAGAATGGATCGTACGAATGAATTAGAATGGATCGTGCGAATGAATTAGAATGGATCGTATGAATGAATTAGAATGGATACATTAATGCGAATGAATTAGAATGGATCATACTAATAAATTAGAATGGAATGTACGAATGAATTAGAATGGGTCGTATGAATGAATTAGAATGGATCGTGCAAATGAATTAGAATGGATCGTACGAATGAATTATGATGGATACATTCGTGCGAATGAATTAGAGTGGATTGTGCGAATGAATTAGAATGGATCGTACGAATGAATTAGAATGGATCGGGCGAATGAATTAGAATGGATCATACGAATGAATTAGAATGGATCGTGCGAATGAATTAGAATGGATTTATTCGTGCGAATGAATTAGAATGGATTGTACGAACGAATTAGAATCGATCCTACGAATGAATAAGAATGGATCGTACGAATGAATTAGAATGGATCGTATGAATGAATTAGAATGGATCGTACGAATGAATTAGAATTGAACTTGCGAATGAATTAGAATGGATCGTACGAATGAATTAGAATGGATACATTTGTGTGAATGAATTAGAATGGATCGTACGAATGAATTTGAATGGATCGTACGAATGAATTAGAATAGATCGTACGAATGAATTAGATTGGATCGTATGAATGAATTAGAATGGATCGTACGAATGAATTAGAGTGGATCATATGAATGAATTAGAATGGATCGTATGAATGAAATAGAATGGATCGTGCGAATGAATTAGAATGGATCGTACGAATGAATTAGAATGGATACATTCGTGTGAATGAATTAGAATATATCGTACGAATGAATTATAATGGATTGTGCGAATGGATTAGAATGGATCGTACATATGAATTAGAATGGATACATTCGTGCGAATGAATTAGAATGGATCGTACGAATGAATTAGAATGGATAGTATGAATGAAATATAATGAATCGTGCGAATGAATTAGAGTGGATCGTACGAATGAATTAGAATGGATTCATTCGTGCAAATGAATTAGAATGGATCATACGAATGAATTAGAATCGATCGTACAAATGAATAAGAATGGATCGTACGAATGAATAAGAATGGATCGCAAGAATGAATTAGAATGGATCGTACGAATGAATAAGAATGAATACATTCGTGCGAATGAATTAGAATGGATCGTACTAATAAATTAGAATGGATTGTACGAATGAATTAGAATGGATCGTATGAATGAATTAGAATGGATCGTGCGAATGAATTAGAATGGATCGTACGACTGAATTAGAATGGATACATTCGTGCGAATGAATTAGAATGGATCGTACAAATGAACTAGAATGGATCGTACGAATCAATTAGAATGGATACATTTGTGCGAATGAATTGGAATGGATCATACGAATTAATTAGAATGAATCATAAGACAGAATTAGAATGGATTGTACGAATGAATTAGAATAGATCATGCGAATGAATTAGAATTTATACATTCGTGCTAATGAATTAGAATGGATCGTACGAATGAATTAGAATGGATCATGCGAATGAATTAGAATGGATTGTAAGAATGAATTAGAATGGATACATTCGTATGAATGAATTAGAATGGATCGTATGAATAAAAGAGAATGGATCGCACGAATGAATTATAATGGATACATTCGTGCGAAAGAATTAGAATGGATCGTGCGAATGAATTAGAATGGAACGTACAAATGAATTAGAATGGATTGTGCGAATGAATTAGAATGGATCGTATGAATGAATTAGAATGGAAACATTCATGCGAATGAATTAGAATGGATCGTACTAAAGAATTTAGAAGGATCGTACGAATGAATTTGGATGGATCGTACGAATGAACTAGAATGGATCGTGCAAATGAATCAGAATCCATCGTATGAATGAATTAGAATGGATACATTCATGCGAATGAATTAGAATGGATCGTACGAATGAATTAGAATGGATCGTACGAATGAATTAGAATAGATCGTGCGAATGAATTAGAATGGATTGTACGAATGAATTAGAATGGATCATACGAATGAATTAGAATGGATCGTGCGAATGATTTAGAATAGATCGTAGGAATGAATTAGAATGGATACATTCGTGTGAATAAAATAGAATGGATCGTATGAATGAATTCGAATGTATTGTACAAATGAATTTGAATGGATCGTACGAATGAGTTAGAATGGTTACATTCGTGCGAATGAATCTGAATGGATCGTACAAATGAATTAGAATGTATCGTATGAATGAATTAGAATGGATCGTACAAATAAATTAGAATGGATCGTGCGAATGAATTAGAATGGATCATACGAATGAATTAAAATGGATACATTCGTGCGAATGAATTAGAATGGATAATGAATTAGAATGGATCGTGCGAATGAATTAGAATAGATCATACGAATGAATTAGAATGGATCGTACAAATGGATTAGAATGGATCGTATGACTGAATTATAATGGATCGTAGAATGACTTAGAATAGATCGTATGAATGAATTAGAATGGATCATTTGAATGAATTAGAAAGGATCGTACGAATGAATTAGAATGGATACATTTGTGCGAATGAATTAGAATGGATATTACGAATGAATTAGAGCGGATCGTACGAATGAATTAGAATTGATCGTGCTAATGAATTAGAATGGATCGTACAATTGAGTTAGAATGGATACATTCATGTAATTTAATTAGAATGGATCGTACGAATGAATTCGAATTTTTCGTAGAATGAATTGGAATGGATCACGCGAATGAATTAAAGTCGATCGTACGAATGAATTAGAATGCATACATTCGTGCGAATGAATTAGAATGGATCGTACCAATGAATTAGAATGGATCATACGAATGAATTAGAATAGATCGTATAAATGAATTAGAATGGATCGTACGAATGAATTAGAATGGATCGTGCGAATGAATTAGAATAGATTGTACGAATGAATTAGAATTGATACATTTGTGTGAATGATTTAGAATGAATCATGCAAATGAATTAGAATGGATCATACGAATGAATTAGATTGGATCGTGTGAATGAATTAGAATGGATCGTACAAATGAATTAGAATGGATGCATTCGTGTGAATGAATTAGATTGAATCGTACGAATGAATTAGAATGGATCGTGCGAATGAATTAGAATGGATCGTATGAATGAATTAGAATGGATACATTTGTGCGAATGAATTAGAACGGATCGTATGAATGAATTAGAATGGACCCTACGAATGAATTAGAATGGATCGTGCGAATGAATTAGAATGGAGCATACAAAAGAATTAGAATGGATTCATTCATGTGAATGAATTAGAATGGATCGTACGAATGAATTAGAATAGATCGTATTGTTGAATTAGAATGGATCGTACGAATGAATTAGAATGGATCGTGCGAATTAATTAGAATGGATCGTATGAATGAATTAGAATGGATGCATTCGTGCGAATGAATTAGAATGGATCATACTAATAAATTAGAATGGAACGTACGAATGAATTAGAATGGGTCGTATGAATGAATTTGAATGGATTGTGCAAATGAATTAGAATGGATCGTACGAATGAATTAGAATGGATACATTCGTGCGAATGAATTAGAGTGGATCGTGCGAATGAATTAGAATGGATCGTACGAATGAATTAGAATGGATCGGGCGAATGAATTAGAATGGATCGTACGAATGAATTAGAATGGACACATTCGTGCGAATGAATTAGAATGGATCGTACGAATGAATTAGAATGGATCGTATGAATGAATTAGAATGGATCGTGCGAATGAATTAGAATGGATCGTACGAATGAATTATAATGCATTTATTCGTGCGAAGGAATTAGAATGGATTGTACGAACGAATTTGAATCGATCATACGAATGAATAAGAATGGATCGTACGAATGAATTAGAATTGATCGTATGAATGAATTAGAATGGATCGTGCGAATGAATTAGAATTGAACTTGTGAATGAGTCAGAATGGATCGTACGAATGAATTAGAATGGATACATTTGTGCGAATGAATTAGAATGGATCGTACGAATGAATTCGAATGTATCGTACGAATGAATTAGAATCGATACATTCGTGCGAATGAATTAGAATGGATCGTACGAATGAATTAGAGTGGATCATATGAATGAATTAGAATGGATCGTACGAATGAAATAGAATGGATCGTGCGAATGAATTAGAATGGATCGTATGAATGAACTAGAATGGATACATTCGTGTGATTTCGAATATATCGTACGAATGAATTATAATGGATTGTGCGAATGAATTAGAATGAATCGTACATATGAATTAGAATAGATATATTCGTGCGAATGGATTTGAATGGATCGTACGAATGAATTAGAATGGATAGTATGAATAAAATAGAATGGATCGTGCGAATGAATTAGAGTGGATCGTACGAATGAATTAGAATGGATTTATTCGTGCAAATGAAATAGAATGGATCATACGAATGAATTAGAATCGATTGTACGAATGAATAAGAATGGATCATACGAATGAATTAGAATGGATCGCACGAATGAATTAGAATGGATCGTACGAATGAATAAGAATGGATACATTCGTGCGAATGAATTAGAATGGATCGTACTAATAAATTAGAATGGATTGTACGAATGAATTAGAATGGATCGTATGAATGAATTAGAATGGATCATGCGAATGAATTAGAATGGATCGTACGACTGAATTAGAATGGATACATTCGTGCGAATGAATTAGAATGGATCGTACAAATAAATTAGAATTGATCGTACGAATGAATTAGAATGGATCTTGCGAATGAATTAGAATGGTTTGTACAAATGAATTAGAATGTATACATTCGTGCGAATGAACTAGAATGGATCGTACAAATGAATTAGAATAGATCATACGAATGAATTAGAATGGATCGTACGAATCAATTAGAATGGATACATTTGTGCGAATGAATTGGAATGGATTATATGAATTAATTAGAATGAATCATAAGACAGAATTAGAATGGATTGTACGAATGAATTAGAATAGATCATGCGAAGGAATTAGAATGGATACATTTGTGCGAATGAATTAGAATGGATCTTACGAATGAATTAGAATGGATCGTGCGAATGAATTAGAATGGATCGTATGAATGAATTAGAATGGATACATTTGTATGAATGAATTAGAATGGATCGTACGAATAAAAGAGAATGGATCGTACGAATGAATTATAATGGATACATTCGTGCGAAAGAATTAGAATGGATCGTGCGAATGAATTAGAATGGAACGTACAAATGAATTAGAATGGATTGTGCGAATGAATTAAAATGGATCGTATGAATGAATTAGAATGGAAACATTCATGCGAATGAATTAGAATGGATCGTACTAAAGAATTTAGAAGGATCGTACGAATGAATTTGAATGGATCGTACGAATGAACTAGAATGGATCGTGTGAATGAATCAGAATCCATCGTATGAATGAATTAGAATGGATACATTCGTGAGAATGAATTAGAATGGATCGTACGAATGAATTAGAATGGATCGTACGAATGAATTAGAATAGATCGTGCGAATGAATTAGAATGGATTGTACGAATGAATTAGAATGGATCATACAAATGAATTAGAATGGATCGTGCGAATGATTTAGAATAGATCGTAGGAATGAATTAGAATGGATACATTCGTGTGAATAAAATAGAATGGATCATATGAATGAATTAGAATGTATTGTACAAATGAATTTGAATGGATCGTACGAATGAATTAGAATGGTTAGATTCGTGCGAATGAATCTGAATGGATCGTACGAATGAATTAGAATGGATCGTATGAATGAATTAGAATGGATCGTACAAATAAATTAGAATGGATCGTGCGAATGAATTAGAATGGATCATACGAATGAATTAAAATGGATACATTCGTGCGAATGAATTAGAATGGATAATGAATTAGAATGGATCGTGCGAATAAATTAGAATAGATCATACGAATGAATTAGAAGGGATCGTACAAATGGATTAGAATGGATCGTATGACTGAATTATAATGGATCGTAGAATGACTTAGAATGGATCGTATGAATGAATTAGAATGGATCATTCGAATGAATTAGAATGGATCATACGAATGAATTAGAATGGATACATTTATGCGAATGAATTAGAATGGATATTACGAATGAATTACAGCGGATCGTACGAATGAATTAGAATTGATCGTGCGAATGAATTAGAATGGATCGTACAATTGAGTTAGAATGGATACATTCATGTAAATTAATTAGAATGGATCGTACGAATGAATTCGAATGGATCGTACGAATGAATTGGAATGGATTGTGCGAATGAATTAGAGTGGATCGTACGAATGAATTAGAATGTATACATTCGTGCGAATGAATTAGAATGGATCGTACGAATGAATTAGAATGGATCATATGAACGAATTAGAATAGATCGTATGAATGAATTAGAATGGATCGTACGAATGAATTAGAATGGATCGTGCGAATGAATTAGAATGGATTGTACGAATGAATTAGAATTGATACATTTGTGTGAATGAATTAGAATGAATCGTGCAAATGAATTAGAATGGATCGTACGAATGAATTAGGTTGGATCGTGTGAATGAATTAGAATGGATCGTACAAATGAATTAGAATGGATACATTCATGTGAATGAATTAGATTGGATCGTACGAATGAATTAGAATGGATCATGCGAATGAATTAGAATGGATCGTATGAATTAATTAGAATGGATACATTCGTGCGAATGAATTAGAACGGATCGTATGAATGAATTAGAATGGACCCTATGAATGAATTAGAATGGATCGTGCGAATGAATTAGAATGGAGCATACAAATGAATTAGAATGGATTCATTCATGCGAATGAATTAGAATGGATCGTCCGAATGAATTAGAATCGATCGTATTGTTGAATTAGAATGGATCGTACGAATGAATTAGAATGGATCGTGCGAATTAATTAGAATGGATCGTATGAATGAATTAGAATGGATACATTCATGCGAGTGAATTAGAATGGATCATACTAATAAATTAGAATGGAACGTACGAATGAATTAGAATGGGTCGTATGAATGAATTAGAATGGGTCGTGCAAATGAATTAGAATGGATTGTACGAATAAATTAGAATGGATACATTCGTGCGAATGAATTAGAGTGGATCGTGCGAATGAATTAGAATGGATCGTACGAATGAATTAGAATGGATCATACGAATGAATTAGAATGGACACATTCGTGCGAATGAATTAGAATGGATCGTACGAATGAATTAGATTGGATCGTATGAATGAATTAGAATGGATCGTGCGAATGAATTAGAATGGATCGTACGAATGAATTATAATGGATTTATTCGTGCGATTGAATTAGAATGGATTGTACGAACGAATTAGAATCGATCGTACGAATGAATAAGAATGGATCGTACGAATGAATTAAAATGGATCGTATGAATGAATTAGAATGGATCGTACGAATGAATTAGAATTGAACTTGCGAATGAATCAGAATGGATCGTTCGAATGAATTAGAATGGATACATTTGTGCGAATGAATTAGAATAGATCGTACGAATGAATTCGAATGGATCGTACGAATGAATTAGAATCGATACATTCGTGCGAATGATTTAGAATGGATCGTACGAATGAATTAGAGTGGATCATATGAATGAATTAGAATGGATTGTACGAATGAAATAGAATGGATCGTGCGAATGAATTAGAATGGATCGTTCGAATGAATTAGAATGGATACATTCGTGTGAATGAATTAGAATATATCGTACGAATGAATTATAATGGATTGTGCGAATGAATTAGAATGGATCGTACATATGAATTAGAATGGATACATTCGTGCGTATGGATTAGAATGGATCGTACGAATGAATTAGAGTGGATAGTATGAATGAAATAGAATGGATCGTGCGAATGAATTAGAGTGGATCGTACGAATGAATTTGAATGGATTCATTCGTGCAAATGAATTAGAATGGATCATACGAATGAATTAGAATCGATCGTACGAATGAATAAGAATGGATCGTACGAATGAATTAGAATGGATCGCATTAATGAATTAGAATGGATCGTACGAATGAATAAGAATGGATACATTCGTGCGAATGAATTAGAATGGATCGTACTAATAAATTAGAATGGATTGTACGAATGAATTAGAATGGATCGTATGAATGAATTAGAATGGATCGTGCGAATGAATTAGAATGGATCATACGACTGAATTAGAAAGGATACATTCGTGTGAATAAATTAGAATGGATCGTACAAATGAATTAGAATGGATCCTACGAATGAATTAGAATGAATCGGGCGAATGAATTAGAATGGTTTATGTGGGGGGAAATTTCCGAGCCGCCTTGATCGGGAACCCCGCCCCACAGCCTTGATTGAATTTGATGGTTTGTAGAGTTAGAGAGATGTGAGAATAGATAAAGAGAGTAAAGAATGATGACACAAGGATTGGTGACGGAGTTCGGTCTTACGACCTACGTCTCCGGGCGAGAGGTGCCACCTGATCTTCACTATAATTCAAGTTAATAAGGGGTGAGCGTTCTCTTGACAGGCCAAGAGAAGCTTCTTACAATAAATTTGCACGGAGCAATTAGAAGAGAACAAGAAGGGGAGAATTAAGCTCTAGCACTTGCTCTGGATTCCTCCTCCTCTCATTGAATGGCCAACCCCCTTCCTGGATGCCTTGGGGGTCCTTTTATAGCGTAGGCACGTGCCCGATATGGTAGTGATGACGTGGCGCTGATGACGTGGCACTGGTTCTGGGCCTCCTTGCTGGGCCCTTATTGGGCCGTTGTTCGGGCCCAATAAGGGGTAGGGCTTGATCTGCGAGCCTCGTAGAGTGGGCCCATGTGAGCCCAAGCGGGCTTACCCATTTGGGCCGTTGCACGGGCCCATGCTGTTCTGATCTGGTCCGGTACAATTTTTGCACCCACAGTTACCCCCTCCCAGTCGGGTCAGGACCCCCTGGGTCGGCTGGGATTCCATGGTGCAAACGCTTTAGGATCCTGGCGCGGTTGGCGAGGGTTGTCGGTGCCGCGGTTCGTATTAGCAGGGCCTTCTTCCGCCGATACCGAGACCCTTTTTGGCGCGGGCCAAAAAGTCTCGGTTTTGTGAGGGGGTGTTTCCGAAAAAACAGTGCGTTTTCCGACCGAGTGGATACCGAGAGGGTACCGAGTGCATACCGAGTGGGTACCGAGAGCATACCGAGTGGTTACCGAGACCCTTTTGGTGCAAGCCAAAAAGTCTCGGTTTTGCAAGGGGGTGTTTCTAAAAAACCAGTGCATTTTCCGACCGAGTGGATACCGAGAGGGTACCGAGTGCATACCGAGTGGGTACCGAGAGCATACCGAGTGGTTACCGAGACCCTTTTGGTGCAAGCCAAAAAGTCTCGGTTTTCAAAGGGGGTGTTTCCAAAAAAACAGTGCGTTTTCCGACCGAGTGGATACCGAGAGGGTACCGAGTGCATACCGAGTGGGTACCGAGAGCATACCGAGTGGGTACCGAGTGCCTTTTGGTGATTTTTTCCTTCACTGACGGTGACTCGAATCGGCAGATTGCTGGAATCTGACTGCTCTCCCGAAATCTCTAAATCCGAGTCCGGTTGCGTCACAACCGTCCGATAGTACCCAACAGGCGAATCTTCTCCGCACAAGTCCTCCTGGACCCCGTCGGATGCATGCAAATCGTCCTCCCCTCTCTTTCCTTTCTCTCTCTCTCTTTCCTTTTCTCTGCATTCCGTTCACGTGAGAGAGTGGTCTGCTGATTCACGCGTGAGTACGAAGTGGGCCGACCGTGTGCGAGTGGGAGAGGGGGCTCTGTTTCCTTTCTCTCTCTCTCTCTTTCCTTTCTCTCTCTCTCTTCCCATTTCAGCATGCATTCACGTGAGAGAGCAGCCCGATCTGGCCTCTCTCCTCTTTCCTTTCGCGTGAGAGAGCTGGCGCTGCTCTCTCTTTCTTTCCTTTCTCTCTCTCTCTTTCCAAACGTGAGGGCGGACGTCCCCCTCTCTCTCCGTTCGGTGAGAGCAGCCTCCCCTCTCTCTCTTTCTTAAGGCCGAGGGTGAGGGGGGAACGTGAGAGAGCGGGTGCGAGAGAGAGGCGTGCGGCTCCGGACGCAGGCGGAGGCGGTGGTCAGCGGCTTCGGGCGCGGGTTCCGGCCGGGTTGGAGGTGGGCGCGGGTGCTGGCCATGCGGGTTGCACCCCCGCGCACTCCTTTTCTTCCTTTCTTTGTTCTGTGAGAGCAGCTCTCTCTCCTTCTTAAGGCCGAGGGTGAGGGGGAAACGTGAGAGAGCGGGTGCGAGAGAGAGGCGTGCGGCTCCGGACGCAGGCGGAGGCGGTGGTCAGCGGCCTCGGGCGCGAGTTCTGGCCGGGTTGGAGGTGGTGGTCAGCGGCTTCGGGCGCGGGTTCCGGCCGGGTTGGAGGTGGGCACGGGTGCTGGCCGTGCGGGTTGCACCCCCGCGCCTTCTCTTTCTTTTTTTGTATTCGCCCTTGGTGAGAGAAAGAGCAGGCGGGAGAGTGCCCTCGGTGCGAGAGAGGGTTCGAACGAGAGGGCGCGTGGGGGAAGAGTCGGCTTCCTCGTCCCTCCCTTCACTTCATGTCTCGGGCCGCGCCACGTGCCGAGGACGCATGCAGGAGAAGGGGGGGTCGCTTTGTTCGTCTGACCCTCTCGAGATTGCGTCGGGCCGATGCGTATAAGGCGCCATTGCGTCGGCATCGAAAAACTCAAAAACTTCGGATAGCCGTGACTTTTCATACACAAGCCGGATCGATGCGTATAAGGCGCCATTGCGTCGGCGTCGAAAAACTGATCAAGATTGACGTGAAATATGGTTCACCTTGACGTACAACTTTTCCGATGTCTGTCTTTGAAGAAAAATTCCTCAAAAACTTCGGATAGCCGTAACTTTTCATACACAAGTTGGATCGATGCGTATAAGGCGCCATTGCGTAGGCGTCGAAAAATCGATCAAAGTGGACGTGAAACATCATACACTTTGACAAGTAACTTTTTCGATAATCACCTTCATAAACAGATGATTCTAAAGAACGCATTGGCCGAGTGTCCGTCGCTCGTCTTGAGGATGTCTCGGCACACGATAACTCATCCGTTCATATATTTGAGGGGCTTCTTAGAAATAATCTAGGACAATGCCGCATGATGGCTAGCCAGTCTTCACCCAATGTACTACCGCACCTGGTTACTGTGTTCGCCAGGTACTGCGGTCGTGTAAGGGTGTTGATTTGGCCAGGATCAAGGAAGTGTCCTTTTATCTAGCATTTCGGTTGATTTTTCATCCGCCCTGCTCTTACCTTGTCGTTTGTGTCTCCATTGCAGGCTGTTCTTTTCAAAATGATCACATCTGTCAAGGGTCCCACTGTGTTGGGAAAACGCCATCGAGGAACGAAGGAGGTTGTTTGCGCTCCTCCTCGGCCACCTGTCGAGGATTCGGACAGTGGTTCTGACGGCGAGTTAGGGCCATTAAGGCCCTTTGTGGATGAAGAACATGATGAACCCTCCGTGGACTGCACTAGCGTGGAGAAGAGGCGAACATCCTGGGGTGAACTGATGGCCGAGTTTCGGGACAATGATGACAGGCCATCCATTGAGAGAGCTTATGCCGCCTTCGGGGCTCGTCGGGATGCAGTTTTCCTCGAGGAGGCTAGCATGGAGAAGGTCTTGGGGACCCTTGTGACTATGGGTCAGATGAACAGCGGGTTACGCTTGCCTCTGCCTCCTTTTGCTGCCAGGCTACTGTCCATCTCTGATCTTTGTCCAGGGCAAGTTAGCGGCAACACTTGGAGGGTGATCTACGCTTTTTGTCGAATCGAATCGGATCATCGTGAGGAACTTGCTGCTTGCTACTCTGAGATCCCTGACGGTGAAATTCCCCGTGTCGAGCTCGGGTATTTCTTTCACCATTATCGATGGCAGAAAGTGTCTGGGTCGAAGCTACTTTTTACTCTTATGCCGGAGTCACATCAGCCCCCGATAAAATATCCGAGTTCATCCGACAGGTTCTATCGTCTCTATCCCTTATCAGTGACTGGCGCGTGGTGCTCCGTTGTTCGCGTGCCCGAATTGCCATTTAAAGTGATTAGCTATGCAGTTGGCCGGTATTCGGGGAGCGGTAAGAGGGCGTGGCCTCAGGCGCGATGTAAGAAGTTGGACAAGCTCTTTAAGAAGCTGACCTTTGGGACCAGTATGTGGAAGGATTTTACTTATTCCCCCGCGTGGCTTAAATGCCTCGGTTTGCCAGATTACGCGCTTTCCAGGGCGCCGGAGAATGTGGTGGTGGTGTTTGATTACGAGGAAGAGTTTCCTCGAGGTTCTGATGAGCCGAGCTGAGCCCAGCTGATAGAGGCGATGATTGAGCCTGCTCGGGTGACTCGAGAGATTGTTCCCGCCGAACTTGTGGTCTCCTGCGGAAAGGAGAAAAGGAAGGTACTGAGGCCCAAAAAGGCCCGAGAGAGGATTGTTATGTCTCGACGGCCTTCGAGCACGTGTCTTCCAGGGAAAAGTTTGAAACTGTGTGCCGCTGCGGTTGGGCATGACTTGGTTCTCCCAGGTGCTGCTTGGAAGGAGGGCGGCGATGGCGCCCTCAATGTTGGCGAAGAAGACGACGCGAGCGAGTCTTCTCTCATGGCTTCTGGTGACAGTGAAGACAAGGGATGCGCCGGATCCCCGCGTCCTTACGCTGGTTCTCCTGCTACAGTTTCTCCTTCTCGCGACCCTCGGTCTCGCAGGATCGAGAAGGAACTTGAGGATGTGGCTATCGACTGCCGACCTGCCACTTTGAGTTACAAGCCTGGGCGTCTGATACACCGTTTTAAGGTTGGGAAGGCAAAGGAGAGCGAGTGTCCTCGGGCTGAGGTTTGTGTTTCTCCAGAACATGGTCCCTCGATTCTTCCAGCGCGGGATTCCATGGGGCCAGGATCATCACCGAAGATGGTTCTCCGCCCTGATCAGATGAGGGCGATGATGGCTGAGCTCAATGCTCCGGAGGAAGGGATTCACCTGACTGAAGCGGTAGCTTCCGGACTCCCTGCGGTCGAGGGTGCTGGTGTTTCTTGTCCGATTGCCCTTGACGGTATCCTTCTTCTGCCTTCATCCACCTTCGTTATTAGCCTGTGCTTTTCGGTCTGACTTTGTTGCTTTGTCCGCAGTGTCTGCTGGGGACACTCAAGTGCAGGAGGTTGCTACCCTGATTCTGGACGCCCCAGTGGCTCAGTCGGATGAGGCCATGGTTGACGGCATCGTTGGTGGACCTTCCGCCTCGAGGGGTTGTGCGCGAGTTAGGGAGGTGAAGCCTGATTCAGTGCCTCGGAGAGTGAAGGGAAAAGCTGTGGCGTCAAGGCCTGCACCGAATACGTTGGCCCGTCCCCCAGTTTCACCCTCAGAGCTTACCACTTTTTACAGAAAACATCTGGGACTGCCCCAGGCCGGTCACCCAAAAGTTGTGGACGGTATTGAGGATGCGGTGAGCCTTCTCATGGTTCCTTCTTCCTTTCCTTTTTACTTGATATACTGTACTAATTTATTGACCCTCGGAGCCAGATGTCGACCCTTCTGGATATCGGGATCCGTAGTGGGCGCAGAGGCCTTTACAGAAAAATCAAGCGCCTTGAGGAGGAACTTAAGGCGGCTCTGGGACGTGCTGAGTCTGCTGAGAAGACGGTGAAGAAGCTCTCTGCCGGGTCCAAGAAGGATGAACGTTCGGCAGTGATGTGGCGTACCCGAGCTGAAGGTTTTGAGAAGGACAAAGCCCTTGACGCGAAGAAGCTTGAGGATCAAGCGGCCATCATTGCCACTCTGCAATCTCAGATTGCCCTGCACGATCAGCTGGAGGAGTCGGTGATTGGCTTGAGGACCCGAGTCACCGAGCTTGAGGAGATAGATATGACTCGTGCCATTCAGCTTGAAGCAAGGGAAGCAGAGGTTGCTAGTCTGCATGGGCGGGATTCCGAGCTTCAAAAACAGATTGAGGAGCTGGCGGCGAGTAGTCAGTCATCTGCCGTTGCGCGGGAGCAGGAGGTCGCCGGCCTTCGCAAGCGTGTTGCAGAGCTTGAGAAAGACTGTGGAGAGTACTACACCGGATGGCTTGAGTCTTTAGATACCCTCAAAGCCATCAAGTCCACACGCACTTTGGCTCCGACTGCTGCTACGCGGCCTTCCTGAGCCCCGTTTTCTTGACTTGTATTCCTCTTCTTTTTCGTTTGTCATCGTTCATCTTGATGTAGTTGCATGCCTTGCTTAATAAGTTGCACTCTTTACATTTGAGTTTTTAACTTTGTTTGTGTGAGAGAACTCCAGCTTGACAAATCGATGGTTCATATTTTTGTGTTTAAGGGTGACACCTCTGAGTTGCTTTGGGTTTCCAACTTGAATAAGCGGAATCGAATTTTTTGGGTTGACCTGGGTTGCCAGGAGTTATTCTTATTTGATTTTAGCCTTGAAGTGGTGTAGTCGAATTTACTTCGAGCTTTCGACTTGAACTAGTGGAATCGAAGTATTTGGGTTGACCTGGGTTGCCAGGAGCCTTTTTTATCAGAATTTTGCCTTGAAGGGGCATATCCGATTTTGCTTCGAGCTTCCGACTTTGAACAGACGGAATCGAAGGCTTAATATGACCTGGATTGCTAGGAGCCTTTTTATCGGGATTTAGCCTTGAAAGGGCACATCCGATTTTGCTTCGAGCTTCCGACTTGAACTAGCGGAATCGAAGGCTTAATATGACCTGGGTTGCCAGGAGCCTTTTTATCGGGATTTAGCCTTGAAAGGGCACATCCGATTTTGCTTCGAGCTTCCGACTTGAATTGGCGGAATCGAAGGCTTAATATGACCTGGGTTGCCAGGAGCCTTTTGGTACCTCACACAGGCTGAATAGAATTTCAATAGACTTGAACTTGGAGAAAAATAGATATTTTATTGATAAACCAAATTCGCGGTTACAAATTTCAGAGTTTGGTTAGGGGTAGAAGATTTTCAAATAGGTTACATTCCAAGCTCGGGGTAGTCGCCTTCCATCCTGGTCGATCAGCCTATATGAGCCTTTGCTACCTCTGGACTCTATGACGTATGGCCCCTCCCAAGACGGAGCGAATTTGCCACTAGCAACTTCCTTCGTGTTTGGGAAGACGGCTCTGAGTACCATGTCTCCCACACTGAACTCTCTTCTCTTGACTCTTCTATCGTACGCCCTCTTAATCTTCTGCTGGTAGTCGGTGACGTGAGCAGCCGCTGAGTCCCTCAGTTCCTCCGCGAAGTCCAGGTCATTGATTCTGAGCTCATTGTTCATTCCAGACTCAACAGCCTTAGTCCTGACTGTGGAGTGGAGCGCTTCAGTAGGTAGGACAGCTTCGGAGCCATACGTGAGGTGGAACGGGGAGAATCCAGTCGATCGCCGTGGGGTAGTACGATACGCCCATAATACTTCCGGAAGTATTTTCTCCCATAGGCCTTTTCGAGGTCCCAACTTCTTCTTCAGAGTATCCATGATTGCCTTGTTTGATGCCTCGGCTTGCCCATTGCACTGTGGGTATCTAGGCGTCGAATAGAACAGTTTGATCCCGTAACCTTGGCAGAATTCTCGGAAGTTGTCCGAATCAAACTGGGCTCCATTATCAGCTATTAGTACCTTAGGGGACCCGAACCTTGAAAAGATATTGCCTCTGACAAACTTGATGACTTCGACATCGGTGATCCTTGCTAACGGCACTGCTTCGATCCACTTGGTGAAGTAGTCTGTTGCAACGAGGAGATACTTTTTCTGGGTTGGTGAAGGCGGAAAAGGCCCCAGGAAATCTAACCCCCATTGATGAAAAGGCCACGGGCTCGTTAGGGGGTTTAGGTCTCCTGCAGGGACGTGAATCTGCTTTGCATGCCGCTGACACTGCTCGCATCTTTTGACGAATTCTCGAGCATCTTTGACCATGGTCGGCCAGTAGTATCCTTGCAGCTTGACTTTGCCTTCTAGCGATCTACCCCCGGCGTGGTTGCCGCATGCCCCTGAATGTATCTCTGTAAGGATCCTCTGTGACTGTTCCTTGGATAGGCACCAAAGGTACATACCTCCATGTGACTGCCAATAGAGGTCTTCTCCGTCAAGAAGGAAGCGATGAATTTTCCTCAGAAGCTTCTTTGCTTGAACGGGGTCCTCAGGTAGGACCTTTTGCTTAAGATAGCCGATTATAGGTACCAACCATCCCGTGGGTGCTTCAATCGTTATATCAGCAATCAGGCCAGTCAGATGATGAAGGTTCACCCTTGGGTATCTTTGGAAATCAATCTTGATTTCTCTGACCTCTTGTTCATCCCCCAGAACTGAAGCTGCATTTGCGAGGGCATCAGCGATTCGATTGTCGGATCGAGGGATCTCCTTGAATTCGACCTCCTGGAAGCATTCAGATAGCTTCCGTGCCATGGTCAAGTACTGTTGCTGTTGGATGTTAATCCGGGTCCGAGGCACGCAGCGGAAGCGATTTGGCGGTCGAAAGACCGTTCATGGTGCACGTTACACGATTTAATTTTTCACAGAAACTAATCTACATATGTGTGCATGTTTATGCACGAGAATCGAAAACCCCTAACGGCAATCTAGTGTAATGATTAACTAGCATGGATGCAAATCATAATGCTCGCTAGATCTACATGTTAGATTACACATACCTTTCGTACGGATCTTTTAACCGCGGAGGATTGTCTTCTTTGTCGATGGAGACGGAAGATCGTTCGCGAAGATGCTGACGGTACGAATGGAGATGTTACCTTCTTGTTCACCCGATCTCACACGATGCACGGAACGTCGCTCTCGGATCTCTGAGTGCCTCCGAAGAACGACCCTTCTCCTTCTTCAGAACTCCACGCGAGAAAGACGAAGTAGCAAGCGGGAAACGGAGAGAGATTAGGGAGAGAACTAGAGAGATGAGAGAGAGGGGGGTTCGGTTTCTCTAGTGCATGGGGCCGGCGCCCATAGGTGCCTTTATAGGGCCGGCCAACACCCCTTGGATAAGGATCCAAGGGGATATTAACCCCCTCTCATTATCTCTCCATTATCTCCCTTTTATCTCTCCGCGTATTTATCCGTTTTCCCACTTTTTAGGGCTCGATTTTAACCGATTTATCGCCCCATCCCTATCTATATGGCCGGCCCTATAGATGAGGGATTCTTATCCCTACATCATAGGGCTGGCCCTAGTGAGGTGTCCCACCACTAGGATCGGCCAACAGTGAGGTCCGGCAGAGTGAGGTTTTTACCAAAACGCCCCGACGCCTCATTTTGACCATTTCTAGCGTGCGATACCTAGCGGCCATTACTTAAGTGATATCTACTAGTTACTTACTATTAACTGAGGCCACCGGAGGGTGCCTCTAGCAAAGTCAACTAGTCAACTCGCAACATACCCCGGTGCATCGCACCTATGCAGCGAAGTTCACTTATGGCTAGGGATTACTACATACGACTCTGTACTAATCCCGGGCTCAACCCTTAGTACTCGTATGTAGTTACGCATCTACCGTGCTCTAGTGCCAAGCACACACGGAGCGTATACTTCTTTCTTCCTCCTGCTTATGGTGTTCCGAGGAGATGGTTCAAGAACCGTACATAATGTTGATAAGGTAGAACCATCAGGGACCGGGGTTCATGGCTTCCAACTCAAGCTCGATCGACACACTACCCGAGTGTACCATCGATCCTCTGAGCTCGAGTTAACCTGCGTAGCCACCCAGAGTGCGACGCAGGCTGCACTCCAATTCACCCAGACTTACTATGTTCTCCATCATACCCCTGCTCTCCGCTTAGTTGTGGTAAACCCGCTGTCCCTCCACTTGATGCCATGATTCACTTCGAGCGGTGAAGACTACCGTCAGACTCGAATGATCATATGACTTGGTTCCTTCCAGGTTGACCTATACATCGTACCTCTGATTACCCCGTCGAGTAATCGAACCCGGTCAACAGTCAAACTGATGACCACCAGGCCTGGGTTTGGTACAGTGTAAGTCACACCAAGGAACGCACCTCCCATCAGGGGTGTGGATGGCCTGCAGGAGTGACACGCTAATGCAACGCCAGCCGGGTAACCCAGTACACCGTGGTTTTGGATCACTGCATATGGACCCTCACACATTGGTGCGCCAAAGCACCACGCAACTGGTTAGTCCATCAGTCGTGGTTCCTCAGGATTTAGGACCGTTTTACCCTAAGCAGAAACACGGCTTAGTGTACCGGTGTCTGCTCACTGATCTGTACACCGTGTTAGTTCCGTTCAGCTACAGACACTGTGCCTGGTGATGACCATGGTGAAGACATCCCATGAACTGTCATCGCCAACAGCTTAACATGATGAGGCGACCAACCTGATCATAGCTGCGAACTTATTTAGGTTATATGGGACCAATCCACTCAGTCTTCAACTCAGTGGACTACTATATAACCATGGCTCTCTGTTCTCAAAAGAACACGTAACTATGTTACGCACTTACATGCATCTCATATATTAATAACTATCAATCTTTATTAGACCAAAACATAAAGTTTTACAAGCTTAGAACACATCCATCCTAACAATCTCCCACTTGGTCTAGCGAAGCAAAACGGTTTTGACTCCCATCGCGTCCACATGTCGCTCGAATGGCTTGGTAGGTATTGCCTTTGTGAAAGGATCAGCAACATTATCTGTAGATGCAATCTGCGTCACCGCTACTCGCCCTTGCTTTTGAAACTGCCGAATCAAGTGGAACTTGCGCTCGATGTGCTTCCCCTTTTGGTGATGTCTTGGCTCCTTGGCTTGTGCTACCGCCCCACTATTGTCGCAGTAAAGCACAATAGGTAACTGGGCCTCTGGTACACATCCCAAATCCGTAAGGAATTTCTTGAGCCATACCGTTTCTTTGGCTGCCTCGCACGCTGCAACGTACTCAGCCTCTGTGGTAGAGTCTGCGATGCATTTCTGCTTCACACTCTGCCAACTAACCGCTCCTCCTCCTAGCATAAACACAAAACCTGATGTCGACTTTCTGGATTCCAAATCTGACATAAAGTCAGAATCTGTATATCCAATCGGCGTCAGTTCTTGTCCAGTGTAAACCAACTCATAGTCCCTTGTTCTACGAAGGTACTTGAGTATACACTTCACAGCTGTCCAGTGATCTGGACCCGGATTCGACTGAAACCGACCCATCATTCCTACTGCGAAACAGATATCAGGCCTTGTACAATGCATAGCATACATTAGACTACCTAATGCCGAAGCATAAGGTATCTTCTGCATTTCTACTCTCTCCTCAGGTGTCTTAGGACATTGATCCTTAGACAGTTTTATGCCATGTCTAAATGGCACAAAACCCTTCTTGGAGTTTTGCATGTCAAATCTAGCCATAACCTTATCTATATACGCAGCCTGTGACAGCGAGAGAATCCTGTTCTGGCGATCACGTGTTACCTTGATCCCCAAAATATAACTCGCTTCACCTAGGTCTTTCATATCGAACTGTGTTGACAACCAGACCTTTATCATTGACAATGTTCCTATATCATTTCCAATGAGCAGAATATCGTCTACGTAAAGTATCAAATATACTACTGTGGTCTTATCAGTCCTTTTGTATACACATGGTTCATCCTCATTTTGAGTAAATCCATATGACTGGATTGCCTGATCAAAACAGATGTTCCAACTTCTAGATGCTTGCTTTAGTCCATAAATGGACTTCTGCAACTTGCAAACTAGATGTTCCTGACCCTCTGACTCAAAGCCTGGTGGCTGAATCATATAAATGTCTTCTTCCAAATTTCCATTAAGGAATGCTGTCTTGACATCCATTTGCCAGATCTCCCAGTCATAATGGGCTGCAATGGATAGGAGGATCCGAATAGACTTTATCATAGCTACCGGCGAGAAGGTTTCGTCAAAGTTGATCCCTTCTCTCTGGGTGTAACCCTTGGCAACTAATCTAGCTTTATAAGTCTCTATTGTACCATCGGATCCTCTCTTCTTCTTATACACCCACTTACACCCAATAGGTTTAATATTGGATGATGGTGTAACAAGAGTCCAGACTGCGTTATGGGACATTGATTCAATTTCTACCTCCATAGCCTTTTGCCAGTCAGAGCTGTCAGAAGCTCCCACTGCCTCATCGTAGCTCAGTGGGTCATCCTCCTGACCCTCTGGATCAACCAATAAGGTTTCTCCATAGTATCTGTCAGGAGCTCTGATGTTTCTCCCACTGCGACGAGGTGGTGGTGGTGTTACAGGATTAACAGGTTCTACAGTATCTGGTATATTATTATCTGTAATGTCAGTTCCCACTATGCTTTTGGATGCGCTATCTGAACTAGTACCCAGCAGTTCATCCAGAACTACCTTACTAGTAGGTTTGTGGTCCACAATATAATCCTGTTCTAGGAAATAGGCGTTCGTAGAAACGATCACTTTCTTTTCCTCAGGATCATAAAATAGACCACCTTTTGTCTCCTTGGAATACCCTACAAATAAGCATACTCTGGTTTTAGATTCCATCTTTTCCCTCTTATCCCTTCGCACATGTGCAGGGCATCCCTATATTCTGAAATGCTGTATCAATGACTTTCGCTTTGACCACAGTTCTCTAGGGGTCAGAGGCACTGACTTAGACGGAACGTGATTCAGAATATAAACTGCTGTTTGTAGGGCATATCCCCAAAAGGTCATTGGTAAACTGGCGTAACTCATCATGCTACGAACCATGTCCAACAAGATTCGATTCCTTCTCTCGGAAACTCCATTCTGTTGTGGGGTACCTGGAGCAGTTAACTGGGATTTTATCCCATGCTCCACCAAATACCCTAGGAACTCGTCAGATAGGTATTCACCTCCTCGATCTGATCGAAGGGTTTTTATATATTTACCTGTCTGCTTTTCTACTTCAGCCCTGAAATCTTTGAACATGTCAAAGGATTCTGACTTCCAATGCATCAGGTAAATGTAACCATATCTTGAGTAATCATCAATGAATGTGATGAAATACTCATGGCCTCCTATCGCCTTGACGTTCATGGGTCCACACACATCCGAATGGATTAACTCTAACACCTCAGTAGCTCTTACTCCTTTGCCTTTAAAGGACCTCTTGGTCATCTTGCCTTCCAGGCAGGATTCACAGGTGGGAAGGATCTCCGTAGGATCTGTTTCCAGAAGCCCGGCCTTCACCATTCTATGGATCCTATCTAAGGCAATATGCCCAAGTCGTAAGTGCCACAGGTGGGTTAAATTTTCCGAAGGATTCTTACGCTTAGATGAATTAACATTAAATGCTGAAGTTATTATGTTATCCTTTTCAAATTTAGGACTTACAACATAGAGATGATTCTGAACCATTCCTCTTATTATAAAAGTTCCATTCAGTTTAAACGACACCAGAAGCATCAAAATAAACTGAATAACCTTCATTAACTAAAGAAGAAACAGAAATTAAGTTACGTCGCAAGGACGGTACATAAAAGACATCTCTAAGTGTCAAAGTCTTATTATTCGAAAAACTAAGATTAACATCTCCAATAGCTTCAGCAGCAGCCACGGCCTCAGTTCCCATGCTCAGGGTCACTTCTCCATCAAGCAATCTTCTGCTTTCCCGAAACCCCTGAAGAGAGTTACAGGCATGGTTAGTGGATCCAGAATCCACAATCCAACTAGCAAAAGTACTATTACTTGAAAGAAATGATTCAACAACTAAGAGTTGTAGATTACCTTCACCAGCATTCTGAGGCTTCTTGCAGTCCTTCTTCCAATGACCCTTCTGGCCACACCGGAAGCACTTCGTGCCCGGTTTCTTTGATTCTCCAGACCCAGAGGCTCCAGCAGAGTCCTGCACAGGCAGTGACTTAGGTTTCCTTTTATGTTTCTTGCCCTGAGGTTTACCAGGCTTCTTGAAGGATCTGCGTTGCACGTGAAGTGCTTCGCCCTTCTGCTTGAAGCCATCCTCAGCTGCCTGGAGAGCTCCCAAAAGCTCTGCATTTGTCATAGCCAACTTGTTCAAATTAAAGTTGGTGACAAAGCCTTCAAAGGCTCCAGACAGTGACGAGAGGAAGATGTCTGTCATCACCTCGCCTTCTAGCACAATGTCCATGGTAGCTAGTTCGTTCTGGAACCCAAACATTTTCATCATGTGTTCCCGAACCAGCGTCTCATTGGACATCTTAGTGCCGACGAGTTTCTTGATGGTAAGGTATCGCGTAACGCGATTGTGACCTTCAAACATCTCCTTCAAATACAACATCATGTCAGAAGCGCCGGGCATCTCCTCGACTTGCTTCTGCAGAGTTATTTGCAAGGATGCTATTATATAGCATTTACATATCTCATTGGATTCCTTCCAGTCAGTGAATGCCTTTAACTGTGCCTCTGTGGCATTGGGTCCTGGCAAATCTGGCTCAGGGTCATTAAGGGCTGACATATGTTTACCAATCCTTAGGACCAGATACAGGTTGCGCTTCCAGTCCTCATAGTTGGGACCGGTAAGTTTGTGGTCATTTAGGATAGCGGACAGGGGGTCTAACTTAGTCATCTGAAAATAAAGATTGAATAATGAGTATGCATAAAAACTTATTTTATGGATTTTTAAAACAAGATAATTATATCCATATGTCGACGCTACCCTCAAGCGAAGTCATTACCATGGATTAATTAACCATGTATGTAAGATCTCGGAATCGACTGTACCTGCCCTAGGGGGCATCATACAGCGTCAATCTGCTCACACGGGCCTTTTCCTTGACCCTATCCAAATCTGCCAACTAAGGGCTGTGATGGACCATGGTTATCTTTCGGCCAGTACCACGTGATCACCGTTGTCTTCGCAACGAATACCTCACGTGTACTTAGGATGCTTACCCACGAGCCTAAGTAATTACGACACGGGAGTTCATGCGGCCCCCACTAGGGTGGGATGAAAAGCCCTTCTCTCCTGGCCCCGTAATCGCCATATCCACAGGGAGGTCATTAAGTAATTTGGCATGGAAACACATAGCTCCCACCCTAGGGGGTGTGAAGTTATGCATCCCCACC
The DNA here is from genome assembly GCA_947650365.1 of Chamaelirium japonicum. Taxonomy (NCBI): domain Eukaryota; kingdom Viridiplantae; phylum Streptophyta; class Magnoliopsida; order Liliales; family Melanthiaceae; genus Chamaelirium; species Chamaelirium japonicum. The sequence goes on from OX393556.1 coordinate 59,902,693, forward strand.
CAAACACAAAATGACTGGCCGTGGAGGCCAGAGGATCTTTTAAAAGTCCTCTCTTGCATCCCTTATAATTCTGAGGGTTATTTTGCGAGTATGAATTTATGCAAATGCAAAGGTAGCGACCTCCTAAATACTAGACCCTGGTCACACCATGCTCCCACTAGCGTCCAAACCCTTCGCCTAGCATTAATCACTCTCGGAATATCATAGTCCCTGCCTCAAGTGGATTTCTCCATTCAAGGGTCACATTACATATTCCAAGAGTATCGATGCTTTGCAAAATTGGTTATCACGCTAATGCTCTGGAGCTAATCCTAGAGTCAGACTCATTGGAAAGGACTCTCACTAGTCATGGCGCCTCGCTTATAGATTTGACAATTGATGTTCAATGGATCTCCATCTCATCTTTGATTTCGATGCTGGCCAAATAGGCACACCCGACTAGTCGGGTGCTCTCCTAATGGTGGCATAACCATATGTGATGGGATCCCACTAACATCAAAAGTCAACTAAATAATAGGCGTCATCTAGCGGGATCCTAACCTCAAACAGTCGCTTGGACCGGAGGGGAAAGGCATCCCTCTGAAAACTGATAATCATATTATCTCATCGGGGTTCGATATGAAGCATAAAGAACTAATTAAAGAAAGCAACCATTAAAACTGAATTAAGTTCAGGGTCCGACCCCTGAACCTAATTAGCACAGCGCAGGCCTCTAGCTTTCTTTGCAAGGTTCCTCGGTCCGGCTTCTTCGTCGCGCTCGCGAACACTTTGCCGGATCGTCTTCATCCTCCAGGGTTCCGCTTCCGCTCCCGATGGTGGATTTCTTTGGCACATCTTTCTTCTCGATCTGTAACCGAAAAAGTCTAGTACGCTACGAGCAAGTGCTCGGTCGTACACAATTTCCTAGAAAGAAAAGAAAACACACCTAGGAAAAAACCATGGGAAACCGAGGATGGTCAACCCCCATCACTCGCCCAATCTACGGCTCAATTACAAATCCACACATAGAAAGCAAATCCAGACATTTGCTATCTCGGGGTCCGACCCCCGGTAGCAAGCACAAATCATAGATCTAGATTTTTTATAGCGGCGCCCTGCAAGAATGATTAATAGAACAAGCACAATCTATACATATGCATGATCTAAGCGTAAGAACCCCGCTGATCTCACGCATTCATCATTCGCACACATGTTAGTTTCATGAAAAAACGTGAAACGCACACCACTAATGCGGCTCTGATACCAATTGTTGGATGTTAATCCGAGTCAGAGGCACGCAGCGGAAGCGATTTGGCGGTCGAAAGACCGTTCATGGTGCACGTTACACGATTTAATTTTTCACAGAAACTAATCTACATATGTGTGCATATTTATGCACGAGAATCGAAAACCCCTAACGGCAATCTAGCGTAATGATTAACTAGCATGGATGCAAATCATAATGCTCGCTAGATCTACATGTTAGATTACACATACCTTTCGTACGGATCTTTTAACCGCGGAGGATTGTCTTCTTTGTCGATGGAGACGGAAGATCGTTCGCGAAGATGCCGACGGTACGAATGGAGATGTTACCTTCTTGTTCACCCGATCTCACACGATGCACGGAACGTCGCTCTCGGATCTCTGAGTGCCTCCGAAGAACGACCCTTCTCCTTCTTCAGAACTCCACGCGAGGAAGACGAAGTAGCAAGCGGGAAACGGAGAGAGATTAGGGAGAGAACTAGAGAGATGAGAGAGAGGGGGGTTCGGTTTCTCTAGTGCATGGGGCCGGCGCCCATAGGTGCCTTTATAGGGCCGGCCAACACCCCTTGGATAAGGATCCAAGGGGATATTAACCCCCTCTCATTATCTCTCCATTATCTCCCTTTTATCTCTCCGCGTATTTATCCGTTTTTCCACTTTTTAGGGCTCGATTTTAACCGATTTATCGCCCCATCCCTATCTATATGGCCGGCCCTATAGATGAGGGATTCTTATCCCTACATCATAGGGCCGGCCCTAGTGAGGTGTCCCACCACTAGGATCGGCCAACAGTGAGGTCCGGCAGAGTGAGGTTTTTACCAAAACGCCCCGACGCCTCATTTTGACCATTTCTAGCGTGCGATACCTAGCGGCCATTACTTAAGTGATATCTACTAGTTACTTACTATTAACTGAGGCCACCGGAGGGTGCCTCTAGCAAAGTCAACTAGTCAACTCGCAACATACCCCGGTGCATCGCACCTATGCAGCGAAGTTCACTTATGGCTAGGGATTACTACATACGACTCTGTACTAATCCCGGGCTCAACCCTTAGTACTCGTATGTAGTTACGCATCTACCGTGGTCTAGTGCCAAGCACACACGGAGCGTATACTTCTTTCTTCCTCCTGCTTATGGTGTTCCGACGAGATGGTTCAAGAACCGTACATAATGTTGATAAGGTGGAACCATCAGGGACCGGGGTTCATGGCTTCCAACTCAAGCTCGATCGACACACTACCCGAGTGTACCATCGATCCTCTGAGCTCGAGTTAACCTGCGTAGCCACCCAGAGTGCGACGCAGGCTGCACTCCAATTCGCCCAGACTTACTATGTTCTCCATCATACCCCTGCTCTCCGCTTAGTTGTGGTAAACCCGCTGTCCCTCCACTTGATGCCATGATTCACTTCGAGCGGTGAAGACTACCGTCAGACTCGAATGATCATATGACTTGGTTCCTTCCAGGTTGACCTATACATTGTACCTCTGATTACCCCGTCGAGTAATCGAACCCGGTCAACAGTCAAACTGATGACCACCAGGCCTGGGTTTGGTACAGTGTAAGTCACACCAAGGAACGCACCTCCCATCAGGGGTGTGGATGGCCTGCAGGAGTGACACGCTAATGCAACGCCAGCCGGGTAACCCAGTACACCGTGGTTTTGGATCACTGCATATGGACCCTCACACATTGGTGCGCCAAAGCACCACGCAACTGGTTAGTCCATCAGTCGTGGTTCCTCAGGGTTTAGGACCGTTTTACCCTAAGCAGAAACACGGCTTAGTGTACCAGTGTCTGCTCACTGATCTGTACACCGTGTTAGTTCCGTTCAGCCACAGACACTGTGCTTGGTGATGACCATGGTGAAGACATCCCATGAACTGTCATCGCCAACAGCTTAACATGATGAGGCGACCAACCTGATCATAGCTGCGAACTTATTTAGGTTATATGGGACCAATCCACTCAGTCTTCAACTCAGTGGACTACTATATAACCATGGCTCTCTGTTCTCAAAAGAACACGTAACTATGTTACGCACCTATATGCATCTCATATATTAATAACTATCAATCTTTATTAGACCAAAACATAAAGTTTTACAAGCTTAGAACACATCCATCCTAACAGTTGCATCCTGCTGTCCTTGGCTTCGTACTGCCCCTCGATCTGCCTGACGATGAGCTGAGAGTCGCTATGAATGGTTATCTGCTTGATTGCTAAGCTCAAGGCTATCTCCATGCCGGCAAGGATTGCTTCATACTCGGCCTCATTGTTTGTGGCTGCAAAACCGAGCATGATGGATCGCTGAATCTGATGCAGTTCTGGGGAGATAAGTAATATTCCGATTCCACAGCCTGCTGAGCTTGAGGCCCCGTCGGTGTAAAGGTTCCAGCCGGCCAACGGGTGGCTAGGAAGCGCGTGAAGCTCTGCGGGTTCGCCTTTCCCGTTATCATCCAATTCGAGGTCAGGATCTTGATGTAGGCCGACTGGGTCCTCAACTGGGAAGTCGGTGAGGAAATCTGCTAGCGCCTGCCCCTTGATCGAGACTCTTGGCTCGAAGAGCACTCCCAATGAGCTCATTTTTGTTACCCACTTGGCCATCCTCCCGGCGCGATCGGACCGATCGAGGATGTCCTTGAGGGGATGTTCAGTGGTGACTGTGACTTGATGAGCGACAAAGTACGGCCTTAGTCTTCGCGTTGCCATGAGCAGAGCTAAAACTACCTTCTCGACCCTTGAGTATCTTGTCTCTGCTGGAAGCAGAGCATGGCTAGTGTAGTAGATTGGGCGCTCGAGCCCGTCTCTTCGGCTTACAAGCACCGCACCGGTGGCTTGCTCAGAGACCGATATGTAGACCCATAGGGGTTCCCCTAGCATGGGAGCTACCAGTACCGGTGGTTGGACAAGGTAAGCCTTGATGTTTTGGAAGGCTTCTTCGCAGGAGCTATCCCATTTAGAGTTACTGCCCTTCCGAAGCCTCTCGAAGAAAGGCTTGCATCTGTCAGAGTGCTTGGATATGAAGCGATTCAGCGCTGCTAGACGACCGGTAAGTCGTCTGACCTCCTGTTCATTTGATGGCGACGGCATCTCCTGGATGGCTCTAATCTGGTCCGGATTGGCCTCGATCCCTCTTTGCGTGATGAGGAATCCGAGGAACTTTCCGGATTTCACACCGAAGGCGCACTTTGCTGGGTTGAGCTTCATCCGATAGTACCGCAGGATGTTGAATGTTTCCTCCAGATCCTTGAGGTGATCCTCTCTTCTTCGGCTTTTGGTGAGCAGGTCGTCTATGTAGACTTCCACGTTTCGGCCAATTTGCTTCTCGAACATCTTTGTGACGAGTCGTTGATATGTTGAGCCAGCATTCTTGAGGCCGAAAGGCATCACATTGTAGCAATAAAGCTCACGATCCGTCACAAAGCATGTTTTCTCCTGGTCGTCCTTGTGTAGTGGAATCTGATTGTATCCGGAGTATCCATCTACAAAGGACAGTAGCTCATGCCCTGCTGTAGAATCGACAAGTCGATCGATCCGTGGTAACGGGAAGGGATCTTTCGGACAGGCCTTATTGAGATTAGTGAAGTCAATGCAGACCCTGATCTTCCCATTCTTCTTTGGTACCGCGACGACATTGGAGATCCAAGTCGGGTATTTCACTTCTCGAATGAAGTTGGCCTGGAGGAGCTTGGCCACTTCTTCCCGGACTGCAGCAGCTCGTTCCGGCCTCATGGTTCTTGGCTTTTGTTGGATGGCAACGGCTTCGTCTTTGACATTTAGCCGGTGGCAGGCGACCTCGGGGTCGATGCCCGGCATATCTTCAAAGCTCCAAGCAAATACGTCAATGTTGGCTCGGAGAAAAGTTGTCATTTGCTTCGCCTCTTCCTTGGACAAGTCAGCCCCGATGTATGTTTCGCGCGGCTGCCCACCTTCCCCGATCTCCACCTTGACAATGGGCTCGATCGAGGGTGAGCCATCACACTCTCCCAGCGGTGGAACTGGAAGAGTTGGGTCTTTCGGTAATTGCTATTGCTTCGAGGTGCCGGCCTCGTTGGCCGACCTCTTGGATGGGAGGATGGATCGTGCTATTTGTTTGGCGGCGACAGCTTCACAGGACTTGCTGGCCGCCTGATTCCCTCTGATGCACCTGATGCCTTCATTGGTGGGAAACTTGAGGAGCTGGTGGTAGGAAGAGGATACTCCACCAAGACGATGCAGGAAGGGCCTTCCCAGGATGATATTGTAGCTCGATGTACCATCACATACGGCAAACCGAGTGGAGACTCGGGTCTTCTCTGTCAATTCAACAGTAAGTTTGGCCTCGCCAAGGACTTTGCCTTCACCCCCATCGAAGCCGGTGATGATCAGAGGCAGATGCTCGAGGCTCTCAGCTCCGTGGCCAAGGCTTGAGAAACAATTACTGAGCATGATATCCACGGAGCAACCGGTGTCGATCAGGATCCGACTGACCGGTACTCCGTCGACTTTGAGCTGCAGGACGAGTGGGTCCTGGTGTGGTAGAAGTACTCCTTCCAGATCACGAGGCGTGAAGATAATTGCCGGCCAGGGCAGCCCGGGCCAAGGCTGCTCGACCCAAGTTTCTTGCACGTTGGCTGCCTGGCGGATGTTGTGAATTCGCCTTTCGAGGCGCTCCACTTCTTTGCCAGAAGGTGCTTGCCGATGTAAGTGTCCATGAACCACATTCGCTCGGTGGTTTTTGCATCCAAGGATCATGTTGACTCCCTTCCGCTTCTGCTGCTGCCTTTCTTTCTCTTGCCTTGGTTCCTTATTGGCGATGTAGCCATCAAGTCGCCCCTCCTGGACCAAGTCTTCGATGTGGTGCTTCAGTCGCCAGCAGGTTGAAGTCGGGTGCCCGTGGCTGCGATGAAATTCGCAGTAGACGGTCGTATCCTTGGTCTGCTCCGAGTTTGGAGGAAGGGGTTGCGGCCACTTGCAGAATGGCTCGTTCTGAAGGTAGGCGAATATATCTTCGATGGAGGTGTTCAACTCGGTGAACACCCTCTGCTCCCTTGTAGCTCTCCTCTTCCCTGCTGGAGGGACTTTTGGTTCCTCATTTTGCCTCTTGGCTGGTTTCTTCTCTTCGGATGCCGCATTGGCATACTTCTTGTAGCGTGCATCCCTCGGGGCTTTGTCAGCCTTCCTGTGTCGCGAGTCACGAGGTTCGCGTGGCTCGCGCAACTTTCTAGCTCGCTGGTTGTCCTCCACATCTATCTCCCGCTGCACGCGTTTGAACATCGCCTCCAAGGAGCTCGGAGGATGTCGGATAAAGTCAGTATAGACATGGAGTTCCGGTCGGATGGCATTCTGGAATGCCAACATAATGGCCTCCTCATTTTGGTAACGGCCAGTGAGCTCAGAATGCTCATTGCGAAACCTGGTTGTGAAACTCCTCAAGGATTCATCGGAGCCCATCTTTAGCCGGTAAAGAGTATCCAGTTTCTTTTCTGGCTTCAGGTTAAGCCGATAGTGTTCCATGAAGAGGTCCGCCAGTTCTTCGAAAGTAGCCACCGCTCCAGTGGGCAATGTGTGGTACCAATCGAGGGAAGGCCCTTCGAGGCTTCCCGCAAACATACGGCAAAGAACATGGTTCTCATACTCGTATGGCATCAGGGCCTACTTGTAGGCTAGGATGTGGAGGGCTGGGTCTCCCTTAATGCAGTCGAACTTGGGCAGACTTGGTGTTCGCCAACCCACGGGGAAAGGGGTTGTGAGCACCTCGGGATGAAGAGGCCCCGCTGAGGCGATTAGTAGCCTGCGATCTTGATGGCGTCGTCCCACATCGGTGGTTTGCCTTCGTCGGTTGAGTAGCTCATGTGCATCTGACATTCTTGCACGCGAGTGAACGGGGCGTCCAGTGGACCCCGTTGATTCAGGCGACTTCTCTCGACGGTGGCTTGGAGCGCCATTGATGTTGAGACGATCCCACACCGTTTGTTTAGGTGCTTGCGTGGATGCCTGACGCTTTTCGTCATGGGTCCTCCTTGGTTCTTCGAGGTGGTGACTCGCAGCTGGGTGAGTCTTCAGTGGGCCTTCAGTCGCAGCGGGAGAGTTAAGGATCATAACCCCCGCCCTCTCAGCTGCTTTCTTCAAGGAGTCTCTCTCTTGTTCGAGGGCCGCATTTTTCTTGATGAGATTTAGCAGCTGGAAGTCAGCGGCCGAGATCTCGTATGTAGCCTGAGGCTCGTTTCCTTGAATAGCAGGTTCTTTGCCGGACCGACGCCTCGGGGATGATGGGTCTCGCCGATCGCTGTGCCCTTCTGGTAGGCTGCCCTGCGGCCCCAGTCGTTCCCGAACATTTCTTCGGTTGGTTGCAACCGAGACTTCTTGTTCTTCTTCGATCAGCATATCGTTCGTTCGTTCAGCACCCGCCTTTGGTGGGTTGGTGCTGGCCTTCACCATCGAGCGTGTTGATATCGGCGTGATGAAGGCTTCGAGGTTGATTTGGAGGAGGACTTGTGGCTCGTCACCACAAGCTGAATAGGAGTCGGTAGAGGTGTGGGTAAGACCTCTATCGATATCCCACAGACGGCGCCAAAGATTGTGGGGGGAAATTTCCGAGCCGCCTTGATCGGGAACCCCGCCCCACAGCCTTGATTGAATTTGATGGTTTGTAGAGTTAGAGAGATGTAAGAATAGATAAAGAGAGTAAAGAATGATGACACAAGGATTGGTGACGGAGTTCGGTCTTACGACCTACGTCTCCGGGCGAGAGGTGCCACCTGATCTTCACTATAATTCAAGTTAATAAGGGGTGAGCGTTCTCTTGACAGGCCAAGAGAAGCTTCTTACAATATATTTGCACGGAGCAATTAGAAGAGAACAAGAAGGGGAGAATTAAGCTCTAGCACTTGCTCTGGATTCCTCCTCCTCTCATTGAATGGCCAACCCCCTTCCTGGATGCCTTGGGGGTCCTTTTATAGCGTAGGCACGTGCCCGATATGGCAGTGATGACGTGGCGCTGATGACGTGGCACTGGTTCTGGGCCTCCTTGCTGGGCCCTTATTGGGCCGTTGTTCGGGCCCAATAAGGGGTAGGGCTTGATCTGCGAGCCTCGTAGAGTGGGCCCATGTGAGCCCAAGCGGGCTTACCCATTTGGGCCGTTGCGTGGGCCCATGCTGTTCTGATCTGGTCCGGTATAATTTTTGCACCCACAGTTTATACAAATGAATTAGAATGTATACATTCGTGCGAATGAACTAGAATGGATCGTACAAATGAATTAGAATAGATCGTACGAATGAATTAGAATGGATCGTACGAATCAATTAGAATGGATACATTCGTGCGAATGAATTAGAATAGATCATACGAATTAATTAGAATGAGTCATAAGACAGAATTAGAATGGATTGTACGAATGAATTAGAATAGATCATACGAATGAATTAGAATGGATACATTCGTGCGAATGAATTAGAATGGATCATACGAATGAATTAGAATGGATCGTGCGAATGAATTAGAATTGATCGTATGAATGAATTAGAATGGATACATTCGTATGAATGAATTAGAATGGATCGTACGAATAAAAGAGAATGGATCGTACGAATGAATTATAATGGATACATTCGTGCGAAAGAATTAGAATGGATCGTGCGAATGAATTAGAATGGAACGTACAAATGAATTAGAATGGATTGTGCGAATGAATTAGAATGGATCGTATGAATGAATTAGAATGGAAACATTCATGCGAATGAATTAGAATGGATCGTTCTAAAGAATTTAGAAGGATCGTACGAATGAATTTGAATGGATCATACGAATGAACTAGAATGGATCATGCGAATGAATCAGAATCCATCGTATGAATGAATTAGAATGGATACATTCGTGCGAATGAATTAGAATGGATCGTACGAATGAATTAGAATGGATCGTACGAATAAGTTAGAATAGATCGTGCGAATGAATTATAATGGATTGTACGAATGAATTAGAATGGATCATACGAATGAATTAGAATGGATCGTGCGAATGATTTAGAATGGATCGTAGGAATGAGTTAGAATGGATACATTCGTGTGAATAAAATAGAATGGATCGTATGAATGAATTAGAATGTATTGTACAAATGAATTTGAATGGATCGTACGAATGAATTAGAATGGTTACATTCGTGCAAATGAATCTGAATGGATCGTACAAATGAATTAGAATGGATCGTACGAATGAATTAGAATGGATCGTACAAATAAATTAGAATAGATCGTGCGAATGAATTAGAATGGATCGTACGAATGAATTAAAATGGATACATTCGTGTGAATGAATTAGAATGGATAATAAATTAGAATGGATCATGCGAATGAATTAGAATAGATCGTACGAATGAATTAGAATGGATCGTACAAATGGATTAGAATAGATCGTATAACTGAATTATAATGGATCGTAGAATGACTTAGAATGGATCGTACGAATGAATTAGAATGGATCATTCGAATGAATTAGAATGGTTCGTATGAATGAATTAGAATGGATAGATTTGTGCGAATGAATTAGAATGGATATTACAAATGAATTAGAGCGGATCGTACGAATGAATTAGAATTGATCGTGCGAATGAATTAGAATGAATCGTACAATTGAATTAGAATGGATACATTCATGTAAATTAATTAGAATGGATCGTACGAATGAATTCGAATGGATCGTACGAATGAATTGGAATGGATCGTGCGAATGAATTAGAGTGGATCGTACGAATGAATTAGAATGCATACATTCATGCGAATGAATTAGAATGGATCGTACCAATGAATTAGAATGGATCATACGAATGAATTAGAATAGATCGTATGAATGAATTAGAATGGATCGTACGAATGAATTAGAATGGATCATGCGAATGAATTAGAATGGATTGTACGAATGAATTAGAATGGATACATTCGTGTGAATGAATTAGAATGAATCGGGCGAATGAATTAGAATGGATCGTACGAATGAATTAGATTGGATCGTGTGAATGAATTAGAATGGATCGTACAAATGAATTAGAATGGATACATTCGTGTGAATGAATTAGATTGGATCGTACGAATGTATTAGAATGGATCGTGCAAATGAATTAGAATGGATCGTATGAATGAATTAGAATGGATACATTCGTGAGAATGAATTAGAACGGATCGTATGAATGAATTAGAATGGACCCTACGAATGAATTAGAATGGATCGTGCGAATGAATTAGAATGGAGCATACAAATGAATTCGAATGGATTCATTCATGCGAATTAATTAGAATGGATCGTACGAATGAATTAGAATCGATCATATTGTTAAATTAGAATGGATCGTACGAATGAATTAGAATGGATCGTGCGAATTAATTAGAATGGATCGTATGAATCAATTAGAATGGATATATTCGTGCGAATGAATTAGAATGGATCATACTAATAAATTAGAATGGAACGTACGAATGAATTAGAATGGGTCGTTAGAATGAATTAGAATAGATCGTGCAAATGAATTAGAATGGATCGTACGAATGAATTAGAATGGATACATTCGTGCGAATGAATTAGAGTGGATCGTGCGAATGAATTAGAATGGATCGTACGAATGAATTAGAATGGATCGGGCGAATGAATTAGAATGGATCATACGAATGAAAAGAATGGACACATTCGTGCGAATAAATTAGAATGGATCGTACGAATGAATTAGAATAGATCATATGAATAAATTAGAATGGATCGTGTGAATGAATTAGAATGGATCGTACGAATGAATTATAATGGATTTATTCGTGCGAATGAATTAGAATGGATTGTACGAATGAATTAGAATCGATCGTACGAACGAATAAGAATGGATCGTACGAATGAATTAGAATGGATCAGATGAATGAATTAGAATGGATCGTACGAATGAATTAGAATTGATCTTGCGAATGAATTAGAATGGATCGTACGAATGAATTAGAATGTATACATTTGTGCGAATGAATTAGAATGGATCGTACGAATGAATTCAAATGGATCGTACGAATGCATTAGAATGGATCGTACGAATGAATTAGAATCGATACATTCGTGCGAATGAATTAGAATGGATCGTACGAATGAATTAGAGTGGATCATGTGAATGAATTAGAATGGATCGTACGAATGAAGTAGAATGGATCGTGCGAATGAATTAGAATGGATCGTACGAATGAATTAGAATGGATACATTCGTGTGAATGAATTAGAGTATATCGTACGAATGAATTATAATGGATTGTGCGAATGAATTAGAATGGATCGTACATATGAATTAGAATGGATACATTCGTGCGAATGAATTAGAATGGATCATACGAATGAATTAGAATGGATAGTATAAATGAAATAGAATGGATCGTGCGAATAAATTAGAGTGGATCATACGAATGAATTAGAATGGATTCATTCGTGCAAATGAATTAAAATGAATCATACGAATGAATTAGAATCGATCGTACGAATGAATAAGAATGGATCGTATGAATGAATTAGAATGGATCGCACGAATGAATTAGAATGGATCGTACGATTGAATAAGAATGGATACATTCGTGCGAATGAATTAGAATGGATCGTACTAATAAATTAGAATGGATTGTACGAATGAATTAGAATAGATCGTATGAATGAATTAGAATGGATCGGCGAATGAATTAGAATGGATCGTACGACTGAATTAGAATGGATACATTCGTGCGAAAAAATTAGAATGGATCGTACAAATGAATTAGAATGGATCGTACGAATGAATTAAAATGGATCGTGCGAATGAATTAGAATGGTTTGTACAAATGAATTAGAACGTATACATTCGTGCGAATGAACTAGAATGGATCATACGAATGAATTAGAATGGATCGTACAAATGAATTAGAATGGATACATTTGTGCGAATGAATTTGAATGGATCGTACGAATGAATTAGCATGGATCGTACGAATGAAATAGAAAGGATCGTGCGAATGAATTAGAATGGATCGTACGAATACGAATGAATTAGAATAGATACATTCGTGTGAATGAATTAGAATGGATCGTACGAATGAATTAGAATGGATCGTACGAATGTATTAGAATGGATCGTGCGAATGAATTAGAATGGATTGTACGAATGAATTAGAATGGATACATTCGTGCGAATGAATTAGAATGGATCGTTCGAATAAATTAGAGTAGATCGTACGAAAGAATTAGAATAGATCATTCGAATTAGTTAGAATGGATACATTCGTGCAAATGAATTAGAATGGATACGTTCGTGCGAATGAATTATAATGGATCGTGCGAATGAAATAGAATAGATCATACGAATGAATTAGAATGGATATATTCATGCGAATGAATTAGAATTGATCGTACGAATGAGTTAGAATGGATCGTACAAATGAATTAGAATTGATATATTCATGCAAACGAGTTAGAATGGATCGTACGAATGAATGAGAATGGAATGTACGAATTAATTAGAATGGATCGTGTGAATTAATTAGAATGGATCGTACGAATGAATTAGAATGGATACATTCGTGCGAACGAATTAGAATGGATCATACGAATGAATTAAATGGATCATTCGAATGAATTAGAATGGATACATTCGTGCGAATGAATTAGAATGAATCCTACGAATGAATTATAATGGATAGTAAGAATGAATTAGAATGGATTGTGCGAATGAATTAGAATGGATCGTACGAATGAATTAGAATGGATACATTCATGCGAATGAATTAGAATGGACCGTGCGAATGAATTAGAATAGTTCGTGAGAATCAATTAGAATGGATCCATTAATGCGAATGAATTAGAATGGACCGTACGAATGAATTAGAATGGATCCCACGAATGAATTAGAATGGATACACTCGTGCGAAGGAATTAGAATGGATTGTACGAATGAATTAGAGTGGACCATATGAAGGCATTAGAATGGATTGTACGAATGAATTAGATTGGATATATTCGTGTGAATGAATTAGAATAGATCGTACGAATAAATTAGAATGGATCGTACGAATGATATAGAATGGATCGTGCGAATGAATTAGAATGGATCGTACGAATGAATTAGAATAGATACATTCTTGTGAATGAATTTGAATGGATCGTACAAATGAATTAGAATAGATCAGACGAATGAATTAGAATGGATCGTACAAATGAATTTGAATAGATACAATCGTGCAAATGAATTTGAATGGATCGTACGAATGAATTAGAATGGATCGTATGAATGAATTAGAATGGATCGTTCGAATGATTTAGAATGGATCATACGAATGAACTAGAATGGATACATTAGTGCGAATGAATTAGAATGGATTGTACGAATGAATTAGAATGGATCGTATGAATGAATTAGAATAGATTGTGCGAATGAATTAGTATGGATTTTAAGAATGAATTAGAATGGATACATTCATGCGAATGCATTAGAATGGATCGTACGAATTAATAAGAATGGATTGTATGAATGAATTAGAATGGATCGTGCGAATGAATTAGATTGGATCATGCGAAGGAATTAGAATGAATCATACGAATGAATTAGAATGAATACATTCATGCGAATAAATTAGAATGAATCATACGAATGAATTAGAATGGATCATACGAATGAATTAGATTGGATCGTGCGAATGAATTAGATTGGATCGTGTGAAAGAATTAGAATGGATCACGCGAATGAATTAAAATGGATACATTCATGCAAGTGAATTAGAATGGATCGTACGAATGAATTCGAATGGATCGTAAGAATGAATTAGAGTGGATCGTACGAATGAATTAGAATGGATCGTACGAATGAATTAGAATGGATCGTGTGAATGAATTAGAATGGATCATACGAATGAATTAGAATGGATACATTCGTGCGAATGAATTAGAATAGATCGTACGATTGAATTAGAAAGGATCATACGAATGAATTTGAATGGATCATATGAATAAATTAGAATGGATCGTGCGAATAAATTAGAATGGATCGTATGAATGAATTAGAATGGATACATTCGTTCGAATGAATTAGAGTGGATCGTACGAATGAATTAGAATGGATCATACGATTGAATTAGAATGGATCGTACCAATGAAATAGAATGGATCGTGCGAATGAATTAGAATGGATCGTACGAATAAATTAGAATGGATACATTCGTGCGAATGAAAAAGAATGGATCGTATGAATGAATTAGAATGGATCATACGAATAAATTATAATGGATACATTCGTGCGAATGAATTAGAATGGATCATACAAATGAATTAGAATGGATTATACGAATGAATTAGAATGGATATATTCGTGCGAATGAATTTGAATGTATCGTACGAATGAATTAGAATGGATCATACGAATGAATTAGAATGGATCGTGCGAATGAATTAGAATGGATCGTACGAATGAATTAGAATGGAAACATTTGTGCGAATGAATTAGAATGGATTGTACTAATGAATTAGAATGGATCGTGCAAATGAATTAGAATGGATCGTGCAAACGAATTAGAATGGATTGTATGAATGACTTAGAATGGATAAATTCGTGCGAATTAATTAGAATGGATCGTACGAATGAATTAGAAAGGATCGTTCGAATGAATTAGAATGGTTATATTCGTGTGAATGAATTAGAATGGATCGTACGAAAGAATTAGAATTGATCGTTTGAATGAATTAAATGGATCGTACGAATGAATTAGAATGGATACATTCGTGCAGATGAATTATAATGGATCGTACAAATGAATTAGAATGGATCGTACGAATGAATTAGAATGGATCGTGGGAATGAATTAGAATTGATTGTACGAATAAATTAGAATGGATCCATTGATGCAAATGAATTAGAGTGGATCGTAAGAATGAATTTGAATGGACCGTACAAATGAATTAGAATGGATATGCAGGTGCGAATGAATTAGATTGGATCGTACGAATGAATTAGAATGGATCATATGAATGAATTAGAATGGATCGTGTGAATGAATTAGAATGGATCGTACGAATGAATTAGAATGGATACATTCGTGCGAATGAATAAGAATGGTTCGTATGAAAGAATTAGAATGGATCTTATGAATGAATTAGAATGGATACATTCGTGCGAATAAATTAGAATAGATCGTATGAATGAATTAGAATGGATCCTGGGAATGTATTAGAATGGATCATACAAATGAATTAGAATGGTTACATTCGTGTAAATTTATTACAATGGATCATACGAATGAATTAGAATGGATCGTACGAATGAATTAGAATGGATCGTACGAATTAATTAGAACGGATCGTGCGAATGAATTAGAATGGATCATACGAATGAATTAGTTTGGATACATTCATGCGAATGAATTAGAATGGATCATACCAATGAATTAGAATGGATCGTACGAATGAATTAGAATGGATCATACGAATGAATTAGAATGGATCGTGCAAATGAATTAGAATAGATCGTACGAATGAATTAGAATGGATCGTACGAATGAATTAGAATTGATCGTCCGAATGAATTAGAATGGATCATACGAATGAATTAGAATGGATTCATTCGTGCGAATGAATTAGAATCGATCGTACGAGTGAATTAGAATGGATCGTACGAATGAATAAGAATAGATCGTGCGAATGAATTAGAATGGATCGTACGAATGAATTAGAATGGATACATTCATGCGAATGAATTAGAATGGATCGTACTAACAAATTAGAATGGATCGTACGAATGAATTGATATGGATCGTACGAATTAATTAGAATGGATTATGCGAATGAATTAGAATGGTTCGTACGAATGAATTAGAATGGATACATTCGTGCAAATGAATTAGAATGGATCATACGAATGAATTAGAATGGATCGTACGAATGAATTCGATTGGATACATTTGTGTGACTGAATTAAAATGGATTTTACGAATGAATTAGAATAGATCGTACGAATGAATTAGAATGGATCGTACGAATGAATTCGATCGTACGAATGAATTAGAATGGATCATGCGAATGAATTAGAATAGATCATACGAATGAATTAGAATGGATCGTACGAATGAATTAGAATGGATACATTCATGCGAATTAATTAGAATGGAATGGACGAAAGAATTAGAATAGATCATACGAATGAATTAGAATGGATCTTGCGAATGAATTAGAATGGATCGTACGAACGAATTCGATTGGATACATTCTTGCGAATGAATTAGAATGGATCGTACGAATGAATTAGAATAGATCATGCTAATGAATTAGAATGGATCTTACGAATGAATTAGAATGGATCATACGAATGAATTAGAATGGATCGTACGAATGAATTAGAATTGATCGTGCGAATGAATTAGAATGGATCATACGAATGAATTAGAATGGATTCATTCGTGCGAATGAATTAGAATCGATCGTACGAGTGAATTAGAATGGATCGTACGATTGAATTAGAATAGATCGTGCGAATGAATTAGAATGGATCGTACGAATGAATTAGAATGGATACATTCATGCGAATGAATTAGAATGGATCATACTAATAAATTAGAATGGATCGTACGTATGAATTGATATGGATCGTACGAATTAATTAGAATGGATCGTGCGAATGAATTAGAATGGTTCGTACGAATGAATTAGAATGGATACATTCGTGCAAATGAATTAGAATGGATCATACGAATGAATTAGAATGGATCGTACGAATGAATTCGATTGGATACATTTGTGTGACTGAATTAAAATGGATTTTACGAATGAATTAGAATAGATCGTACGAATGAATTAGAATGGATCGTACGAATGAATTCGATCGTACGAATGAATTAGAATGGATCATGCGAATGAATTAGAATAGATCATACGAATGAATTAGAATGGATCGTACGAATGAATTAGAATGGATCGTGTGAATGAATTTGAATAGATCGTGCGAATGAATTAGAATGGATACATTCATGCGAATTAATTAGAATGGATTGGACGAATGAATTAGAATAGATCATATGAATGAATTAGAATGGGTCTTGCGAATGAATTAGAATGGATCGTACGAACGAATTCGATTGGATACATTCTTGCGAATGAATTAGAATGGATCGTACGAATGAATTAGAATAGATCATGCTAATGAATTAGAATGGATCGTACGAATGAATTAGAATGGATACATTCGTGCGAATGCATTAGAATGGATCGTACAAATTAATTAGAATGGATCGTATGAATGAATTAGAATGGATCGTACGAATGAATTAGAATGGATCATGCGAATGAATTAGAATGGATACATTCATGCAAATGAATTATAATGAATCATACGAATGAATTATAATGGATCGTACGAGTGAAATAGAATGGATCGAACGAATGAATTCGAATGGATCGTGTGAATGAATTAGAATGGATCGTACGAATGAATTAGAATGGATACAATCGTGTGAATGAATTAGAATGGATCGTACGAATGAACTAGAATGGATCGTACGAATGAATTCGAATGGATCGTGTGAATGAATTAGATTGGATCATACGAATGAATTAGAATGGATACATTCGTGCGAATGAATTAGAATGGATCGTACGAATGAATTAGAATAGATACATTCGTGCGAATGAATTAGAATGGATCATACGAATGAATTAGAATGGATCGTGCGAATGAATTTGAATAGATTGTACAAATTAATTAGAATAGATACATTCGTGCGAATGAATTAGAATGGATCGTATGAATGAATTAGAATGGATCGTGCGAATGAATTAGAATGATTTTCAGAAATTCTGAAGGGCAGGATATTTTGAGTTACTGTGGTCCTTCTAGACATGAACATATTACTGAAGTAGAATTAGAGGCTATAGAGCAGGGGCTGTCTTATGCTGAGAATCTGAACATCTCTAAACTTTGCATTGAATCTGATTCTCTTTTAAAAGTGAACTTCATTAAAAACATTTTCTCAGTCCCTTGGAGTTGTCATCATCAAGTTCAGTATATTCAGAAGAAAATAGAACAGTTTAGTTTCTTCAAAATTTCACATATTCTGAGAGAAGGGAACCAGCCAGCTGATATTCTTTCCAAAATGGGACAGGATAAGGACCATGTTACTGAGCTGTATTCTGAGGATCTTAAAGGCAATTTAAAAATTGCTATTGAAGCTGATAAAATGCAGAAAGGTTATGTCAGGAGAGGTTAAGTTTCAGATTATTTCTGTGTTTTGTATTGAAGGGAAGATCAGAGATTTGCAAGAGAGATCTTGGCTTTCTATATGTCACGATGCTCTATTTCAGATTGCTTCTGTGTTGTGATTTTCAGAAAGGTTGCTGAATGAAAGTTGATGCAGTTTCTATAGACTGTTTTAGATTGGTGATTTTCAGGAATGGTGCTGATTGTTTTGCTAGCATTTTCCTTTCTAGCTTTGTATTGCTTTTTCTTTTCTTTCTCTGATGTCTTGTTTCTATAAAAGACCAGAGTTATAATTGTATGTTTTCGTTCATGGGCGGGGTCCCAAATAAAATCCCCTAACTTTGAATAAAAAAAAAAAAGAATGGATCGTACGAGTGAATTAGAATGGATACATTCGTGCGAACGAATTAGAATAAATCGTATGAATGAATTAGAATGGATCGTACGAATGAATTTGAATGGATCGTACAAATGAATTAGAATGGATCGTGCAAATGAATTAGAATAGATCGTACGAATGAATTAGAATGGATTCATTCGTATGAATGAATTAGAATGGATCGTACGAATGAATTAGAATGGATCATATGAATGAATTAGAATGGATCACACGAATGTATTAGAAGGGATCGTACGAATGAATTAGAATTGATCGTGTCAATGAATTAGAATGGATCGTACGAATGAATTAGAATGGATACTTTCGTGCAAATGAATTTGAATGGATTATATGAATGAATTCGAATGGATCGTATGAATGAATTAGAATGGATTGTATGAATGAATTAGAATGGATCGTATGAATGAATTAGAATGGATTGTATGAATGAATTAGAATGGATAAATTCGTGCGAATGAATTAGAAAGGATCGTACGAATGAATTAGAATGGATCGTACGAATGGATTAGAATGGATACATTCGTGCGAATAAATTAGAATGGATCGTACGAATGAATTAGAATGGAACATAGTGATGAATTAGAATGGATCGTACGAATGAATTAGAATGGATCGCGCGAATGAATTAGAATGGATTCATTCGTGCGAATGAATTAGAATGGATCGTACGAATGAATTAGAATGGATACATTCGTGCGAATGAATTAGAATGGATCGTACGAATGAATTAGAATGGATCGTACTAATGAATTAGAATGGATCGTGTGAATGAATTAGAAAGGATCGTACAAATGAATTAGAATGGATACATTCATGCGAATAAATTAGAATGGATCGTATGGATGAATTAGAATGTATCGTGTGAATAAATTAGAATGGATCGTGCGAATGAATTAAAATGGATACATTCGTGCGAATGAATTAGAATGGATCATGCGAATGAATTAGAATGGATACATTCGTGCGAATGAATTAGAATGGATCGTACTAATAAATTAGAATGGATTGTATGAATGAATTAGAATTGATCGTACGAATGAATTAGAATGGATCGTGTGAATGAATTAGAATGGATCGTACGAATGAACTTGAATGGATACATTCGTGCGAATGAATTAGAATGGATCGTACGAATAAATTAGATTGGATTGTACGAATGAATTAGAATGGATCGTACGAATGAATTAGAATTGATACATTCATGCGAATGAATTAGAATGGATCCTATGAATGAATTAGAATAGATATATTCGTGCGAATGAATTAAAATGGATCATATGAATGAATTCGAATCGATCGTATGAATGAATTAGAATGGATACATTCATGCGAATGAATTAGAATGGATCGTACGAATGATTTAGAAGGGATCGTGAAAAAGAATTAGAATGGATCGCACGAATGAATTAGAATGGATACATTCGTGCGAATGAATTAGAATGGATCAAACGAATAAATTAGAATGGATCGTACGAATGAATTAGAATGGATACATTCGTGCGAATGAATTAGAATGGATCATACGAATGAATTAGAATGGATCGTACGAATAAATTAGAATGGATCGTGTGAATGAATTAGAATGGATCGTACAAATGAGTTAGAATGGATACATTCATGTGAATGAATTAGAATGGATCGTACGAATTAATTATAAAGAATCGTACGATTGAATTTGAATGGATCGTACGAATGAATTAGAATGGATCGTACGAATGAATTATAATGGATACAAACTTGCGAATGAATTAGAATGAATCGTACGAATGAATTAGAATGGATCATACGAATGAATTAGAATGGATCGTACGATTGAATTAGAATGGATCGTGTGAATGAACTAGAATGGATCGTATGAATGAATTAGAATGGATACATTTGTGCGAATGAATTAGAATGGATCGTACGAATGAATTAGTATGGATCGTGTGAATGAATTAGAATGGATCGTACGAATGAATTAGAATGGATACATTCGTACGAATGTATTAGAATGGATCGTACGAATAAATTAGAATAGGTCGTACGAATGTATTAGAATGGATACATTCATGCGAATGAATTATAATGGATCGTACGAATGAATTAGAATGGATCGTGCGAATGAATTAGAATGGATCAAACGAATGAATTAGAATAGATCGTGCGAATGAATTAGAATGGATTGCACGAATAAATTAGAATGGATACATTCGTGCGAATCAATTAGAATGGCTCGTGCGAACGAATTAGAATGGATCGTGCGATTGAATTAGAATTGATACATTCGTGCAAAAGAAATAGAATGGTTCGTATGAATGAATTAGAATGGATCGTACAAATGAATTAGAATGAATACATTCGTGCGAATGAATTAGAATGTATTATACAAATGAATTAGAATGGATCGTACGAATAAATTTGAATGGATCGTACGAATGAATTTGAATGGATTGTATGAATGAATTAGAATGGATCGTACGAATGAATTAGAATAGATCGTGCAAATGAATAAGAATGGATCTTACGAATGAATTAGAATGGATACATTCGTGCGAATGAATTAGAATGGATCGTATGAATGAATTAGAATGGATCGTACGAATGAATTAGAATGGATCGTGCGAATGAATTATACTGGATCGTACAAATGAATTAGAATGGATACATTCGTGCGAATGAAATAGAAATGATCATATTAATTAATTAAAATGGATCGTACGACTGAATTAGAATGGATCGTTCGAATGAATTAGAATGGATACATTCGAGCGAATGAATTAGAATGGATCGTACGAATGAATTAGAATGGATCGTACGAATGAAATAGAGTGGATACATTCGTTCGAATGAATTAGAATGGATCGTACAAATGAATTAGAATGGTTCCCAAGAATGAATTAGATTGGATCATGCAAATGAACTAGAATAGATCATATGAATGAATTAGAATGGATCCATTCATGCGAATGAATTAGAATGGATCGTACGAATGAATTAGAATGGATACACTCGTGCGAATGAATTAGAATAGATCGTATGAATGAATTAGAATGGATCATACCAATGAATTAGAATAGTTCGTTCGAATGAATTAGAATGGAGACATTCGTGCGAATGAATTACAATGGATCGTACGAATGAATTAGAATGGATCGTACGAATGAATTAGATTGGATCGTTCGAATGAATTCGAATGGATCGTACGAATGAATTAGAATAGATACATTCGCGCGAATGAATTAGAATGTATCGTACGAATGAATTAGAATGGATCGTACGAATGAATTAGAATGGATCATGCGAATGAATTAGAATGGATCGTACGAATGAATTAGAAAAGATACATTCGTGCGAATGAATTAGAATGTATCGTACGAATGAATTAGAATAGATCGTACAGATGATTTAGACTGGATCGTATTAATAAATTAGAACAGATCGTGCGAAAGAATTAGAATGGATCGTACGATCGAATTCGAATGGATACATTTGGGCGAATAAATTAGAATGGATCGTACGAATGAATTAGAATGAATCATACGAATGAATTAGAATGGATCGTACGAATGAATCAGAATGGTTCGTACTAATAAATTAAAATGGATTCATTCATGCAAATGAATTAGAATGGATCATACGAATGTATTAGAATCGATCGTAGGAATGAATTAGAATGGATCGTGCGAATGAATTAGAATGGATCGTGTGAATGAATTAGAATGGATCGTACGAATGAATTAGAATGGATACAATCGTGCGATTGAATTAGAATGGATCGTATGAATAAATTAGAATGGATTATACGAATGAATTAGAATGGATTGTACGAATGAATTAGAGTGGATCGTGCAAAGGAATTAGAATGGATCGTATGAATGAATTAGAATGGATACATTCGTGCGAATGTATTAGAATGGATCGTACGAATGAATTAATGGATCGTACGAATAAATTAGAATGAATACATTCGTGCGACTGAATTAGAATGGATTGTACGAATAAATTAGAACGGATCGTTTGAATAAATTAGAATGAATCGTACGAATAAATTAGAATGGATCGTACGAATGAATTAAAATGGATACATTCGTGCGAATGAATTAGAATGGATCGTTTGACTGACTTAGAATGGATCGTACGAATGAGTTAGAATGGATCATACGAATGAATTGGAATGGATCATGCAAATGAATTAGAATGGATACATTCGTGCGAATGAATTGGAATGGATCGTACGAATGAATTCGAATGGATCGTAAGAATGAATTAGAATGGATCGTACGAATGAATTAGAATGGATTATGTGAATGAATTAGAATGGATCGTACGAATGAATTAGAATGGATACATTCATGCGAATGAATTAGAATGTAATTTACAAATGAATTAGAATGAATACATTCGTGCGAATGAATTAGAATGGATAGTATGAATGAATTAGAATGGATCGTACGAATGAATTAGAATGGATTGTGCGAATGAATTAGAGTGGATCATACGAATGAGTTAGAATGGATACAATCGTGCGAATGAATTAGAATGGATCGTACGAATGAATTAGAAAAGATGATACGAATGAATTTCAATGGATCGTACGAATGAATTGGAATGGATCATGCGAATCAATTAGAATGGATCATACGAATGAATTAAAATAGATTCATTCGTGCGAATGAATTAGAATGGATCGTACGAATAAATTAGAATGGGTTGTACGAATGAATTGGAATGGATCGTGCGAATGAATTAGAATGGATCGTGCGAATAACTTAGAATGGATCGTACAAATAAATTAGAATGGATATAGTCGTGCGAGTGAAATAGAATGGATCGTATGAATGAATTAGAATGGATCGTACGAATGAATTAGAATGGATACATTCGTGGGAATGAATTAGAATGGATCGTACAAATGAATTAGAATGGATTATACGAATGAATAAGAATGGATCAACTCGTGCGAATAAATTTGAATGGATCGTACGAATAAATTAGAATGGATCATATGAATTAATTAGAATGGATCGTGCGAATGAATTAGAATGGATCGTACAAATGAATTAGAATAGATATATTCGTGTGGGTGAATTAGAATGGATCGTACGAATGAATTAGAATGGATCGTACGAATGAATTAGAATGGATCGTGCGATTGAATTAGAATGGATCGTGCGAATGAATTAGAATGGATCGTATGTATGAATTAGAATGGATACATTCGTGTGAATTAATTAGAATTGATCGTACGAATGAATTAGAATGGATCATTCGAATGAATTAGAATGGTTATATTCATGTGAATGAATTAGAATGGATCGTATGAAAGAATTAGAATTGATCGTGTGAATGAATTAGAATGGATCGTACAAATGAATTAAATGGATACATTCGTGCGAATGAATTAGAATGGACCGTACGAATGAATTAGAATGGATCGTGGGAATGAATTAGAATGGATCGTACGAATAAATAATAATGGATCCATTCATGCGAATGAATTAGAGTGGATCGTACGAATGAATTTGAATGGATCGTACGAATAAATTAGAATAATTACACTCGTGCGAATGAATTAGAATGGATTGTACGAATGAATTGGAATGGATCGTATGAATGAATTAGAATGGATCGTGTTAATGAATTAGAATGGATCGTACGAATGAATTAGAATTGATACATTCGTGCGAATGAATTAGAATGGATACATTCATACGAATAAATTTGAATGGATCGTACGAATGAATTACAATGGATACATTCGTGCGAATGAATTAGAATGGATCGTACGAATGAATTAGAATGGTTACATTCGTGCGAATTTTTTAGAATAGATCATACGAATGAATTAGAATGGATACATTCGTGCGAATGAATTTGATTGGCTCGTACAAATGAATTAGAATGGATCATATAAATGAATTAGAATGGATCGTGCAAATGAATTAGAATGGATCGTACGAAAGAATTAGAATGGATACATTCGTGCGAATGAATTAGAATGGATCGTACGAATGAATTAGAATGGATCGTACGAATGAATTAGAATGGATCGTGCGAATCAATTAGAATGGATCATACGAATGAATTAGAATGGATACATTTATGCGAATGAATTAGAATAGATCGTACGAATGAATTATAATAGATCGTATGAATAAATTAGAATGGATGCATTCGTGCAAATGAATTAGAATGGATCGTACAAATGAATTATAATAGATCGTATGAATGAATTAGAATGGATGCACTCGTGCGAATGAATTAGAATGGATCATACGAATGAATTAGAATGGATCGTACGAATGAATTAGAATTGATCGTGCGAATGAACTAGATTGGATCGTACGAATGAATTAGATTGGATTCATTCGTGCGAATGAATTAGAATGGCTCCTATGAATAAATTAGAATCGATCGTACAAATGAATTAGAATGGATCGTACGAATGAATTAGAATGGATCGTGCAAATAAATTAGAATGGATCGTACAAATGAATTCAAATGGATCGTAAGAATGAATTAAAATGGATCGTACAAATGAATTTGAATGGATCGTACGAATGAATTTGAATGGATCTTGTGAATGAATTAGAATGGACCGTACGAATGAATTAGAATGGATACATTCATGCGAATGAATTAGAATGGATCATACGAATGAATTAGAATGAATACATTCGTGCGAATGAATTAGAATGGATAGTACGAATGAATTAGAATGGATCGTGCGAACGAATTAGAATGGATTGTGCAAATGAATTAGAATGGATACATTCGTGTGAATGAATTAGAATGGATCATACGAATAAATTAGAAAGAATCGTACGAATGAATTTAAATGGATCGTATGAATGAATTAGAATGGATCGTGCGAATGAATTAAAATGGATCGTACGAATGAATCAGAATGGATACATTCGTGCGAAAGAATTAGAATGAATCGTACGAATGAATAAATAAGAATAGATACATTCGTGCGAATGAAATAGAATGGATCGTATGAATGAATTAGAATGGATCGTACGAATGAATTCCAATAGATACATTCGTGTGAAAGAATTAGAATGGGTCATACAAATGAATTAGAATGGATCATACGAATGAATTAGAACGGATACATTCGTGCGAATGAATTTGAATAGATCATACGAATGAATTAGAATGGATCATACGAATGAATAAGAATGGATCGTGTGAATGAATTAGAATGGATCGTACGAATGAATTAGAATTGATACATTCGTGCGAATGAATTAGAATGGATCGTGCGAATAAATTAGAATGGATCATGCCAGTGAATTAGAATGGATCGTGCGAATGAATTAGAATGGATCGTATGAATGAATTAGAATGGATACATTCATGTGAATTAATTAGAATGGATTGTACGAATGAATTAGAATGAATCATTCGAATGAATTAGAATGGTTACATTCGTGTGAATGAATTAGAATGGATCGTACGAAAGAATTAGAATTGATCGTGTGAATGAATTAGAATGGATCGTACGAATGAATTAGAATGTATACATTCGTGCTAATAAATTAGAATGGATCGTACGAATGAATTAGAATGGATCATGGGAATGAAATAGAATGGATCGTACGAATAAATTAGAATGGATCCATTCATGCGAATGAATTAGAGTGGATCGTACGAATGAATTCGAATGGATTGTATGAATGAATTAGAATGGATACACTCGTGCGAATGAATTTGAGTGGATCGTACGAATGAATTAGAATGGATCGTGTGAATGAATTAGAATGGATCGTACTAATGAATTCGAATGGATACATTCATGCGAATGAATTAGAATGGAATTTACAAATGAATTAGAATGAATACATTCGTTCGAATGAATTAGAATGGATAGTATGAATGAATTAGAATGGATCGTACGAATGAATTAGAATGGATTGTGCGAATGAATTAGAGTGGATCGTACGAATGAGTTAGAATGGATACAATCGTGCGAATGAATTAGAATGGATCGTACGAATGAATTAGAAAAGATGATACGAATGAATTTCAATGGATCGTACGAATGAATTGGAATGGATCATGCGAATCATTTAGAATGGATCATACGAATGAATTAAAATAGATTCATTCGTGCGAATGAATTAGAATGGATCGTACGAATAAATTAGAATGGGTTGTACGAATGAATTGGAATGGATCGTGCGAATGAATTAGAATGGATCGTGCGAATAACTTAGAATGGATCGTACAAATAAATTAGAATGGATACAGTCGTGCGAGTGAAATAGATTGGATCGTATGAATGAATTAGAATGGATCGTACGAATGAATTAGAATGGATACATTCGTGGGAATGAATTAGAATGGATCGTACAAATGAATTAGAATGGATTATACGAATGAATAAGAATGGATCAATTCGTGCGAATAAATTTGAATGGATCGTACGAATAAATTAGAATGGATCATATGAATTAATTAGAATGGATCGTGCGAATGAATTAGAATGGATCGTACGAATGAATTAGAATAGATATATTCGTGTGGGTGAATTAGAATGGATTGTACGAATGAATTAGAATGGATCGTACGAATGAATTAGAATGGATCGTGCGATTGAATTAGAATGGATCGTGCGAATGAATTAGAATGGATCGTATGTATGAATTAGAATGGATACATTCGTGTGAATTAATTAGAATGGATCGTACGAATGAATTAGAATGGATCATTCGAATGAATTAGAATGGTTATATTCATGTGAATGAATTAGAATGGATCGTATGAAAGAATTAGAATTGATCGTGTGAATGAATTAGAATGGATCGTACAAATGAATTAGAATGGATACATTCGTGCGAATGAATTAGAATGGACCGTACGAATGAATTAGAATGGATCGTGGGAATGAATTAGAATGGATCGTACGAATAAATTAGAATGGATCCATTCATGCGAATGAATTAGAGTGGATCGTACGAATAAATTTGAATGGATCGTACGAATAAATTAGAATAATTACACTCGTGCGAATGAATTAGAATGGATTGTACGAATGAATTGGAATGGATCGTATGAATGAATTAGAATGGATCGTGTTAATGAATTAGAATGGATCGTACGAATGAATTAGAATTGATACATTCGTGCGAATGAATTAGAATGGATACATTCATGCGAATAAATTAGAATGGATCGTACGAATGAATTACAATGGATACATTCGTGCGAATGAATTAGAATGGATCGTACGAATGAATTAGAATGGTTACATTCGTGCGAATTTTTTAGAATAGATCATACGAATGAATTAGAATGGATACATTCGTGCGAATGAATTTGAATGGCTCGTACAAATGAATTAGAATGGATCATATAAATGAATTAGAATGGATCGTGCGAATGAATTAGAATGGATCGTACGAAAGAATTAGAATGGATACATTCGTGCGAATGAATTAGAATGGATCGTACGAATGAATTAGAATGGATCGTACGAATGAATTAGAATGGATCGTGCGAATCAATTAGAATGGATCATACGAATGAATTAGAATGGATACATTTATGCGAATGAATTAGAATAGATCGTACGAATGAATTATAATAGATCGTATGAATAAATTAGAATGGATGCATTCGTGCGAATGAATTAGAATGGATCGTACGAATGAATTATAATAGATCGTATGAATGAATTAGAATGGATGCATTCGTGCGAATGAATTAGAATGGATCATACGAATGAATTAGAATGGATCGTACGAATGAATTAGAATTGATCGTGCGAATGAACTAGATTGGATCGTACGAATGAATTAGATTGGATTCATTCGTGCGAATGAATTAGAATGGCTCCTATGAATAAATTAGAATCGATCGTACAAATGAATTAGAATGGATCGTACGAATGAATTAGAATGGATCGTGCAAATAAATTAGAATGGATCGTACAAATGAATTCGAATGGATCGTAAGAATGAATTAAAATGGATCGTACAAATGAATTTGAATGGATCGTACGAATGAATTTGAATGGATCTTGTGAATGAATTAGAATGGACCGTACGAAAGAATTAGAATGGATACATTCATGCGAATGAATTAGAATGGATCATACGAATGAATTAGAATGAATACATTCGTGCGAATGAATTAGAATGGATAGTACGAATGAATTAGAATGGATCGTGCGAACGAATTAGAATGGATTGTGCAAATGAATTAGAATGGATACATTCGTGTGAATGAATTAGAATGGATCATACGAATAAATTAGAAAGGATCGTACGAATGAATTTAAATGGATCGTATGAATGAATTAGAATGGATCGTGCGAATGAATTAAAATGGATCGTACGAATGAATCAGAATGGATACATTCGTGCGAAAGAATTAGAATGAATCGTACGAATGAATAAATAAGAATAGATACATTCGTGCGAATGAAATAGAATGGATCGTATGAATGAATTAGAATGGATCGTACGAATGAATTCCAATAGATACATTCGTGTGAATGAATTAGAATGGGTCATACAAATGAATTAGAATGGATCATACGAATGAATTAGAACGGATACGAATGAATAAGAATGGATCATACGAATGAATAAGAATGGATCGTGTGAATGAATTAGAATGGATCGTACGAATGAATTAGAATGGATACATTCGTGTGAATGAATTAGAATGGATCGTGCGAATAAATTAGAATGGATCGTGCCAGTGAATTAGAATGGATCGTGCGAATGAATTAGAATGGATCGTATGAATGAATTAGAATGGATACATTCATGTGAATTAATTAGAATGGATTGTACGAATGAATTAGAATGAATCATTCGAATGAATTAGAATGGTTACATTCGTGTGAATGAATTAGAATGGATCGTACGAAAGAATTAGAATTGATCGTGTGAATGAATTAGAATGGATCGTACGAATGAATTAGAATGTATACATTCGTGCTAATAAATTAGAATGGATCGTACGAATGAATTAGAATGGATCATGGGAATGAAATAGAATGGATCGTACGAATAAATTAGAATGGATCCATTCATGCGAATGAATTAGAGTGGATCGTACGAATGAATTCGAATAGATTGTATGAATGAATTAGAATGGATACACTCGTGCGAATGAATTTGAGTGGATCGTACGAATGAATTAGAATGGATCGTGTGAATGAATTAGAATAGATCGTACGAATGAATTCGAATGGATACATTTGGGCGAATGAATTAGAATGGATCGTATGAATGAATTAGAATGGATCATACGAATGAATTAGAATGGATACATTCGTGCTAATGAGTTAGAATGGATCGTACGAATGAGTTAGAATGGATCGTACGAATGAATTAGAATGGATCGTGTGAATGAATTAGAATCGATCGTACGAATGAGTTAGAATGGATCGTACGAATGAATTAGAATGGATCGTGTGAATGAATTAGAATCGATCGTACGAATGAATTAGAATGGATCGTGCGAATGAATTGGAATGGATCATACGAATGAATTAGAATGGATACATTCGTGCGAATGAATTAGAATGGATCATACGAATGGATTAGAATGGATCGTACAAATGAATTAGAATGGATCGTATGAATGAATTAGAATGGATCATACGAATGAATTAGAATGGATACATTCGTTCCAATGAATTAGAATGGATCGTACGAATGGATTAGAATGGATCGTACCAATGAATTAGAATGGATCGTGCGAATGAATTAGAATTGATCATACGAATGAATTAGAATGGATACATTCGTGCGAATGAATTGGAATGTATCGTACGAATGGATTAAAATGGATCGTACGAATGATTTAGAATGGATCATACGAATGAATTAGAATGGATCGTGGGAATGACTTTGAATAGATCATACGAATGAATTAGAATGGATACATTCGTGCGAATAAATTAGAATGGATCGTACGAATGAATTAGAATAGATCATACGAATTAATTAGAATGGATCGTACGAATGAATTAGAATTGATCGTGCAAATGAATTAGAATGGATTCATTCGTGCGAATGAATTAGAATGGATCGTACGAATGAATTAGAATCGATCGTACAAATGAATTAGAATGGATCGTACAAATGAATTAGAATGGATCATGCGAATAAATTGGAATGGATCGCACGAATAAATTCGAATGGATACATTCGTGGGAATGAATTAGAATAGATCGAACTAATAAATTAGAATGGATTGTAGGTATGAATTAATATGGATCGTAGGAATGAATTAGAATGGATCGTACGAATGAATTAGAATGGTTCGTACGAATGAATTAGAATGGATACATTTGTGCGAATGAATTAGAATTGATCGTACGAATGAATTAGAATGGATCGTGGGAATGAATTAGAATGGATCGTAATAATGAATTTGAATGGATACATTCGTGCGAATAAACTAGAATGGATCGTACGAATGAATTAGAATGGATCGTACGAATGATTTAGAATAAATCGTATGAATAAATAAGAATGGATCGTACGAATAAATTAGAATTGATACATTCGTGTGAATGAATTAGAATGAATCGTACGAATGATTTAGAATGGATAGTATGATTGAATTAGAATCGATCATACGAAAGAATTTGAATGGATCATACGAATGAATTAGAATTGATCATACGAATGAATTAGAATGGATCATATGAATGAATTAGAAATGATACATTCGTGCGAATGAATTAGAATTTATCGTACGAATGAATTAGAATGGATCGTGCGAATGAATTAGAATAGATCGTACGAATGAAATAGAATGGATTGTACAAATGAATTGGAATGGATATATTCGTGCGAATGAATTAGAATGGATCGTACAAAAGAATTAGAATGGATAGTACGAATGAATTAGAATGGATCGTACGAATGAATTAGAATAGATACATTCATGTGAATGAAATAGAATGGATCGTATGAACTAATTCGAATAAATCTTACGAATGAATTAGAATGGATATATTCGTGCGAATGAATTTGAATGGATTGTACAAATGAATTTGAATGGATCGTACGAATGAATTAGAATGGATACATTCGTGCAAATGAATTTGAATCGATCGTTCGAATAAATTAGAATGGATCGTACGAATGAATTAGAATGGATCGTGCGAATGAATTAGAACGGATCGTATGAATGAATTAGAATGGATCATACAAATGAATTAGTATGGATCGTGCGAATGAATTAGAATGGATCGTACGAATGAATTAGAATGGATACATTCGTGCGAATGAATTAGAATAGATCGTACGAATGGATTAGAAAGGATCGTACGAATGAATTTGAATGGATCGTACGACTGAATTAGAATGGATCATGTGAATAAATTAGAATTGATCGTACGAATAAATTAGAATGGATACGTTCGTGCGAATGAATTCGAATGGATCGTACGAATGAATTTGAATAGATCGTACGAATGAATTAGACTAGCTCATGCGAATGAATTAGAATGGATTATACGAATGAATTAGAATGGATGCATTCGTGCGAATGAATTAGAATGGATCGTACAAAAGAATTAGAATGGATCGTACGAATAAATTAGAATGGATCGTACGAATGAATTAGAATAGATACATTCATGTGAATGAAATAGAATGGATCATATGAACTAATTCAAATAGATCTTACAAATGAATTAGAATGGATACATTCGCGCGAATGAATTCAAATGGATTGTACAAATGAATTTGAATGGATCGTATGAATGAATTAGATTGGATACATTCGTGCGAATGAATTTGAATCGATCGTACGAATAAATTAGAATGGATCGTACGAATGTATTAGAATGGATCGTACGAGTGAATTAAAATGGTTCGTGCGAATGAATTAGAATGGATCATACAAACGAATTAGAATGGATACATTCATGCGAATGAATTAGAATGGATCGTACGAATGAGTTAGAATTGATTCATTGGTGCGAGTGAATTAGAATGGATCGTACGAATGAATTAGAATGGATACATTTATGCGAATGAATTAGAATGGATACATTCGTGCGAATGAATTAGAATGGATTGTACGAATGAATTAGAATGGATCGTACAAATGAATTAGAATGGATCGTGGGAATGAATTAGAATGGATCGTACGAATGAATTAGAATGAATACATTCGTGCGAATGAATTACTACGGATCGTACGAATTAATTAGAATGGATTATATGAATGAATTAGAATGGATCGTGCGAATGAATTAGAATAGATCATACGAATGAATTAGAATGAATCCATTCATGCGAATGAATTAGAATGGATCGTACGAATGAATTGGAATAGATCGTACGAATGAATTAGAATGGATACACTCGTGCGAATGAATAAGAATGGATCATATGAATGAATTAGAATGGATCGTACGAATGAATTAGAATGGCTCGTGCGAATGAATTAGAATGAATCGTGCGAATGAATTAGAATGAATCGTACGAATGAATTAAAATGGATACATTCGTGCGAATGGACAAGAATGGATCTTACGAATGAATTAGAATGGATCGTACGAATGATATAGAATGGATCATACGAATGAATTATAATGGATCGTACGAATGAATTAGAATGGATACATTCATGCGAATGAATTAGAATGGATCGTACGAATGAATTAGAATGGATCATATGAATGAATTAGAATGGATCGTGCGAGTGAATTAGAATGCATCGTACGAATGAATTCGAATGGATGCATTCGTGCGTATGAATTAGAATGGATCGTATGAATGAACTAGAATAGATCATACGAATGAATTAGAATGGATTGTACGAATGAATTAATATATATATATTTGTGCGAATGAATTAGAATGAATCGTACGAAAGAATTCGAATGGATCGTACGAATGGATTAGAATAGATCATACGAATGAGTTAGAATGGATCGTGTGAATGAATTAGAATGGATCATATGAATGAATTCGAATGGATACTGTCGTGCGAATGAATTAGAATGGATCGTACGAATGAATTAGAATGGATCGTGCGAATGAATTAGAATAGATCGTACGAATGAATGGATCGTGCGAATGAATTAGAATGGATCGTACAAATGAATTCGATTGGATACATTCGTGCGAATGAATTAGAATGGATTGTACGAACGAATTAGTATGGATCGTACGAAGGAATTAAAATGGATCGTATGAATGAACTAGAATGGATATATTCGTGCGAAGGAATTAGAATGGATTGTACGAATGATTTAGAATGGCTCGTATCAAATGAATTAGAATAGATCGTGCTAATGAATTAGAATGGATCATACAAATGAATTAGAAGTGATACATTCGTGCGAATGCATTAGAATGGATCTTACGAATTAATTAGAATGGATCGTATGAATGAATTAGAATGAATCGTACGAATGAGTTAGAATGGATCGTGCGAATGAATTAGAATGGATCGTACGAATGAATTAGAATGGATGCATTCGTGCGAATGAATTCTAATGAATCGAACAAATAAATTATAATGGATCGTATGAATGAATTAGAATTGATCGTACGAATGAATTCGAATGGATCATGTGATTGAATTAGATTGGATCGTACGAATGAATTAGAATGGATACATTCGCGCGAATTAATTAGAATGGATTGTATGAATGAATTAGAATAGATTATACGAATGAATTAGGATGGATCATGCGAATGAATTAGAATGGATTGTACGAATAAATTAGAATGGATACATTCGTGCGAATGAATTAGAATGGATCGTAAAAATGAATTAGAATGGATCATACGAATGAATTAGAATGGATACATTCGTGTGAATGAATTAGAATGGATCGTACGAATGAATTAGAAAGGATCATACGAATGAATTAGAATAAATCGTGCGAATGAATTTGAATAGATTGTACAAATTAATTAGATTGGCTATATTCGTGCGAATGAATTAGAATGGATCGTATGAATGAATTAGTATGGATCGTGCGAATGAATTAGAATGGATTCATTCGTGCGAATGAATTAGAATAGATTGTATGAATGAATTAGAATGGATCGTACGAATGAATTTGAATGGATCATTCCAATGAATAAGAATGGATCGTGCGAATGAATTAGAATAGATCGTACGAATGAATTAGAATGGATTCATTCGTACGAATAAATTAGAATGGATCGTACGAATGAATTAGAATGGATCATATGAATGATTTAGAATGGATCACATGAATGAATTAGAAGGGATCATATGAATGAATTAGAATTGATCGTGTGAATGAATTAGAATGGATCGTACGAATGAATTAGAATGGATACATTCGTGCGAATGAATTTGAATGGATCGTACGAATGAATTAGAATGGATCGTACGAATGAATTAGAATGGATCGTGCAAATGAATCAGATTGGATCGTACGACTGAATTAGAATGGATCATACGAATGAATTAGAATGGATACATTCGTGCGAATAAACAAGAATGGATTGAATGAATGAATTAGAATGGATCATAGGAATGAATTAGAATGGATCGTACGAATGAATTAGAATGGATTCATTCGTGCGAATGAATTAGAATGGATTGTAGGAATGAATTAGAATCGATCATATGAATGAATTAGAATGGATCGTACGAATGAATTAGAATGGATCATGCGAATAAATTAGAATGGATCGTACGAATGAATTAGAATAGATTATGCGAATAAATTAGAATGAACTATACGAATGAACTAGAATGGATAAATTCATGAGAATGAATTAGAATGGATCGTACTAATAAATTAGAATGGATTGTACGAATGAATTAGAATGGATCGTACGAATGAACTAGAATGGATCATGCAAATGAATTAGAATGGATCGTACGAATGAATTAGAATGGATACATTCATGCGAATGAATTAGAATGGATCGTGCGAATAAATTAGAATGGATCGTGCGATTGAATTAGAATGAATTGTAGGAATGAATTAGTATGAATACAATCGTGCGAATGAATTAGAATGGATTGTATGAATGAATTAGAATGGATATATTCGTGTGAATGAATTAGAATGGATCGTACTAATGAATTAAAATGGATCGTATGACTGAATTAGACTGGATCGTACGAATGAATTCGAATAGATCGATCGAATGATTTAGAATGGATCATGCGAATGAATTAGAATGGATCGTACGAATGAATTAGAATGGATACATTCATACGAATGAATTAGAATGGATCGTACGAATGAATTAGAATGGATCATACGAATGAATTAGAATGGATCGTGAAAAAGAATTAGAATGGATCGCGCGAATGAATTAGAATGGCTACATTCGTGCGAATGAATTAGAATGGATCAAACGAATGAATTAGAATGGATCTTACGAATGAATTAGAATGGACACATCCATGCGAATGAATTAGAATGGATCGTACGAATGAATTAGAATGGATCGTACGAATGAATTAGAATAGATCGTGTGAATGAATTAGAATGGGTCATACAAATGAATTACAATTGATACATTCATGCGAATGAATTAGAATGGATAGTACGAATAAATTAGAATGGATCGTCTGAATGAATTAGACTGGATCGTGCGAATGAATTAGAATGGATCGTAAGAATGAATTAGAATGGATCGTACGAACGAATTAGAATGGATACATTCGTGCGAATGAACTAGAATGGATCGTAGAAATGAATTGGAATGGATCGTTCGAATGAATTAGAATGGATCGTGCGAATGAATTAGAATTGATCGTACGAATGAATTAGAATGGATACATTCATGCGAATGTAATAGAATGGATTGTATGAATGAATTTGAATAGATCGTACGAATGAATTAGAATGGATACATTCATGCGAATGAATTAGAAAGTATCATATAAGTGAATTAGAATAGATCTTACGAATGAATTAGAATGGATATATTCGTGCGAATAAATTTGAATGGATCGTATGGATGAATTAGAAGGGATCGTACGAACGAATTAGAATGGATCGTATGGAATGGATCGTGCGAATGAATTAGAATGGATCATACGAATGAATCAGAATGGATACATTCGTGTAAATGAATTAGAATGGATCGTACGAATGAATTAGAATGGATCGTGCGAATGAATTAGAATGGATCATATGAAAGAATTAGAATGGATCGTACGAATGAATTAGAATGGATCGTACAAATGAATTAGAATAGATCATTGGAATGAATTAGAATGGATACATTCGTGCGAATGAATTTGAATGGATCGTACGGATGAATTAGAATGGATCGTACGAACGAATTAGAATAGATCGTACGAATTAATTAGAATGGATCGTGTGAATGAATTAGAATGGATCGTACGAATGAATCAGAATGGATACATTTGTGTGAATGAATTAGAATGGGTCGTACGAATGAATTAGAATGGATCGTGCGAATGAATTAGAATGGATCGTACGAATGAATTAGAATGGATCATATGAATGAATTAGAATAGATCGTTGGAATGAATTAGAGTGGATACATTCGTGCGAATGAATTAGAATGGATCGTACAAATGAATTAGAATAGATCATACGAATGAAGTAGAATGGATCATGCGAATGAATTAAAATGGATCGTACGAATGAATTAGAATGGATGCATTCGTGCGAATGAATTAGAACGGATCGTACGAACGAAATGGAATGGATCGTACGAATGAATTAGAATGGATCGTACAAATGAATTAGAATGGATCGTGCGAATGAATTAGAATGGATCGTGCGAATGAATTAGAATGGATCGTACAAATGAATTAGAATGGATCCATTCATGCGAACGAATTAGAATGGATCATAAGAATGAATTTGAATGGATCGTATGAACGAATTAGAATGGATACACTCGTGCGAATGAATTAGAATGGATTGTACGAATGAATTAGAATGGATACACTCGTACGAATGAATTAGAATGGATCGTATGAATGAATTAAAATGGATTGTACGAATGAATTAGAATGGATACATTCGTGCGAATGAATTAGAATGGATTGTACAAATGAATTAGAATGGATACATTCGTGTGAATGAATTAGAATGGATCGTACGAATGAATTAGAATGGATCATATGAATGAATTAGATTAGATCGTATGAATGAATTAGAATGGATCGTGCGAATGAATTAGAATGGATTGTACGAATGAATTAAAATGGATACATTTGTGCGAATGAATTAGAATGGATCGTACGAATAAATTAGAATGGATCATATGAATGAATTAGAATGGATTATACGAATGAATTAGAATGGATTGTGCGAATGAATTAGAATGGATCATACGAATGAATTAGAATGGATCGTACGAATGAATTAGAATGGATCTTATGAATGAATTAGAATAGATACATTCATGCGAACGAATTAGAATGGATCGTGCAAATGAATTAGAATGGATCGTACGAATGAATTTGAATGGATCGTGCGAATGAATTAGAATGGATCGTACGAATGAATTAGAATCGATTCATTCATACGAATGAATTAGAAGTAATCGTACGAATGAATTAGAATTGATCATACGAATGAACTAGAATGGATCGTGCGAATGAATTAGAATGGATCGTACGAAAGAATTTGAATTTATACAATCGTGCGAATGAATTAGAATAGATCGTACGAATGAATTAGAGTGGATCGTACGAATGAATTAGAATAGATCTTACGAATGAATTAGAATGGATCATATGAATGAATTAGAATGGATCGTACGAATGAATTAGAATGGATACATTCGTGCGAATGAATTAGAATGGATCGTACAATTGAATTAGAATGGAAACTTTCGTGCGAATGAATTTGAATGGATTGTACGAATGAATTAGAATGAATCATACGAATGAATTAGAACGGATTGTACGAATGAATTAGAATGGATACATTTGTGCGAATGAATTAGAATGTATCATACGACTGAATTAGAATGGATCGTATAAATGAATTAGAATGGATCATACTAATTAATTAGAATGGATCATGCAAATGAATTAGAATGCATCATATGAATGAATTAGAATGGATACATTCGTGCGAATGAATTAGAATGGATTATACGAATGAATTCGAATGGATCGTACGAATGAATTAGAATGAATCGTACGAATGAATTAGAATGGATCGTACGAATGAATTAGAATGGATTATGCAAATAAATTTGAATGGACCGTACGAATGAATTAGAATGGATACATTCGTGCGAATGAATTAGAATGGATCGTACGAATGAATTAGAATGGATACATTCGTGCAAATGAATTAGAATGGATCATACAAATGAATTAGAAAGGATCATATGAATGAATTTGAATGGATCGTATGAATGAATTAGAATGGATCATGCGAATGAATTAGAATGGATCGTACGAATGAATTAGAATGGATTATACGAATGAATTAGAATGGATACATTCGTGTGAATGAATTAGAATGAATCGAACGAATGAATTAAAATGGATCGTGCGAATGACTTAGAATGGATACATTCGTGCGAATAAAATAGAATGGATCATACGAATGAATTAGAATAGTTACATTCATGCGAATAAATTACAATGGATCGTACGAATGAATTAGAATGGATCGTAGGTATGAATTAGAATGGATCGCACGAATGAAATAGAATGGATCGTGCGAATGAATTAGAATGAATTCATTCGTGCGAATGAATTAGAATGGATCATACGAATGAATTAGAATCGATCATACGAATGAATTAGAATGGATCGTACGAATGAATTAGAATGGATCGTGCAAATAAATTAGAATGGATCGTACGAATGAATTAGAATGGATACATTCGTGCGAATGAATTAGAATGGTTCGTACTAATAAATTAGAATGGATTGTATGAATGAATTAGAATAGATCGTATGAATGAATTAGAGTGGATCGTGTGAATGAATTAAAATGGATCGTACGAATGAATTAGAATGGATACATTCGTGCGAATGAATTAGAATGGATAGTACGAATGAATTAGATTGGATTGTACGAATGAATTAGGGATACATTCGTGCGAATGAACTAGAATGGATCGTATGAATGAATTAGAATGGATAAATTCGTGCAAATGAATTAGAATAGATCATACTAATGAATTAGAATGGATCGTACTACTGAATTAGAATGGATCGTATGAATGAATTCGAATGGATCGTATGAATGATTTATAATGGATCATGCGAATGAATTAGAATGGATCGTATGAATGAATTAGAATGGATAAATTCGTGCAAATGAATTAGAATATATCATACTAATGAATTAGAATGGATCGTACTACTGAATTAGAATGGATCGTATGAATGAATTCGAATGGATCATATGAATGATTTATAATGGATCATACGAATGAATTAAAATGGATCGTACGAATGAATTAGAATGTATCGTGAAAAAGAATTAGTATGGATCGTACGAATGAATTAGAATGAATACATTCGTGCGAATGAATTAGAATAGATCAAATGAATGAATTAGAATGGATCATACGAAAAAATAAGAATGGATACATTCATGCGAATGAATTAGAATGGATCGTACGAATGAATTAGAATGGATCGTGCGAATGAATTAGAATGGATCTTACAAATGAATTAGAATGGATACATTCATGCGAATGAATTAGAATGGATCGTACGAATGAATTAGAAAGGATCGTACGATTGAATTTGAATAGATCGTATGAATGAATTAGAATGGATTGTGCGAATGAATTAGAATGGATCGTACGAATGAATTAGAATGGATCGTACGAATGAATTAGAATGGATACATTCGTGCGAATGAATTAGAATGGATCGTACGAATGAATTAGAATGGATCGTGCGAATGAATTAGAATGGATTGTACGAATGAATTAGAATGGATACATTCTTGCGAATGAAATAGAATGGATCATATGAATGAATTAGAATGGATCGTACGAATGAATTAGAATGGATACATTCGTGCGAATGAATTAGAATGTATCGTACAAATAAATTAGAATGGATCGTACGAATGAATTTGAATAGATACATTCGTGCGAATGAATTTGAATGGATCGTACGGATGAATTAGAATGGATCGTACGAATGAATTAGAATGGATCGTACGAATGAATTAGAATGGATCGTGCAAATGAATTAGAATGGATCGTACGAATGAATTAGAATGGATACATTCATGCTAATGAATTAGAATGGATCGTACGATTGAATTAGAATGGATCATGCGAATCAATTAGAATGGATCGTACGAATGAATTAGAATGGATATATTTGTGCAAATGAATCAGAATGGATCCTACGAATGAATTAGAATGGATCGTACGAATGAATTAGAATGGATCGTTCGAATGAATTTGAATGGATTCATTCGTGCGAATGAATTAGAATGGATCGTACAAATAAAGTAGAATGGATCATACGAATGAATTAGAATGTATCGTGCGAATGAATTAGAATAGATCGTACGAATGAATTAAAATAGATACATTCGTGCGAATGAATTAGAATAGATCGTACGAATGAATTGGAATGGATCGTACGAATGAATTGGAATGGACCGTGCGAATGAATTAGAATGGATCGTGCGAA
Source organism: Chamaelirium japonicum (assembly GCA_947650365.1). Taxonomy (NCBI): domain Eukaryota; kingdom Viridiplantae; phylum Streptophyta; class Magnoliopsida; order Liliales; family Melanthiaceae; genus Chamaelirium; species Chamaelirium japonicum. Next base: position 59,944,126 of record OX393556.1, read on the forward strand.
TGAATTAGAATGGATCGTACAAATGAATTAGAATGGATCCATCCATGCGAATGAATTAGAATATATCGTACGAAAGAATTAGAATGGATCGTCTGAATGAATTAGAATGGATACACTCGTGCGAATGAATTAGAATGGCTCGTACAAGTGAATTAGAATGGATCGTACGAATGAATTAGAATGGATACACTCGTGCGAATGAATTAGAATGGATCTTACGACAGAATTAGAATGGATCGTATGAATGAATTAGAATGGATACATTCGGGCGAATGAATTAGAATGGATCATACGAATGAATTAGAATGGTTCGTACGAATGAATTAGAATATATCGTGCGAATGAATTAGAATGAATCGTATGAATGAATTAGAATCGATACATTCGTACGAACGAATTAGAATGGATCGTACGAATGAATTAGAATGGATACATTCGTGCGAATAAATTAGAATGGATCGTACGAATGAATTAGAATGGATCATACGAATGAATTAGAATAAATCGTATGAATGAATTAGAATGGATCGTGCGAATAAATTAGAATGGATTGTACGAATGAATTAGAATGGATACATTCGTGCAAATCAATTAGAATGGATTGTACGAATGAATTAGAATGGATCATACGAATGAATTAGAATGGATCATAAAAAAGAATTAGAATGGATCGCACCTATGAATTAGAATGGATGCATTCGTGTGAATAAATTAGAATGGATTAAACGAATGAATTAGAATGGATCGTACGAATGAATTAGAATGGATACATTAAAGTGAATGAATTAGAATGGGTCATACGAATGAATCAGGATGGATCGTACGAATGAATTAGAATGGATCGTGTGAGTGAATTAGAATGGATCGTACAAATGAATTACAATGGATACATTCATGCGAATGAATTAGAAAGGATCGTATGAATGAATTAGAATAGATCGTACGAATGAATTAGAATGGATCATGCGAATGAATTAGAATAGATAGTAAGAATGAATTAGAATGGATCATAAGAACGAATTAGAATGGATACATTCGTGCGAATGAATTAGAATAGATCGTTGGAAGGAATTAGAATGGATCGTACGAAAGAATTAGAATGGATCGTGCGAATGAATTAGAATGGATCATTCGAATGAATTAGAATGGATACATTCATGCGAATGAAATAAAATGGATCGTATGAATAAATTTGAATGGATCGTATGAATGAATTAGAATGGATACATTCGTGCGAATGAATTAGAATGTATCGTACAAGTGAATTAGAATGGATCGTACGAATGAATTAGAATGGATACATTCCTGTGAATAAATTTGAATGGATCGTACGGATTACTTAAAATAGATCGTACGAACGAATTAGAATGGATCGTACGAATTAATTAGAATGGATCACGCGAATGAATTAGAATGGATCGTACGAATGAATTAGAATGGATACATTCGTGCGTATGAATTAGAATGGATCGTACGAATAAATTAGAATGGATCGTGCGAATGAATTACAATGGATCGTATGAATGAATTAGAATGGCTACATTCGTGCGAATGAATTAGAATGGATCATACGAATGAATTAGAATGGATCGTTGGAATGAATTAGAATGGATATATTCGTGCGAATGAATTAGAATGGATCGTACAAATTAATTAGAATAGATCATACGACTGAAGTAGAACGGATCGTGCGAATGAATTAAAATGGATCGTACGAATGAATTAGAATAGATGCATTCGTGCGAATGAATTAGAATGGATCGTACGAATGAATTGGAATGGATCATACGAATGAATTAGAATGGATCATACGACTAAATTAGAATGGATCGTGCGAATGAATTAGAATGGATCGTACAAATGAATTAGAATGGATCCATTCATGCGAATGAATTAGAATGGATCATATGAATGAATTTGAATGGATCGTATGAATGAATTAGAATGGATCGTACGAATGAATTAGAATGGATACACTCGTGCGAATGAATTAGAATGGATCGTATGAATGAATTCGAATGGATACATTCGTGTGAATGAATTAGAATGGATCGTACGAATAAATTAGAATGGATACATTCGTGCGAATGAATTAGAATGGATCGTACGAATGAACTAGAATGGATCATACGAATGAATTAGAATGGATCGTGTGAGTGAATTAGAATGGATCGTACAAATGAATTACAATGGATACATTCATGCAAATGAATTAGAAAGGATCGTTCGAATGAATTAGAATGGATCGTACGAATGAATTAGAATGGATCGTGCGAATGAATTAGAATCGATAGTAAGAATGAATTAGAATGGATCATACGAACGAATTAGAATGGATACATTCGTACGAATGAATTAGAATGGATCGTACGAATGAATTAGAATGGATCGTGCGAATGAATTAGAATGGATCGTACGAATGAATTAGAATGGATACATTCATGCGAATGAAATAAAATGGATCGCATGAATAAATTTGAATGGATCGTATGAATGAATTAGAATGGATACATTCGTGCGAATGAATTAGAATGTATCGTACAAGTGAATTATAATGGATCGTACGAATGAATTAGAATAGATACATTCGTGCAAATAAATTTGAATGGATCGTACGGATTACTTAGAATAGATCGAACGAACGAATTAGAATGGATCGTACGAATTAATTAGAATGGATCGCGCGAATGAATTAGAATGGATCGTACGAATGAATTAGAATGGATACATTCGTGCGAATGAATTAGAATGGATCGTACGAATGAATTAGAATAGATCGTTGGAATGAATTAGAATGGATACATTCGTGCGAATGAATTAGAATGGATTGTGCAAATGAATTAGAATAGATCATACGAATGAAGTAGAATGGATCGTGTGAATGAATTAAAATGGATCGTACGAATGAATTAGAATGGATGCATTCGTGCGAATGAATTAGAATGGATCGTACAAATGAATTAGAATGGATCGTGCGAATGAATAAGAATGGATCGTGAGAATGAATTAGAATGGATCGTACAAATGAATTAGAATGGATCCATTCATGCGAATGAATTAGAATGGATCATATGAATGAATTTGAATGGATCGTATGAATGAATTAGAATGGATACACTCGTGTAAATGAATTAGAATGGATTGTACAAATGAATTAGAATGGATACACTCGTGCGAATGAATTAGAATAGATCGTACGAATGAATTAGAATGGATCGTACGAATGAATTAGAATGGATACATTCATGCGAATAAATTTGAATGGATCGTACGAATGAATTAGAATGGATACATTTGTGCGAATGAGTTAGAATGGATATACAAATGAATTAGAATGGATCATACGAATGAATTAGATTAGATCGTATGAATGAATTAGAATGGATCGTGCGAATGAATTAGAATGGATTGTATGAATGAATTAGAATGGATACATTCGTACGAATGAATTAGAATGGATCGTACGAATAAATTAGAATGGATCATATGAATGAATTAGAATGGATTATACGAATGAATTAGAATGGATTGTGCGAATGAATTAGAATGGATCATACGAATGAATTAGAATGGATCGTGCGAATGAATTAGAATGGATCTTACGAATGAATTAGAATGGATACATTCATGCGAACGAATTAGAATGGATCGTGCAAATGAATTAGAATGGATCGTACGAATGAATTTGAATGGATCGTGCGAATGAGTTAAAATGGATCGTACGAATGAATTAGAATCGATTCATTCGTACGAATGAATTAGAATTAATCGTGCGAATGAATTAGAATAGATCATACGAATGAACTAGAATGGATCGTGCGAATGAATTAGAACGGATCGTATAAAAGAATTTGAATGGATACAATCGTGCGAATGAATTAGAATAGATCGAACGAATGAATTAGAATAGATCGTACGAATGAATTAGAATAGATCTTACGAATGAATTAGAATGGATCGTACGAATGAATTAGAATGGATACATTCGTGCGAATGAATTAGAATAGATCGTACGAATGAATTAGAATGGAAACATTCGTGCAAATGAATTTGAATGGATTGTACGAATGAATTAGAATGAATCATACGAATAAATTAGAACGGATCGTACGAATGAATTAGAATGGATACATTCGTGCGAAGGAATTAGAATGTATCGTACGACTGAATTAGAATGGATCGTATGAATGCATTAGAATGGATCATACTAATTAATTAGAATGGATCATGCAAATGAATTAGAATGGATCGTACGAATGAATTAGAATGGATACATTCGTACGAATGAATTAGAATGGATTGTACGAATGAATTCGAATGGATCGTACGAATGAATTAGAATGAATCATACGAATGAATTAGAAAGGATCGTATGAATGAATTAGAATGGATCATGCAAATAAATTAGAATGGACCGTACGAATGAATTAGAATGGATACATTCGTGCGAATGAATTAGAATGGATCGTACGAATGAATTAGAATGGATCGTGCGAATGAATTAGAATGGATCTTACGAATGAATTAGAATGGATACATTCGTGCGAATGAATTAGAATGGATCGTACAAATTAATTAGAAAGGATCATACGAATGAATTTGAATGGATCATACGAATGAATTAGAATGGATCATACGAATGAATTAGAATGGATCATACGAATGAATTAGAATGGATACATTCGTGCGAATGAATTAGAATGGATCGTACGAATGAATTAGAATGGATTGTACGAATGAATTAGAATGGATACATTCTTGCGAATGAATTAGAATGAGTCGTACGAATGAATTAGAATGGATCTTGCGAATGAATTAAAATGGATATATTCGTGCGAATGAAATAGAATGGATCGTACGAATGAATTAGAAAAGATACATTTGTGCGAATAAATTAGAATGGATCGTACGAATGAATTAGAATGGATCGCAGGAATGAATTAGAATGGATCGCATGAATGAAATAGAATGGATCGTGCGAATGTATTAAAATGGATTCATTCGTGCGAATGAATTAGAATGGATCGTACGAATGAATTAGAATCGATCATACGAATGAATTAGAATGGATCGTACGAATGAATTAGAAAGGATCGTGCGAATAAATTAGAATGGATCGTACGAATGAATTAGAATGGATACATTCGTGCGAATGAATTAGAATGGTTCGTACTAACAAATTAGAACGGATTGTACGAATGAATTAGAATAGATCGTACGAATGAATTAGAGTGGATCGTGCGAATGAATTAGAATGGATCGTACGAATGAATTAGAATGGATACATTCGTGCGAATGAATTAGAATGGATCGTACGAATGAATTAGAATGGATTGTAAGAATGAATTAGGGATACATTCGTGCGATTGAATTAGAATGGATCGTATGAATGAATTAGAATGGATACATTCGTGCAAATGAATTAGAATAGATCATACTAATGAATTATAATGGATCGTACTACTGAGTTAGAATGGATCGTATGAATGAATTCTAATGGATCGTATGAACGATTTAGAATGGATAATGCTAATGAATTAGAATGGATCGTATGAATGAATTAGAGTGGATATATTGATGCGAATGACTTAGAATGGATCGTACGAATGAATTAGAATGTATCGTGAAAAAGAATTAGAATGGATCGCACGAATGAATAAGAATGAATACATTCGTGCCAATGAATTAGAATGGATCAAATGAATGAATTAGAATGGATCATACAAAAAAATAAGAATGGATACATTCATACGAATGAGTTAGAATGGATCGTACGAATGAATTAGAATGGATCGTGCGAATGAATTAAATGGATCTTACAAATGAATTAGAATGGGTACATTCATGTGAATGAATTAGAATGGATCGTACGAATGAATTACCAAGGATCGTACGATTGAATTTGAATGGATCGTATGAATGAATTAGAATGGATCGTGCGAATGAATTAGAATGGATCGTACGAATGAATTAGAATGGATACATTCATGCGAATGAATTAGAGTGAATCGTACGAATGAATTAGAATGGATCGTGCGAATGAATTAGAACGGATTGTACGAATGAATTAGAATGGATACATTCATGCGAATGAAATAGAATGGATCGTATGAATGAATTAGAATGGATCGTACGAATGAATTAGAATGGATACATTCGTGCGAATGAATTAGAATGTATCGTACAAATAAATTAGAATGGATCGTACGAATGAAATAAAATGGATACATTCGTGCGAATGAATTTGAATGGATCATGCGGATGAATTAGAATGGATCGTACGAATGAATTAGAATGGATCGTACGAATGAATTAGAATGGCTCGTGCAAGTGAATTAGAATGGATCGTACGAATGAATTAGAATGGATACATTCGTGCTAATGAATTAGAATGGATCGTACGATTGAATTAGAATGGATCGTGCGAATCAATTAGAATGGATCGTACAAATGAATTAGAATGGATACATTCGTGCGAATGAATTAGAATGGATCCTACGAATGAATTAGAATGGATCGTACGAATGAATTAGAATGGATCGTTCGAATGAATTAGAATGGATACATTCGTGCGAATGAATTAGAATGGATCGTACAAATGAAGTAGAATGGATCCTACGAATGAATTAGAATGTATTATGTGATTGAATTAGAATAGATCGTACGAATGAATTAGAATAGATACATTCGTGCGAATGAATTAGAATAGATCGTACGAATGAATTGGAATGGATCGTACGAATGAATTGGAATGGACCGTACGAATGAATTAGAATGGATCGTGCGAATGAATTAGAATGGATCATACAAATGAATTAGAATGGATCCATCCATGCGAATGAATTAGAATATATCGTACAAAAGAATTAGAATGGATCGTATGAATGAATTAGAGTGGATACACTCGTGCGAATGAATTAGAATGGCTCGTACGAATGAATTAGAATGGATCGTAGGAATGAATTAGAATGGATACACTCATGCGAATTAATTAGAATGGATCGTACGAATGAATTAGTATGGATTGTGCGAATGAATTAGAATGGATATATACATTCGTGCGAATGAATTAGAATAGATCGTATGAATGAATTAGAATGGATCGTACGAATGAATTTGAATGGATCATTCCAATGAATAAGAATGGATCGTGCGAATGAATTAGAATAGATCGTACGAATGAATTAGAATGGATTCATTCGTACGAATGAATTAGAATGGATCGTACGAATGAATTAGAATGGGTCATATGAATGATTTAGAATGGATCACATGAATGAATTAGAAGGGATCATATGAATGAATTAGAATTGATCGTGTGAATGAATTAGAATGGATCGTACGAATGAATTAGAATGGATACATTCGTGCGAATGAATTTGAATGGATCGTACGAATGAATTAGAATGGATCGTACGAATGAATTAGAATGGATCGTACGAATGAATTAGAATGGACAAATTTGTGCGAATGAATTAGAATGGATCATACGAATGAATTAGAATGGATCGTACGAATGAATTAGAATGGATACATTCGTGCGAATAAACAAGAATGGATTGAATGAATGAATTAGAATGGATCATAGGAATGAATTAGAATGGATCGTACGAATGAATTAGAATGGATTCATTCGTGCGAATGAATTAGAATGGATCGTAGGAATGAATTAGAATCGATCATATGAATGAATTAGAATAGATCGTACGAATGAATTAGAATGGATCATGCGAATAAATTATAATGAACTGTACGAATGAATTAGAATTGATACATTCATGAGAATGAATTAGAATGGATCGTACTTATAAATTAGAATGGATTGTACGAATGAATTAGAATGGATCGTACGAATGAATTAGAATAGATACATTTATGCGAATGAATTAGAATGGATCGTGTGAATGAATTAGAATGGATCATGCGAATCAATTAGAATGAATTGTACGAATGAATTTGTATGGATACAATCGTGCGAATGAATTAGAATGGATTGTATGAATGAATTAGAATGGATATATTCGCGCGAATGAATTAGAATGGATCGTACTAATGAATTAGAATGTATCGTATGACTGAATTAGACTGGATCGTACGAATGAATTCGAATAGATCGTACGAATGATTTAGAATGGATCATGCGAATGAATTAGAATGGATCGTACGAATGAATTAGAATGGATACATTCATACGAATGAATTAGAATGGATCGTACGAATGAATTAGAATGGATCATACGAATGAATTAGAATGGATTATGAAAAAGAATTAGAATGGATCGCGCGAATGAATTAGAATGGCTACATTCGTGCGAATGAATTAGAATGGATCGTACGAATGAATTAGAATGGACACATCCGTGCGAATGAATTAGAATGGATCGTACGAATGAATTAGAATGGATCGTATGAATGAATTAGAATAGATCGTGTGAATGAATTAGAATGGGTCATACAAATGAATTACAATTGATACATTCATGCGAATGAATTAGAATGGATAGAACGAATGAATTAGAATGGATCGTATGAATGAATTAGATTGGATCGTGTGAATGAATTAGAATGGATCCTAAGAATGAATTAGAATGGATCGTACGAACGAATTAGAATGGATACATTCGTGCGAATGAATTAGAATGGATCGTAGAAATGAATTGGAATGGATCGTTCGAATGAATTAGAATGGATCGTGCGAATGAATTAGAATGGATCGTACGAATGAATTAGAATGGATACAGTCATGCGAATGAAATAGAATGGATTGTATGAATGAATTTGAATGGATCGTACGAATGAATTAGAATGGATACATTTGTGCGAATGAATTAGAAAGTATCGTATAAGTGAATTAGAATGGATCTTACGAATGAATTAGAATGGATACATTCGTGCGAATGAATTTTAATGGATCGTACGGATGAATTAGAATGGATCGTACGAACGAATTAGAATGGATTGTATAAATTAATTAGAATGGATCGTGCGAATGAATTAGAATGGATCATACGAATGAATCAGAATGGACACATTCGTGTGAATGAATTAGAATGGATCGTACGAATGAATTAGAATGGATCGTGCGAATGAATTAGAATGGATCATATGAATGAATTACAATGGATCGTACGAATGAATTAGAATGGATCGTACGAATGAATTAGAATAGATCGTTGGAATGAATTTGAATGGATACATTCGTGCGAATGAATTTGAATGGATCGTACGAATGAATTAGAATGGATCGTACGAACGAATTAGAATGGATCGTACGAATTAATTAGAATGGATCGTGTGAATGAATTAAAATGGATCGTACGAATGAATCAGAATGGATACATTCATGTGAATGAATTAGAATGGATCGTACGAATGAATTATAATGGATCGTGCGAATGAATTTTAATGGATCGTATGAATGAATTAGAATGGATCGTACGAATGAATTAGAATGGATCGTATGAATGAATTAGAATAGATCGTTGGAATGAATTAGAGTGGATACATTCGTGCGAATGAATTAGAATGGATTGTACAAATGAATTAGAATAGATCATACGAATGAAGTAGAATGGATCATGCGAATTAATTAAAATGGATCGTACGAATGAATTAGAATGGATGCATTCGTGCGACTAAATTAGAACGGATCGTACGAACGAAATGGAACGGATCGTCCGAATGAATTAGAATGGATCGTACAAATGAATTAGAATGGATAGTGCGAATGAATTAGAATAGATCGTGCGAATGAATTAGAATGGATCGTACAAATGAATTAGAATCGATCCATTCATGCGAATGAATTAGAATAGATCATATGAATGAATTTGAATGGATCGTATGAATGAATTAGAATGGATTGTACGAATGAATTAGAATGGATTGTACGAATGAATTAGAATGGATACACTCGTGCGAATGAATTAGAATGGATCGTATGAATGAATTTAAATGGATCGTACGAATGAATTAGAATGGATACATTCGTGCGAATGAATTAGAATGGATCGTACAAATGAATTAGAATGGATACATTCGTGTGAATGAATTAGAATGAATCGTACGAATAAATTAGAATGGATCATATGAATGAATTAGATTTGATCGTATGAATGAATTAGAATGGATCGTGCGAATGAATTAGAATGGATTGTACGAATGAATTAGAATGGATACATTCGTGCGAATGAATTAGAATGGATCGTATGAATAAATTAGAATGGATCATATGAATGAATTAGAATGGATTATACGAATGAATTAGAATGGATTGTGTGAATGAATTAGAATGGATCATACGAATGAATTAGAATGGATCATACGAATGAATTAGAATGGATCGTGCGAATGAATTAGAATGGATCTTATGAATGAATTAGAATAGATACATTCATGCGAACGAATTAGAATGGATCGTGCAAATCAATTAGAATGGATCGTACGAATGAATTTGAATGGATCGTGCGAATGAATTAGAATGGATCGTACGAATGAATTAGAATCGATTCATTCATACGAATGAATTAGAATTAATCGTACGAATGAATTAGAATTGATCATACGAATGAACTAGAATGGATCGTGCGAATGAATTAGAATGGATCGTACGAAAGAATTTGAATGGATACAATCGTGCGAATGAATTAGAATAGATCGTACGAATGAATTAGAATGGATCGTACGAATGAATTAGAATAGATCTTACGATTGAATTAGAATGGATCATGCAAATGAATTAGAATGGATCGTACGAATGAATTAGAATGGATACATTCGTGCGAATGAATTAGAATGGATCGTACGAATGAATTAGAATGGAAACTTTCGTGCGAATGTATTTGAATGGATTGTACGAATGAATTAGAATGAATCGTATGAATGAATTAGAACGGATTGTACGAAAGAATTAGAAAGGATACATTTGTGCGAATGAATTAGAATGTATCGTACGACTGAATTAGAATAGATCGTATGAATGAATTAGAATGGATCATACTAATTAATTAGAATGGATCATGCAAATGAATTAGAATGGATCATACGAATGAATTAGAATGGATACATTCGTGCGAATGAATTAGAATGGATTGTACGAATGAATTCGAATGGATCGTATGAATAAATTAGAATGAATCATACGAATGAATTAGAATGGATCGTACGAATGAATTAGAATGGATCATGCAAATAAATTTGAATGGACCGTACAAATGAATTAGAATGGATACATCCGTGCGAATGAATTAGAATATATCGTACAAATGAATTAGAATGGATACGTTCGTGCGAATGAATTAGAATGGATCATACAAATGAATTACAAAGGATCATACGAATGAATTTGAATGGATCGTACGAATGAATTAGAATGGATCATGCGAATGAATTAAAATGGATCGTACGAATGAATTAGAATTGATTATACGAATGAATTCGAATGGATACATTCATGTGAATGAATTAGAATGAATCGTACGAATGAATTAAAATGGATCGTGCGAATGACTTAGAATGGATACATTCGTGTGAATAAAATAGAATGGATCATACGAATGAATTAGAATAGATACATTCGTGCGAATAAATTAGAATAGATCGTACGAATGAATTAGAATGGATCGCACGAATGAAATAGAATGGATCATGCGAATGAATTAGAATGAATTCATTTATGCGAATGAATTAGAATGGATCGTACGAATGAATTAGAATGGATCATGCAAATAAATTAGAATGGATTGTACGAATGAATTAGAATGGATCGTACGAATGAATTAGAATGGATACATTCGTGCGAATGAATTAGAATGGTTCGTACTAATAAATTAGAATGGATTGTATGAATGAATTAGAATAGATCATACGAATGAATTAGAGTGGATCGTGTGAATGAATTAAAATGGATCGTACGAATGAATTAGAATGGATACATTCATGCGAATGAATTAGAATGGATAGTACGAATGAATTAGAATGGATTGTACGAATGAATTAGGGATATATTCATGCGAATGAATTAGAATGGATCGTATGAATGAATTAGAATGGATACATTCATGCAAATGAATTAAAATAGATCATACTAATGAATTAGAATGGATCGTACTACTGAATTAGAATGGATCGTATGAATGAATTCGAATGGATCATATGAATGATTTAGAATGGATCATGCGAATGAATTAGAATGGATCTTACGAATGAATTAGAGTGGATATATTGATGCGAATGAGTTATAATGGATCGTACGAATGAATTAGAATGGATCGTACGAATGAATTAGAATGTATCATGAAAAAGAATTAGTATGGATCGCACGAATGAATTAGAATGAATACATTCGTGCGAATGAATTAGAATGGATCAAATGAATGAATTAGAATGGATCATACGAAAAAATAAGAATGGATACATTCATGCGAATGAATTAGAATGGATCGTACGAATGAATTAGAATGGATCGTGCGAATGAATTAGAATGGATCTTACAAATGTATTAGAATGGATACATTCATGCGAATGAATTAGAATGGATCGTACGAATGAATTAGAAAGGATCGTACGATAGAATTAGAATGGATCGTGCGAATGAATTAGAATGGATCGTACGAATGAATTAGAATGGATCGTATGAATGAATTAGAATGGATACATTCGTGCGAATGAATTAGAATGGATCGTACGAATGAATTAGAATGGATCGTGCGAATGAATTAGAATGGATTGTAAGAATGAATTAGAATGGATACATTCTTGCGACTGAAATAGAATGGATCGTATGAATGAATTAGAATGGATCGTACGAATGAATTAGAATGGATACATTCGAGCGAATGAATTAGAATGTATCGTACAAATAAATTAGAATGGATCGTACGAATGAATTTGAATGGATACATTCGTGCGAATGAATTTGAATGGATCGTACGGATGAATTAGAATGGATCGTACGAATGAATTAGAGTGGATCGTACGAATGAATTAGAATGGATCGTGCGAATGAATTAGAATGGATCGTACGAATGAATTAGAATGGATATATTCGTGCTAATGAATTAGAATGGATCGTACGATTGAATTAAAATGGATCGTGCGAATCAATTTGAATGGATCGTACGAATGAATTAGAATGGATATATTTGTGCGAATGAATCAGAATGGATCCTACGAATGAATTAGAATGGATCGTACGAATGAATTAGAATGGATCGTTCGAATGAATTTGAATGGATACATTCGTACGAATGAATTAGAATGGATCGTACAAATGAAGTAGAATGGATCATACGAATAAATTAGAATGTATCATGCGAATGAATTAGAATAGATCGTACAAATGAATTAAAATAGATACATTCGTGCGAATGAATTAGAATAGATCGTACGAATGAATTGGAATGGATCGTACGAATGAATTGGAATGGACCGTGCGAATGAATTAGAATGGATCATGCGAATGAATTAGAATGGATTGTACAAATGAATTAGAATGGATCCATCCATGCGAATGAATTAGAATATATCATACGAAAGAATTAGAATAGATCGTATGAATGAATTAGAATGGATACACTCGTGCGAATGAATTAGAATGGCTCGTACAAATGAATTAGAATGGATCGTACGAATGAATTAGAATGGATCGTACAAATGAATTAGAATGGATCATACGAAAGAATTAGAATGGATCGTATGAATGAATTAGAATAGATACATTCGGGCAAATGAATTAGAATGGATCATACGAATGAATTAGAATGGTTCGTACGAATGAATTAGAATATATCGTGCGAATGAATTAGAATGAATCGTATGAATGAATTAGAATCGATACATTCGTACGAATGAATTCGAATGGATCGTACGAATGAATTAGAATGGATACATTCGTGCGAATGAATTAGAATGGATCGTACGAATCAATTAGAATGGATCATATGAATGAATTAGAATAGATCGTATGAATGAATTAGAATGGATCGTGCGAATAAATTAGAATGGATTGTACGAATGAATTAGAATGGATACATTCATGCAAATCAATTAGAATGGATTGTACGAATGAATTAGAATGGATCATACGAATGAATTAGAATGGATCGGGAAAAAGAATTAGAATGGATCGCACGAATGAATTAGAATGGATGCATTCATGTGAATAAATTAGAATGGATTAAACGAATGAATTAGAATGGATCGTACGAATGAATTAGAATGGATAGATTGAAGCGAATGAATTAGAATGGGTCATACGAATGAATCAGGATGGATCGTACAAATGAATTAGAATGGATCGTGTGAGTGAATTAAAATGGATCGTACAAATGAATTACAATGGATACATTCATGCGAATGAATTAGAATGGATCGTACGAATGAATTATAATGGATCGTGCAAATGAATTAGAATGGATAGTAAGAATGAATTAGAATGGATCATACGAACGAATTAGAATGGATACATTCGTGCGAATGAATTAGAATGGATCGTAGAAAGGAATTAGAATGGATCGTAGAAAGGAATTAGAATGGATCGTGCGAATGAATTAGAATGGATCGTGCGAATGAATTAGAATGGATACATTCATGCGAATGAAATAAAATGGATCGTATGAATAAATTTGAATGGATCGTATGAATGAATTAGAATGGATACATTCGTGCGAATGAATTAGAATGTATCGTACAAGTGAATTAGAATGGATCGTACGAATGAATTAGAATGGATACATTCCTGCGAATAAATTTGAGTGGATCGTACGGATTACTAAGAATAGATCGTATGAACGAATTAGAATGGATCGTACGAATTAATTAGAATGGATCGCGCGATTGAATTAGAATGGATCGTACGAATGAATTAGAATGGATACATTCGTGCGTATGAATTAGAATGGATCGTACAAATAAATTAGAATGGATCGTGCGAATGAATTACAATGGATCGTATGAGTGAATTAGAATGGCTACATTCGTGCGAATGAATTAGAATGGATCGTACGATTGAAGTAGAATGGATCGTTGGAATGAATTAGAATGGATATATTCGTGCGAATGAATTAGAATGGATCGTACAAATCAATTAGAATAGATCATACGACTGAAGTAGAACGGATCGTGCGAATGAATTGAAATGGATCGTACGAATGAATTAGAATGGATGCATTCGTGCGAATGAATTAGAATGGATCGTACGAATGAATTGGAATGGATTGTACGAATGAATTAGAATGGATCGTACGACTGAATTAGAATGGATCGTGCGAATGAAATAGAATGGATCGTACAAATGAATTAGAATGGATCCATTAATGCGAATAAATTAGAGTGGATCATACAAATGAATTTGGATGGATCGTACGAATGAATTAGAATGGATCGTACGAATGAATTAGAATGGATACACTCGTGCGAATGAATTAGAATGGATCATACGAATGAATTCGAATGGATTCATTCGTGTGAATGAATTAGAATGGATCGTACGAATAAATTAGAATGGATACATTCGTGCGAATGAATTAGAATGGATCGTACGAATGAATTAGAATGGATCATACGAATGAATTAGAATGGATCGTGTGAGTGAATTAGAATGGATCGTACAAATGAATTACAATGGATACATTCATGCAAATGAATTAGAAAGGATCGTACGAATGAATTAGAATGGATCGTACGAATGAATTAGAATGGATCGTGTGAATGAATTAGAATGGATAGTAAGAATGAATTAGAATGGATCATATGAACGAATTAGAATGGATACATTCGTGCGAATGAATTAGAATGGATCGTAGGAATGAATTAGAATGGATCGTACGAATGAATTAGAATGGATCGTGCGAATGAATTAGAATGGATCGTACGAATGAATTAGAATGGATACATTCATGCGAATGAAATAAAATGGATCGCATGAATAAATTTGAATGGATCGTATGAATGAATTAGAATGGATACATTCGTGCGAATGAATTAGAATGTATCGTACAAGTGAATTAGAATGGATCGTACGAATGAATTAGAATAGATACATTCGTGCGAATAAATTTGAATGGATCGTACGGATTACTTAGAATAGATCGAACGAACGAATTAGAATGGATCGTACGAATTAATTAGAATGGATCGCGTGAATGAATTAGAATGGATCGTACGAATGAATTAGAATGGATACATTCGTACGCATGAATTAGAATGGATCTTACGAACGAATTAGAATAGATCGTTGGAATGAATTCGAATGGATATATTCATGCGAATGAATTAGAATGGATTGTACAAATGAATTAGAATAGATCATACGAATGAAGTAGAATGGATCGTGTGAATGAATTAAAATGGATCGTACGAATGAATTAGAATGGATCATACAAATGAATTAGAATGGATCGTGCGAATGAATTAGAATGGATCGTGAGAATGAATTAGAATGGATCGTACAAATGAATTAGAATGGATCCATTCATGCGAATGAATTATAATGGATCATATGAATGAATTTGAATGGATCGTATGAATGTATTAGAATGGATACACTAGTGCAAATGAATCAGAATGGATTGTACAAATGAATTAGAATGGATACACTCATGCGAATGAATTAGAATAGATCGTACGAATGAATTAGAATGGATCGTACGAATGAATTAGAATGGATGCATTCGTGCGAATGAATTTGAATGGATCGTACGAATGAATTAGAATGGATACAATTGTGCGAATGAATTAGAATGGATCATACAAATGAATTAGAATGGATCATACGAATGAATTAGATTAGATCGTATGAATGAATTAGAATGGATCGTGCAAATGAATTAGAATGGATTGTACGAATGAATTAGAATGGATACATTCGTGCGAATGAATTAGAATGGATCGTACGAATAAATTAGAATGGATCATATGAATGAATTAGAATGGATTATACGAATGAATTAGAATGGATTGTGCAAATGAATTAGAATGGATCATACGAATGAATTAGAATGGATCGTGCGAATGAATTAGAATGGATCATACGAATGAATTAGAATGGATACATTCATGCGAACGAATTAGAATGGATCGTGCAAATGAATTAGAATGGATCGTACGAATGAATTTGAATGGATCGTGCGAATGAGTTAAAATGGATCGTACGAATGAATTAGAATCGATTCATTCGTACGAATGAATTAGAATTAATCGTGCGAATGAATTAGAATAGATCATACGAATGAACTAGAACGGATCGTGCGAATGAATTAGAATGGATCGTACGAAAGAATTTGAATGGATACAATCGTGCGAATGAATTAGAATAGATCGAATGAGTGAATTAGAATAGATCATACGAATGAATTAGAATAGATCTTACGAATGAATTAGAATGGATCATGCGAATGAATTAGAATGGATCGTACGAATGAATTAGAATGGATACATTCGTGCGAATGAATTTGAATGGATCGTACGAATGAATTAGAATGGAAACATTCGTGCGAATGAATTTGAATGGATTGTACGAATGAATTAGAATGAATCATACGAATGAATTAGAACGGATCGTACGAATGAATTAGAATGGATACATTTGTGCGAATGAATTAGAATGTATTGTACGACTGAATTAGAATGGATCATATGAATGAATTAGAATGGATCATACTAATTAATTAGAATGGATCATGCAAATGAATTAGAATGGATCGTACGAATGAATTAGAATAGATACATTCGTGCGAATGAATTAGAATGGATTGTACGAATGAATTTGAATGGATCGTACGAATGAATTAGAATGAATCATACGAATGAATTAGAATGGATCGTACGAATGAATTAGAATGGATCATGCAAATAAATTAGAATGGACCGTACAAATGAATTAGAATGGATACATTCGTGCGAATGAATTAAAATCGATCGTACGAATGAATTAGAATGGATCATGCGAATGAATTAGAATGGATCTTACGAATGAATTAGAATGGATACATTCGTGCGAATGAATTACAATGGATCGTACAAATTAATTAGAAAGGATCATACGAATGAATTTGAATGGATCGTACGAATGAATTAGAATGGATCATGCGAATGAGTTAAAATGTATCGTACGAATGAATTAGAATGGATACATTTGTGCGAATGAATTAGAATGGATTGTATGAATAAATTAGAATGGATTGTACGAATGAATTAGAATGGATACATTCGTGCGAATGAATTAGAATGAGTCGTAAGAATGAATTAGAATGGATCGTGCGAATGAATTAGAATGGATATATTCGTGCGAATGAAATAGAATGGATCGTACGAATGAATTAGAATAGATACATTCATGCGAATAAATTAGAATGGATCGTACGAATGAATTAGAATGGATACATTTGTGCGAATGAGTTAGAATGGATATACAAATGAATTAGAATAGATCATACGAATGAATTAGATTAGATCGTATGAATGAATTAGAATGGATCGTGCGAATGAATTAGAATGGATTGTATGAATGAATTAGAATGGATACATTCGTGCGAATGAATTAGAATGGATCGTACGAATAATTTAGAATGGATCATATGAATGAATTAGAATGGATTATATGAATGAATTAGAATGGATTGTGCGAATGAATTAGAATGGATCATTCGAATGAATTAGAATGGATCGTGCGAATGAATTAGAATGGATCTTACAAATAAATTAGAATGGATACATTCATGCGAACGAATTAGAATGGATCGTGCAAATGAATTAGAATGGATCGTACGAATGAATTTGAATGGATCATGCGAATGAGTTAAAATGGATCGTACGAATGAATTAGAATCGATTCATTCGTACGAATGAATTAGAATTAATCGTGCGAATGAATTAGAATAGATCATACGAATGAACTAGAATGGATCGTGCGAATGAATTAGAACGGATCGTATGAAAGAATTTGAATGGATACAATCGTGCGAATGAATTAGAATAGATCGAACGAATGAATTAGAATAGATCGTACGAATGAATTAGAATAGATCTTACGAATGAATTAGAATGGATCGTACGAATGAATTAGAATGGATACATTCGTGCGAATGAATTAGAATGGATCGTACGAATGAATTAGAATGAAAACATTCGTGCAAATGAATTTGAATGGATTGTACGAATGAATTAGAATGAATCATACGAATAAATTAGAACGGATCGTACGAATGAATTAGATTGGATACATTCGTGCGAATGAATTAGAATGTATCGTACGACTGAATTAGAATGGATCGTATGAATGCATTAGAATGGATCATACTAATTAATTAGAATGGATCATATAAATGAATTAGAATGGATCGTACGAATGAATTAGAATGGATACATTCGTGCGAATGAATTAGAATGGATTGTACGAATGAATTCGAATGGATCGTACGAATGAATTAGAATGAATCATACGAATAAATTAGAATGGATCGTTTGAATGAATTAGAATGGATCATGCAAATAAATTAGAATGGACCGTACGAATGAATTAAAATGGATACATTCGTGCGAATGAATTAGAATGGATCGTACGAATGAATTAGAATGGACCGTGCGAATGAATTAGAATGGATCTTACGAATGAATTAGAATGGATACATTCGTGCGAATGAATTAGAATGGATCGTATAAATTAATTAGAAAGGATCATACGAATGAATTTGAATGGATCATACGAATGAATTAGAATGGATCATGCGAATGAATTAGAATGGATCATACGAATGAATTAGAATGGATACATTCGTGCGAATGAATTAGAATGGATCGTACGAATGAATTAGAATGGATTGTACGAATGAATTAGAATGGATACATTCGTGCGAATGAATTAGAATGAGTCGTACGAATGAATTAGAATGGATCGTGTGAATGAATTAGAATGGATATATTCGTGCGAATGAAATAGAATGGATCGTACGAATGAATTACAATAGATACATTCGTGCGAATAAATTAGAATGGATCGTACGAATGAATTAGAATGGATCGTAGGAATGAATTAGAATGGATCGCATGAATGAAATAGAATGGATCGTGCGAATGTATTAGAATGGATTCATTCGTGCGAATGAATTAGAATGGATCGTACGAATGAATTAGAATCGATCATACGAATGAATTAGAATGGATCGTACGAATGAATTAGAATGGATCGTGCGAAAAAATTAGAATGGATCGTACGAATGAATTAGAATGGATACATTCGTGCGAATGAAATAGAATGGTTCGTACTAACAAATTAGAACGGATTGTACGAATGAATTAGAATAGATCGTACGAATGAATTAGAGTGGATCGTGCGAATGAATTAGAATGGATCGTACGAATGAATTAGAATGGATACATTCGTGCGAATGAATTAGAATGGATCGTACGAATGAATTAGAATGGATTGTACGAATGAATTAGGGATACATTCGTGCGAATGAATTAGAATAGATCGTATGAATGAATTAGAATGGATACATTCGTGCAAATGAATTAGAATAGATCATACTAATGAATTATAATGGATCGTACTACTGAGTTAGAATGGATCGTATGAATGAATTCTAATGGATCGTATGAACGATTTAGAATGGATCATGCGAATGAATTAGAATGGATCGTACGAATGAATTAGAGTGGTATATTGATGCGAATGACTTAGAATGGATCGTACGAATGAATTAGAATATATCGTGAAAAAGAATTAGAATGGATCGCACGAATGAATAAGAATGAATACATTTGTGTGAATGAATTAGAATGGATCAAATGAATGAATTAGAATGGATCATACAAAAAAATAGGAATGGATACATTCATACGAATGAGTTAGAATGGATCGTACGAATGAATTAGAATGGATCGTGCGAATGAATTAAATGGATCTTACAAATGAATTAGAATGGGTACATTCATGCGAATGAATTAGAATGGATCGTACGAATGAATTAGAAAGGATCGTACGATTGAATTTGAATGGATCGTATGAATGAATTAGAATGGATCGTGCGAATGAATTAGAATGGATCGTACGAATGAATTAGAATGGATACATTCATGCGAATGAATTAGAGTGGATCGTACGAATGAATTAGAATGGATCATGCGAATGAATTAGAATGGATTGTACGAATGAATTAGAATGGATACATTCATGCGAATGAAATAGAATGGATCGTATGAATGAATTAGAATGGATCGTACGAATGAATTAGAATGGATACATTCGTGCGAATGAATTAGAATGTATCATACGAATAAATTCGAATGGATAGTACGAATGAAATAGAATGGATACATTCGTTCGAATGAATTTGAATGGATCATACGGATGAATTAGAATGGATCGTACGAATGAATTAGAATGGCTCGTGCAAATGAATTAGAATGGATCGTACGAATGAATTAGAATGGATACATTCGTGCTAATGAATTAGAATGGATCGTACGATTGAATTAGAATGGATCGTGCGAATCAATTAGAATGGATCGTACGAATGAATTAGAATGGATACATTCGTGCGAATGAATTAGAATGGATCCTACGAATGAATTAGAATGGATCGTACGAATGAATTAGAATGGATCGTTAGAATGAATTAGAATGGATACATTCGTGCGAATGAATTAGAATGGATCGTACAAATGAAGTAGAATGAATCATACGAATGAATTAGAATGTATTATGTGATTGAATTAGAATAGATCGTACGAATGAATTAGAATAGATACATTCGTGCGAATGAATTAGAATAGATCGTACGAATGAATTGGAATGGATCGTACGAATGAATTGGAATGGACCGTACGAATGAATTAGAATGGATCGTGCGAATGAATTAGAATGGATCATACAAATGAATTAGAATGGATCCATCCATGCGAATGAATTAGAATATATCGTACGAAAGAATTAGAATGGATCGTATGAATGAATTAGAGTGGATACACTCGTGCGAATGAATTAGAATGGCTCGTACGAATGAATTAGAATGGATCGTACGAATGAATTAGAATGGATACACTCATGCGAATGAATTAGAATGGATCGTACGAATGAATTAGTATGGATTGTGCGAATGAATTAGAATGGATACATTCGTGCGAATGAATTAGAATAGATCGTATGAATGAATTAGAATGGATCGTACGAATGAATTTGAATGGATCATTCCAATGAATAAGAATGGATAGTGCGAATGAATTAGAATAGATCGTACGAATGAATTAGAATGGATTCATTCGTACGAATGAATTAGAATGGATCGTACGAATGAATTAGAATGGGTCATATGAATGATTTAGAATGGATCACATGAATGAATTAGAAGGGATCATATGAATAAATTAGAATTGATCGTGTGAATGAATTAGAATGGATCGTACGAATGAATTAGAATGGATACATTCGTGCGAATGAATTTGAATGGATCGTACGAATGAATTAGAATGGATCGTAGGAATGAATTAGAATGGATCGTACGAACGAATTAGAATGGACAAATTTGTGCGAATGAATTAGAATGGATCATACGAATGAATTAGAATGGATCGTACGAATGAATTAGAATGGATACATTCGTGCGAATAAACAAGAATGGATTGAATGAATGAATTAGAATGGATCATAGGAATGAATTAGAATGGATCGTACGAATGAATTAGAATGGATTCATTCGTGCGAATGAATTAGAATGGATCGTAGGAATGAATTAGAATGGATCATGCGAATAAATTATAATGAACGGTACGAATGAATTAGAATTGATACATTCATGAGAATAAATTAGAATGGATCGTACTAATAAATTAGAATGGATTGTACGAATGAATTAGAATGGATCGTACGAATGAATTAGAATGGATCATGCAAATGAATTAGAATGGATCGTACGAATGAATTAGAATAGATACATTTATGCGAATGAATCAGAATGGATCGTGTGAATGAATTAGAATGGATCATGCGAATCAATTAGAATGAAGTGTACGAATGAATTAGTATGGATACAATCGTGCGAATGAATTAGAATGGATTGTATGAATGAATTAGAATGGATATATTCGTGCGAATGAATTAGAATGGATCGTACTAATGAATTAGAATGGATCGTATGACTTAATTAGACTGGATCGTACGAATGAATTCGAATAGATCGTACGAATGATTTAGAATGGATCATGCGAATGAATTAGAATGGATCGTACGAATGAATTAGAATGGATACATTCATACGAATGAATTAGAATGTATCGTACGAATGAATTAGAAAGGATCATACGAATGAATTAGAATGGATCATGAAAAAGAATTAGAATGGATCGCGCGAATGAATTAGAATGGCTACATTCGTGCGAATGAATTAGAATGGATCGTACGAATGAATTAGAATGGACACATCCGTGCGAATGAATTAGAATGGATCGTACGAATGATTTAGAATGGATCGTACGAATGAATTAGAATAGATCGTGTGAATGAATTAGAATGGGTCATACAAATAAATTACAATTGATACATTCATGCGAATGAATTAGAATGGATAGTACGAATGAATTAGAATGGATCGTATGAATGAATTAGATTGAATCGTGCGAATGAATTAGAATGGATCATAAGAATGAATTAGAATGGATCGTACGAACGAATTAGAATGGATACATTCGTGCGAATGAATTAGAATGGATCGTTGAAATGAATTGGAATGGATCGTTCGAATGAATTAGAATGGATCGTGCGAATGAATTAGAATGGATCGTACGAATGAATTAGAATGGATAAATTCATGCGAATGAAATAGAATGGATTGTATGAATGAATTTGAATGGATCGTACGAATGAATTAGAATGGATACATTCGTGCGAATGAATTAGAAAGTATCGTATAAGTGAATTAGAATGGATCTTATGAATGAATTAGAATGGATACATTCGTGCGAATGAATTTGAATGGATCGTACGGATGAATTAGAATGGATCGTACGAACGAATTAGAATGGATTGTATAAATTAATTAGAATGGATCGTGCGAATGAATTAGAATGGATCATACGAATGAATCAGAATGGACACATTCGTGTGAATGAATTAAATTGATCGTACGAATGAATTAGAATGGATCGTGCGAATGAATTAGAATGGATCATATGAATGAATTACAATGGATCGTACGAATGAATTAGAATGGATCGTACGAATGAATCAGAATAGATCGTTGGAATGAATTTGAATGGATACATTCGTGCGAATGAATTTGAATGGATCGTACGAATGAATTAGAATGGATCGTACGAACGAATTAGAATGGATCGTACGAATTAATTAGAATGGATCGTGTGAATGAATTAAAATGGATCGTACGAATGAATCATAATGGATACATTCGTGTGAATGAATTAGAATGGATCGTACGAATGAATTATAATGGATCGTGCGAATGAATTTGAATGGATCGTATGAATGAATTAGAATGGATCGTACGAATGAATTAGAATGGATCGTATGAATGAATTAGAATAGATCGTTGGAATGAATTAGAGTGGATACATTCGTGCGAATGAATAAGAATGGATCGTACAAATGAGTTAGAATAGATTATACGAATGAAGTAGAATGGATCATGCGAATGAATTAAAATGGATCGTACGAATGAATTAGAATGGATGCATTCGTGCGAATGAATTAGAATGGATCGTACGAACGAAATGGAATGGATCGTACGAATGAATTAGAATGGATCGTACAAATGAATTAGAATGGATCGTGCGAATGAATTAGAATGGATCGTGCGAATGAATTAGAATGGATCGTACAAATGAATTAGAATGGATCCATTCATGCGAATGAATTAGAATAGATCATATGAATGAATTTGAATGGATCGTATGAATGAATTAGAATGGATACACTCGTGCGAATGAATTAGAATGGATTGTACGAATGAATTAGAATGGATACACTCGTGCGAATGAATTAGAATGGATCGTATGAATGAATTAAAATGGATCGTACGAATGAATTAGAATGGATACATTCGTGCGAATGAATTAGAATGGATCGTACAAATGAATTAGAATGGATACATTCGTGCGAATGAATTAGAATGAATCGTACGAATAAATTAGAATGGATCATATGAATGAATTAGATTAGATCGTATGAATGAATTAGAATGGATCGTGCGAATGAATTAGAATGGATTGTTCGAATGAATTAGAATGGATACATTCGTGCGAATGAATTAGAATGGATCGTACGAATAAATTAGAATGGATCATATGAATGAATTAGAATGGATTATACGAATGAATTAGAATGGATTGTGCGAATGAATTAGAATGGATCATACGAATGAATTAGAATGGATCGTGCGAATGAATTTGAATGGATCTTATGAATGAATTAGAATAGATACATTCATGCGAACGAATTAGAATGGATCGTGCAAATGAATTAGAATGGATCGTACGAATTAATTTGAATGGATCGTGCGAATGAATTAGAATGGATCGTACGAATGAATTAGAATCGATTCATTCATATGAATGAATTAGAATTAATCGTACGAATGAATTAGAATTGATCATACGAATGAACTAGAATGGATCGTGCGAATGAATTAGAATGGATCGTACGAAAGAATTTGAATGGATACAATCGTCCGAATGAATTAGAATAAATCGTACGAATGAATTAGAATGGATCGTACGAATGAATTAGAATAGATCTTACGATTGAATTAGAATGGATCATGCGAATGAATTAGAATGGATCGTACGAATGAATTAGAATGGATACATTCGTGCGAATGAATTAGAATGGATCGTACGAATGAATTAGAATGGAAACTTTCGTGCGAATGAATTTGAATGGATTGTACGAATGAATTAGAATGAATCGTAGGAATGAATTAGAACGGATTGTACGAAAGAATTAGAAAGGATACATTCGTGCGAATGAATTAGAATGTATCGTACGACTGAATTAGAATGGATCGTATGAATGAATTAGAATGGATCATACTAATTAATTAGAATGGATCATGCAAATGAATTAGAATGGATCATACGAATGAATTAGAATGGATACATTCGTGCGAATGAATTAGAATGGATTGTACGAATGAATTCGAATGGATCGTATGAATGAATTAGAATGAATCATACGAATGAATTAGAATGGATCGTACGAATGAATTAGAATGGATCATGCAAATAAATTTGAATGGACCGTACAAATGAATTTGAATGGATACATTTGTGCGAATGAATTACAATGCATCGTACAAATGAATTAGAATGGATACGTTCGTGCGAATGAATTAGAATGTACCATACAAATGAATTAGAAAGGATCATACGAATGAATTTGAATGGATCGTACGAATGAATTAGAATGGATCATGCAAAGGAATTAAAATGGATCGTACGAATGAATTAGAATGGATTATACGAATGAATTAGAATGGATACATTCATGTGAATGAATTAGAATGAATTGTACGATTGAATTAAAATGGATCGTGCGAATGACTTAGAATGGATACATTCGTGTGAATAAAATAGAATGGATCATACGAATGAATTAGAATAGATACATTCGTGCGAATAAATTAGAATGGATCGTACGAATGAATTAGAATGGATCGTAGGAATGAATTAGAATGGATCGCACGAATGAAATAGAATGGATCGTGCGAATGAATTAGAATGAATTTATTCGTGCGAATGAATTAGAATGGATCGTACGAATGAATTAGAATGGATCATGCAAATAAATTAGAATGGATCATACGAATGAATTAGAATGGATCATACGAATGAATTAGAATGGATACATTCGTGCGAATGAATTAGAATGGTTCGTACTAATAAATTAGAATGGATTGTCTGAATGAATTAGAATAGATCGTACGAATGAATTAGAGTGCATCGTGTGAATGAATTAAAATGGATCGTACGAATGAATTAGAATGGATACATTCATGCGAATGAATTAGAATGGATAGTACGAATGAATTAGAATGGATTGAACGAATGAATTAGAATGGATTGTACGAATGAATTAGGGATACATTCGTGCGAATGAATTAGAATGGATCGTATGAATGAATTAGAATGGATACATTCGTGAAAATGAATTAGAATAGATCATACTAATGAATTAGAATGGATCGTACTACTGAATTAGAATGGATCGTATGAATGAATTCGAATGGATCGTATGAATGATTTAGAATGGATCATGCGAATGAATTAGAATGGATCTTACGAATGAATTAGAGTGGATATATTGATGCGAATGAATTATAATGGATCGTACGAATGAATTAGAATGGATCGTACGAATGAATTAGAATGTATCGTGAAAAAGAATTAGTATGGATCGCACGAATGAATTAGAATGAATACATTCGTGCCAATGAATTAGAATGGATCAAATGAATGAATTAGAATGGATCATACGGAAAAATAAGAATGGATACATTCATGCGAATGAATTAGAATGGATCGTACGAATGAATTAGAATGGATCGTGCGAATGAATTAGAATGGATCTTACAAATGAATTAGAATGGATACATTCATGCGAATGAATTAGAATGGATCGTACGAATGAATTTGAAAGGATCGTACGATTGAATTAGAATGGATCGTGCGAATGAATTAGAATGGATCGTACGAATGAATTAGAATGGATCGTACGAATGAATTAAATGGATACATTCGTGCGAATGAATTAGAATGGATCGTACGAATGAATTAGAATGGATCGTGCGAATGAATTAGAATGGATTGTAAGAATGAATTAGAATGGATACATTCTTGCGAATGAAATAGAATGGATCGTATGAATGAATTAGAATGGATCGTACGAATGAATTAGAATGGATACACTCGAGCGAATGAATTAGAATGTATCGTACAAATAAATTAGAATGGATCGTACGAATGAATTTGAATGGATACATTCGTGCGAATGAATTTGAATGGATCGTACGGATGAATTAGAATGGATCGTACGAATGAATTAGAGTGGATCGTACGAATGAATTAGAATGGATCGTGCGAATGAATTAGAATGGATCGTACGAATGAATTAGAATGGATACATTCGTGCTAATGAATTAGAATGGATCGTACGATTGAATTAAAATGGATCGTGCGAATGAATTAGAATGGATCGTACAAATGAATTAGAATGGATATATTTGTGCGAATGAATCAGAATGGATCCTACGAATGAATTAGAATGGTTCGTACGAATGAATTAGAATGGATCGTTCGAATGAATTTGAATGGATACATTCGTACGAATGAATTAGAATGGATCGTACAAATGAAGTAGAATGGATCATACGAATGAATTAGAATGTATCGTGCGAATGAATTAGAATAGATCGTACGAATGAATTAAAATAGATACATTCGTGCGAATGAATTAGAATAGATCGTACGAATGAATTGGAATGGATCGTACAAATGAATTGGAATGGACCGTGCGAATGAATTAGAATGGATCGTGCGAATGAATTAGAATGGATCGTACAAATGAATTAGAATGGATCCATCCATGCGAATGAATTAGAATATATCATACGAAAGAATTAGAATAGATCGTATGAATGAATTAGAATGGATACACTCGTGCGAATGAATTAGAATGGATACACACGTACAAATGAATTAGAATGGATCGTACGAATGAATTAGAATGGATACACTCGTGCGAATGAATTAGAATGGATCATACGAAAGAATTAGAATGGATCGTATGAATGAATTAGAATAGATACATTCGGGCGAATGAATTAGAGTGGATCATACGAATGAATTAGAATGGTTCGTACGAATGAATTAGAATATATCATGCGAATGAATTAGAATGAATCGTATGAATGAATTAGAATCGATACATTCGTACGAATGAATTAGAATGGATCGTACGAATGAATTAGAATGGATACATTCGTGCGAATAAATTAGAATGGATCGTACGAATCAATTAGAATGGATCATATGAATGAATTAGAATAGATCGTATGAATGAATTAGAATGGATCGTGCGAATAAATTAGAATGGATTGTACGAATGAATTAGAATGGATACATTCATGCAAATCAATTAGAATGGATTGTACGAATGAATTAGAATGGATCATATGAATGAATTAGAATGGATCGGGAAAAAGAATTAGAATGGATCGGACGAATGAATTAGAATGGATGCATTCATGTGAATAAATTAGAATGGATTAAACGAATGAATTAGAATGGATCGTACGAATGAATTAGAATGGATAGATTGAAGCGAATGAATTAGAATGGGTCATACGAATGAATCAGGATGGATCGTACAAATGAATTAGAATGGATCGTGTGAGTGAATTAGAATGGATCGTACAAATGAATTACAATGGATACATTCATGCGAATGAATTAGAATGGATCGTACGAATGAATTAGAATGGATCGTGCGAATGAATTAGAATGGATAGTAAGAATGAATTAGAATGGATCATACGAACGAATTAGAATGGATACATTCGTGCGAATGAATTAGAATGGATCGTAGAAAGGAATTAGAATGGATCGTACGAATGAATTAGAATGGATCGTGCGAATGAATTAGAATGGATCATACGAATGAATTAGAATGGATACATTCATGCGAATGAAATACAATGGATCGTATGAATAAATTTGAATGGATCGTATGAATGAATTAGAATGGATACATTCGTGCGAATGAATTAGAATGTATCGTACAAGTGAATTAGAATGGATCGTACGAATGAATTAGAATGGATACATTCCTGCGAATAAATTTGAATGGATCGTACGGATTACTAAGAATAGATCGTATGAACGAATTAGAATGGATCGTACGAATTAATTAGAATGGATCGTGCGAATGAATTAGAATGGATCATACGAATGAATCAGAATGGACACATTCGTGTGAATGAATTAAATTGATCGTACGAATGAATTAGAATGGATCGTGCGAATGAATTAGAATGGATCATATGAATGAATTACAATGGATCGTACGAATGAATTAGAATGGATCGTACGAATGAATCAGAATAGATCGTTGGAATGAATTTGAATGGATACATTCGTGCAAATGAATTTGAATGGATCGTACGAATGAATTAGAATGGATCGTACGAACGAATTAGAATGGTTCGTACGAATTAATTAGAATGGATCGTGTGAATGAATTAAAATGGATCGTACGAATGAATCAGAATGGATACATTTGTGTGAATGAATTAGAATGGATCGTACGAATGAATTATAATGGATCGTGCGAATGAATTTGAATGGATCGTATGAATGAATTAGAATGGATCGTACGAATGAATTAGAATGGATCGTATGAATGAATTAGAATAGATCGTTGGAATGAATTAGAGTGGATACATTCGTGCGAATGAATTAGAATGGATCGTACAAATGAATTAGAATAGATTATACGAATGAAGTAGAATGGATCATGCGAATGAATTAAAATGGATCGTACGAATGAATTAGAATGGATGCATTCGTGCGAATGAATTAGAATGGATCGTACGAACGAAATGGAATGGATCGTACAAATGAATTAGAATGGATCGTACAAATGAATTAGAATGGATCGTGCGAATGAATTAGAATGGATCGTGCGAGTGAATTAGAATGGATCGTACAAATGAATTAGAATGGATCCATTCATACGAATGAATTAGAATAGATCATATGAATGAATTTGAATGGATCGTATGAATGAATTAGAATGGATACACTCGTGCGAATGAATTAGAATGGATTGTACGAATAAATTAGAATGGATACACTCGTGCGAATGAATTAGAATGGATCGTATGAATGAATTAAAATGGATCGTACGAATGAATTAGAATGGATACATTCGTGCGAATGAATTAGAATGGATCGTACAAATGAATTAGAATGGATACATTCGTGCGAATGAATTAGAATGAATTGTACGAATAAATTAGAATGGATCATATGAATGAATTAGATTAGATCTTATGAATGAATTAGAATGGATCATGCGAATGAATTAGAATGGATTGTACGAATGAATTAGAATGGATACATTCGTGCGAATGAATTAGAATGGATCGTACGAATAAATTAGAATGGATCATATGAATGAATTAGAATGGATTATACGAATGAATTAGAATGGATTGTGCGAATGAATTAGAATGGATCATACGAATGAATTAGAATGGATCGTGCGAATGAATTAGAATGGATCTTATGAATGAATTAGAATAGATACATTCATGCGAACGAATTAGAATGGATCGTGCAAATGAATTAGAATGGATCGTACGAATGAATTTGAATGGATCGTGCGAATGAATTAGAATGGATCGTACGAATGAATTAGAATCGATTCATTCATACGAACGAATTAGAATTAATCGTACGAATGAATTAGAATTGATCATACGAATGAACTAGAATGGATCGTGCGAATGAATTAGAATGGATCGTACGAAAGAATTTGAATGGATACAATCGTCCGAATGAATTAGAATAGATCGTACGAATGAATTAGAATGGATCGTACGAATGAATTAGAATAGATCTTACGATTGAATTAGAATGGATCATGCGAATGAATTAGAATGGATCGTACGAATGAATTAGAATGGATACATTCGTGCGAATGAATTAGAATGGATCGTACGAATGAATTAGAATGGAAACTTTCGTGCGAATGAATTTGAATGGATTGTACGAATGAATTAGAATGAATCGTACGAATGAATTAGAACGGATTGTACGAAAGAATTAGAAAGGATACATTCGTGCGAATGAATTAGAATGTATCGTACGACTGAATTAGAATGGATCGTATGAATGAATTAGAATGGATCATACTAATTAATTAGAATGGATCATGCAAATGAATTAGAATGGATCATACGAATGAATTAGAATGGATACATTCGTGCGAATGAATTAGAATGGATTGTACGAATGAATTCGAATAGATCGTATGAATGAATTAGAATGAATTATACGAATGAATTAGAATGGATCGTACGAATGAATTAGAATGGATCATGCAAATAAATTTGAATGGACCGTACAAATGAATTAGAATGGATACATTTGTGCGAATGAATTAGAATGCATCGTACAAATGAATTAGAATGGATACGTTCGTGCGAATGAATTAGAATGTACCATACAAATGAATTAGAAAGGATCATACGAATGAATTTGAATGGATCGTACGAATGAATTAGAATGGATCATGCGAATGAATTAAAATGGATCGTACGAATGAATTAGAATGGATAATACGAATGAATTAGAATGGATACATTCATGTGAATGAATTAGAATGAATCGTACGATTGAATTAAAATGGATCGTGCGAATGACTTAGAATGGATACATTCGTGTGAATAAAATAGAATGGATCATACGAATGAATTAGAATAGATACATTCGAGCGAATGAAATAGAATGGATCGTGCGAATGAATTAGAATGAATTCATTCGTGCGAATGAATTAGAATGGATCGTACGAATGAATTAGAATGGATCATGCAAATAAATTAGAATGGATCATACGAATGAATTAGAATGGATCGTACGAATGAATTAGAATGGATACATTCGTGCGAATGAATTAGAATGGTACGTACTAATAAATTAGAATGGATTGTATGAATGAATTAGAATAGATCGTACGAATGAATTAGAGTGGATCGTGTGAATGAATTAAAATGGATCGTACGAATGAATTAGAATGGATACATTCGTGCGAATGAATTAGAATGGATAGTACGAATGAATTAGAATGGATTGTACGAATGAATTAGAATGGATTGTACGAATGAATTAGGTATACATTCGTGCGAATGAATTAGAATGGATCGTATGAATGAATTAGAATGGATACATTCGTGCAAATGAATTAGAATAGATCATACTAATGAATTAGAATGGATCGTACTACTGAATTAGAATGGATCGTATGAATGAATTCGAATGGATCGTATGAATGATTTAGAATGGATCATGCGAATGAATTAGAATGGATCTTACGAATGAATTAGAGTGGATATATTGATGCGAATGAATTATAATGGATCGTACGAATGAATTAGAATGGATCGTACGAATGAATTAGAATGTATCGTGAAAAAGAATTAGTATGGATCGCACGAATGAATTAGAATGAATACATTCGTGCCAATGAATTAGAATGGATCAAATGAATGAATTAGAATGGATCATACGAAAAAATAAGAATGGATACATTCATGCGAATGAATTAGAATGGATCGTACGAATGAATTAGAATGGATCGTGCGACTGAATTAGAATGGATCTTACAAATGAATTAGAATGGATACATTCATGCGAATGAATTAGAATGGATCGTATGAATAAATTAGAAAGGATCGTACGATTGAATTAGAATGGATCGTGCGAATGAATTAGAATGGATCGTACGAAAGAATTAGAATGGATCGTACGAATGAATTAAATGGATACATTCGTGCGAATGAATTAGAATGGATCGTACGAATGAATTAGAATGGATCGTACGAATGAATTAGAATGGATTGTAAGAATGAATTAGAATGGATACATTCTTGCGAATGAAATAGAATGGATCGTATGAATGAATTAGAATGGATCGTACGAATGAATTAGAATGGATACATTCGAGCGAATGAATTAGAATGTATCGTACAAATAAATTAGAATGGATCGTACGAATGAATTTGAATGGATACATTCGTGCGAATGAATTTGAATGGATCGTACGGATGAATTAGAATGGATCGTACGAATGAATTAGAGTGGATCGTACGAATGAATTAGAATGGATCGTGCGAATGAATTAGAATGGATCGTACGAATGAATTAGAATAGATACATTCGTGCTAATGAATTAGAATGGATCGTACGATTGAATTAAAATGGATCGTGCGAATGAATTAGAATGGATCGTACAAATGAATTAGAATGGATATATTTGTGCGAATGAATCAGAATGGATCCTACGAATGAATTAGAATGGATCGTACGAATGAATTAGAATGGATCGTTCGAATAAATTTGAATGGATACATTCGTACGAATGAATTAGAATGGATCGTACAAATGAAGTAGAATGGATCATACGAATGAATTAGAATGTATCGTGCGAATGAATTAGAATAGATCGTATGAATGAATTAAAATAGATACATTCGTGCGAATGAATTAGAATAGATCGTACGAATGAATTGGAATGGATCGTACGAATGAATTGGAATGGACCGTGCGAATGAATTAGAATGGATCGTGCGAATGAATTAGAATGGATCGTACAAATGAATTAGAATGGATCCATCCATGCGAATGAATTAGAATATATCATACGAAAGAATTAGAATAGATCGTATGAATGAATTATAATGGATACACTCGTGCGAATGAATTAGAATGGCTCGTACAAATGAACTAGAATGGATCGTACGAATGAATTAGAATGGATACACTCGTGCGAATGAATTAGAATGGATCATACGAAAGAATTAGAATGGATCGTATGAATGTATTAGAATAGATACATTCGGGCGAATGAATTAGAGTGGATCATACGAATGAATTAGAATGGTTCGTACGAATGAATTAGAATATATCATGCGAATGAATTAGAATGAATCGTATGAATGAATTAGAATCGATACATTCGTACGAATGAATTAGAATGGATCGTACGAATGAATTAGAATGGATACATTCGTGCGAATAAATTAGAATGGATCGTACGAATAAATTAGAATGGATCATATGAATGAATTAGAATAGATCGTATGAATGAATTAGAATGGATCGTGCGAATAAATTAGAATGGATTGTACGAATGAATTAGAATGGATACATTCATGCAAATCAATTAGAATGGATTGTACGAATGAATTAGAATGGATCATATGAATGAATTAGAATGGATCGGGAAAAAGAATTAGAATGGATCGCACGAATGAATTAGAATGGATGCATTCATGTGAATAAATTAGAATGGATTAAACGAATGAATTAGAATGGATCGTACGAATGAATTAGAATGGATAGATTGAAGCGAATGAATTAGAATGGGTCATACGAATAAATCAGGATGGATCGTACAAATGAATTAGAATGGATCGTGTGAGTGAATTAGAATGGATCGTACAAATGAATTACAATGGATACATTCATGCGAATGAATTAGAATGGATCGTACGAATGAATTAGAATGGATCGTGCGAATGAATTAGAATGGATAGTAAGAATGAATTAGAATGGATCATACGAACGAATTAGAATGGATACATTCGTGCGAATGAATTAGAATGGATCGTAGAAAGGAATTAGAATGGATCGTACGAATGAATTAGAATGGATCGTGCGAATGAATTAGAATGGATCATACGAATGAATTAGAATGGATACATTCATGCGAATGAAATAAAATGGATCGTATGAATAAATTTGAATGGATCGTATGAATGAATTAGAATGGATACATTCGTGCGAATGAATTAGAATGTATCGTACAAGTGAATTAGAATGGATCGTACGAATGAATTAGAATGGATACATTCCTGCGAATAAATTTGAATGGATCGTACGGATTACTAAGAATAGATCGTATGAACGAATTAGAATGGATCGTACGAATTAATTAGAATGGATCGCGCGAATGAATTAGAATGGATCGTACGAATGAATTAGAATGGATACATTCGTGCGTATGAATTAGAATGGATCGTACAAATAAATTAGAATGGATCGAGCGAATGAATTACAATGGATCGTATGAATGAATTAGAATGGCTACATTCGTGCGAATGAATTAGAATGGATCGTACGATTGAAGTAGAATGAATCGTTGGAATGAATTAGAATGGATATATTCGTGCGAATGAATTAGAATGGATCGTACAAATCAATTAGAATAGATCATACGACTGAAGTAGAACGGATCGTGCGAATGAATTGAAATGGATCGTACGAATGAATTAGAATGGATGCATTCGTGCGAATGAATTAGAATGGATCGTACGAATGAATTGGAATGGATTGTACGAATGAATTAGAATGGATCGTACGACTGAATTAGAATGGATCGTGCGAATGAATTAGAATGGATCGTACAAATGAATTAGAATGGATACATTCATGCGAATGAATTAGAGTGGATCATACGAATGAATTTGAATGGATCGTACGAATGAATTAGAATGGATCGTACGAATGAATTAGAATGGATACACTCGTGCGAATGAATTAGAATGGATCATACGAATGAATTCGAATGAATACATTCGTGTGAATGAATTAGAATGGATCGTACGAATAAATTAGAATGGATACATTCTTGCTAATTAATTAGAATGGATCGTACGAATGAATTAGAATGGATCATACGAATGAATTAGAATGGATCGTGTGAGTGAATTAGAATGGATCGTACAAATGAATTACAATGGATACATTCATGCAAATGAATTAGAAAGGATCGTATGAATGAATTAGAATGGATCGTACGAATGAATTAGAATGGATCGTGTGAATGAATTAGAATGGATAGTAAGAATGAATTAGAATGGATCATATGAACGAATTAGAATGGATACATTCGTGCGAATGAATTAGAATGGATCGTAGGAATGAATTAGAATGGATCGTACGAATGAATTAGAATGGATCGTGCGAATGAATTAGAATGGATCGTACGAATGAATTAGAATGGATACATTCATGCGAATGAAATAAAATGGATCGCATGAATAAATTTGAATGGATCGTATGAATGAATTAGAATGGATACATTCGTGCGAATGAATTAGAATGTATCGTACAAGTGAATTAGAATGGATCGTACGAATGAATTAGAATAGATACATTCGTGCGAATAAATTTGAATGGATCGTACGGATTACTTAGAATAGATCGAACGAACGAATTAGAATGGATCGTACGAATTAATTAGAATGGATCACGCGGATGAATTAGAATGGATCGTACCAATGAATTAGAATGGATACATTCATGCGCATGAATTAGAATGGATCGTACGAATGAATTAGAATAGATCGTTGGAATGAATTAGAATGGATACATTCATGCGAATGAATTTGAATGGATTGTACAAATGAATTAGAATAGATCATACGAATGAAGTAGAATGGATCGTGTGAATGAATTAAAATGGATCGTACGAATGAATTAGAATGGATGCATTCGTGCGAATGAATTAGAATGGATCATACAAATGAATTAGAATGGATCGTGCGAATGAATTAGAATGGATCGTGAGAATGAATTAGAATGGATCGTACAAATGAATTAGAATGGATCCATTCATGCGAATGAATTATAATGGATCATATGAATTAATCTGAATGGATAGTATGAATGAATTAAAATGGATACACTAGTGCAAATGAATTAGAATGGATTGTACAAATGAATTAGAATTGATACACTCATGCGAATGAATTAGAATAGATCGTACGAATGAATTAGAATGGATCGTACGAATGAATTAGAATGGATACATTCGTGCGAATGAATTTGAATGGATCGTACGAATGAATTAGAATGGATACATTTGTGCGAATGAATTAGAATGGATCGTACAAATGAATTAGAATGGATCATACGAATGAATTAGATTAGATCGTATGAATGAATTAGAATGGATCGTGCGAATGAATTAGAATGGATTGTACGAATGAATTAGAATGGATACATTCGGGCGAATGACTTAGAATGGATCGTACGAATAAATTAGAATGGATCATATGAATGAATTAGAATGGATTATACGAATGAATTAGAATGGATTGTGCGAATGAATTAGAATGGATCATACGAATGAATTAGAATGGATCGTGCGAATGAATTAGAATGGATCTTACGAATGAATTAGAATGGATACATTCATATGAACGAATTAGAATGGATCATGCAAATGAATTAGAATGGATCGTACGAATGAATTTGAATGGATCGTACGAATGAGTTAAAATGGATCATACGAATGAATTAGAATCGATTCATTCGTACGAATGAATTAGAATTAATCGTGCGAATGAATTAGAATAGATCATACGAATAAACTAGAACGGATCGTGCGAATGAATTAGAATGGATCGTACGAAAGAATTTCAATGGATAAAATCGTGCGAATGAATTAGAATAGATCGAACGAGTGAATTAGAATGGATCATACGAATGAATTAGAATAGATCTTACGAATGAATTAGAATGGATCATGCGAATGAATTAGAATGGATCGTACGAATGAATAAGAATGGATACATTCGTGCGAATGAATTAGAATGGATCGTACGAATGAATTAGAATGGAAACATTCGTGCGAATGAATTTGAATGGATTGTACGAATGAATTAGAATGAATCATACGAATGAATTAGAACGGATCGTACGAATGAATTAGAATGGATACATTCGTGCGAATGAATTAGAATGTATCGTATGACTGAATTTGAATGGATCATATGAATGAATTAGAATGGATCATACTAATTAATTAGAATGGATCATGCAAATGAATTAGAATGGATCGTACGAATGAATTAGAATAGATACATTCGTGCGAATGAATTAGAATGGATTGTACGAATGAATTTGAATGGATCGTACGAATAAATTAGAATGAATCATACGAATGAATTAGAATGGATCATATGACTGAATTAGAATGGATCATGCAAATAAATTAGAATGGACCGTACAAATGAATTAGAATGGATACATTCGTGCGAATGAATTAGAATCGATCGTACGAATGAATTAGAATGGATCATGCGAATGAATTAGAATGGATCTTACGAATGAATTAGAATGGATACATTCGTGCGAATGAATTACAATGGATCGTACAAATTAATTAGAAAGGATCATACGAATGAATTTGAATGGATCGTACGAATGAATTAGAATGGATCATGCGAATGAATTAAAATGGATCATACGAATGAATTAGAATGGATACATTTGTGCGAATGAATTAGAATGGATCGTACGAATAAATTAGAATGGATTGTACGAATGAATTAGAATGGATACAATCGTGCGAATGAATTAGAATGAGTCGTACGAATGAATTAGAATGGATCGTGCGAATGAATTAGAATGGATATATTTGTGCGAATGAAATAGAATGGATCGTACGAATGAATTAGAATAGATACATTCGTGCGAATAAATTAGAATGGATCGTACGAATGAATTAGAATGGATCGTAGGAATGAATTAGATTGGATCGTATGAATGAAATAGAATGGATCGTGCGAATGAATTAGAATGGATTCATTCGTGCGAATGAATTAGAATGGATCGTACGAATGAATTAGAATCGATCATACGAATGAATTAGAATGGATCGTACGAATGAATTAGAATGGATCGTGCGAATAAATTAGAATGGATCGTACGAATGAATTAGAATGGATCCATTCGTGCGAATGAATTAGAATGGTTCGTACTAACAAATTAGAACGGATTGTACGAATGAATTAGAATAGATCGTACGAATGCATTATAGTGGATCGTGCGAATGAATTAGAATGGATCGTACGAATGAATTAGAATGGATACACTCTTGCGAATGAATTAGAATGGATCGTACGAATGAATTAGAATGGATTGTACGAATGAATTAGGGATACATTCGTGCGAATGAATTAGAATGGATCATATGAATGAATTAGAATGGATACATTCGTGCAAAAGAATTAGAATAGATCATACTAATGAATTTTAATGGATCATACTACTGAGTTAGAATGGATCGTATGAATGAATTCGAATGGATCGTATGAACGATTTAGAATGGATCATGCGAATGAATTAGAATGGAACGTACGAATGAATTAGAGGGGATATATTGATGCGAATGACTTAGAATAGATCGTACGAATGAATTAGAATGTATCGTGAAAAAGAATTAGAATGGATCGCACGAATGAATTAGAATGAATACATTCGTGCGAATGAATTAGAATGGATCAAATGAATGAATTAGAATGGATCATACAAAAAAATAAGAATGGATACATTCATAGGAATGAGTTAGAATGGATCGTACGAATGAATTAGAATGGATCGTGCGAATGAATTAAATGGATCTTACAAATGAATTAGAATGGATACATTCATGCGAATGAATTAGAATGGATCGTACGAATGAATTAGAAAGGATCGTACGATTGAATTTGAATGGATCGTATGAATGAATTAGAATGGATCGTGCGAATGAATTAGAATGGATCGTGTGAATGAATTAGAATGGATCGTACGAATGAATTAGAATGGATACATTCATGCGAATGAATTAGAGTGGATCATACGAATGAATTAGAATGGATCGTGCGAATGAATTAGAATGGATTGTACGAATGAATTAGAATGGATAAATTCATACGAATGAAATAGAATGGATCGTATGAATGAATTAAAATGGATCGTACGAATGAATTAGAATGGATACATTCGTGCGAATGAATTAGAATGTATCGTACAAATAAATTAGAATGGATCGTACGAATGAATTAGAATGGATACATTCGTGCGAATGAACTTGAATGGATCATACGGATGAATTAGAATGGATCGTACGAATGAATTAGAATGGATCGTACGAATGAATTAGACTGGCTCGTGCAAATGAATTAGAATGGATCGTACGAATGAATTAGAATGGATACATTCGTGCTAATGAATTAGAATGGATCGTACGATTGAATTAGAATGGATCGTGCGAATCAATTAGAATGGATCGTACGAATGAATTAGAATGGATACATTCGTGCGAATGAATTAGAATGGATCCTACGAATGAATTAGAATGGATCGTACGAATGAATTAGAATGGATCGTTCGAATGAATTAGAATGGATACATTCGTGCGAATGAATTAGAATGGATCGTACAAATGAAGTAGAATGGATCATACGAATGAATTAGAATGTATCATGTGATTGAATTAGAATAGATCGTACGAATGGATTAGAATAGATACATTCGTGCGAATGAATTAGAATAGATCGTACGAATGAATTGGAATGGATCGTACGAATGAATTGGAATGGACCGTACGAATGAATTAGAATGGATCGTGCGAATGAATTAGAATGGATCGTACAAATGAATTAGAATGGATCCATTCATGCGAATGAATTAGAATATATCGTGTTGGGGGTAGCTAAAATCCGTCCAGGAGTTGGAGCCCTTATTCGAATAAGCTCGCCTCCTAGCTCGCCAAAGAGGTCGCCATTAGCTCCGTGCGCTTGTCACCAGTTCGCCCTTGCCTGTGGATCTCATAGACCCTAGGACTCCGAGGGACGGGGAACGCGCCCAGGAGTTCGCCCCCCCATGCTCACTAAATCATCTTGACAGGGAGCGAGATCCACATTGGGCTGAAGGGGCCTTAGGCTAAGAGCTCGCTTAGAAGCTCGCCCCAAGCTCGCTCAGGAGCTCGCCTAAGCTCGCTCAGGAGCTCGCCAAGATCGCACAGGAGCTCGCCAAGCTCGCACAGGAGTTCGCTTGTAGTGGCAGCGGGAGTTAGACCGTCATGCATGCAAAGATACAGGCACCAGAGACGCCCCCAGCTCGCGCACGAGCTCGCCCATGCTCGCTCAGGAGCTCGCCCAAGCTCACTCATGAGCTCGCCCAAGCTCGCTCAGGAGCTCGCCCAAGCTCACTCAGGAGCTCGCCCAAGCCCGCTCCGAAGCTCGCCCAAGCTCGCCAAGACTCCTCTGTTTATCGAAGAGGTCGCTCCTGCGAGGTCCGACTCTTGATAGATGTGGAAGAGAAGGCGGAGCAACGGAGGGCGAGCTCGCCCTGGCTTCCCACCTGAGGTTGCCCACAATAGAGCAGCATGAAGGGTTGCCAGGTATTAAGACCCCACTGAAGCTACGTGGATGATTGTAGTCCACGGAAGCCCGCCAGAGTCAGTTTTGAGACCTCCCAGACTTAAACATTCCAGAATAGCCACCTGGCAGCGACAA
Source organism: Chamaelirium japonicum (assembly GCA_947650365.1). NCBI lineage: Eukaryota > Viridiplantae > Streptophyta > Magnoliopsida > Liliales > Melanthiaceae > Chamaelirium > Chamaelirium japonicum. Next base: position 59,986,206 of record OX393556.1, read on the forward strand.
GAAAGATGCTCTCCCCCACTCAAACCGCCTGGCAGGCTCGACGATAAAGAATGTCAGGGGCACGCATTCCAAGGACTGTCAGAGACCCACGCGAGCCAGAACGTGGGGGTCTAGAAGGCGCTGGAAAGAATCTCCACGTGTTGGGCAACGGTAGGTCGCCAATGTCTATAAATGCCCACCCCCAGGCTCCAGAGTACAGGTTGGAAATCCTTTTCCTTACCACTTTCATCTACTATAGCTCGCCGTTGTGCACCTAAGACTGACTTGAGCGTCGAAGGGTCTGGGCTCCTAAGGGAGCCAGCCGTTCTTACGCTTTTTCTTTGCCTTGCAGATAGACCGCACGGACCAGCGAAAAATATCCCCAAACATTTGGCGCCGTCTGTGGGATTTATTCGACTGGTTCCTGCGAGGACGCCCACGACCACACGGTTGAACGCCGGGGGTTCTCGTAACCCAAAGATGGCTCCGGCGACCAGGGGACGCAGGCGACCGAGGACCCGTGCGAGGTCCGCGCACAGCGAACCTCCTGTTGAGACCCCCCAGTCCCATGTCCTGCTTAGTGACCAGCTCCTGTTTGAGATGTTGGCCACCCAGCGAGCCATGATGGAGGAACTGACGCGACTGCGTCAGGTTCCGACGGCCAGCCGACGGTTCGGGCCGGCGAAGACGGCATCTCTGGTGCGACCACCAGCTTCAACATCGCGCCCGCCCACGACCATTCTGGCTCGGCAGGTTTCCCACCGGGAACCCCCGGTCGAGAAAACGGCCGCACGCGGGGTGCCGGAAACCCCGCTTACGAGGTTGCAAAGGCTGGTGACCCAGCGGTCAAGCAACAAGGCGACCTCGCAAGCAATCATTCCCCGACGCTGTGACAGAAGCGTCGATTCAGATGAATCTGAGGCAAGATCTCTGGAGAGAGACCGCGACCCGCGCCATCGGTGATGGGGGAAGGAGCCCGTGGTGGGTTTGCCACACGGAGCTCGCGAGGAAACCGCTTCTCATCGACCCGCTATCATACCAAGAGAGCCCGCAGACTGACGACGAGAAGGCCACTCTGTAGGAACCCCCTCAGGTCGCCCCGAAGGAGGACCCCGAGGGAGCGTACATGACCGCATAGGGCCTGCGCAGCCGCCTTTGAGAGCTTTCCCCGGGCACTGGCAGCGACCTAACGCGTCTGTAGACCTGCTGGAGGACCTCGCTGCCCATGGAGGTAGCTCGCCCTTCACGATCGAGGTACACCAAGGAGGTTTCCCTCATCACTGGACTCCGCCCAAGTTTGTACTGTTTGATGGATCGCAAGATCTAGTCGACCATCTCTTGGCTTACCGGAAGCTGTTATTTTTTCGGGACCAAGACCATGTCTTATGCCGGGCTTTCCTTGTAGTTTGACGGGCTCGGCGCTAAACTGGTTCCACAAACTACCATCGGGCACCATTCCAGACTTCCCTACTCTCTCTAGACTATTTCTGGAGCAGTACCGCTACAACAGGCAGCCCCCTAAGAGGATTGAGTCTCTCTTCACCTTGGCCATGGGAGCCCGCGAAACCCTTTGAAGCTTTGCGACGTGCTTTTGAAGCGCCTACCTCGCTCTGGAGGATGCGGTCGGCCAAGATCGCACAACGGTGAGCGCTTTCCGGAACGCCCTCCCCGAGGGAAGCAAACTTCACGACGCACTGGTGATCAAAGATCCCCGCACGATGGTCGAGCTCTTCGCCCTTGTCCAGCAACACATCAAGCTCGAAGATGCGGTATTAGACCGGAAGGGAAAGGCAATCGAGCAGCGACCTCCTCCGGCTCTCCGACCTCTCGGTGTTAAAGCCGTAGAGAGGCGGGAGGTGCCAGCGGTGGTACCATTGCCCGGACCGCCTGCAACTCCTGCAGCGCAGCCCACTGAAGTCCCCGCGGTGGTCGCTGGAAGGCCGGCGAACTGGCGCCTGCCTCCGGGACCCGGGGAGCGGGATTTCACCGTGTTAACCCACTCCCCAGGGCAAGTCTTTCACCAGATCCGGAATGAACCCTTTTTCCAGTACCCACCACCCCTGCAGGTCGAGGAGCCCGGTTCTACCGACAACACGCGGCGGTGCGCCTTTCATCGCAGCCCCGGGCATCACACCAACAGATGCCGGGCTCTGAAGAACCACCTCGAGGACTTGGTGCCTAAGGCCATTTGGATCAGTTCATTTCGCCTTCAAGGAGATTCGAGGTGATACCGGCGCGGGCTCCTCGGGAGGGAGATCGCCCAGGGCCCGCTGAGCCCGCTTTGCCTCCACCTCCCCCGGGAGGGCCGGTAGTCTGTCACACTATCAGCAGGCGCCTGAACGGCCCAAGATCCAGCAATGAGGTTCATCGACAAGTTAGAGAGATGGAGCGGGCTCAAAAGGTATTCTCCGTCTCTCTAACCCCTGTAATGCACCAAACGCCAAGGGTAGAAGCCCGAGACTTCATTTGGTTCTCAGAGGAGGACATGGCCGAGGTTGTTACCCCCCACAATGATCCCCTCGTCATACGCCTTATGATGGTGAACATCGAGGTAAGGCGGGTCCTGGTTGACCCAGGAAGTGCCGTAGACATCCTGTTCTTGTCGGCCTTCCAGCGAATGGGATTGAGACAAATTGATTTGTCTCCCTCGATGGGTTCGCTCAGCGGTTTCACCGGCGAAGTCGCTAAGGTGGCAGGGGAGATAACCCTCACCGTAACGGTGGGCCCGGAGGTACGTCAAGTCCGCTTCGCGGTGGTGGATGGGCAGTCCGCTTTCAATGCCATCCTAGGGCGACCTTGGCTGAGGCAGATGAAAGCGGTGTCCTCGCCTAATCACCAGGCCCTCAAGTTCCCCACTGATAGAGGGGTCGTGGTAATTCGAGGAGACCAGGTCACTGCTACCAGGTGCGAGCAGGACGTCTTTCACCTCACAGATATGTAGGTCGACAAGGCCAAGCGGCCCGCGCCCTCCTAGCAATTAGCGCCCACCTCGAGCGGGCTCCTCCAAAGCCCGAGAGAGGTCTCCTCGCTAAAATCCCCTACTTCACCCTCGGGTGGGAGCGGTGCGGATTTTGAGCTCGAGGAGAAAGGTCGCCTGTCGGGATCCCAGAGAGGAAGTTTTCCCATTGCCGAGCCGCTGCAAGAAGTCAACATCGGTGGTGAGGATGGACCGAAGATCGTCCATCTCGGGACCTCGCTAACCAAGGGCGAGGTCCTGGCCTTAACCGACATACTCAGGGAATACCATGACGTATTCGCCTGGAGCTTCACGGACATGCCAGGGATTGACTCGGAGGTCGCCTGTCATCGTCTGCACACCATGAAAGAATTCTCGCCGGTCAAGCAAAAAGCTCGGCACATACCTGCTGCGAAGTCCATTGCAGTGGCGGCGAAGATAGACAAGCTAGAGCGAGCTGGCTTTATAAGCGAGGCGCACTTCCCTGAGTGGATCTCTAATATCGTGGCAGTGCCAAAGAAGAGCGGAGCGGTCAGAGTGTGCATCGACTTCTCAGACCTTAACAAAGCATGCCCAAAGGACGGATTCCCCCTTCCGCGAATAGGCACGCTGGTCGATGCAGCTGTCGGGTTCCGGGCCTTATCTTTTATGGAGAATATTCGGGGTATAACCAGATACCTCTCCATATCGAAGATCAGGAGAAGACCACCTTCTATTCTGGGGTGGGCTACCAGAAGCTTTTCTGTTATCGGGTAATGCCGTTTGGACTGAAGAACGCGGGAGCGACCTACCAAAGGTTAGTCACTCAGATGTTTAAAGATCAGATCGGTAGAAATGTCGAAGTTTATGTTGATGACCTCCTGGTAAAGAGTCGAGAGCGAGAAGGGCATGTGGCCGATCTCCGCGAAATCTTCGAAGTATTGAGAAAGTACCAAATGAGGCTAAACCCAGCAAAGTGCGCATTCGGGGTGACTTCTGGGAAATTCCTAGGGTACCTTGTCACCCACAGGGGGATCGAGGCCGACCCTGGGCAAATCCGAGCACTTGTCAAAATGCCCGCACCAAGGACCCGACAAGAGGTCCAGAGATTGAGCGGACAAATCGTCGTGCTAAATCGATTCATCTCCAAATCCTCAGATAATTGCCGACCTCTTTTCGAGCTACTTCGAAAGGGGGCGAGCATTTGTTGGGATGAAAAGTGTGAGCGCGCTTTTCAAAAAATCAAGGACTATCTGGCAAGCCCGCCAATCCTAGCGGCGCCTAAGGATGGCGTTGACCTGGGCGTGTATCTGGCGGTCACCGAGAACGCGGTGAGCGGGGTCCTCGTGGTTGAAGAGGCGAAGATAGAGCGGCCTGTCTACTTTGTAAGCTACACAATGCTTCCCGCCGAGCTCCGGTATCGACCAATCGAGAAGGTCGCATTGGCTTTGGTCCTTACCGCGAGAAAGCTTCACCCCTACTTCTCGGCGCACACTGTCAAAGTCATCACGGAGCACCCTCTGAAGAGCGCGCTCTCCAGACCCTCGGTAGCCGGCAGGCTCTATCGATGGTCCACCGAGCTCGCTGCCTATGGTTTGGAGTATGTCCCCCGAGTTGCCGTCAAAGGGCAGGCTCTCGCCAATTTCTTGGCGGACTTCCCCATAGAAGAACCGGTCCAATACCAGGAGGATGAGCCAACTGAGGCACACCCTGGGAAGGCGAGGTTCTTGGACAACCAAGGCGAGCTTCCTCCAACTAAGCACTCAGAGATGGCGGGCTGGGAATTATTCGTCGACGGATCCTCCAACGCTTCGGGGGCCGGGATAGGGGTCGCACTGATCGCCCAGTCGATACTTCTTGAGAAATCAGTCCGGCTGGATTTCGCTGCAACCAACAACGAGGCAGAGTATGAGGCACTGCTCGCCGGACTAGAGCTCGCTCAAGAAGTAGGCGCCAAACGTTTGAAGGTTTTCAACGACTCCCAGCTGATCATTTGTCAAGTCAACGGAGATTATGCCTCCCGGGATATACGAATGGTGGGCTACGTAGATCTGGTGAAAGGCAAGGCCACGGAGTTCGAAAAGATTTCCTTCGAGCAAATTCCGCGAGCCGATAACAGGCGGGCTGACGCTTTGGCAAATGCCGCCTCCCTACTGGGAGGATCGGAAGCTCGCCAGATTTTCATCGAAGTCCAAAGCCAGTCTCGGCTCCAACTAACGGAGCCCGCGGTTAACCAAGTATCGTCCGATGGGTCGCCTGGCGGTTGGATCGCGCCTATTATTCGTTTTCTTCTGAAGGGCGAGCTTCCGGAAGACAGAGAAAAAGCTCGGCGAATGGAGAAGTGCGCTGGTCGCTATCTCATTTCTCGGCGGACCAAATCTTCGTTGCATCGAGCACCCCGAAACTGAAGAAGTTTTAAATAGCATTAACTCCGGCGAGCTGGGGAACCATGCCGGCAGGCGGTCTCTGGCCGCGAAAATCAGGAGACAATGGTATTGGTGGCCCACTCTGGAGCAAGACGCTTTGAAGGTCGCTCAAAGCTGCATCCAATGCCAGAAGCACGCCACGACAATTCACATGCCTGCAGAAGAACTGCACCCTCTGGCGAGCTCCTGGCCTTTTCAGCAATGGGGACTGGACATTGTGGGACCTTTCCCCGTATCAGCCCAGCAAAAGAAATTCATTTTAGTGGCTACGGACTACTTCACCAAATGGGTGGAAGCGGTCCCGCTAGCTAAGATAGGCGAGAAGCAGGTGAAAGACTTCCTTTGGATGAATATCTTCTGTCGTTTCGGTTGCCCTGGATACTTATCACAGACAACGGCCGACAGTTCGACAATCACTTGATCAGAAACTTTTGTGCTCAGTATGGAGTCGACCTGAGGTTTTCGTCTCCAAGGTACCCGCAAAGCAACGGACAGGCCGAGGCCACGAATCGCGTGATCCTAGACAACCTCAAGAAAAGGTTGGAAGGAAAGAAGGGATTGTGGGAGCAGGAGCTCGATGGAGTCCTATGGGCCTATCGCACTACTCCACGCCGCTCAACTAACGAGTCGCCCTTCGGTCTCACCTATGGTTGTGAAGCCGTACTGCCCGTAGAAGCCAAGCTACCCACCGAAAGAAGGCTTGCGGCGGAGGAGGTCGACAATGACAAATTGCTCGCCAACTCCCTCGATCAGCTCGAAGAGAGGCGAGAGCGCGCCAACCTGCACCTCGCCGGGTACCGGCAAGAAATGAAGCGTGCCTACGACAAGAAAGTTCACCATCGAGCATTCAAGACTGGCGATCTGGTGATGAGAAAGGTGTTCGCAAACACACAGAAGCCTAATGCAGGGAAGCTCGCGGCGAACTGGGAAGGTCCCTGTTGGAAATAAATCCATGGTAGAGACCCGCAGCGGAAGCAAAGTGAAGGTCCGAGGACCGTGAGCGGTGTGCGTTACATATCAAAATTTTCATCGAAACGATCTACATATGCGTGTATGAATCTAGCATGGCAACTACGCGAACCCCTAACGATGATCTAACGCGAAAGAACAAACTAGCATGAATGCATGTTCTAATTATGTTAGATCTACTTGTTAGAGGTCATACCTGCGTGCGGAATCTTTCACCGCGACAGATTTCTTCTTTGTCGATGGAGACGGGCTACGGATCTGCTCGATATAGCTTCGGTGTGACGGCCATAACTTTCTGCTCCGAACTCCGATTGGGCTGAAATTTGGACTGAATGTAGCCAACTTCGAGTCGCAACTTTTCCAATGAGTTTCACGTCGTTTGGACTTCTGTAGCTCTCAGAATCGCAGAAACAACGTTGATTTTCTGTGCAGATTCTGGACAGCAAAAGGTTCCGGGAGACGCCTTCTAGTTCACCCGATCTCACACGATGCACGGCACCTCGTCGATGGATCTCTGAGTGCCTCCATACGATGAGCCTTCTCCTTCTATAAAACACCACGTGAGGAAGACGAGTCGCCATCCAATGGCGCAAGCGAGGGAGAGAGAGACGAGAGAGGAGATGCGAAGAGAGGAGAGGGGGCGGCTAGGGTTTCCCCATGCCATGGCCGGCCCTAGGGCTTGCATGGCTCTATTAATTTTGTGCACCCTCTCTCTCCTTCTCATATATAGGGCCGGCCTATTCATATGGATAAGGACAGTATGGATAAGGATGATAGATTCAAACCTTATCCCTATATATCTCTTCTTTATCTCTATCCTTTCCTTGTTTTCGAAAACGGTCAAAACCAGCCCGTTTTCTGCGCCTCATAACCGGCCCCTTCATCGGAGACAACAACCTCCCGAAACTAATGGGGCCGGCCTTGACCAGTCTCTCAACACTTTGGGCCGGCCCCCTTAGTGCATAGTGGCGCATGGTATGACCAAAACGCCCTTATGCCACTAGTTGGCCGTTCCTCGTGTACGAGACTTTGCAAGGCACACATAAGTGAAGTGCACCAGTGATTTCACTATTCTCTGAGGTTCCCGTAGGGTGCCCCTAGTGAAGTCAACTAGTCAACTCGCAACATGTCTCGGTGCATCGCACCCATGTGGCAAAGTCCACTTATGGCAAGGAATTGCTACATGCGTCTCTGCACTAACCTAGGGTTTCCCCTTAGTGCACACACGTAGCTACGCATCTACCGTGCACTAGTGCGAAGCACTCACGGAGCGTATGTTTGGACTTCTCGCTTCCTCTAACTACGTTCTGTGTTTCGAGGAGATGGTATAAGAACCGTACATAATGTCGATAAGGTGGAACCTTCAGGGACCAGGGTTCATGGCTTCCAACTCAGACTCGATCGACACACTACCCGAGTGTACCATCGATCCTCTGAGTCCGAGTTAACCTGCGTAGCCACCCAGAGTGCGACGCAGGCTGCACTCCAATTCCCCCGGACTTACTATGGTCTCTCTCATACCCCTGCTCTTCGCTTAGTATGGTAAACTCGCTGTCCCTCCACTTAGTGCCATGATGCAACTCGAGCAGTGGAGAATACTGTCAGACTCGAGTGCTCATATGACTCGGTTCCTTCCCGGTTGACCACATACATCGTATCTCCGATTACTCTTTCGAGCAACCGGATCCGTCACCAGTCCAACTGATGACCACCTGGCCAGGGTTTAATACGACGTAGGTCAAACCAAGGAACGCACCTCCCGTTAGGGGTGTGGATAGCCTGCAGGAGTGACATGCTGATGCAACGCCAGCCGGGTAACCCAGTACACCGTGGTTTTGGATCACTGCATCCGGATCCTCACACATTGGTGCGCCAAAGCACCACACAACTGGTTAGTCCACCAGACATGGTTCCTCAGGGTTTAGGACCGTTTTACCCTAAGCAGAAACACGGTTTAGTGCACCGATGTCTGCTCATCGATCTGTGCACCGTGTTGGTTCCGTTCGGCCACAGACACTGTGCCTGGTAATGACCGTGGTGGAGACACCCACGCTCTGTCATCCCAACAGCTTATCCTGATAGGGCGACCAACCCTAATCAGAGCTGCGAACGTATTTAGGTTACATAGGACCAGTCCCTTGAGTCTCCCACTCAAGAGGATTACCATGTAGCCATGGCTCTCTGTTCTGTAATCAGAACACGTACTAAGGTACGTACCAATATGCAATCCTATACTATCAACCATACAAAGCTAAACACTAGGTTTTTACGAGCTATAGACCTCACCAATTCTAACAATCTCCCACTAGGTCTAACGAGGAATAACGGTGTTGAGCTCTGTAGCTTCTACATGCTGCCCAAAAGATTTTGCAGGAATTCCCTAAAGGAATTGACAACATTGTCTGTAGATTCCACCTCAGTACCGCTACTTGCATTTCCTCCTATAACTGTCAGATCAAGTGAAGTTTGTACTTGATGGGTTTCCCCTCACGGTGGTGCCTAGTCTCCTTGGACCTTGCTTACCGCTCTTCTGTTGTAACAACAGATAACTGAGCCTCTGGTACGCGTCCCAAGTTCTCTAAGAACTTCCTAAGCCTTACCACCTGATATACTACTTCGCACGCAACAACGTGCGGAGCATCTGTGGTAGAGTCTGTGATGCACTTACTTCACACTCTACCAATTACCGCTTCTAATCCCAAAATAAAAATAATCCCTGAAATCGATTCTCTGAAACACACATCTGACACCAAAGTCAGATCCTGTGTGTCCAATCGATATCAGGACCTGTGAAGTGCAAGCTAACTCACAATCCTTACTTAACGAGGATTTCTGAGTATACCCTTCACATCGGTCCAAAGATCTGGACCCGGGTTCGACTGAAACCGACCCATCTTCCTGCTGCGCAATAGATATCTAGCCTCTTAAAACGAATCTGGCTAGAATCTTATCTTCATGCGTAGCCTGTGACAGCAAGAGAACCTTGCTCTGGTTATCTAGAGTTACCTTGATTCCCAGAGCATAACTCGCGTCACTAGGGTCTTTCACATCGAATTGTGATGACTACAAACCTTTACCGTAAACAATATTCCTACGTCATTTTCAATCAGTAGAATATCGTTAACGTAAAATACTAAATATACCCTTGTAGCTATTTCACCTTTCCTATACCATCTTGGTTTATCCTCATTCTGATCAAATCCGTATGAGCGGATTCCTTTGATCAAAATAGATATTCCAACCTGGATGCTTGCATCAGTCCATAAATGGACCGTTGCAACTTGCATTCCATATCTTCCTAACCTACTGACACAAAGCCTGAGGCTACATCATCCATATGTCCTTTTTCAAATTCTCGTTAGGGAATAACTGTCTTGACATCCATCAACCAGATCTCCCAACTATAATGGGCTGTGATGGATTAAGAGGATCCGTTATAGACTTAGGCATAGCTACCAGTGAGATGGTTTTGACATAGTCAATCCCTTCTCCTTTGGTAACTAATCTAGCTACTTAAGTCTTAATCGGGTGCTCTTCTAATGCACCTTCTACACCCTGAAGGGTGATAGTGCTATAAGTGTCAAGACTATTCCAAGGGATATTGATGCAAATTTGCCTCCATGGCCTTTTGTCAGTCAGAGCTCTCGGAAGCTCCCACTACTTCTTCGTAGCTCTAGGGATCATCCTCCTGAAACTCTGGATTAACTATCGAAGTTTCTCCATAGTATCTTTCAGGAGCTCTGATGGTCCCACAACGATGAGGTGGTGGTGGTACAAAGTGAATCGTTTCTACAATACCTGGTATACTAGTTTGTTGTATCATCTACTCCCACTACGTTTTTCAAATGCGCACTCTCTACCAGTACCCAGTAGTTCACCCAAAACTACCTTACTGATAAACTTATGGTCTTATAATATAATCTTGATCTAGGTAGATGGTGTTCGTAGAAACGATTACCTTCCTAACCTTAAGATCATAAAACAGTCCATCTTATGCCTCCTAAGGGTAACCTACAAACAGATATACCTGGAACTACATCTCCATCTCATCCCTTTTGTCGTTTTGCACAAGTGCAGGACAACTCTATATCTCGAGACACTATAGTGTCAGCTTTCGCTTAGACCATAGCTCTCTATAGGTTTGAGGCACTGATCTAGATGAGAGAGAGTTTCAGATATAAGCTACTGTTTTAAGGTACAACCCCACCAAAGGGTGGGTAGTACATTTGGCAATATTCATCAGACTACGGACCATGTCAAACAGGGTCCGATTCCTTCTCTCGGAGACTTTATTCTGACGTGTCATCCTTGGAGCATTTAACTGGGAGCTAATCCCATGCTCCATCAGGATCCTATGGAACCCATCCGATAGGTTCTTGTTTCCTCGATTAGTCGAAGAGACTCCTATCGTCTGGACGCTCTTGGAACCATAGACGTCAAAATTAACTAACTCCCATACCTTCATGGCCCTTTTAGTTATTCTGCCTTCCAGATTACACTCATAGGTTAGAAGAATCTCCGATGATTCTGTGAACAGAAACTCAGCCTTCTTTTACCTCTGAATTTATCTGAGGAAGAATATCTAAATCAGAGGGGTCACAAATGGGATAGCTTCTCCAAAGGATTTAGATGAATTTCAATTAGATGCTGCAGCTGTCATGAAATCTATTTCCGAATTCAGATTAAATACAAAGAGATTTTTCTGATCTATTCCTCTAACTATGAAGCTATCAATTTAGTCTAGGATACACACCTACGGTGCTATCTAAAACTAAAAAACTTCATTTACTAAGGAAGAAACAGAACTACATCTCTAAAAAACAAAATCTGTATTTCGAAAAAACTAAGACAATCATATCTAACAGCTTCCACAGCGGCTTATGACATCAGTACATATGTTAGGATTACTTCACTATAAAGTAGCCTTCTGCTTTCGTTGAATCTCTGTAGACCCGAAGTCTACATTCTAAGAAGCATAAGAACTGCTACTAGATAGCGACTCAAATCCTAACATCCTGAGGCCATACTCAATCTTCAAATACCCCCTACACTCGCCAAAGCGGAAATACTTCCCTCCTTGGCGTTACCAGACTTAGGATTTCACACCAGTTTCTGCACTAGAATAGTTTTCGATCTCTTATAAGTTATTCCCTTAGGTTCTTCTAAAGAAGACCTAGGTTAAGCACTAAAGGCATTGCCTTTAATCTTGATCTCATCCTTTGTCTCTTGGAAATCTCCTTAGAAGTTCTGCGTTTATCATCTCTAACTTGTTAAAGCTAAAGTCTCTGATAACGCCTTCGAAGGTTCCAGACAAGGATGCAAGACAGACGTCTTCCACCACCTCGTCATCTGGTACCATGTCTTGGGAATCTAGTTCGTTCTGGAACTCAAAGATGTGTTCCCGAACAAGCATACCCACTGATATCTCGGTACCGACAAGTATCTTAGTGGAAAAGCGATGAGTCGACTGACTTCGCCTTCCAGACATCTAATGCAAGTAAAACTTAATTAGAGAAGACCCGGCATATCTCTGACTCGCTTCTAAAGAATTGTCCGCAAGTCTGCTATAACATAGCACTTGCACATCTCCTTAGACTCTCGCCAGTCTTCATATGCCCTAGTTAGTGCCCTAGTGATATCTGGACCCATTAGGTCTAGTACAGGGATATTTAGATTGCATCCCAATGTATATTTACTACCCTAAGCATAAGCTAAAGATTGCGCTTCCACTCTACGTAGTTAGAGACCCGATAACTGGTTCTCTAATGGGATAGCGGATAGGGGAACTATATGGTTGAATGAAAATGAATGCAAAATAACTTATTTTATGGATTTTGAAAATAAGCTAATTATATCCAAATGTCAGCGCTACCCTCACAGCGAAGACACCTCTATGGATTAATTAACAATGTATGTAAGATCTCGGAATCGACTACACCTGCCCTAGGGGGCATCATGCAGCGTCAATCCGCTTACACGGGCCTTTCCTTGACCCAGTCCAAATCTGCCAACTAAGGGCTTTGATGGACCATGGTTATCTTTTGGCCAGTGCCACGTGATCACCGTTGTCTTTGCAACGAATACCTCACGTGCACTTAGGATGCTTACCCACGAGCCTAAGCAATTATGACACGGGAGTTCATGCGGCCCCCACTAGGGTGGGATGAAAAGCCCTTCTCTCCTGGCCTCGTAATCGCCATATCCTTAGGGAGGTCATTAAGTAATTTGGTATGGAAACACACAGCTCCCACCCTAGGGGGTGTGAAGTTATGCATCCCCACCCAAACACAAAACGACTGGCCGTGGAGGCCAGAGGATCTCTAAAAGTCCTCTCTTACATCCCTTATTAAAGTTGAGGGTTATTTAATGCAAGTATGAGTGTACACTAAGGTCACGACAACCTATACACTAGACCCTGGTCATACCGTGCTCCCACTAGCATTCAAGCCTTTCGCGAAGCATTAATCGATCTTTGAATATCATAGTCCCTGCCTCGAGTGGATTTCTCCACTCAAGGGTCACATTACATATCCCAAGAACATTGATGCTTTGCAAACTTGGCTATCATGCTAATGCCCTGGAGCCTAGCCTAAGGTCAGACTGACAAGAAAGGTCTTCCACTACCATGGCGCCTTGCTTATAAATTTGATGAATGATGTCATAGTAGAATTCCAACTCATTCTAGGTTTCGATGCTTGCCAAATAGGCACACCCGACTAATCGGGTGTTGACCTAATGGGGGCATAACCAAATATGAGGAATTCATGCTATCATCAAGGGTCAATTAAATAATAGGCGTCACTAGTGGAATCCTATCCTTATAAGGTCGCTAGGACCCGAGGGGAAAGGGCATCCCTCTAACACAGATAATCAAATTATCGCATCGGGGTTCTCTACAGAAATATAAAGAACTACTGAAAGAAACAAGCACACAACTGAATCAAGTTCAGGGTCCGACCCCTGAACCTGACTGGCACAGCGCAGGCTCTCTGTCTCCTTCGCAAGGCTCCTCGATCCGGTGCAAGCCTCTGTATACGATCTTCTAACGCTTTCTGCCCTTTGCCGTCATCATGTACTCTTTGCCGGATCGCCATCGTCCTCCAAGGTTCCACTCATCTTCCCGGTGGTGGATTTCCACGACAAGTCCTCCTCTTCAATCTGTAACCGAAAAAGATCTAGTACGCTTCGAGCAAGTGCTCGCTCGTACACAATTTCCTAGAAAGAAAAGAAAAACAAACCTAGCAAAAGCCTGGGAATCAAGGGTGGTAAATCTTCACCTCTTGCCCGACTATGGCTCTAAAATCTATCCACACACAGAAGAAAAAACATCCAGACAAAATCGCTAACACGGGGTCCGACCCCCGGTAGCAAGCAATCACATATCCAGAATAATTTTAGAAGCGGCGCCCTGCAAGAACGATTCGTAGAACATACAAAATCTACTATGCATGATCTACTCGTAGAACCCCGATGGCGGCACATACTATTCATGCGCGCACATGACGGTTTCATGAAAAAAACATGAAACACACACCACTAGCGTGCTCTGATACCAATTATTGGAAATAAATCCATGGTAGAGACCCGCAGCGGAAGCAAAGTGAAGGTCCGAGGACTGTGAGCGATGTGCGTTACATATCAAAATTTTCATCGAAACGATCTACATATGCGTGTATGAATCTAGCATGGCAACTACGCGAACCCCTAACGATGATCTAACGCGAAAGAACAAACTAGCATGAATGCATGTTCTAATTATGTTAGATCTACTTGTTAGAGGTCATACCTGCGTGCGGAATCTTTCACCGCGACAAATTTCTTCTTTGTCGATGGAGACGGGCTACGGATCTGCTCGATATAGCTTCGGTGTGACGGCCATAACTTTCTGCTCCGAACTCCGATTGGGCTGAAATTTGGACTGCATGTAGCCAACTTCGAGACGCAACTTTTCCAATGAGTTTCACGTCGTTTGGACTTCTGTAGCTCTTGGAATCGCAGAAACAACGTTGATTTTCTGTGCAGATTCTGGACAGCAAAAGGTTCCGGGAGACGCCTTCTAGTTCACCCGATCTCACACGATGCACGGCACCTCGTCGATGGATCTCTGAGTGCCTCCATACGATGAGCCTTCTCCTTCTACAAAACACCACGTGAGGAAGACGAGTCGCCATCCAATGGCGCAAGCGAGTGAGAGAGAGACGAGAGAGGAGATGCGAAGAGAGGAGAGGGGGCGGCTAGGGTTTCCCCATGCCATGGCCGGCCCTAGGGCTTGCATGGCTCTATTAATTTTGTGCACCCTCTCTCTCCTTCTCATATATAGGGCCGGCCTATTCATATGGATAAGGACAGTATGGATAAGGATGATAGATTCAAACCTTATCCCTATATATCTCTTCTTTATCTCTATCCTTTCCTTGTTTTCGAAAACGGTCAAAACCAGCCCGTTTTCTGCGCCTCATAACCGGCCCCTTCATCGGAGGCAACAACCTCCCGAAACTAATGGGGCCGGCCTTGACCAGTCTCTCAACACTTTGGGCCGGCCCCCTTAGTGCATAGTGGCGCATGGTATGACCAAAACGCCCTTATGCCACTAGTTGGCCGTTCCTCGTGTACGAGACTTTGCAAGGCACACATAAGTGAAGTGCACCAGTGATTTCACTATTCTCTGAGGTTCCCGTAGGGTGCCCCTAGTGAAGTCAACTAGTCAACTCGCAACATGTCTCGGTGCATCGCACCCATGTGGCAAAGTCCACTTATGGCAAGGAATTGCTACATGCGTCTCTACACTAACCTAGGGTTTCCCCTTAGTGCACACACGTAGCTACGCATCTACCGTGCACTAGTGCGAAGCACTCACGGAGCGTATGCTTGGACTTCTCGCTTCCTCTAACTACGTTCTGTGTTTCGAGTAGATGGTATAAGAACCGTACATAATGTCGATAAGGTGGAACCTTCAGGGACCAGGGTTCATGGCTTCCAACTCAGACTCGATCGACACACTACCCGAGTGTACCATCGATCCTCTGAGTCCGAGTTAACCTGCGTAGCCACCCAGAGTGCGACGCAGGCTGCACTCCAATTCCCCCGGACTTACTATGTTCTCTCTCATACCCCTGCTCTCCGCTTAGTATGGTAAACTCGTTGTCCCTCCACTTGGTGCCATGATGCAACTCGAGCAGTGGAGAATACTGTCAGACTCGAGTGCTCATATGACTCGGTTCCTTCCCGGTTGACCACATACATCGTATCTCCGATTACTCTTTCGAGCAACCGGATCCGTCACCAGTCCAACTGATGACCACCTGGCCAGGGTTTAATACGACGTAGGTCAAACCAAGGAACGCACCTCCCGTTAGGGGTGTGGATAGCCTGCAGGAGTGACATGCTGATGCAACGCCAGCCGGGTAACCCAGTACATCGTGGTTTTGGATCACTGCATCCGGATCCTCACACATTGGTGCGTCAAAGCACCACACAACTGGTTAGTCCACCAGACATGGTTCCTCAGGGTTTAGGACCATTTTACCCTAAGCAGAAACACGGTTTAGTGCACCGATGTCTGCTCATCGATCTGTGCACCGTGTTGGTTCCGTTCGGCCACAGACACTGTGCCTGGTAATGACCGTGGTGGAGACACCCACGCTCTGTCATCCCAACAGCTTATCCTGATAGGGCGACCAACCCTAATCAGAGCTGCGAACGTATTTAGGTTACATAGGACCAGTCCCTTGAGTCTCCCACTCAAGAGGATTACCATGTAGCCATGGCTCTCTGTTCTGTAATCAGAACACGTACTAAGGTACGTACCAATATGCAATCCTATACTATCAACCATACAAAGCTAAACACTAGGTTTTTACGAGCTATAGACCTCACCAATTCTAACAGTCCCTACATAGTGCGCGAAGCACGAGGTCAGGGAGCTTACCAGTTGATGACCGCTGAAGGCGACCTGTTAGAGCGACCTTGGAATGCCTTCCACCTCCGAAAATTCTATGCATAAGACCAGTGGTTTTTTGTAAGTCATTTTCTGAAGAAGTTATGAATGAACGATGGCGGTTTTACCAAAGAATTCAGTCCGGAAGTTCGACATAGCAAGAGCACGCTTGATCTACGAAAAAGTACAGTCCGCCGTCATGCGGACTTAAAGCAAGACCGGGATCCTCAGAGGCCGCCAGTAGGCGACCTTGAGATTCCCGGGGCAGTCCGTCGTTGTGCGGACTTAAAGCAAGATCAGGATCCTCAGAGGCCGCCAGTAGGCGACCTTGAGATTCCCGGGGCAGTCCGCCGTCGTGCGGACTTAAAGCAAGACCGGGATCCTCAGAGGCCGCCAGTAGGTGACCTTGAGATTCCGGGGGCAGTCCGCCGTTGTGCGGACTTAAAGCAAGACTGGAATCCTCAGAGGCTGCAAATGAGCAACCTTGAGATTTTCAGGGTAGTCCGCTGTCTAGAGGACTCAAAACCCAACCAAGATCCTCCGCGTTCACCTGCCATGAACGGAAGCATCCTGGCGTGAATTAGGGAAACTTGAGAAGGGCGACCACCCTTTCAGGTAGACCGAACTTCCCTTGCTAACCCCTCTAAGGGCATGTCCGGAGAACAGGACCTTCGGGGGAATTTAACCGGGCAGGGGGCAGCTAGCACTTATTAGTTTTCTTCAAAAATAAAAATGGTTTAAATCTCTGAGTGTAGGGAAGTTTTTGAAGTTATTTGGTTCGCTTATCTTTTCCGGGCTCAGAGACTATATTGGATTTTAGCGAGCATGCCGAGTTTTTCGTTTGCATATATTTTAAAATAAAATGGTTGAATCGAATTAGTTGCCTCGCCCGGGGTATGACCCTCAAGGCCGCTGCGAAAGGTGTTGGAGCAGACTCATGAGCGGACTCGCAGAAAGAGAAGAAACACAGAAGAAATGGACACAGAGACGGGCTCAAAAAGATGAAAGTTTTTATTGAGTTTTCATTAATCAAAACAAAGAGGGTTATAAAATTTACGAGCTCAAGGCTTGCTGGGCTCCGCCCCGCTGTCATCTCCTCGGCGCCGTTTCTTCGACCTCTCGGTCTTGTACTTTTCCACAGCGGCCAAGGCGCCCTTCTTGAGGAGATTGTCCAGCTGAGCTTGGAGGCGACCTTGTTGAGCCCGAAGGCCTTCGGCGTGCGTCTCCTTCAGGGCGGCGATCTCTGTCTTCAGAGCAGCGACCTCGCCTTGAAGTTGAGCCGCCTCCTTCCTAGCGGCCTCTCTGGCGGTCACGGCCTCGTCCCGCTCCGCCACGGCCTTTTTGAGGTCGTCGGAGGTCTTGAGCTGGGCCGCCTCCAGCTCGGCCATGCCCGACACTAGGGTCGCGACCCTCTGCCGGAGCTCCTCCGTCTCTTTCAGAGCCACGGCCTGCGAAGCCCGCTGGAGCTCGTGGATGTGCTCATCCACCTTGCGCTCGGACCCCCGAAGGGAATCGTCGAACAAGGCGGCCAGCGCCTTCCCGGCCCCAGCGACCTCCGCGGCCAGCGCCTGGCTCTGTTTCTTCGCCTGTATAAGGAAGATGAAAAAGTTAGCAAAAAGCCTGGCTCTGTTTCTCCGCCTGTATAAGGAAGATGAAAAAGTTAGCAAAAAATTAACATTTTTGGCATAAGGGCAGAGAGAGCAAGAGGTACCTCGGCCAGGCGTTCGCTTATGGAAACGAAGGGGGCTCGGGCGAAGACGTTACGTCCCAGCAGCTGCCACACGTAGTAGGGCGCCCTCCCCTCCTCCGCAGAGGAGCCCGCGCTGGGGCCCCCCGGAGCTTCAGTAGGAGGAGGCACGCCGGGAGAAGGAGTGGGGGCTGGCACCTCCCCCGGGCGAGCTCCGGCTGCTGGCGGGCTCGGAGGGTCCGTCCTGGCCCCTTTGGCCTCCGACTCCGAGCTGGAGGACTCGGAGTCAGAGCCAATGTCTACAAAGCTAGGGGACCTGTAGACCAGGTCCCCCAGGCCCTGCTAGGAGCCCGCTCCCTCCTGGCCCTCTGCAGGAGGCGAGGCCGGAGGGGCGGGAGCTAGAGCTGCTGCCGGCGAAGAGGTCGCAGCGGTGGCGTTGGATTCGCCCTGCTGGACCCCTGCCCCATCGACGGGAGGTGGAAGCTCCTGCCCGCTCGGTCCCGCCCCTGGTGCGGGAGCTGATGGAGCCGGGGGCTTCTCCACTTGGGCGGAAGCGGCAGTGTCACGCCCCAGAAAATCTGTAGACCGATTCCTGGGGTGTGAGGTGAGAAAGGAAGAGGGTTATGGGTATGGTTACTTAACTATGCCAATTTAGGATTCTCACTGGGCTCTTTCTATGCTCACACACAAGCAAATGAAAGAAGGGGGAGAAACAAAGATCAGGCTCGACCTTTAAAAGGGGATATCCTTTCAGTACATGCGACTCAACGGTGTCACAACATACTGACAGAATATACTCTAAAGGAGCACGCGGCTCAAGCCTCCGACGGCGAGCCGAGTATCTCACCCGCTCCCGAACACTCGGTGCATCTGTCTGGAGATCCTATCTACTGGGCTTGTCAAATTAGGTCAATTATTCGTCTTATATTTTTGTGGTGATCTAACCTAGGCTTGGGGCCTTGAGGAGAGGCCTACCCAAAGAAATTCAGCTGGCACATTACCACTTATCACACTAGTTACCTAATAATAGAAGTCTTATTCCAATCCACTAGATTACATCGCAAGAAAGAGACTACTGATAAAACGACATACTAGAATTAAAAAGGAAAAGACTGCAACCCTAAACTCGTTCTCGGACTCCTACTGCTGCTCCGATGCCTCAGCTCCTGCAGAAGAGTCTACTCGTGGGAATGAGTAGCCCCCAAAAATACATTTGGGAGATTAGCCAAATAAATGGCTAGTGACAAGCTAACAATCTTAATAACTAACAACGCTCAATTTTTAAGACAAATTATTGATTAACCTAATTGTCAAGCTATGTTCTCAAACACGACCTATGTGTCCATGCAATTTCTACATTCACATGCAAATCCTACTGTCACTAGGTCATCGTGTATACAGTCATACAATTCAAAATTTAATAATCAAACAATTAAGCACTCATACATGAACCCCGGATATTTTGTTCAACCTGCCCCCGGTCGGGCATTACTATCGGGCCTTTTATTTCGATGTAGAGGGCCAACTCTCTCGCCGTGCATCCACCAACTCCATGCACAATTCACCCAGATGATCATAAGGGGTTTCCCGTCTTTCACGGTGGAGCTCTACCGCCCAACTTGCTTTACTATGGGGACTTCAACTCCCCGGGACAGGGTTGCTAGGCCAATCCCTACTCGAGGGCACCTCCTATTGGCTTTACCACAACCCTTGCCCGTGACCCCTAACCTACTCAACTTCGGCTGTACGCGCAAGGTGGTTCATGACCCTTGCGCGCACGGGGTCCCTACCCTCTAACCAGGTAGGTTAACAACGATTAACAAAACCACATGGCATTAAAGGAAAACGAAACAATGTTTAATCATTTTCGATGGATTACACCAGGATTCGCACCCGCTCACAACCCAGCATCAAAATTAAATATCATAAAGCAATCTCGCCCAAAATCCCTTTACTAGGGTTACCACGCTCCCCTCAGGAGGGTGGGTCCCGATAATTCTTTAATTATTTATTTAATCAAATTAAGGGAAAAACCTAGTTATGGTGTCCATGCAAACAATAATATTTTATTATTAAATTAATAACTTTTTATGCATGCGTCGCCGGACTCGCGACTCCGCATGCAAGGCGGGGTCCACTCGACCACATGCGACGACGTCCGGCGGGACCCGCATGCAGCGTTATGGACACCTACCCTTAATTTCTATATTCACATTATTAATTATTAAAGAAAGCGTGCTGTGTCACCTGGTCGACGTGCACGGACTCCTGTCTCTGGCCTCTGCTCCGTCCACGGCTGGATCGTCCCGGTCACGAACTGGTAATCGAACCATACGAGCAAGTATTAAAATCTAAAATCGGCGAGTCTCTATAAGGAGGAAAATGCCAAGTCGTGGGGTTCGATTTGTCCTTCACCCGAAACGACCTCGGGCTAGGTTTGGGGTACGGAAAAATAATATACAGATGAACTCATGGCCTTACCGAGTCTAAACTCAGATCGGAGGTCTCGTTGGGTCGAATCTGGGAACGAGGGTTGCTAGGGTGGGATCTAGTTTAGCTTGGCGAATCTGCCATCGGGCCGATTGCCAACAACAATACCACTAAAAATAATACAACAATTCTACCCTAGGTTTTCGGCTTCGGGTACTCGACCAATTCCGGCGGTTCATGGGTTATACTAAGCCAAAGGTCGGCTGGGTAGGTTGGGCCATCGGGCACAAGACACAGACGACGCCGGGAAGGGAGGGGCAGGTCAATGGTGGCTGGTCGGATCAGCACAAAAAGAAAAAAAAAGAAAAGGCAGGGGTTGCAACGGGTTGGTCTCAACAGAGCCGAGAAAAAAAAAAAACAGAGGATGAAGGGGACGCTGACCTGGTCGATGGGGCGTCGTTAGCTCCGGCTGCGACTCCTCCGGCCGGTTGCTCTCCGGCGCCGCACGAGTAGAGCCCACCGCTAGAGAGAGAAAAAGAGAGAGATCGGAGAGGGATGAGGGGGGGATCGGCTGGGTCTAGGGCTTAGTTTATAGGGGAGAAAGGGGGGCTGCGGGATAGAGATGAGGAGGGGGGAAATCGCCGGGATTTCAGGGGGAAAACGGGATTTGAGAGGAGATCGGAGGGGATCGGGATGAGAGGGATCAGTTTTGAGAGGGAGTCGCGCAGGGGGGGAATCGGATCGGTTGAGAGAGGGGATCGGGTGGCTAGGAGATAGAGAGAGAGAGGGTCGGGATGGAGAGATAGAGAGAGAGAGATCAGGTGGCTGAGGGGAAGAGAGATAGGATCGGTTGGGTTTAGAGATAGAGAGAGAGAGAAACGGTTTAGAGAGGGAGAGGGATCGTATCAGGTTAGAGGGGTTCGGCTGAGAGGTGAGATGGGAGAGAGAGATAGAGAGAGAGGGTCGGTTGAGTTGGGTGGGTTTAGATTTAGGTTGGTTAAAAGGGTTGGTTAGGTGGGGTTTGGTTGAAAGGGTAGTGGGTTGGCTGAATAGTTGGGTAGGTGGGGTTTGGGTTAGTGAGAGAAAGAGAGAGAGAGTGTGGGAAAGGTTGGGTTCGGGTTTCTTTTAGTTTCAGGTTTTTTTTTTTTTTTTTTAAGCAATCACGCATTGCTCGCAGTCGAGCTCGCATCGCACCGAGACGGGCCGGTGCGCAAACGTCACGAGTCCGACAGACCCGTCTAAAAACCTGATATATTAATTAATTTAAATGATCAAACAATCATGCCATGCCTCCAGTGTCGCCTAGCGACCCGGACCCGGGGCCTACTGCCCGGTCCGACTCAGGTTCAAACACACACCATCGACGATCATAATACGAAAGCAAATCAATCAATTTAGCAACAGATAAAAAAAATAAATAAATGGCTGCCCTGGAATCAATCGTACCGGGTATTACATCCTACCCACCTTATTTAAATTTTCGTCCCGAAAATTAACTAATACTAATCATCAAACAAAGAAGAGTACTGGGACCGCATTGCTGACTCGAGCTCCCACGTAGCCTCCTCCTCACTACAGTGTTGCCACTGCACCTTCACCATGGGGATGGTCTTTGTACGAAGCACTCGATCTTCTCTAGCCAAGATCCTAATCGGTCGCTCCTCATAGGATGCGTCTGAACTGAGGGTCAGGTCCTGCCAATCTAACACGTGCGACGGGTCTGGCTCATACCTCCGAAGCATTGACACGTGAAAGACACCGTGGACGCTAGAGAGCTGCGGGGGCAGTGCCAGACGATATGCCACCTCGCCAACTCTCTCCAAGATCTCAAAAGGACCTATGAACCTCGGAGCCAACTTTCCTTTCTTCCCAAATCTGGTGATGCCTCGCCGAGGGGACACCTTTAGGAAGACATGGTCTCCGACAGTAAACTCGAGCGGGCGTTGACGCACATCCGCGTAGCTCTTCTGCCGACTCTGCGCCGCTCTAAGTCGCTCTCTAATCAGCTGGATCTTCTCAGCCGTCTCCTGGACAAGCTCTGGCCCCAAGAGACTCCGCTCTCCTACCTCCGCCCAACAAAGGGGTGACCGACATGGTCTCCCGTACAAAGCCTCATAGGGGGCCATGCCGATGCTAGCTTGGTGACTATTGTTGTAGGCGAACTCTACAAGGGGTAGATGCTCCTCCCAACTGCCTCCAAAATCTACTGTGCAAGCCCGCAACATATCCTCCAAAATCTGAATCGTCCTCTCTGACTGGCCATCCGTCTGCGGGTGAAACGCAGTGCTAAAACTGAGCTCCGTCCCCAAAGCTGTCTGCAGGCTCTCCCAAAATCGAGATACGAACCGAGGATCTCGATCCGAGACAATGGAAACTGGAACTCCGTGTAGCTTGACAATTTCCCTCACATATAACTTTGCTCGGTCGACAGATGTCATCGTCGTCCGCACCGGAAGAAAGTGCGCCGACTTCGTCAGTCGGTCCACAATCACCCAAATTGAGTCATGTTTGTTCCGGGTCAGAGGCAACCCCGAAACAAAATCCATCGTGATGTGCTCCCATTTCCACTCAGCTACTGGAAGCGGCTGTAGTAATCCAGCCGATCTCTGGTGCTCAGCCTTGACTTGCTGACAAGTCAAACATCTAGACACAAAGGCGGCCACGTCACGCTTCATGCCCTTCCACCAGAACTGTCTCCTCAAATCAAGATACATCTTGGTGCCGCCAGGGTGCACCGAGAATTTGGATCGATGCGCCTCTGACAACACCTCATCTCGAACCTCCTCATCAGCAGGGAGGCACAACCTCCTCCGAAACCTCAGACCTCCATCAGCATCGATCGACCAATCAGGGATAGACTCCCCACTGTCGCATCGCACTCTAATCTCCTCCAACTCAGAATCCAGCCTCTGTGCTGCAATCACCTTCTGAAGTAGGCTAGGCTGCACTCGCATGGTGCACAACACGGTATAAGAGGACTCCCACTGAACCCACAAATCAAAGCCTTCTATCGTGGCCAGAAAGTCCTGTCGATCAGTCACTAATCTAGCAAGCTGGCTACGGGACTTTCGGCTCAAGGCATCTGCAACAACATTCGCCTTACCAGGATGGTAAAAGAACGAATAATTGAAATCCTTCAAGACCTCGATCCATCTCCTCTGACGCATATTCAGATCCTTCTGACTCCCGATGTATCGCAGACTCTTATGGTCGCAATACATGTCGAACTCCTCACCGTACAAGTAGTGCCTCCATATCTTCAGGGCGAAAACCACTGCAGCCAACTCCAAGTCATGGGTGGGATAGTTCCTCTCGTGAGTCTTCAATTGCCTAGAGGCATAGGCTACCACCCTACCATCCTGCATCAGTACAGCTCCAAGCCCCATCAGTGAGGCATCGGTGAAGACAACATAACCTTTGCCACTGGCCGGAATCGTAAGCACTGGGGCCGAAGTAAGACGCCTCTTTAACTCCCGGAATGACTTCTCACAATCTTCCGACCACTCAAACCTGACACCCTTCTTTGTCAAACGGGTGAGAGGTGCTGCTAAACGAGAAAATCCCTCCACAAAACGTCTATAATAGCCTGCTAGCCCCAAAAAAACTCCTGATCTCAAATACGTTCTTCGGCTGCTCCCAGTCCATCACAGCCTCTATCTTCGACGGATCTACGAAGATGCCTTCCTGCGAGACAACGTGTCCGAGAAATTTCACCTCCTGCATCCAAAACTCACACTTACTGAGCTTGGCATACAGTTGGTGGTCTCTGAGGGTCTGCAACACAGCACTCAGGTGCTCTCGATGATCTCCCTCCGTCTTGGAGTAAATGAGAATATCGTCCACAAATACTACAACGAATCTATCCAGGAACATGCTGAAGACTCGGTTCATCAGATCCATGAATGCTGCAGGGGCGTTTGTTAGACCGAAGGGCATGACGAAAAACTCATAGTGCCCATATCGTGTCCGAAACGCCGTCTTCGAAATATCCTCCGCTCTCACAGCCAACTGGTGATATCCGATCCTCAGGTCGATCTTCGAGAAATAGCAAGCCCCTTTCAGCTGATCAAACAGGTCCTCAATTCGGGGTAAAGGGTACTTGTTCTTGATAGTTATGCTATTCAGCTTACGATAGTCGATACAAAGCCTCTTCGTCCCATCCTTCTTCTGAGCAAAAAGAACTGGGGCTCCCCAAGGAGATGTGCTGGGACGAATGAAGCCTCTATCGAGTAACTCCTCCAACTGGGTCTTCAGCTCCTTTAGCTCCGCGGGAGCCATCCTATACGGAGCAACTGAGATCGGTGCTGCTCCCGGTGCCAGATCTATAGCAAACTCAACCTCTCGAGGTGGAGGCAAGCCTGGAAGCTCGTCTGGGAAGACATCCGGAAACTCACGAACCATCGGTGGTAGCACTACTGGGTTCCCATCTTTATCTCTACTCGGTAGCTGCGCTAGTAAGCTGAGGGTGATCTGTTGCAACGGTACCGGGCACAAGATCTTCTGCTTGTCTCCCAAGAAGTAAAAAGTCTCGCTCCCCGGAGGTGAGAATGTAACCTTCTTAGTAAAGCAATCAAGGGTAACGTGATAGGCTGACATCCAATCCATCCCAAGCAGTACGTCCACTCCTCCTAAGTTCAGGACAATGAGGTCTGCCGAGAGCTCTCTATCTCCTATATGAATGATGCAGTCCCGGCAGATCCGGTCCACATCGGTACTTACCCCGAGCGGTGAAAACACCGACAGAGTATGACCCAATGGAACCGACTCCAGTCCCAAAGTCTTGACAAAACTAGGGACGATATAGGAGTGAGTAGACCCGCTATCGAAATGAACGAAAGCAAGGGTCGAAAAGACAGGAAGGGTACCTAGCGTTATCGGAAACATGTAAGAAACTAATCTAACTACCGGTTGCTACAAGTTCTAACGAATCAAAACTAATAGCAAAGACAACTACACCATACGTCTACGAATTGAAATTCTAAGTTCAGGGTTACCTTCGATCGCTCCCCCAGAAGCCTCTGGGTCTTGACCAACTAGCATGTACGTCCTTCCCTGAGCCTGGTTGCCTCCTCCGCCCTGACGGGGGAAAGACCTCTGCTGCTGTGCCTGGGGAGGACGCTGCTGTTGCTGAGCTCTCTGTGGAGGCCTCTGCTGCTGCACAGGTGGTGGCAGCAGAGCAGGCCTCTGGGGTGGAGCTGGTAGGAGTGGCTGCCGACGAAGCTGTGGACAGTTCCACTTCAGATGCTCAAACGAACCGCACTGAAAACATCCACGCCGCGGCGGTCCAAGAGCTGGAGGACCACGAAAGTTCTGAGGCTGGCGTGGCGGGGGTCGACTCTCCATAGGCCTAAACCTCTTCTGAGTCGGTGGACCATTGTGACTGCTGCCACTCTGCTTCTCCATGATAGCGCGGGACTCCTTCAACTCCTGCTCCACTGCCAGGGACCGGTTGACCAACTCCTCATAAGATTGCCCCAAGAAAGGGGTAACCCTACCTCTGATCGCTGGATTCAAGCCATGCTCAAAGCGCAAGGCTCTCCTACCGTCGGTCGCCACCTGGTGTGGAGCATACCTTGCAAGCTCCGAGAACTTGGCCTCATACTGTGTCACAGTACGAGATCCCTGATAGAGTGCCAGAAACTCCATCTCCATCCGGTTCTGCACGGTAACCGGAAAGAACTTCTTCCGAAAGAGTTCTTCGAACTCCTGCCACGTAATCGCTCCTCGATCTGCTGCTCTGGTGCGCTGGACAGTCTGCCACCAGAAGTCTGCCTCAGCCTCAAACTGGTACGAGGCGAAGGTCACTCTCCTATCGTCGGTGATGCCCAACGCGTTCAGTATCTTCTCAGTCTGCTGGAACCATCGATCGGCCTCAATGGGGTCTTGCTCACCCTTGAAACTCGGTGGTCCCATCGCCTTGAAGTCTTTCAGCAATTTCCCTTGCCGCTCGCCCTCAGCCTGCTGACGAGCCTGGGCCTGGGCAAGAGCAGCCTGTGCTAGCTCGGCCTGTTGCTGAGCAGCCATTTGCTGCTGCGCAACAGCAACCTGCTGCTGCTGGACAATGGTGGCCATCCCCTGGAGTATTTCCATCATCCTCGCCGTGTTATCAGACGCAGAGGACGATCCTGCTCCGTTGCTCGCACCATTTCCACTCCTAGTACCTGCCATCTGAAATTGAAAGGATAGTCCTAACGTCAACTATCTATTAACTAACTATTTAGACTCTAGACTGACTCATAATCCTAGAAACTAACCCCTAGGAACATATCCCTAGGCTCTGATACCAGCTGTCACGCCCCAGAAAATCTGTAGACCGATTCCTGGGGTGTGAGGTGAGAAAGGAAGAGGGTTATGGGTATGGTTACTTAACTATGCCAATTTAGGATTCTCACTGGGCTCTTTCTACGCTCACACACAAGCAAATGAAAGAAGGGGGAGAAACAAAGATCAGGCTCGACCTTTAAAAGGGGATATCCTTTCAGTACATGCGACTCAACGGTGTCACAACATACTGACAGAATATACTCTAAAGGAGCACGCGGCTCAAGCCTCCGACGGCGAGCCGAGTATCTCACCCGCTCCCGAACACTCGGTGCATCTGTCTGGAGATCCTATCTACTGGGCTTGTCAAATTAGGTCAATTATTCGTCTTATATTTTTGTGGTGATCTAACCTAGGCTTGGGGCCTTGAGGAGAGGCCTACCCAAAGAAATTCAGCTGGCACATTACCACTTATCACACTAGTTACCTAATAATAGAAGTCTTATTCCAATCCACTAGATTACATCGCAAGAAAGAGACTACTGATAAAACGACACACTAGAATTAAAAAGGAAAAGACTGCAACCCTAAACTCGTTCTCGGACTCCTACTGCTGCTCCGATGCCTCAGCTCCTGCAGAAGAGTCTACTCGTGGGAATGAGTAGCCCCCAAAAATACATTTGGGAGATTAGCCAAATAAATGGCTAGTGACAAGCTAACAATCTTAATAACTAACAACGCTCAATTTTTAAGACAAATTATTGATTAACCTAATTGTCAAGCTATGTTCTCAAACACGACCTATGTGTCCATGCAATTTCTACATTCACATGCAAATCCTACTGTCACTAGGTCATCGTGTATACAGTCATACAATTCAAAATTTAATAATCAAACAATTAAGCACTCATACATGAACCCCGGATATTTTGTTCAACCTGCCCCCGGTCGGGCATTACTATCGGGCCTTTTATTTCGATGTAGAGGGCCAACTCTCTCGCCGTGCATCCACCAACTCCATGCACAATTCACCCAGATGATCATAAGGGGTTTCCCGTCTTTCACGGTGGAGCTCTACCGCCCAACTTGCTTTACTATGGGGACTTCAACTCCCCGGGACAGGGTTGCTAGGCCAATCCCTACTCGAGGGCACCTCCTATTGGCTTTACCACAACCCTTGCCCGTGACCCCTAACCTACTCAACTTCGGCTGTACGCGCAAGGTGGTTCATGACCCTTGCGCGCACGGGGTCCCTACCCTCTAACCAGGTAGGTTAACAACGATTAACAAAACCACATGGCATTAAAGGAAAACGAAACAATGTTTAATCATTTTCGATGGATTACACCAGGATTCGCACCCGCTCACAACCCAGCATCAAAATTAAATATCATAAAGCAATCTCGCCCAAAATCCCTTTACTAGGGTTACCACGCTCCCCTCAGGAGGGTGGGTCCCGATAATTCTTTAATTATTTATTTAATCAAATTAAGGGAAAAACCTAGTTATGGTGTCCATGCAAACAATAATATTTTATTATTAAATTAATAACTTTTTATGCATGCGTCGCCGGACTCGCGACTCCGCATGCAAGGTGGGGTCCACTCGACCACATGCGACGACGTCCGGCGGGACCCGCATGCAGCGTTATGGACACCTACCCTTAATTTCTATATTCACATTATTAATTATTAAAGAAAGCGTGCTGTGTCACCTGGTCGACGTGCACGGACTCCTGTCTCTGGCCTCTGCTCCGTCCACGGCTGGATCGTCCCGGTCACGAACTGGTAATCGAACCATACGAGCAAGTATTAAAATCTAAAATCGGCGAGTCTCTATAAGGAGGAAAATGCCAAGTCGCGGGGTTCGATTTGTCCTTCACCCGAAACGACCTCGGGCTAGGTTTGGGGTACGGAAAAATAATATACAGATGAACTCATGGCCTTACCGAGTCTAAACTCAGATCGGAGGTCTCGTTGGGTCGAATCTGGGAACGAGGGTTGCTAGGGTGGGATCTAGTTTAGCTTGGCGAATCCGCCATCGGGCCGATTGCCAACAACAATACCACTAAAAATAATACAACAATTCTACCCTAGGTTTTCGGCTTCGGGTACTCGACCAATTCCGGCGGTTCATGGGTTATACTAAGCCAAAGGTCGGCTGGGTAGGTTGGGCCATCGGGCACAAGACACAGACGACGCCGGGAAGGGAGGGGCAGGTCAATGGTGGCTGGTCGGATCAGCACAAAAAGAAAAAAAAAGAAAAGGCAGGGGTTGCAACGGGTTGGTCTCAACAGAGCCGAGAAAAAAAAAAAACAGAGGATGAAGGGGACGCTGACCTGGTCGATGGGGCGTCGTTAGCTCCGGCTGCGACTCCTCCGGCCGGTTGCTCTCCGGCGCCGCACGAGTAGAGCCCACCGCTAGAGAGAGAAAAAGAGAGAGATCGGAGAGGGATGAGGGGGGGATCGGCTGGGTCTAGGGCTTAGTTTATAGGGGAGAAAGGGGGGCTGCGGGATAGAGATGAGGAGGGGGGAAATCGCCGGGATTTCAGGGGGAAAACGGGATTTGAGAGGAGATCGGAGGGGATCGGGATGAGAGGGATCAGTTTTGAGAGGGAGTCGCGCAGGGGGGGAATCGGATCGGTTGAGAGAGGGGATCGGGTGGCTAGGAGATAGAGAGAGAGAGGGTCGGGATGGAGAGATAGAGAGAGAGAGATCAGGTGGCTGAGGGGAAGAGAGATAGGATCGGTTGGGTTTAGAGATAGAGAGAGAGAGAAACGGTTTAGAGAGGGAGAGGGATCGTATCAGGTTAGAGGGGTTCGGCTGAGAGGTGAGATGGGAGAGAGAGATAGAGAGAGAGGGTCGGTTGAGTTGGGTGGGTTTAGATTTAGGTTGGTTAAAAGGGTTGGTTAGGTGGGGTTTGGTTGAAAGGGTAGTGGGTTGGCTGAATAGTTGGGTAGGTGGGGTTTGGGTTAGTGAGAGAAAGAGAGAGAGAGTGTGGGAAAGGTTGGGTTCGGGTTTCTTTTAGTTTCAGGTTTTTTTTTTTTTTTTAAGCAATCACGCATTGCTCGCAGTCGAGCTCGCATCGCACCGAGACGGGCCGGTGCGCAAACGTCACGAGTCCGACAGACCCGTCTAAAAACCTGATATATTAATTAATTTAAATGATCAAACAATCATGCCATGCCTCCAGTGTCGCCTAGCGACCCGGACCCGGGGCCTACTGCCCGGTCCGACTCAGGTTCAAACACACACCATCGACGATCATAATACGAAAGCAAATCAATCAATTTAGCAACAGATAAAAAAAATAAATAAATGGCTGCCCTGGAATCAATCGTACCGGGTATTACAGGCAGGCTCCGCCCGGGAAGGTTGAGGGGCGGGCTCTTCCTCCTCGGAGCCTGATGCCTCCTCCTCGGAGTCCGTCCAACTGGGCTCCGAGTCCAAGCCCGCCTCCTCAAGTGCTTTTCGCCGCAGCTCCGCCTGGGCGTTTGAAGGCGCAGGCCTCGCACGCTTGGCCTTCTTCTTCCCGCGGGCCTCCGTCTCCGGCGTCAGCACTACTACACGGAGAGGGACGGTCAGATCGCCGGGGAAGTTGCCCATTAATATCTGAGCCAACCCGGATTCGACTTTCGCCATGGTTAGCGGGAGGTCGACGTTCGGGTCGTCGGGCTCGACCAATTGGATTTTATGGCGAACAATTGGAGGTGGGGCAGGTGGCTGACCTGGGCCGGCGTCCGGGCGAGGAGGTGGTGGAGGCGCGGAGTCCGCTTCCTGGCGGAGCATCTCGATTGTGTCGGGGTCGTTGAGGCGGATGGGTGAGGCCCGCCTCTGGACCACCTTCTTGCGGGGGTTCCCCCCCGAGCTCCCTGCCCCCTTGATGGTCCCCTCGGCGGGAGGGGGGTCGTCCTTCTTCTTCCGAACGACTTTCTGCTTGGGCAGAATCGCACCAGTTTTCCCGTCCTTCAGCTGGAAGGCGAAGTCTGGGGCGGTGATCTTCTCTGGGGTTCGCCCACCGAGGTAGTGGAGGAACGCCTCGTCCAGAGATCGCTCCCGATCGGGCGCGATGCCCTTCTTCTTCCCCGCCCGGAAGAAGGAGATCTCCAGGAAGACCGCCGTCGGAGGAACCCCGGGGTGAGCCGGGACTCCACTGTGCCGCCCGCTCCAGTCGCCGACCGCCACGAAAGGATAGTCCTTCCAGTGGCGGTCCTTGCTCTCGATGGTGGAGAAGGGGAGCACCTCGCCAGGCCGCCCGGCGAGGTAGAAGTAGCCGCAGGCCGCGGTACTGAAGACCGGCCCGGGTTTGAGGAGCCACTTCTTGAGCAAGTAGCTCAGTGGGATCCTCACCTTCAGGGCGATCTCCAGCTGGGACAGCCCGTAGAGTATCCCCCAGGAGTTGCCTGAGAGTTGGGCGGGGCAAAGCCCCGTCAACTCCAGGAGCTCCCCGGCGAGATGACTCAGGGGGAACCGCAGCCCGGACCACAGCAGCCCGACAGAAGCTATTGTGCCCTGGGGCGGCCTCCTCGAGAGTGGCATCTCGGTGACGAGGATCTCCCGAGGGAGATCGATCGCCACCCGGATACTGTCCCCGACGGGCACCCCGGCAGGTTTTGCAGCCAGACCACCGCTCTCTTAGCGGCGGGCTCAGAAGCTTGGGCGGCGGCAGCAGCGGCGGCAACAGCAGCAGCGACATCGGCAGCGGAGGCCATGAGAGCAGAAGGGCTAAGGCGAGCTGAAAGCAAAGAAGGAGGGGAGAGCTGTTTTCACGCGACGGTAAAAATCGCCCCCCATCTCCTATTTATAGGCAGGCGAGAGGCAGGTGAATCGGGCCGCAATTAATATGCGAGCGCGCCCAAAGAGGCGACACGCCGACGGTTGAAGCGACAGCTCGCCTCCCTCCAATCAGGAAATGCCACATGGACCACGCGTGGGAAAAAGCTGCACCGGCGCCGTCCTTTCCTGACAAAAACAAAGACGAATGAGAAGGAGACACATGTCTCGCACCGATCGGGATCTTATGATGAGATTCATTGTATCAATCTCGAGCCTCGCACCGCATTTAAGATGAAACGACCAACGGAGATTTGGAGCGATACCCCAGTCGCAAGATCGCCCACGGCTGGTGCCCGTAGCTCGCCCGAGGCAGACCCTGACCACGTGTGGCAAGCTCACACCGGAAGGAGATCGCTCGTGGCTGATGCTCCCGGCCCACCCAGCGTTTGTGAAATACTGGGAGTCAAAACTCTCGGCGCAGACCGCCCACGGCAGGTGCCCGTAGCTCGCCCGAGGTAGACCCTGACCGCGTGTGGCAAGCTCACACCGGAAGGAGATCGCTCGTGGCTGATGCTCCCGGTCCGCCCAGCGTTTGTGAAATACTGGCAGTCAAAGCTCTCGGCGCAGACCGCCCACGGTAGGTGCCTGCAGCCCACAAGGTGGAGGTCGCCAATGACTGGCGCTCCCAATTTGACCGGCATGTGCAATAAGACTCCTGAGCAAGCGTCAAAGTCTCCTTGGTCGCTCCCTCAGGAGGGGGTAATGTTGGGGTAGCTGAAATCCGTCCAGGAGTTGGAGCCCTTATTCGAATAAGCTCGCCTCCTAGCTCGCCAAAGAAGCCGCCCCTAGCTCCGCGCGCTTGTAACCAGTTCGCCCTTGCCTGTGGATCTCATAGACCCCAGGACTCCGAGGGACGGGGAACGTGCCCAGGAGTTCGCCCCCCCATGCTTACTAAATCATCTTGACAGGGAGCGAGATCCACATTGGGCTGAAGGGGCCTTAGGCTAAGAGCTCGCTCAGAAGCTCGCCCGAAGCTCGCCCAGGAGCTCGCTTAAGCTCGCTCAGGAGCTCGCCAAGATCGCACAGGAGCTCGCCAAGCTCGCACAGGAGTTCGCTTGTAGTGGCAGCGGGAGTTAGACCGTCATGCATGCAAAGATCCAGGCACCAGAGATGCCCCCAGCTCGCGCACGAGCTCGCCCAAGCTCGCTCAGGAGCTCGCCCAAGCTCGCACAGGAGCTCGCCCAAGCTCACTCAGGAGCTCGCCCAAGCCCGCTCCGAAGCTCGCCCAAGCTCGCCAAGACTCCTCTGTTTATCGAAGAGGTCGCTCCTGCGAGGTCCGACTCTTGATAGATGTGGAAGAGAAGGCGGAGCAACGGAGGGCGAGCTCGCCCTGGCTTCCCACCTGAGGTCGCCCACAATAGAGCAGCATGAAGGGTTGCCAGGTGTCGAGACCCCACTGAAGCTACGTGGATGATTGTAGGCCACGGAAGCCTGCCAGAGTCAGTTTTGAGACCTCCCAGACTTGAACATTCTAGAATAGCCACCTGGCAGCGACAAGAAAGATGCTCTCCCCCACTCAAATCGCCTGGCAGGCTCGACGACAAAGAATGTCAGGGGCGCGCGTTCCAAGGACTGTCAGAGACCCATGCGAGCCAGAACGTGGGGGTCTAGAAGGCGCTGGAAAGAATCTCCACGTGTTGGGCAATGGTAGGTCACCAATGTATATAAATGCCCACCCCCAGGCTCCAGAGTACAGGTTGGAAATCCTTTTCCTTACCACTTTCGTCTACTATAGCTCGCCGTTGTGCACCTGAGACTGACTTGAGCGTCGGAGGGTCTGCGCTCCTAAGGGAGTCAGCCGTTCTTACGCTTTTTCTTTGCCTTGCAGATATACCTCACGGACCAGCGAAAAATATCCCCAAACATATCGTACGAAAGAATTAGAATGGATCGTATGAATGAATTAGAGTGGATACACTCGTGCGAATGAATTAGAATGGCTCGTACGAATGAATTAGAATGGATCGTACGAATGAATTAGAAAGGATACACTCATGCGAATGAATTAGAATGGATCGTACAAATGAATTAGAATGGATCGTATGAATGAATTAGAATACATACATTCGGGCGAATGAATTAGAATGGATCATACGAATGAATTAGAACGGTTCGTACGAATGAATTAGAATATATCGTGCGAATGAATTAGAATGAATCGTATGAATGAATTAGAATCGATACATTCGTACGAATGAATTAGAGTGGATCGTACGAATGAATTAGAATGGATACATTTGTGCGAATGAATTAGAATGGATCGTACGAATGAATTAGAATGGATCATACGAATGAATTAGAATAGATAGTATGAATGAATTAGAATGGATCGTGCGAATAAATTAGAACGGATTGTACGAATGAATTTGAATGGATACATTCGTGCAAATCAATTAGAATGGATTGTACGAATGAATTAGAATGGATCATACGAATGAATTAGAATGGATCGCATGAATGAATTAGAATGGATACATTCGTGTGAATAAATTAGAATGGATTAAACGAATGAATTAGAATGGATCGTACGAATGAATTAGAATGGATACATTCATGCGAATGAATTAGAATGAGTCATATGAATGAATCAGGATGGATCGTACGAATGAATTAAAATGGATCGTGTGAATGAATTAGAATGGATCGTACAAATGAATTACAATGGATACATTCATGCGAATGAATTAGAAAGGATCGTACGAATGAATTAGAATGGATCATACGAATGAATTAGAATGGATCGTGTGAATGAATTAGAATGGATAGTAAGAATGAATTAGAATGGATCATACGAACGAATTAGAATGGATACATTCGTGCGAATGAATTAGAATGGATCGTAGGAATGAATTAGAATGGATCGTACGAATGAATTAGAATGGATCGTACGAATGAATTAGAATGGATCGTACGAATGAATTAGAATGGATACATTCATACGAATGAATTAGAATGGATCGTACGAATGAATTAGAATGGATCGTACGAATGAATTAGAATGGATACATTCATGCGAATGAAATAAAATGGATCGTATGAATAAATTTGAATGGATCGTATGAATGAATTAGAATGGATATATTCGTGTGAATGAATTAGAATGTATCGTACAAGTGAATTAGAATGGATCGTACGAATGAATTAGAATGGATACATTCATGCGAATAAATTTGAATGGATCGTACGGATGACTTAGAATAGATAGTACGAACGAATTAGAATGGATCGTACGAATTAATCAGAATGGATCGCGCGAATGAATTAGAATGGATCGTACGAATGAATTAGAATGGATACATTCGTGCGCATGAATTAGAATGGATCGTACAAATGAATTAGAAAGGATCATGCGAATGAATTAGAATGGATCGTATGAATGAATTAGAATGGATACATTCGTGCGAATGAATTAGAATGGATCGTACGAATGAATTAGAATGGATCGTTGGAATGAATTAGAATGGATATATTCGTGCGAATGAATTAGAATGGATCGTAAAATCAATTAGAATAGATCAAACGACTGAAGTAGAACGGATCGTGCGAATGACTTAAAAAGGATCGTACGAATGAATTAGAATGGATGCATTCATGTGAATGAATTAGAATGGATCTTACGAATGAATTGGAATGGATCGTACGAATGAATTAGAATGGATTGTACGAATGAATTACAATGGATCGTGCGAATGAATTAGAATGGATCGTACAAATGAATTAGAATGGATCCATTCATGCGAATGAATTAGAATGGATCATACGAATGAATTTGAATGGATCATATGAATGAATTAGATTGGATCGTACGAATGAATTAGAATGGATACACTCGTGCGAATGAATTAGAATGGATCGTACGATTGAATTAGAATGGATCGTACGAATGAATTCGAATGGATACATTCGTGTGAATGAATTAGAATGGATCGTACGAATGAATTAGAATGGATATATTCGTGCGAATGAATTAGAATGGATACATTCGTGCGAACGAATTCGAATGGATCATGGGAATGAATTAGAATGGATCGTGCGAACGAATTAGAATGGATCATGCGAATGAATTAGAATGGATCATACGAAGGAATTAGAATGGATCGTACGAATGAATTAGAATCGATTCATTCGTACGAATGAATTAGAATTGATCGTACGAATAAATTAGAATAGATCATACGAACGAATTAGAATGGATAATGCGAATGAATTAGAATGGATCGTACGAAAGAATTTGAATGGATACAATCGTGCGAATGAATTAGAATGGATCGTTCGAATGAATTAGAATGGATCGTACGAATGAATTAGAATAGATCTTACGAATGAATTAGAATGGATTATGCGAATGAATTAGAATGGATCATACGAATGAATTACAATGGATACATTCATGCGAATGAATTATAATAGTTCGTACGAATGAATTAGAATGGATCGTACGAATGAATTAGAATGGAAACATTCATGCGAATGAATTTGAATGGATCACACGAATGAATTAGAAGGAATCATACGAATGAATTAGAACGGATCGTATGAATGAATTAGAATGGATACATTCGTGCGAATGAATTAGAATGTATCGTACGACTGAACTAGAATGGATCATATGAATGAATTAGAATGGATTGTACGAATTAATTAGAATGGATCATGCGAATGAATTAGAATGGATACATTCGTGCGAATGAATTAGAATAGATTGTATGAATGAATTCAAATGGATTGTACGAATGAATTAGAATGGATCGTACGAATGAATTAGAATGGATCATGCAAATGAATTAGAATGGACCGTACGAATGAATTAGAATGGATACATTCGTGCGAATGAATTAGAATGGATCATAGAAATGAATTAGAATTGATACATTCATACGAATGAATTGGAATGGATCGTACGAATGAATTAGAAATGGATCGTGCGAATGAATTAGAATGGATCTTACGAATGAATTAGAATGGATCCATTCGTACGAATGAACTAGAATGGATGGTACGAATGAATTAGAAAGGATCATACGAATGAATTTGAATGGATCGTACGAATGAATTAGAATGGATAATGCGAATGAATTTGAATGGATCATGCGAATGAATTAGAATGGATCGTGCGAATGAATTAGAATGGATACATTCATGCGAATGAAATAGAATGGATCGTACGAATGAATTAGAGGAGATACATTCGTGCGAATATATTAGAATGGATCGTACGAATGAACGAGAATGGATCATAGGAATGAATTAAAATGGATCACACGAATGAAATAGAATGGATCGTGCGAATGAATTAGAATGGATTTATTCGTGCGAATGAATTAGAATGGATTGTAAGAATGAATTAGAATCGATCATATGAATGAATTAGAATGGATCGTGCAAATGATTTAGAATGGATCGTGCAAATGAATTAGAATAGATCGTGCGAATAAATTAGAATGGATCGTACGAATGAGTTAGAATGGATACATTCATGCGAATGAATTAGAATGGTTCGTACTAATAAATTAGAATGGATTATACGAATGAATTACATTAGATCGTACGAATGAATTAGAGTGGATCGTGCGAATGAATTAGAATGGATCGTACGAATGAATTAGAATGGATACATTCGTGCGAATAAATTAGAATGCATCATACGAATGAATTAGAATGGATCATACGACAGAATTAGAATGGATCGTATCAATGAATTCGAATGGATCGTACTAATGATTTAGAATGGATCATGCGAATGAATTAGAATGGATCGTACGAATGAATTAGAATGGATATATTGATGCGAATGAATTAGAATGGATCGTATGAATGAATTAGAATGGATCGTACGAATGAATTAGAATGTATCATGAAAAAGAATTAGAATGGATCGCACGAATGAATTAGAATGGATACATTCGTGCGAATGAATTTGAATGGATCAAACGAATGAATTAGAATGGATCATACGAATGAATAAGAATGGATACATTCATGCGAATGAATTAGAATGGATCGTACGAATGAATTCGAATGGATCGTGCAAACGAATTAGAATGGATCTTACAAATGAATTAGAATGGATACATTCATGCGAATGAATTAGAATGGATCGTACAAATGAATTAGAAAGGATCGTACGATTGAATTTCAATGGATCGTATGAATGAATTAGAATGGATCAAGCGAATGAATTAGAATGGATCGTGCGAATGAATTAGAATGGATCGTACGAATTAGAATGGATCATGCGAATGAATTAGAATGGATCGTACGAATGAATTAGAATGGATACATTCCTGCGAATGAAATAGAGTGGATCGTATGAATGAATTAGAATAGATCGTATGAATGAATTAGAATGGATACATTCGTGCGAATGAATTAGAATGTATCGTACAAATAAATTAGAATAGATCGTACGAATGAATTAGAATGGATACATTCGTGCGAATGAATTTGAATGGATCGTATGGATGAATTAGAATGGATCGTACGAATGAATTAGAATGGATCGTACGAATGAATTAGAATGGATTGTGCGAATGAATTAGAATGGGTCGTACGAATGAATTAGAATGGATACATTCGTGCTAATGAATTAGAATAGATCGTACGATTGAATTAGACTGGATCGTGTGAATGAATTAGAATGGAACGTACGAATGATTTAGAATAGATACATTCGTGCGAATGAATTAGAATGGATCCTACAAATGATATAGAATGGATCGTACGAATGAATTAGAATGGATCGTTCGATTGAATTAGAATGGATACATTCGTGCGAATGAATTAGAATAGATCTTACAAATAAAGTAGAATGGATCATACAAATGAATTAGAAAGTATCGTGTGAATGAATTAGAATAGATCGTACGAATGAATTAGAATAGATACATTCGTGCGAATGAATTAGAATAGATCGTACGAATGAATTGGAATGGATCGTATGAATGAATTGGAATGGATCGTCCGAATGAATTAGAATGGATCGTACAAATGAATTAGAATGGATCCATTCATGCGAATGAATTAGACTGTATCGTACGAAAGAATTAGAATGGATCGTATGAATGAATTAGAATGGATACACTCGTGCGAATGAATTAGAATGGCTCGTACGAATGAATTAGAAAAGATTGTACGAATGAATTAGAATGAATACACTCGTGCGAATAAATTTGAATGGATCGTACGAATGAATTAGAATGGATCGTACGAATGAATTAGAATGGTTACATTCGGGCGAATGAATTAGAATGGATCGTACGAATAAATTAGAATGAATCGTACGAATGAATTAGAATAGATCGTGCGAATGAATTATAATGGATCGTATGAATGAATTAGAATGGATACATTCGAACGAATGAATTAGAATGGATCGTACGAATGAATTAGAATGGATACATTCGTGTGAATGAATTAGAATGGATCGTACGAATGAATTAGAATGGATCATAAGAATGAATTAGAATAGATCGTATGAATGAATTAGAATGGATTGTGCGAATAAATTAGAATGGATTGTACAAATGAATTAGAATGGATACATTCATGCGAATGAATTAGAATGGATTGTGCGAATGAATTAGAATGGATCATATGAATGAATTAGAATGGATTATACGAATGAATTAGAATGGATCATGTGAATCAATTAGAATGGATCTTACGAATGAATTAGAATGGATCGTGCGAATGAATTAGAATGGATCGTACGAATTAATTAGAATGGATACACTCGTGCGAATGATATAGAATGGATCGTACGAATGAATTAGAATGGATACATTCGGGCGTATGAATTAGAATGGATTGTATGAATGAATTAGAATGGATCGTACGAATGAATTAGAATAGATCGTGCGAATGAATTAGAATGGATCGTATGAATGAATTAGAATGGATACATTCGCACGAATGAATTAGAATGGATCGTACGAATAAATTAGAATGGATACATTCGTGCGAATGAATTTAAATGGATCGTACGAATGAATTAGAATGGATCATACGAATGAATTAGAATAGATCGTATGAATGAATTAGAATGGATCGTGCGAATAAATTAGAATGGATTGTACGAGTGAATTAGAATGGATAGATTCGTGCGAATGAATTAGAATGGATTGTACGAATGAATTAGAATGGATCATGCGAATGAATTCGAATGGATTATACGAATCAATTAGAATGGATCGTGCGAATCAATTAGAATGGATCTTACGAATGAATTAGAACGGATCGTGCGAAGGAATTAGACTGGATCGTACGAATGAATTAGAATCGATTCATCCGTACGAATGAATTAGAATGGATCGTACGAATGAATTAGAATGGATCGTGCGAATGAATTAGAATCGATTGTACTAATGAATTAGAATGGATACATTCATGCGAATGAATTAGAATGGATCGCATGAATGAATTAGAATGGATCGTACGAATGAATTAGAATGGATCGTCCAAATGAATTAGAATGGATCGTACAAATGAATTAGAATGGATACATTTGTGCGAATGAATAAGAATGGATCGTACGAATTAATTAGAATGAATCATGCGAATGAATTAGAATGGATACATTCGTGCGAATGAATTTGAATAGATTGTACGAATAAACTAGAATGGATCGTACGAATGAATTAGATTGGATCGTACGAATAAATTAGAATGCATTATGCGAATGAATTAGAATCGATCATACGAATGAATTAGAATGGATATATTTGTGCGAATGAATTAGAATGGATCGTACGAATTAATTAGAATGGTTCGTACGAATGAATTAGAATGGATCGTATGGATGAATTAGAATGGATCGTACAAATGAATTAGAATGGATACATTCGTGCGAATTAATTAGAATGGATCGTACGAATGAATTAGAATGGATCGTACTAATGAATTGGAATTGATCCTACGAATGAATTAGAATGGATCATACGAATGAATTAGAATGGATCGGACGAATGAATTATATTGGATCATACGAATGAATTAGAATGGATACATTCGTGCGAATGAATTAGAATGGATCGTACGAATGAATTAGAATGTATCGTACGACTGAATTAGAATGGATCGTAGAATGACTTAGAATAGATCGTACGAATGAATTAGAATGGGTCATGTGAATGAATTAGAATGGATCATACGAATGAGTTAGAATTGATACATTCGTGCGAATGAATTAGATTGGATCATACGAATGAATTAGAGTGAATCGTACGAATAAATTAAAATGGATCGTACGAATGAGTTAGAATGGATCGTACGAATGAATTAGAATGGATACATTCGTGCGAATGAATTCTGAATCGTACGAATGAATTAGAATGGATCGTACGAATGTATTAGAATAGATCGTACGAATGAATTATAATGGATACATTTATGTGAATGAATTAGAATGGATCGTACGAATGAATTAGAATGGATCGTACGAATGAATTAGAATGGATCATACAAATGAATTAAAATGGATCGTGTGAATGAATTAGAAGGGATCGTATGAATAAATAAGAATGGATACATACGAATGAATTAGAATGGATCATGCGAATGAATTAGAATGGATAGAAAGAATAAATTAGAATGGATACATTCGTGCGAATGAAATAGAATGGATCGTACAAATGAATTAGAATGGATTGTACGAATGAATTAGTATGGATTGTGCGAATGAATTAGAATGGATCGTACGGATGAATTCGAATAGATACATTCATGCGAATGAATTAGAATGGATCGCACGAATGAATTAGAATGGATACATTCGTGCGAATGAATTCGAATGGATCATATGAATGAGTTAGAATGGATCATACGAATGAATTAGAATGGATCATCGGAATGAATTAGAATGGATCGTATGAATTAATTAGAATGGATATATTCATGCGAATGAATTAGAATGGATCGTACGATTGAATTAGAATGGATCATATGAATGAATTAGAATGGATCATACAAATGAATTAGAATAGATACAATCATACGAATGAATTAGAATCGATCGTACGAATGAATTAGAATGGATCGTACAAATGAATTAGAATGGATTGTACGAATGAATTAGTATGGATTGTGCGAATGAATTAGAATGGATCGTACGGATGAATTAGAATAGATACCTTCATGCGAATGAATTAGAATGGATCGCACGAATGAATTAGAATGGATACATTCGTGCGAATGAATTCGAATGGATCATATGAATGAGTTAGAATGGATCATACGAATGAATTAGAATGGATCATCGGAATGAATTAGAATGGATCGTATGAATTAATTAGAATGGATATATTCATGCGAATGAATTAGAATAGATCGTACGATTGAATTAGAATGGATCATATGAATGAATTAGAATGGATCATACAAATGAATTTGAATAGATACAATCATACGAATGAATTAGAATCGATCGTACGAATGAATTTGAATGGATCGTACGAATGAATTAAAATGGATCTTACGAAAGAATTGGAATGGATCATGCGAATGAATTAGAATGGATCATACGAATGAATTAGAATGGATATATTCATGCGAATGAATTAGAATGGATCGTAGGAAGGAATTAGAATGGATCGTACGAATGAATTAGAATGGATCTTGCGAATAAATTCGAATGGATCATACGAATGAATTAGAATGGATACATTCATGCGAATGAATTAGACTGGATTGTACAAAAAAATTAGAATGGATCATAAGAATGAATTAGAATGGATCGCACGAATGTATTAGAATGGATCGTACGAATGAATTAGAATTGATCGTGTGAATGAATTAGAATGGACCGTACGAATGAATTAGTATAGATACATTTGTGCGAATGAATTTGAATAGATCGTATGAATGAATTAGAATGGATCGTATGAATAAATTAGAATGGATCATGTGAATGAATTAGAATGAATCGCACGAATGAATTAGGATGGATACATTTGTGCGAATGAATTAGAAAGGACCATATGAATGAATTAGAATGGATCGTACGAATGAATTAGATTAGATCGCACGAATGAATTAGCATGAATCGTGCAAATGAATTCGAATGGATCATACGAATGAATTAGAATGAATACATTCGTGCAAATGAATTAGAATGGATCGTACGAATGAATAAAAATGGATCGTACGAATGAATTAGAATGGATCGTACGAATGAATTAGAATTGATCGTGCGAATGAATTAGAATTGATCGTACGAATGAATTAGAATGGATACATTTGTGGGAATGAATTAGAATGGATTGTACGAATGAATTAGAATGGATAGTACGAATGAATTAATATGGATACATTCGTGTGAATGAATTAGAATGGATCGTATGAATGAATTACAATGGATCGTACGAATGAATTAGAATAGATCGTGCGAATAAATTAGAATGGATCGTACGAATGAATTAGATTGGATACAATTGTGTGAATGAATTCGAATGGATCGTACAAATAAATTAGAATGGATCGTGCGAATGAATTAGAATGGATCGTGCGAATGAATTAGAATAGATCATACAAATGAATTAGAATGGATACTGTGGGGGAAAATCTTCGTGCCGACCCGAAGACTCTCACAGCACCAGTCAATTGAAATTGAAGTTGACGTTGAAGATCGTTGGTCGATCTGTTGATCGAAATTGAAGTCTTTGATATGTAAACAGAGATGCAATCAGAGAGATTGTTGACACGAGGTGTGATCTCGGAGTTCAGCCGAAGCCTACGTCTCCGTGCTATAGGGAGCAACCCGAATTCACTAACACTTATGCTGGAGTGATCTCGACAGGCCGAGTATCACTGTAAACACTGATCTCTTCGAGAGAGAGAAGAAGATCAAAGAGAGGTGGAAGATGGGAAGTTGGAAATCCCAGAGCTCTGGTTTTTAGAACTGAGAATTCGATCTCTTTAGAATCGATCCTTTTACATTTGAAGACTCTGCTATTTATAGGATTTTCTGGTGGTAAACGGCGGTCTCTGCTGCCGTATCTGGGGATCCTCCAGGTAAGGCTGGTGGGCTCCGCTGCCGTCTTAGGGGGCCCACCAGGCAGGGCCGGTGGGTCCCGCTGTGGTATTCGGTGGCCCACCAGGCAGGGCCGGTGGGGCCCGCTGTTTGCAGACTTCTTGCCAAAATTTGCACCCACAGTTACCCCCTCCAAGTTAGCTAGAGTACGTTCTGGCTGGCTTGGATTTGGTGCAAAAAACAGCAACATCCTGTCTAAAGAAGGTACAAAAGAGGCTTGCCAAGTGTTAGCGCCAAAAAAAGATTTGATCGGTCAAATTTTGACCGATCGGTCAATTTCAACCGGTCAAGGATCGAGTGATCGGTCAAAAAACACGGTTTTTTGACCGATCCAGTGGAATTTTGACCGATCGGTTGATTTTGACCGATCGGTCAATTTTGGCCGATCGGTCAAATTTGACCGATCGGTTAAATTTGACCGAACGGTCAATTTCAATCGGTCAAGGATCGAGTGATCGGTCAAAAAACATGGTTTTTTGACCGATCCAGTGGAAATTTGACCGATCGGTTGATTTTGACCGATCGGTCAATTTTGACCGATCGGTCAAATTTGACCGATCGGTTAAAATTTGACCGAACGGTCAATTTCAACCGGTCAAGGATCGAGTGATCGGTCAAAAAACATGGTTTTTTGACTGATCCAGTGGAAATTTGACCGATCGGTTGATTTTGATCGATCGGTCAATTTTGACCGATCGGTCAAATTTGACCGATCGGTTAAAATTTGACCGAACGGTCAATTTCAACCGGTCAAGGATCGAGTGATCGGTCAAAAAATATGGTTTTTTGGCCAGATCTAGTAGAAAATTGACCGATCGGTTGGTTTTGGCCGAACGGTTATGTTTTAACCGTTCGGCTAAAATCAACCGGTCAGGGTTTGGGTGATCGGCAAAAACCCTCAGTTTTTGGCCAGATCTAGTAGAAAATCGACCGATCGGTTGATTTTGGCCGAACGGTCATATTTGACCGTTCGGCTAAAATCAGCCGGTCAGGGTTTGGGTGATCGGCAAAAACCCTCAGTTTTTGGCCAGATCTAGTAGAAAATCGACCGATCGGTTGATTTTGGCCGAACGGTCATATTTGACCGTTCGACTAAAATCAGCCGGTCAGGGTTTGGGTGATCGGCAAAAACCCTCAGTTTTTGGCCAGATCTAGTTGAAAATCGACCGATCGGTTGATTTTGGCCGAACGGTCATATTTGACCGTTCGGCTAAAATCAGCCGGTCAGGGTTTGGGTGATCGGCAAAAACCCTCAGTTTTTGGCCAGATCTAGTAGAAAATCGACCGATCGGTTGATTTTGGCCGAACGGTCATATTTGACCGTTCGGCTAAAATCAGCCGGTCAGGGTTTGGGTGATCGGCAAAAACCTTCAGTTTTTGGCCAGATCTAGTAGAAAATCGACCGATCTGTTGATTTTGGCCGAACGGTCATATTTGACCGTTCGGCTAAAATCAGCCGGTCAGGGTTTGGG
Source organism: Chamaelirium japonicum (assembly GCA_947650365.1). Taxonomy (NCBI): domain Eukaryota; kingdom Viridiplantae; phylum Streptophyta; class Magnoliopsida; order Liliales; family Melanthiaceae; genus Chamaelirium; species Chamaelirium japonicum. The sequence goes on from OX393556.1 coordinate 60,031,161, forward strand.
TGATCGGCAAAAACCCTCAGTTTTTGGCCAGATCTAGTAGAAAATCGACCGATCGGTTGATTTTGGCCGAACGGTCATATTTAACCGTTCGGCTAAAATCAGCCGGTCAGGGTTAGTTTTGAACCTGTACTTTCGAAGAAGTGGTATAGCTTGTTCTTCTCCTTTGATCTTTGGCAGTCTTGAATATTGATGGAGTTTGATTTTTTTCTTGCTTTTGCATCTTTGGTCTTTTTTGAATGGTTCTTCTGAACCGGCGGTCCGGTTCACTCGGACCGGTGGTTTGCTTGGACCGTTGGTTTGCTCGGACCGGTGGTCTGACGTTTCGCCTGGTCGTGACTGTTCGCCTGGTTTTGCGCTTGCTACGGATGGATGCCACGTGTACCTACAAAAATACACGATTTGATATGGTGAAGACACGTGTCTTCTCGATTTGCGCACCTGTTTTACCCTGGGTATATAAGTTTCACTGGCTGTCATTTTTCGCCTCACGCTTCCAAAAATTTTTCGAAGTCCAGATCCTTTGCTTCCTTCTTCTTGTTCATTTCCTTTCGATCGGTTAAATGGCATCTTCGGGCAGTTCAAAGAAGAGCTTTGTTCCTTCTAAGAGGAAGGGCAAGGAAGTTGTCGAGGTTTCTTCTGCTCCGAAGGGACGAGGCAAAGGCAGGGCCGAATTGATTGAGCTTGGCCAACTGGGCAAGAGGCACCAAGGAGTAGGATTTGCTACTGCACCGTCAAGGCCAGAGCAGATCCCCAAGGCCAAATTTGTTCTCTGCCCGCAGATACCTCTGGAGGCGGAGCCTGAGTTTGGGTACAATATCGGCAGTAAGCTAACAGATGCGAAGAGGGAGAAGTTGCATGAGTTGCTGTCATTCTTCACAGAGGGAAAGGCTCGACCAGCGCTTCCGGGTGTTCTCTCTACTTTCGGTGTTGACAGGCGGACAGTCTTTGTCTCGTGGGCGAGCAAAGAGCAAGTGATGGGAACCATGATCACGATCGGCCAGCTCAACTGTGGACTGCGCCTTCCGCTACCGCCTTTCGCCGCGAGGCTGCTGAACGTTTCCGGTCTCTGTCCCGGGCAAGTGACTGGGAACTCCTGGAGGATCATCTACGCTTTCTGTCGTGTAGAGTCGGATTTCCAGAAGGAGCTTAGGGAATGCTACTCCAGCATCCCTGCAGGTGAAGAAGCCCGAATCGAACTAGGGTATTTCTTTTATCACTACCGATGGGCTTGGAGGAAGGACAGCCCGTTCTACTACTTGACAGGTGTCACTGCCCTCCGCCCGATCTTCGATACCGTCGGTTCTGACAAGCTCTATACTGATTGGCCGTTGTCGATATCTGGTGCCTGGACTCCTATGTTTGTTCCAGAGGTTCCTCGATTCAAGGTGCACAAGGAGACTGATATATACTGCACAGGAGGAGCTCTCTCTTGGGCTCCAGAACGAGTAGGGGCCCTCGACAATCTCTTTTTGGAGTTAACGTGCGGGACCCGATCTTGGAGGCAATTCTCGAATTGCCCAGTCCGACACGGCAAGGCCAACCTCCTCCACCGATCGAAGCTTCGATATGAAGACAATGAGGTAATCTACTCTGATTATGAGGAGGACCCTCAGTCTGGAAAAATTGTTAGAAAGCTTCGATTCGAAAAGAAGGCTTATGCAGCCAGGCGCGCGCTTCCCTCAAAGGAGAGATTGGTGATTCCAAAGGGCCCGGTGAAGAAGAAGAGAAAAATCCTCATCAGACAGGAGGATGAGGAGAAAAAGAAGGATGAAGATGAAGAAGAGGAGGTAGAGAGGGAGGAGGGCGGAGATGAGGAGGATGAAGGCACAGGCAGCGATGGAGAAGATGGAGAGGATGATGATGATGATGATGATGATGATGATGATGGGGGTGGTGAGGAAGAGATTCCTCCCACCCCCACTGATGGTGGTCATGGACATGGGGGTGGTGAGGAAGAAATTCCTCCCACCCCCACTAATGGTGGTCATGGACATGGGGGTGGTGAGGAAGAAATTCCTCCCACCCCCACTGGTGGTGTTGACGAGGAATCGCAGCCTATCCTCATAGATGAGGGTAAGGCTCGAAGGATGGAGGGAGTTATGGATGCCACGAGAGATGGCTCCAGGGTGATTCCCACCTACGACTTTGGGGCGTTGAAGAAGAACCCCCTGCGTTTCAAGATCAGGATATCGGGGAGTGGTGGGGTTGGAAGCAACCCCACACCCCTCGATCAGATACCTCCTGAGGTTCCCCTTCTCGAAGGGGCAACAACTACAAGTGGGGGTGTGGAGGTTGAACAACCCCCACCACCCTCACGATCTCTGGCTGAAGAAGTAGCTGCCATGGTGGCAGGGCTCGACCATCCGAGCGGGCGAGAAGACGAAGTGGGAGCCTCACCTCCTCGGGATGTTCCCTCTCCTGCTCACATGGAGAGAGAAAGCCGGGTGGGTGATGCTACCCCTCAACCCTTGCCAGAGCCAACCCCCACCAAGGAGAAGTCGACCCCCAAGGGTAAGAGCTCCGATCGTGGAAAGGGAAAGGCTCCTCAGGTCGAGGCTTCAGGTACCTGTACTGACTTACCTTGATTGACTTGCCGTTGAAGCTCGAAAATATTCTAACACTTTGATCTCTCGTTGATTGCAGGTGCGCCTGTTGGCTCGACCCCAAAGATGAAGAGTTTGGGTGACGTTGACATCAACCACCCCACAGTCGTGATCCGGAAACTCTACAATCTTCCAGGGGCTACTCTGGATGAAGCTTTCGACAGGCTCGAACTGGTGGTAAGTGCATCTTGCTCGAAGGATCATCTGAATTGCATCTTCAGAATAATTCTAACTCTTTGTCCATTTGCAGAACTCAGCTTGTTTGAAAATCGCAAGCAAGCCCTCCAGGAAGGCAGGAGAACGGGAAGCCGCCTCCGAGGTGACCCGTTTGACAGCTGAACTGAAGGCTGTGAGCGAGGAAAGAGATGGGCTGAGGGAGCTTCTGAGTTCAAAGAAACAATCTCTCAAGGCCAAGATCGAGGATCTCCGCAAGGGGAAGCTGGAGATCAAGGGGCTGCAGGATCGTTGCGAGGCGCAGAGTCACGAGCTTGAATCCTTGAAGAATCGACTCTCCAAGGTTGAGGACGTGTCCTGCGGTCGCACTATCGAGATCAAGGAGCTGAAGGAACAACTTGCTACTCAGCACGCTGCCTTCACTGCCAGAGAGGAGACTTCCAAGAAGGCACTGGAGCATGCGCTGTCTGAATGCAAGGTTTACAAGGAAACAGCTGAGAAGGCGGCAGAGGCACTCAGGGTACACGTCAGCAGTGTCCGATCTTCGAAAACTTCGGTTGCGAGCAAGCCTCGTGGCGATTCTGAAGGAGAGAAGTCACGTGCTCCAAGCGTAGCCAAACCCTGATGTATTTCTACCTTTTCTTTGTTGTTCACACTTGTAAACTCTTGACATGTAGCAGTTCATCATTGTACTTGGCAAATTTTGATAATAATAGAAATCTTTTTGGGTATTTGAAAATTGGATGTCTCTTGAGTTGAATGCCTTTGAATCTTATGTTCTGGATAGCATTAGCATAGATACAATCTTTTGAATGTAAGGGATCGAGTCGCAACTCGATTACCTAAACTTGTAACTTGAAATTTGAACTGGAATTCGTGTAACATTCGAATGTGAGGGGTTGAGTCGCAACTCAAGCACCCAAACCTGTTAGACGATATTGAAATTGATTGAAATTGAATATTGAAATTTGAAAGTCAGTTTAACATTTGCCAGTAAGGGGTTGAGTCGCAACTCTAACACCCAAACTTGTTAAAAGACTTGGTAACTTGAATATGGTCAGTTTTTAACATTTGCTAGTAAGGGATTGAGTCGCAACTCTAACTCCCAAACTTGTTAAAAGACCTGGTAATTTTGAATATGGATAACTTGAAACTGCTTCAGAACTTGAATTGAAAAACTGAACACTTGAACATTTGAGCACTTGAAAGAGATCTTTATTCATCACATAATTTACATCATGGATAGAACAACTTGAGGTGTCTAGTATTCCAAGCTCTTGGCAATCTATCTCCTTCTGGTGAGATCAGTCGATAGGAGCCTTTGCCTCCAACAGACTCAATGATGTATGGACCTTCCCAGTTGGGAGCAAGCTTCCCACTGCTGTGTTCTTTGGTGTTGTAGAAAACTGCTCTGAGAACTAAACTACCCACTGAGAACTGTCTCTTGTAGACTTTCTTATCGTAGGCTCTTTTGATCTTCTGCTGGTACTTGGCCACACGAAGTGATGCTTGATCTCGTAATTCTTCGGAGAAGTCTAGATCATTGATCCGAAGTTCTTCATTGATCCCTTCTTCAATGGCTTTGGTCTTCAAAGTGCTTGATATATTTTCTGTTGGGAGTACTGCTTCCGATCCGTATGTTAGACGAAAGGGTGAGAACCCTGTTGATCTTCTCGGAGTTGTGCGATACCCCCAAAGAACTTCAGGTAGGACTTGCTCCCACAATCCTTTCTTGTCGCTGAGTTTCTTCTTGAGTATACCAAGTATGGCTCTATTTGAGGCTTCAGCTTGGCCATTGCATTGAGGATATCTTGGAGTTGAATAGAATAGCTTGATACCGTTGTTAAGGCAGAACTCTCGAAATTTGTCGGAATCAAATTGAGCTCCATTGTCAGCAACGAGAATTTGAGGTGTACCAAATCTTGAGAAGATGTTGTGCCGAATGAATTTGATCACTTCATCGTCAGTCTCTCGGAAGAGGGGCACAGCTTCAACCCATTTGGTGAAGTAATCTGTGGCCAGTAATAGATACTTCTTCTTGCTCGGAGTTGGAGGGAAAGGACCTAAGAAATCTAACCCCCACTGATGGAATGGCCAGGGACTAGATAGTTGATGAAGCTCATCTGCAGGGAGATGAATAGCTCGAGCGTGTCTTTGGCATGGCTCGCATCTTTGAACAACTTGTCGAGCGTCCTTTGCCATCGTTGGCCAATAGTACCCTTGTAGCTTCGTCTTGGCTTCAAGAGATCTTCCTCCCGAATGATTTCCACAAACTCCGGAATGGATATCAATCAGGATTGCCTGTGCTTGCTCGGGACCAAGGCACTTGAGCAACATCCCGTTGTGAGATTTGAAATATAGATCTTCTCCTTGTAGAATGTAGCAGGGAAGTTTCCTTTGAAGTCTTCGGGCTTGATTTGGATCTTCAGGCATTTTGCCATGTTTGAAGATATCAAAGACTGATCGTCTCCAGTCTTCAGGCTCACTTGTAGTAGTGAGGTTCAATGCGAGTTGATCTCCACCCCCAGGTCTCTTTATAGTAGCAAGGATCTGTTGATCGGGGATGGTCTTGGGCATTTCTTGATAATCAATTCGTATTTGTCTTCCTCCGAGTGAGTCTCCAAGGACGGAGGCAGCATTAGCTAGAGCATCTGCTTCACGATTCTCTGCTCTTGGAATTTGAACGAACTCAGTTATAGTAAAACGTTGTTGAAGACGTCGTACTAAGGCTAAGTAGAATTGCATTCTTTCTTCGCGAGCTGTGTATTCTCCATTGATTTGCCTTATGATCAATTGGGAGTCGCTGTAGACGATGATTCGATCTACCCCCAGAGATTCCGCCATTTCGAGTCCGGAAATGAGTGCTTCATATTCAGCTTCGTTGTTGGTGGCATTAAACCCAAGAAGAGTGGCCTTCTGGAGATGATCAAGTTCGGGGGATATTAAGACTATCCCAGTTCCCGAACCGATCGAACTAGAAGCTCCATCAGTATAGAGTTTCCATGGAGGAGTCACAGCAATAGCCTCAAGATTTGGATCAATCTTTGTTGAAGGAACGATCAGAGTATTGTCGTCATCTTCTAAGCGCATGTCGACATCTTCTTCCCAAGTGATGGGGTCTTCAACTGGAAAATCAGCTAGAAAATCAGCAACAGCTTGACCTTTAATGGAAGTGCGAGATTCGAACTGAATCCCCAGAGCACTCATTTCGATCACCCATTTGGTCATTCGACCAGCTCGACCAGCTTTGTCAATGATATCTTTGAGTGAGTGTTCTAAAATGACAGTGATCTGGTGGGAGACGAAGTATGGTTGCAGACGACGCGATGCAGTGAGTAAGGCCAGGATGACCTTCTCAGTTTTTGAATAGCGAGTTTCAGCCGGAAGAAGAGTGTGGCTGATATAGTAGACTGGATGCTCAAAGCCTTCTCTTCTACTGACTAAGACTGCACTGATTGCTTGATCAGTTACGGCGAGATAGAGCCATAAGTCTTCTTTTGGCAATGGAGCAGTCAGGATAGGAGCTTGCACCAGATATTTCTTGATGCTTTGAAATGCTTCTTCACAGATTGGACTCCAGCCAGATGTATCCGCCTTTCGTAGTTTGTCGAAGAGGGGTTTGCACTTGTCGGAAGATTTTGAGATGAATCGATTGAGTGCTGCTAACCTTCCAGTGAGGCGTTGAACTTCTTTTCGATTTGTAGGTGAAGGCATATCGATGATGGCTCGAATTTGATCGGGATTGGCTTCAATGCCCCTCCTGGTCACAAGATGACCCAGGAATTTGCCAGATTGAACTCCGAAAGCGCACTTGGCAGGATTGAGTTTCATTCTATACTTTCGAAGGACTTGGAAGGTTTCTGCCAGATCAGACAGATGACCCTCTCGACTGGAGCTTTTGGTGAGGAGATCATCGACATAGACTTCGACGTTGCGACCGATCTGGTTCTCGAACATCTTGGTGACTAGCCTTTGATAGGTAGATCCAGCATTTTTGAGGCCGAATGACATTACATTGTAGCAGTAGAGACCTCGGTTAGTCACGAAGCAAGTCTTCTCTTGATCGTCTGGATGAAGTGGAATTTGATTGTATCCAGAATACCCATCCATGAAAGACAATAGCTCGTGGCCAGCAGTGGCATCGACGAGTCTATCGATCCTTGGCATGGGGAATGGGTCTTTGGGGCAAGCCTTGTTGAGGTTGGTGAAGTCGATGCAGACTCTGACTTTCCCATTCTTCTTTGGAACAGCAACTATGTTAGAGATCCAGGTAGGATACTCTACTTCACGGATAAAGCCTGCTGCAAGTAGCTTAGTGATTTCTTCTTGAACAGCAACTTGCAGCTCTGGCCGGATGGTGCGTGGCTTTTGCTTGACAGGTTTCACCTCTTCTTTGATCGCAAGTCGATGGCAAGCGTCATCTGGATTGATACCAGGCATGTCTTCGAAACACCAGGCGAAGACGTCGATATTGGACTGGAGGAAGGATACCATGTCTTGCGCTTCTGCGTCGCTAAGACCGGTACCAATAAATGTTTGTCGAGGGAGATCTCCACTGCCAATGTCGATAGGGATGATTTCTTCAATTGAAGGTGATGTTTCCCATTCGATTGGTGGAGGTTCGGTCAGCGGAATCTCCTTTGATTGCTATTTAGAAGAGGGACCAGCTTTATCTCGTGGCCGCTTTGGAGGAGCAATGTTGATCTTTCGATCTGTCTTTGCTGCAGCAGCTTCACAAGACCTTCCAGCTTGCTGATCACCTCGAATGCAAACGATGCCTTCTCCAGTTGCAAACTTGAGTAGTTGACGATAAGAGGAGGAGATGGCATTGATCTGATGGAGGAATGGTCGCCCGAGGATGGCGTTGTAACTGGAGACTCCTTCGACAATTGCAAACCTTACCGAGACTCGAGTCTCTCGGCTGAGGTCGATGGTAAATCTGGATTCGCCCACTGTGATGCTTTGTCCACCGTTGAACCCGGTGATCACAGTCGGGACGACGTCGAGGCTTTGATACTTATGTCCCAGGCATTTGAAACAGTCTGAGAACATAATGTCGATAGAGCTTCCGGTGTCGATGAGGATTCGATTGACGGTGCTTCCGTCGATGATGAGTTTCAAGACCAGGGGGTCTCGATGTGGAGTATGAACTCCTTGAAGATCGGTGTCGTTGAAGACTATGGATGGCCAAGCAAGACCTTCGATGGGCTTCTCGATCCAGGTATCTTCTTTATTTGTAGTAGATCGAACATGGAAGATGCGTCGAACCTGCCGATCCACTTCCTTCCCGGTCAAAGCTTGATTGTGCAAGGTTCCATGAATGCCAAAGACATTGGCCTTCACAGAAATTGGTTGCCGGTTAGAAGAGATTTGATGTATCCAACACACTTCTTTCCCCTTGGCAGAGGTTCGACGTTGATCGTGCCCGTTGTTGACGAATTCTTGAAGGTGGCCCTCTCGTAGTAAGTCTTCAAGATGGAACTTCAACCGATAGCATCGGTCAGTAGAGTGGCCGTGACTTCGATGGAATTCGCAGTAGACTGTTTTGTCTGCTGTGAATTTGGAATTTGGCTGAAGAGGATTGGGCCTCCGAAGATACTCGTCGTGTTGAATACGGTCGAGTATCTGTTCGACTGGTAAATTCCACTCAGTGAAAGTGGTCTTCGTCGGAGATCGACGCCCATCATTCTTTGATCTTTTGTTGGCCGGAGGGGCTGCTGCTTCAGCGTTGTGAGCCTTTGCAGCATACTTAGGAGCTTCTCTTTCAGCAGGCCTTCTCTTAGTTTCTCGCCCTTTCCGAGCGACTTGATCGTCTTCCACCTCAATCTCCCTCTGGATTCGATCAAACATAGCTCCCAGAGAAGGAGGGGGATTGCGGATGAAGTCGTTGTAGATGTGTAGATCGAAGCGGAGAGCGTTCTGGAAAGCCAACATGATGGCTTCATCATCCAGATGTCTTCCAGAGAGGGCGGCATGTTCATTGCGAAACCTCCTGGTGAAACTTCGGAGAGTCTCGTCAACACCCATCCTTAGCCTATATAGAGAGTCGAGCTTCTTCTCGGGCTTCAGGTTGAGCTGGTAATGCTGCACAAAGAGTTTAGCTAAAACATTGAACTGGGTGATGGACCCAGCTCGTAGATTATGATACCAGTCGAGCGACGGCTCATCGAGGCTTCCCGCGAAGGTGCGACAGAGTACATTGTTTTCTTCTTCGTGAGGCGTAAGAGCTTGTTTGAATGCGAGGATGTGGAGAGCAGGATCTCCTCGGATGCAGTTGAATTTGGGGAGGATAGGGGTTCTCCATCCCCTTGGAAATGCTGTTTCGAAGAGACTCCGATGGAGAGGTCCGGTGGAGGAATACCCATCCCTACGACCATGTCCTCGACCTAAGGGTTGGTCAAGAGGCAAGATCGCAAGGTCTTGCTCTGGCATCGAAGTGTTCGCCTGTTGGAGTCGATGTCGAAGGTCCGATCCAAGTCCACGTTGAAGTGGAATGGAAGGAGAGACTCTACTCTTTGAAGGGGCACCTTTCATTTGGTGCTTCCTTGGCATGTTGATTTTTGAAGGTGTCCTCTTGTCGCAGTTGCGACCACAAGAGGATTGGGAGAACTCGTCGTCAAGACGATCCCAGACACTCTGCTTCCAGGGAGCAGCAGAGGGAGTAGGATCGCGACGAATTCTTTCGAGGGCAGCAGTGCCTATCGACCTCCGTTATTCGGAGTGAATTGAATGTCGAGGAAGATCAACCCTCTCACTTGTGGAGGGGATCGGAATAGCAATTCCAGCTTCGGAGGCTGCCTTCTTCAGAGCATCCCTTTCAGCGGTGAGGGTGGCATTTTGCTTTGCCAATTGGAGCAGTTGGAAGTCGATTGCAGAGATCTGGTAAGTCGATGGAGGATCTTCAGCGGGAGTGGGGGCTGTTTGCCCAATTGACTGTCGTGCAGGGTGGATGATCGGTCGATCGACGGATCTTCCACTCCCTGAATGAACCCCCATTTCTGGGACAGCAAGGGGCTGTCCGAAATTGAGCCTTTGACTCATTGATCGAGTCTCAGGACGAGCTTGTTGTTGATTATTACTTCCTTCTGGTTGACCCTGATGCTTTGTTCTCGCCATTCAGAGAGCGAAGAGTGCAACGAGAGTGCCGACGTCCGATCAGTTGTCTGATCAACCGAGGAGGCGAGGAAGTTTGGCTATCAAGATAGGTTGTATGCTTAACCGATCAAGTAGTAGTGGAGAGAGTTCGACTTTTTGCTCGGATCCCACAGACAGCGCCAAACTGTGGGGGAAAATCTTCGTGCCGACCCGAAGACTCTCGCAGCACCAGTCAATTGAAATTGAAGTTGACGTTGAAGATCGTTGGTCGATCTGTTGATCAAAATTGAAGTCTTTGATATGTAAACAGAGATGCAATCAGAGAGATTGTTGACACGAGGTGTGATCTCGGAGTTCAACCGAAGCCTACGTCTCCGTGCTATAGGGAGCAACCCGAATTCACTAACACTTATGCTGGAGTGATCTCGACAGGCCGAGTATCACTGTAAACACTGATCTCTTCGAGAGAGAGAAGAAGATCAAAGAGAGGTGGAAGATGGGAAGTTGGAAATCCCAGAGCTCTGGTTTTTAGAACTGAGAATTCGATCTCTTTAGAATCGATCCTTTTACATTTGAAGACTCTGCTATTTATAGGATTTTCTGGTGGTAAACGGCGGTCTCTGCTGCCGTATCTGGGGATCCTCCAGGTAAGGCTGGTGGGCTCCGCTGCCGTCTTAGGGGGCCCACCAGGCAGGGCCGGTGGGTCCCGTTGTGGTATTCGGGGGCCCACCAGGCAGGGCCGGTGGGGCCTGCTGTTTGCAGACTTCTTGCCAAAATTTGCACCCACAGATACATTCATGCGAATGAATTAGAATGGATAGTGTGTATGAATTAGAATGGATCGTATGAATGAATTAGATTGGATAGTACAAATGAATTAGAATTGATCGTCCGAATGAATTAGAATGGATCATACGAATGATTTATAATTGATACATTCATGCGAATGAATTAGAATGGATCATACGAATGAATTAGAATGGATCGTATGAATGAATTAGAATGGATCGTACGAATAAATTAGAATGGATCATTTGAATGAATTTGATTGGATCGTACGAATGAATTAAAATGGATACATTATGGTGAATGAATTAGAATGGATCATATGAATGAATTAGAATGGATGGTACGAATGAGTTAGAATGGATCGTGCGAATGAATTAAAATAGATCGTAAGATTAAATTAGAATGGATACATTCGTGCGAATGAAATAGATTGGATCGTACGAATGAATTAGAATGGATCGTACATATAAATTAGAATAGATCGTACAAATGAATTAGAATGGATCGTACGAATGAATTAGAATAGATACATTCGTGCGAATAAATTAGAATGGATCGTATGAATGAATTAGAATGGATACATTCATACGAATAAGTTAGAATAGATCGTACTAATAAATTAGAATGGATCGTGCGAATAAATTAGAATGGATCGTACGAATGAATTAGAATGGATACATTCGTGCGAATGAATTAGAATGGATCGTACGAATGAATTAGAAACGATCGTACGAATTAATTAGAATGGGACGTGGGAATGAATTAGAATGGTTCGTACGAATGAATTAGAATGGATACATTTGTACGAATGAATTAGAATGGATCGTACGAATGAATTAGAATTAATCGTACGAATGAACCAGAATGAATCGTATGAATGAATTAGGATGGATCGTACGAATAAATTAGGATGGATACATTCGTGCGAAAGAATTAGAATGGATCGTATGAATGAATTAGAATGGATCGTAAGACTGAATTAGAATGGGTCATATGAATGAATTAGAATGGATCGTACGAATGAATTAGAATGGATCTTGCGAATGAATTAGAATGGATCGTACGAATGAATTAGAATGGATACATTCGTGCGAATGAATTAGAATGGATCATATGAATGAATTAGAATGGATCGTGCAAATGAATTAGAATGGATCATACGAATGAATTAGAATGGATACATTCGTGTGAATGAATTATAATTGATCGTACGAATGAATTAGAATGGATCGTACGAATGAATTAGAATAGATACATTCGTGCGAATCAATTAGAATGGATGGTACGAATGAATGGGAATGGAACTTTGGAATGAATTAGAATGGATCGTAGAATGAATTTGAATGGATCGTGCGAATGAATTAGAATGGATCGTGTGAATGAAATAGAATGGATACATTCTTGCGAATGAATTAGAACGGATCATACAAATGAAATAGAATGGATCGTATGAATAATTTAGAATGGATCGTATGAATGAATTAGAATAGATCGTGCGAATGAATTAGAATGGATTGTATGAAAGAATTTGAATTGATCGTACAAATGAATTTGAATGGATCGTGCGAATGAACTAGAATGGATCGTACGAATGAATTAGAATGGATACATTCGTGCGAATGAAATAGAATGGATAATATGAATGAATTAGAATGGATCGTACGAATGAATTAGAATGGATACATTCATGCGAATGAATTAGAATGTATCGTACAAATGAATTAGAATGGATCGTACGAATGAATTAGAATGAATACAATCGTGCAAATGAATTTGAATGGATCATACGAATGAATTAGAATGGATCGTACAAATGAATTAGAAAGGATCGTACAAATGAATTAGAATGGATCGTACGAATGAATTAGAATTGATCATGCGAATGATTTAGAATGGACCGTACGAATGAATTAGAATGGATACATTCGTGCAAATGAATTAGAATAGATGGTATGAATGAATTAGAATAAATCGGACGAATGAATTAGAATAGATCGTGCAAATGAATTAGAATGGATCATATGAATGAATTAGAATTGATCCATTCATGCGAATGAATTAGAATGGATCGTACAAATGAAATAGAATGGATCGTACAAATGAATTAGAATGGATCGTATGAATGAAATAGAATGGATACACTCGTGCGAATGAATTAGAATGGATCGTACGAATGAATTAGAATGGATACATTCGTGCGAATGAATTACAATGGATCGTATGAATGAATTAGAATGGATCGTGCGAATGAATTAGAATGGATCATACGAATGAATTAGAATAGATACATTCGGGCAAATGAATTGGAATGGATCGTACGAATTAATTAGAATGGATCGTGCGAATGAATTAGAATAGATCGTACGAATGAATTAGAAGGGATACATTCGTGCTAATGAATTAGAATGGATCGTACGTATGAATTAGAATGGATCGTACGAATGAATTAGAATGGATCGTGCGAATGAATTAGAATGGATCGTACGAATGAATTAGAATGGATACATTTGTACGAATGAATTAGAATGGGTCGTACGAGTGAATTATAATGGATCATATGAATGAATTAGAATGGATCATGCAAATGAATTAGAATGGATCATACGAATGAATTATAATGGATACATTCGTGCGAATGAATTAGAATGGATCGTACGAATGAATTAGAATGGATCGTACGAATGAATTAGAATGGATACATTCTTGTGAATGAATTAGTAGGGATCGTACGAATGAATTAGAATGGATCGTACAAATGAATTATAATGGATCTTATGAATAAATTAGAATGGATCGTGCGAATGAATTAGAATGGATCATACGAATAAATTAGAATGGATACATTCGTGCAAATGTATTAGAATGGATTGTACTAGTAAATTAGAATGGATCGTACGAATGAATTAGAATGGATCGTACGAATGAATTAGAATGGATCATGCGAATGAATTAGAATCGATCATACGAATGAATTAGAATGGATACATTCGTGTGATTGAATTTGAATGGATCGTTTGAATGAATTAGAATGGATCGTACGAATGAATTAAAATCGATCGTCCGAAAGAATTAGAATGGATCGTACAAATTAATTATAATGGATACATTCGTGCAAATGAATTAGAATGGATCGTACGAATGAATTAGAATGGATCATACGAATGAATTAGAATAGATCGTGCGAATGAATTAGAATAGATCGTACGAATGAATTAGAATAGATCGTACAAATGAATTAGAATGGACCATATGAATGAATTAGAATGGTTCGTACGAATGAATTAGAGTGGATCGTACGAATGAATTAAAATGGATCGTACAAAAGAATTAGAATGGATCGTACGAATGACTTAGAATGGATACATTCGTTCAAATGAATTAAAATAGATTATACGAATGAGTTAGAATGGATCGTGCGAATGAATTAGAATGGACACATTCGTGCGAATGAATTAAAATGGATCATGCAAATGAATTAGAATGGATCGTATGAATGAATTAGATTGGATCGTACGAATGAATTAGAATTGATCATCCGAATGAATTAGAATTGATCATCCGAATGAATTAGAATGGATCGTACGAATGAATTAGAATGGATCTACGAATGAATTAGAATGGATCGTATGAATGAATTAGAATGGATCGTACGAATGAATTAGAATGGATCATTTGAATGAATTAGATTGGATTGTACGATTGAATTAGAATGGATACATTCGTGTGAATGAATTAGAACGGATCGTACGAATGAATTAGAATGGATCGTATGAATGAGTTAGAATGGATCGTACGAATAAATTAGAATGGATCGTGCGAATGAATTAGAATGGATTGTAAGAATAAATTAGAATGGATACCTTCGTACGAATGAAATAGTATGGATCGTACGAATGAATTAGAATGGAGCGTACGAATGAATTAGAATGGATCGCACGAATGAATTAGAATAGATACATTCGTGCGAATGAATTAGAATGGATAGTACGAATGAATTAGAATGGATACATTTGTGCGAATGAATTAGAATGGATCATATGAATGAATTAGAATGGATCACATGAATGAATTAGATCATATGAATGAATTAGAATGGATCATGGGAATGAATTCGAATGGATCGTACGAATGAATAAGAATTGATACATTCGTGCGAATGAATTAGAATAGATCGTACAAATGAATTAGAATGGATCGTGCGAATGAATTAGAATGGATCGTACGAATGAATTAAAATGGATATATTAATGTGAATGAATTAGAATGGATCGTACAAATGAATTAGAATGGATTGTGTGAATGAATTAGAATGGATCGTACGAATGAATTAGAATAGATACATTCGTGTGAATGAATTAGTATGGATTGTATGAATGAATTAGAATGGATCGTATAAATGAATTAGAATGGAGCGCACGAAAGTATTAGAATGGATCGTACGAATGAATTACAATTAATCGTGTGAATGAATTAGAACGGATCGTACGAATGAATTAAAATGGATATATTCATGCGAATGAATTAGAATGGATCGTACGAATGAATTAGATTGGATCGTACGAATGAATTTGAATGGATCGTGCGAATGAATTAGAATGGATCATACGAATGAATTAGAATGGATACATTCGTGCGAATGAATTAGAATAGATTGTACGAATGAATTAGAATGGATCATGCGAATGAATTAGAATGGATCATACGAATGAATTAGAATGGATAAATTCGTGCGAATGAATTAGAATGGATCGTACGAATGAATTAGAATGTATCGTACGAATGAATTAGAATGGATACATTCGTGCGAATGAATTAGAATGGATCGTACGAATGAATTAGAATGGGTCGTGCGAATGAATTAGAATGGATCGTGCAAATGAATTAGAATGGATTGTACAAATGAATTAGAATGGATACATTCGTGCGAATGAATTAGAATGGATTGTACGAATGAATTAGAAGGGATCGTTTAAATTAATTAGAATGGATTGCACGAATAAATTAGAATGGATCGTACGATTGAATTAGAATTGATCGTGCGAATGAATTAGAAGGGATCGTACGAATGAATTAGAATGGATACATTCGTGCAAATGAATTAGAATGGACCGTACGAATGAATTAGAATAGATCATATGAATGAATTAGACTGGATACATTTGTGCGAATTAATTAGAATGGATTTTACGAATGAATTAGAATGGATCGTATAAATGAAGTAGAATGGATCGCACAAATGTATTAGAGTAGATCGTACGAATGAATTAGAATTGATCGTGCGAATGAATTAGAATGGATCGTATGAATGAATTAGAATGGATCGTACGAATGAATTAGAATGGATCGGTCGAAAGAATTAGAATGGATTTCACGAATGAATTAGAATGGATACATTCGTGCGAATGAATTAGAATGGATCGTAGGAATGAATTAGAATGGATCATACGAATGAATTAGAATGGATCGTGCGAATGAATTAGAATAGATCGTACAAATGAATTAGATTTTATACATTCGTGCGAATGAGTTATAATGGATCGTACGAATGAATTAGAATGGATCGTACGAATGAATTAGAATGTATCGTACGAATGAATTAGAATTGATTGTGCGAATGAATTAGAATGGATCGTATGAATGAATTAGAATGGATACATTTGTGCGAATGACTTAGAATGGATCGTACGAACGAATTCGAATGGATCGTACGAATGAATTAGAATGGATCGTACGAATGAATTAGAATGGATACATTCGTGTGAATGAATTAGAATAGATCGTATGAATGAATTAGAATGGATCGTACGAACGAATTAGAAAGGATCGTATGAATGAATTAGAATGGATACATTTGTGCGAATGAATTAGAATGGATCGTACGAATGAATTAGAATGGATCGTATGAATGAATTAGAATGGATCATACGAATGAATTAGAATGGATTGCACCAATGAATTAGAATGGATTCATTCGTGCGAATGAATTGGAATGGATTGTATGAATGAATTAGAATCGATCGTACGAATGAATAAGAATGGATCGTACGAATGAATTAGAATGGATCGCACGAATGAATTAGAATGGAACGTACGAATGAATTAGAATGGATACATTCGTTCTAATGAATTAAAATGGATCATACTAATAAATTAGAATGGATTGTAAGAATAAGTTTGAATGGATCGTATGAATGAATTAGAATGGATCGTGTGAATGAATTAGAATGGATCATACGAATGAGTTAGAATGGATACATTCGTGCGAATGAATTAGAATGGATCGTACGAATGAATTAGAATCATTCTTACAAATGAATTAGAATGGATACATTCGTGCGAATGAATTAGAATGGATCGTACGAATGAATTAGAACGGATCGTACGAATAAATTAGAATGGATGTATTCGTGGGAATGAATTGGAATGGATCGTACGAATGAATTAGAATGAATCATACGACTGAATAAGAATGGATTGTATGAATGAATTAGAATGGATCATGCGAATGAATTAGAATGGGTACATTCGTGCGAATGAATTAGAATGGATCGTGCAAATGAATTAGAATGGATCGTACGATAGAGTTAAAATGGATACATTCGTGCGAATGAATTAAAATGGATCGTACAAATAAAAGAGAGTGGATCGTACGAATGAATTAGAATTGATACATTCATGCGAATGAATTATAATGGATCGTACGAATGAATTAGAATGGAACATACGAATGAATTAGCATGGATCGTGCGAATGAATTAGAATGGATCGTACGAATGAATTAGAATCGATACATTCGTGCGCATAAATTAGAATAAATCATACTAATGAATTAGAAAGGATCGTACGAAGGAATTTGAATGGATCGTACGAATGAATTACAATGGATTGTGCGAATGAATTAGAATGGATCATATGAATGAATTAGAATGGATACATTCGTCCGAATGAATTAGAATGGATCGTACAAATGAATTAGAATGGATCTTACGAATCAATTAGAATGGATCGTACGAACGAATTAGAATAGATCGTGTGAATGAATTAGAATGGATTGTACGAATGAATTAGAATAGACCATACGAATGAATTAAAATGGATCATGCGAATGAATTAGAATGAATCATACGAATGAATTAGAATGCATACATTCTTGCAAATAAAATAGAATGGATCGTATGAATGAATTAGAATGTTTCGTACAAATGAATTAGAATGGATCGTACGAATGAATTAGAATGGATACATTCGTGCGAATGAATTCGAATGGATCGTACGAATGAATTAGAATGGATCGTACGAACGAATTAGAATGGATCGTACGAATAAATTTGAATTTATAGTGCAAATTAATTAGAATGGATCATACGAATGATTTAGATTGGATACATTCATGCGAATGAATTAGAATGGATCGTACGAATGAATTAGAATGGATCGTACTATTGAATTAGAATGGATCGTGCGAATGAATTAGAATGGATCATACGAATGAGTTAGAATGGATATATTCATGCGAATGAATTTGAATAGATCGTACAAATGAATTAGAATGGATCGTAAGAATGAATTAGAATGGATCATATGAATGAATTAGAATGGGTCATTCGAATGAATTAGAATGGATCGAATTAATGAATTAGAGTGGATACATTCATGCAAATGAATCAGAATGGATCGTATGAATGAATTAGAATGGATCGTACAAATATATTGGAATGGATCGTACGAATGAATTAGAATGGATCGTGCGAATGAATTAGAATGGATCGTATGAATGAATTAGAATGGATCCTTTCAGGCAAATAAATTAGAATGGATCATACGAATGAATTAGAATGGATACACTCGTGCGAATGGATTAGAATGGATCGTACGAATGAATTAGAATGGATCGTGTGAACGAATTAGAATGGATACATTCGTGCGAATGAATTAAAATGGATCCTACGAATGAATTATAATGGATCATACGAATGAATTAAAATGGATCGTGCGAATGAATTAGAATGGATCGTACGAATGAATTAGAATGGATACATTCGTGCGAATAAATTAGAATGGATCGTACGAATGAATTGGAATGGTTCGTACGAATGAATTAGAATGGATCATATGAATGAATTAGAATGGATACATTCGTGCGAATGAATTAGAATGGATCGTACGAATGAATTGGAATGGATCGTGTGAATGAATTAGAATGGATCGTATGTATAAATTAGAATGAGTCATGCGAATGAATTAGAATGGATGCATTCGTGCGAATGAATTAGAATGGATCATACGAATGAATTAGAATGGATCGTATGAATGAATTAGAATGGATACATTCGTGTGAATGAAATAGAATGGATTGTATGAATGAATTAGAATGGATAGTACGAATGAATTAGAATGGATCGTACGAATAAGTTAGAATGGATACATTCGTGCGAATGAATTAGAATGGATCGTACGAATGAATTGGAATGGATCATACGAATGAATTAGAATGGATCGTGCGAATGAATTAGAATGGATCGTACGAATGAATTAGAATGGATACATTCGTGCGAATAAATTAGAATGGATCAAACGAACGAATTAGAATAGATCATACGAATGAATTAAAATGGATCGTGCGAATGAATTAGAATGGATCATACGAATGAATTAGAATGGATGCATTCGTGCGAATGAATTAGAATGGATCGTACGAATGAATTAGAATGGGTACATTCGTGTGAATGAAATAGAAAGGATCGTATGAATGAATTAGAATGGATCGTATGAATGAATTAGAATGGATCGTACGAATGAATTAGAATGGATCGTGGGAATGAATTAGAATGGATCGTACGAATGAATTAGAATGGATCATGCGAATAAATTAGAATCGATCGTACGAATAAATTAGAATGGATACATTCGGGCAAATGAATTAGAATGGATCGTACTAATAAATTAGAATGGATTGTAAGAATGAATTAGAATGGATAGTATGAATGAATTAGAATGGATCGTGTGAATGAATTAGAATAGATCATACGAATGAATTAGAATCGGTATATTCGTGCGAATGAATTAGAATGGATCGTACGAATGAATTAAAATGGATCGTACGAATGAATAAGAATGGTTCGTACGAATGAATTAGAATGGATCATACAAATGAATTGGAATGGTTCGTACTAATGAATTAGAATGGATACATTCGTGCAAATGAATTAGAATGGATCGTACGAATGGATTAGAATGGATCGTATGACTGAATTAGAATAGATCGTAGAATGACTTAGAATGGATCGTACGAATGAATTAGAATGCATCATGCGAATGAATTAGAATGGATCGTATGAATGAATTTGAATGGATACATTCATGTGAAAGAAATAGAATGGATCGTACGAATGAATTAGAGCGGATCGTACGAATAAATTACAATAGATCGTACGAAAGAATTAGAATGGACTATACGAATGAATTAGAATGGATACATTCGTGTGAATGAATTAGAATTGATCGTATGAATGAATTAGAATGGATCGTGCGAATGAATTTGAATGGATCGTACGACTGAATTAGAATGAATCGTGCGAATGAATTAGAATAGATCGTACGACTGAATTAGAAAGGATCATAGAATGACTTACAGTGGATCGTACGAATGAATTAGAGTGGATCGTACGAATGAATTAAAATGGATCGTACGAAAGAATTAAAATGGATCGTACTAATGAATTAGAATGCATACATTAATGCGAATAAATTAGAATGGATCGTACGAATGAATTAGAATGGATACATTCGTGCGAATGAATTAGAATGGATCGTACGAATGAATTAGAGTGGATCGTGCACATGAATTAAAATGGATCGTACGAAAGAATTAGAATGGATCATACAAATGAATTAGAATAGATACATTCGTGCGAATGAATTAGAATGGATCGTACGAATGAATTGGAATGGATCGTGTGAATGAATTAGAATGGATCGTACGAATAAATTAGAATGGATACATTCGTACAAAAGAATTAGAATGGATCGTGCGTATGAATTAGAATGGATCGTACGAATGAATTAGCTTGGATCGTACGAATAAATTAGAATGGATCATGAGAATGAATTAGAATGGATCGTGAGAATGAATTAGAATGGATACATTCATGCGAATAAATTAGAATGGATCGTACGAATGAATTAGAATGGATCGTACGAATGAATTAGAATTGATCATATGAATGAATTAGAATGGATCGTACGAATGAATTAGAATGGATCGGGTGAATGAATTAGATTTTATCGTACGAATGAATTGGAATAGATACATTTATGTGAATAAATTAGAATGGATTGTACGAATGAATTATAATTGATCGTACGAATGAATTAGAATCGATCGTGCGAATGAATCAGAACGGATCGTAAGAATAAATTAGAATGGATACATTCGTGTGAATGAAATACAATGGGTCGTACGAATGAATTAGAATTGATCATACGAATTAATTTGAATGGATCGTGGGAATGAATTAGAATGGATTGTACGAATGAATTAGAATGGATCGTACGAATGAATTAGAATGGATACACTCGTGCGAATGAATTAATTAGAATTGATCATGGGAATTAATTAGAATGGATCGTACGAATGAATTAGAGTGGATCGTACAAATGAATTAAAATGGATCATACGAAAGAATTAGAATGGATCGTGCGAATGAATTAGAATGGATCGTACGAATGAATTAGAATGGATATATTCGTGTGAATGAATTAGAATGGATCATACGAATGACTTAGAATGGATCGTATGAATGAATTAGAGTGGATCATACGAATGAATTAGAATGAATCGTGCGAATGAAGTAGAATGGATCGTACGAATGTATTAGAATGGATACATTCATGCGAATGAATTAGAATGAATCGTACAAATAAATTAGAATGGATCGTATGAATGAATTAGAATGGATCACACGAATGTATTAGAATGGATCGTACAAATGAATTAGAATTGATCGTGCGAATGAATTAGAATGGATCGTACAAATGAATTAGAATGGATACATTCGTGTGAATGAATTAGAATAGATCGTGACAATGAATTAGAATGGATCGTACGAATGAATTAGAATGGATACATTCGTGCGAATGAATTAGAATGGATCGTATGAATGAATTAGAATGGATTGTAGGAATGAATTAGAATGGATCGTGCGAATGAATTAGAATGGATCGTACGAATGAATTAGAATGGATACATTCGTGGGAATGAATTAGAACGGATCGTACGAATGAATAAGAATGGATCGTACGAATGAATTAGAATGGATCGTACGAATGAATTAGAATGGATCGGACAATTGAATTCGAATGGATACATTCATGTAAATTAATTAGAATGGATCGTACGAATGAATTCGAATGGATCGTACGAATGAATTGGAATGGATCGTACGAATGAATTAAAGTGGATCGTACGAATGAATTAGAATGCATACATTCGTGCGAATGAATTAGAATGGATCATACCAATGAATTAGAATGGATCATACGAATGAATTAGAATAGATCGTATGAATGAATTAGAATGGATCGTACAAATGAATTAGAATGGATCGTGTGAATGAATTAGAATGGATTGTACGAATGAATTAGAATGGATACATTTGTGTGAATGAATTAGAATGAATCGTGCGAATGAATTAGAATGGATCGTACGAATGAATTAGATTGGATGGTGTGAATGAATTAGAATGGATCGTACAAATGAATTAGAATGGATACATTCTTGTGAATGAATTAGATTGGATCGTACGAATGAATTAGAATGGATCGTGCGAATGAATTAGAATGGATCGTATGAATGAATTAGAATGGATACATTCGTGCGAATGAATTAGAACGGATCGTATGAATGAATTAGAATGGACCCTACGAATGAATTAGAATGGATCGTGCGAATGAATTAGAATGGAACATACAAATGAATTGGAATGGATTCATTCATACGAATGAATTAGAATGGATCGTACGAATGAATTAGAATCGATCGTATTGTTGAATTAGAATGGACCGTACGAATGAATTAGAATGGATCGTGCGAATGAATTAGAATGGATCGTATGAATGAATTAGAATGGATACATTCATGCGAATGAATTAGAATGGATCATACTAATAAATTAGAATGGAACGTACGAATGAATTAGAATAGGTCGTATGAATGAATTAGAATGGATCGTGCAAATGAATTAGAATGGATCGTACGAATAAATTAGAATGGATACATTCGTGCGAATGAAATAGAGTGGATCGTGCGAATGAATTAGAATGGATCGTACTAATGAATTATAATGGATCGGGCGAATGAATTAGAATGGATCGTACGAATGAATTAGAATGGACACATTCGTGCGTATGAATTAGAATGGATCGTACGAATGAATTTGAGTGGATTGTATGAATGAATTAGAATGGATCGTGCGAATGAATTAGAATGGATTTATTTGTGCGAATGAATTAGAATGGATTGTACGAACGAATAAGAATAAATCCTACGAATGAATAAGAATGGATCGTACGAATGAATTAGAATGGATCGTATGAATGAATTAGAATTGATCGTACAAATGAATTAGAATTGAACTTGCGAATGAATTTGAATGGATCGTAAGAACGAATTAGAATGGATACATTTGTGTGAATGAATTAAATTGGATCGTACAAATGAATTCGAATGGATCGTACGAATGAATTAGAATGGATCGTACGAATTAATTAGAGTGGATCATATGAATGAATTAGAATGGATGGTACGAATGAAATAGAATGGATCGTGCGAATGAATTAGAATGGATCGTACGAATGAATTAGAATGGATTCATTCGTGTGAATGAATTAGAATATATCATACGAATGAATTATAATGGATTGTGCGAATGAATTAGAATGGATCGTACATATGAATTAGAATGGATACATTCATGCGAATGAATTAGAATGGATCGTACGAATGAATAAGAATGGATAGTATGAATGAAATAGAATGGATCGTGCAAATGAATTAGAGTGGATCGTACAAATGAATTAGAATGGATTCATTCGTGCAAATGAATTAGAATGGATCATACGAATGAATTAGAATCGATCGTACGAATGAATAAGAATGGATCGTACGAATGAATTAGAATGGATCGTACGAATGAATTAGAATGGATCGTGCGAATGAATTAGAATGGATTGTACGAATGAATTAGAATTGATACATTTGTGTGAATGATTTAGAATGAATCGTGCAAATGAATTAGAATGGATCGTACGAATGAATTATAATGGATCGTGTGAATGAATTAGAATGGATCGTACAAATGAATTAGAATGGATACATTCGTGTGAATGAATTAGATTGGATCGTACAAATGAATTAGAATAGATCGTGCGAATGAATTAGAATGGATCGTATAAATGAATTAGAATGGATACATTCGTGCGAATGAATTAGAACGGATCGTATGAATGAATTAGAATGGACCCTACGAATGAATTAATATGGATCGTGCGAATGAAATAAAATGGAGCATACAAATGAATTAGAATGGATTCATTCATGTGAATGAGTTAGAATGGATCGTACGAATGAATTAGAATCGATCGTATTGTTGAATTAGAATGGATCGTACGAATGAATTAGAATGGATCGTGCGAATTAATTAGAATAGATCGTATGAATGAATTAGAATGGATACATTCGTGCGAATGAATTAGAATGGATCATACTAATAAATTAGAATGGAACGTACGAATGAATTAGAATGGGTCGTATGAATGAATTAGAATGGATCGTGCAAATGAATTAGAATGGATCGTACGAATGAATTAGAATGGATACATTCGTGTGAATGAATTAGAGTGGATCGTGCGAATGAATTAGAATGGATCGTACGAATGAATTAGAATGGATCGGGCGAATGAATTAGAATGGATCGTACGAATGAATTAGAATGGACACATTCGTTTGAATGAATTAGAATGGATCGTACGAATGAATTAGAATGGATCGTATGAATGAATTAGAATGGATCATGCGAATAAATTAGAATGGATCGTACGAATGAATTATAATGGATTTATTCGTGCGAATGAATTAGAATGGATTGTACGAACGAATTAGAATCGATCGTACGAATGAATCAGAATGGATCGTACGAATGAATTAGAATGGATCGTACGAATGAATTAGAATTGAACTTGCGAATGAATCAGAATGGATCGCACGAATGAATTAGAATGGATACATTTGTGCGAATAAATTAGAATGGATCGTACGAATGAATTCGAATGGATCGTACGAATGAATTAGAATCGATACATTCGTGCGAATGAATTAGAATGGATCGTGCGAATGAATTAGAATGGATCGTACGAATGAACTAGAATGGATACATTCGTGTGAATGAATTAGAATATATCGTACGAATGAATTATAATGGATTGTTCGAATGAATTAGAATGGACCGTACATATGAATTAGAATAGATACATTCGTGCGAATGGATTAGAATGGATCGTACGAATAAATTAGAATGGATAGTATGAATGAAATAGAATGGATCGTGCGAACGAATTAGAGTGGACCGTACGAATGAATTAGAATGGATTCATTCGTGCAAATGAATTAGAATAGATCATACGAATGAATTAGAATCGATCG
Source organism: Chamaelirium japonicum (assembly GCA_947650365.1). NCBI lineage: Eukaryota > Viridiplantae > Streptophyta > Magnoliopsida > Liliales > Melanthiaceae > Chamaelirium > Chamaelirium japonicum. Next base: position 60,056,520 of record OX393556.1, read on the forward strand.
TACGAATGAATAAGAATGGATCGTACGAATGAATTCGAATGGATCGCACGAATGAATTAGAATGGATTGTACGAATGAATAAGAATGGATACATTTGTGCGAATGAATTAGAATGGATCGTACTAATAAATTAGAATGGATTGTACGAATTAATTAGAATGGATCGTATGAATGAATTAGAATGGATCGTGCGAATGAATTAGAATGGATCGTACAATTGAATTAGAATGGATACATTCGTGCGAATGAATTAGAATGGATCGTACAAATGAATTAGAATGGATCGTACGAATGAATTAGAATGGATCGTGCGAATGAATTAGAATGGTTTGTACAAATGAATTAGAATGTATACATTCGTGCGAATGAACTAGAATGGATCGTACAAATGAATTAGAATAGATCGTATGAATGAATTAGAATGGATCGTACAAATCAATTAGAATGGATACATTCGTGCGAATGAATTGGAATGGATCATACGAATTAATTAGAATGAATTATAAGATAGAATTAGAATGGATTGTACGAATGAGTTAGAATAGATCATGCGAATGAATTAGAATGGATACATTCGTGCGAATGAATTAGAATGGATCGTACGAATGAATTAGAATGGATCGTGCGAATGAATTAGAATGGATCGTATGAATGAATTAGAATGGATTGTGCGAATAAATTAGAATGGATCGTATGAATGAATTAGAATGGAAACATTCATGCGAATGAACTAGAATGGATCGTACTAAAGAATTTAGAAGGATCGTACGAATGAATTTGAATGGTTCGTACGAATGAACTAGAATGGATCGTGCGAATGAATCAGAATCCATCTTATGAATGAATTAGAATGGATACATTCGTGCGAATGAATTAGAATGGATCGTACGAATGAATTAGAATGGATCGTACGAATGAATTAGAATAGATCGTGCGAATGAATTAGAATGGATTGTACGAATGAATTAGAATGGATCATACAAATGAATTAGGATGGATCGTGCAAATGATTTAGAATAGATCGTAGGAATGAAATAGAATGGATACATTCGTGTGAATAAAATAGAATGGATCGTATGAATGAATTAGAATGTATTGTACAAATGAATTTGAATGGATCGTACGAATGAATTAGAATGGTTACATTCGTGCGAATGAATCTGAATGGATCGTACGAATGAATTAGAATGGATCGTATGAATGAATTAGAATGGATCGTACAAATAAATTAGAATGGATCGTGCGAATGAATTAGAATGGATCATACGAATGAATTAAAATGGATACATTCGTGCGAATGAATTAGAATGGATCGTGCGAATGAATTAGAATACATCGTACGAATGAATAAGAATGGATCGTACAAATGGATTAGAATGGATCGTATGACTGAATTATAATGGATCGTAGAATAACTTAGGATGGATCGTATGAATGAATTAGAATGGATCATTCGAATGAATTAGAATGGATTGTACGAATGAATTAGAATGGATACATTTATGCGAATGAATTAGAATGGATATTACGAATGAATTAGAGCAGATCGTACGAATGAATTATAATTGATCGTGCGAATGAATTAGAATGGATCGCACAATTGAGTTAGAATGGATACATTCATGTAAATTAATTAGAATGGATCGTACAAATGAATTCGAATGGATCGTACGAATGAATTAGAATGGATCGGTCGAAAGAATTAGAATGGATTTCACGAATGAATTAGAATGGATACATTCGTGCGAATGAATTAGAATGGTTCGTACGAATGAATTAGAATGGATCATACGAATGAATTAGAATGGATCGTGCGAATGAATTAGAATAGATCGTACAAATGAATTAGATTTTATACATTCGTGCGAATGAGTTATAATGGATCGTACGAATGAATTAGAATGGATCGTACGAATGAATTAGAATGTATCGTACGAATGAATTAGAATTGATTGTGCGAATGAATTAGAATGGATCGTATGAATGAATTAGAATGGATACATTTGTGCGAATGACTTGGAATAGATCGTACGAACGAATTTGAATGGATCGTACGAATGAATTAGAATGGATCGTACGAATGAATTAGAATGGATACATTCGTGTGAATGAATTAGAATAGATCGTATGAATGAATTAGAATGGATCGTACGAACGAATTAGAAAAGATCGTATGAATGAATTAGAATGGATACATTTGTGCGAATGAATTAGAATGGATCGTACGAATGAATTAGAATGGATCGTATGAATGAATTAGAATCGATCATATGAATGAATTAGAATGGATTGCACCAATGAATTAGAATGGATTCATTCGTGCGAATGAATTAGAATGGATTGTATGAATGAATTAGAATCGATCGTACGAATGAATAAGAATGGATCGTACGAATGAATTAGAATGGATCGCACGAATGAATTAGAATGGAACGTACGAATGAATTAGAATGGATACATTCGTTCGAATGAATTAAATTTGATCATACTAATAAATTAGAATGGATTGTAAGAATAAATTTGAATGGATCGTATGAATGAATTAGAATGGATCGTGTGAATGAATTAGAATGGATCATACGAATGAGTTAGAATGGATACATTCGTGCGAATGAATTAGAATGGATCGTACGAATGAATTAGAATCATTCTTACAAATGAATTAGAATGGATACATTCGTGCGAATGAATTAGAATGGATCATACGAATGAATTAGAATGGATCGTACGAATGAATTAGAATGGATGTATTCGTGGGAATGAATTGGAATGGATCGTACGAATGAATTAGAATGAATCATACGACTGAATAAGAATGGATTGTATGAATGAATTAGAATGGATCATGCGAATGAATTAGAATGGGTACATTCGTGCGAATGAATTAGAATGGATCGTGCAAATGAATTAGAATGGATCGTACGAAAGAGTTAAAATGGATACATTCGTGCGAATGAATTAAAATCGATCGTACAAATAAAAGAGAGTGGATCGTACGAATGAATTAGAATTGATAAATTCATGCGAATGAATTATAATGGATCGTACGAATGAATTAGAATGGAACATACGAATGAATTAGCATGGATCGTGCGAATGAATTAGAATGGATCGTACGAATGAATTAGAACCGATACATTCGTGCGAATAAATTAGAATAAATCATACTAATGAATTAGAAAGGATCGTACGAATGAATTTGAATGGATCGTACGAATGAATTACAATGGATTGTGCGAATGAATTAGAATGGATCATATGAATGAATTAGAATGGATACATTCGTCCGAATGAATTATAATGGATCGTACAAATGAATTAGAATGGATCTTACGAATCAATTATAATGGATCGTACGAACGAATTAGAATAGATCGTGTGAATGAATTAGAATGGATTGTACGAATGAATTAGAATGGATCATACAAATGAATTAGAATGGATACATTCGTGCGAATGAATTCGAATGGATCGTACGAATGAATTAGAATGGATCGTACGAACGAATTAGAATGGATCGTATGAATAAATTTGAATTTATCGTGCAAATGAATTAGAATGGATCATACAAATGAATTAGATTGGATACATTCTTGCGAATGAATTAGAATGGATCGTACGAATGAATTAGAATGGATCGTACTATTGAATTAGAATGGATCGTGCGAATGAATTAGAATGGATCATACGAATGAATTAGAATGGATACATTCATGCGAATGAATTTGAATAGATCGTACAAATGAATTAGAATGGATCGTAAGAATGAATTAGAATGGATCATATGAATGAATTAGAATGGGTCATTCGAATGAATTAGAATGGATCGAATTAATGAATTAGAGTGGATACATTCATGCAAATGAATCAGAATGGATCGTATGAATGAATTAGAATGGATCGTACAAATATATTAGAATGGATCGTACGAATGAATTAGAATGATTCGTGCGAATGAATTAGAATGGATCGTATGAATGAATTAGAATGGATCCTTCCATGCGAATGAATTAGAATGGATCATACGAATTAATTAGAATGGATACACTCGTGCGAATGGATTAGAATGGATCGTACGAATGAATTAGAATGGATCGTGTGAACGAATTAGAATGGATACATTCGTGCGAATGAATTAGAATGGATCCTACGAATGAATTATAATGGATCATACGAATGAATTAGAATGGATCGTGCGAATGAATTAGAATGGATTGTACGAATGAATTAGAATGAATACATTCGTGCGAATAAATTAGAATGGATCGTACGAATGAATTGGAATGGTTCATACGAATGAATTAGAATGGATCATATGAATGAATTAGAATGGATACATTCGTGCGAATGAATTAGACTGGATCGTACGAATGAATTGGAATGGATCGTGTGAATGAATTAGAACGGATCGTATGTATAAATTAGAATGAGTCATGCGAATAAATTAGAATGGATGCATTCGTGCGAATGAATTAGAATCGATCGTACGAATGAATTAGAATGGATCGTACGAATGAATTAGAATGGATCGTATGAATGAATTAGAATGGATACATTCGTGTGAATGAAATATAATGGATTGTATGAATGAATTAGAATGGATAGTACGAATGAATTAGAATGGATCGTACGAATAAGTTAGAATGGATACATTCGTGCGAATGAATTAGAATGGATCGTACGAATGAATTGGAATGGATCATACGAATGAATTAGAATGGATCGTGCGAATGGATTAGAATGGATCGTACGAATGAATTAGAATAGATATATTCGTGCGAATAAATTAGAATGGATCAAACGAACGAATTAGAATAGATCATACGAATGAATTAAAATGGATCATGCGAATGAATTAGAATGGTTCATACGAATGAATTAGAATGGATGCATTCGTGCGAATGAATTAGAATGGATCATACGAATGAATTAGAATGGGTACATTCGTGTGAATGAAATAGAAAGGATCGTATGAATGAATTAGAATGGATCGTATGAATGAATTAGAATGGATCGTACGAATGAATTAGAATGGATCGTGGGAATGAATTAGAATGGATCGTACGAATGAATTAGAATGGATCATGCGAATAAATTAGAATCGATCGTACGAATGAATTAGAATGGATACATTTGGGCAAATGAATTAGAATGGATCGTACTAATAAATTAGAATGGATTGTAAGAATGAATTATAATGGATAGTATGAATGAATTAGAATGGATCGTGTGAATGAATTAGAATAGATCATACGAATGAATTAGAATCGATATATTCGTGCGAATGAATTAGAATGGATCGTACGAATGAATTAAAATGGATCGTACGAATGAATTAGAATGGTTCGTACGAATGAATTAGAATGGATCATACAAATGAATTGGAATGGTTCATACTAATGAATTAGAATGGATACATTCGTGCAAATGAATTAGAATGGATCGTACGAATGGATTAGAATGGATCGTATGACTGAATTAGAATGAATCGTAGAATGACTTAGAATGGATCGTACGAATGAATTAGAATGCATCATGCGAATGAATTAGAATGGATCGTATGAATGAATTTGAATGGATACATTCATGTGAAAGAAATAGAATGGATCGTACGAATGAATTAGAGCGGATCGTACGAATAAATTACAATAGATCGTACGAAAGAATTAGAATGGACCATTCGAATGAATTATAATGGATACATTCGTGTGAATGAATTAGAATTGATCGTATGAATGAATTAAAATGGATCGTGCGAATGAATTTGAATGGATGGTACGACTGAATTAGAATGAATCGTGCGAATGAATTAGAATAGATCGTACGACTGAATTAGAAAGGATCATAGAATGACTTACAGTGGATCGTACGAATGAATTAGAGTGGATCGTACGAATGAATTAAAATGGATCGTACGAAAGAATTAAAATGGATCGTACTAATGAATTAGAATGGATACATTAATGCGAATGAATTAGAATGGATCGTACGAATGAATTAGAATGGATACATTCGTGCGAATGAATTAGAATGGATCGTACGAATGAATTAGAGTGGATCGTGCACATGAATTAAAATGGATCGTACGAAAGAATTAGAATGGATCATACGAATGAATTAGAATAGATACATTCGTGCGAATGAATTAGAATGGATCGTATGAATGAATTGGAATGGATCGTGTGAATGAATTAGAATGGATCGTACGAATGAATTAGAATGGATACATTCGTACAAAAGAATTAGAATGGATCGTGCGTATGAATTAGAATGGATCGTACGAATGAATTAGCTTGGATCGTACGAATAAATTAGAATGGATCATGAGAATGAATTAGAATGGATCGTGAGAATGAATTAGAATGGATACATTCATGCGAATAAATTAGAATGGATCGTACGAATGAATTAGAATGGATCGTACGAATGAATTAGAATTGATCATATGAATGAATTAGAATGGATCGTACGAATGAATTAGAATGGATCGGGTGAATGAATTAGATTATATCGTACGAATGAATTAGAATAGATACATTTATGTGAATGAATTAGAATGGATTGTACGAAAGAATTATAATTGATCGTACGAATGAACTAGAATCGATCGTGCGAATGAATCAGAACGGATTGTAAGAATAAATTAGAATGGATACATTCGTCTAAATGAAATACAATGGGTCGTACGAATGAACTTGAATTGATCATACGAATTAATTTGAATGGATCATGGGAATGAATTAGAATGGATTGTACGAATGAATTAGAATGGATCGTACGAATGAATTAGAATGGATACACTCGTGCGAATGAATTAATTAGAATTGATCATGGGAATGAATTAGAATGGATCGTACGAATGAATTAGAGTGGATCGTACAAATGAATTAAAATGGATCATACGAAAGAATTAGAATGGATCGTGCGAATGAAATAGAATGGATCATACGAATGAATTTGAATGGATATATTCGTGTGAATGAATTAGAATGGATCATACGAATGACTTAGAATGGATCGTATGAATGAATTAGAGTGGATCATACGAATGAATTAGAATGAATCGTGCGAATGAAGTAGAATGGATCGTACGAATGTATTAGAATGGATACATTCATACGAATGAATTAGAATGAATCGTACAAATAAATTAGAATGGATCGTATGAATGAATTAGAATGGATCACACGAATGTATTAGAATGGATCGTACAAATGAATTAGAATTGATCGTGCGAATGAATTAGAATGGATCGTACGAATGAATTAGAATGGATACATTCGTGCGAATGAATTAGTATAGATCGTGACAATGAATTAGAATGGATCGTACGAATGAATTAGAATGGATACATTCGTGCGAATGAATTAGAATGGATCGTATGAATGAATTAGAATGGATTGTAGGAATGAATTAGAATGGATCGTGCGAGTGAATTAGAATGGATCGTACGAATGAATTAGAATGGATACATTCGTGGGAATGAATTAGAACGGATCGTACGAATGAATAAGAATGGATCGTACGAATGAATTAGAATGGATCGTACGAATGAATTAGAATGGATCGCACAATTGAATTAGAAAGAATACATTCATGTAAGTTAATTAGAATGGATCGTACGAATGAATTCGAATGGATCGTACGAATGAATTGGAATGGATCGTGCGAATGAATTAGAGTGGATCGTACGAATGTATTAGAATGCATACATTCGTGCGAATGAATTAGAATGGATCATACCAATGAATTAGAATGGATCATACGAATGAATTAGAATAGATCGTATGAATGAATTAGAATGGATCGTACAAATGAATTAGAATGGATCGTGTGAATGAATTAGAATAGATTGTACGAATGAATTAGAATGGATACATTTGTGTGAATGAATTAGAATGAATCGTGCGAATGAATTAGAATGGATCGTACGATTAAATTTGATTTGATCGTGTGAATGAATTAGAATGGACCGTACAAATGAATTAGAATGGATACATTCTTGTGAATGAATTAGATTGGATAGTACGAATGAATTAGAATGGATCGTGCGAATGAATTAGAATGGATCGTATGAATGAATTAGAATGGATACATTCGTGCGAATGAATTAGAACGGATCGTATGAATGAATTAGAATGGACCCTACGAATGAATTAGAATGGATCGTGCGAATGAATTAGAATGGAACATACAAATGAATTAGAATGGATTCATTCATGCAAATGAATTAGAATGGATCGTACGAATGAATTAGAATCGATCGTATTGTTGAATTAGAATGGATCGTACGAATGAATTAGAATGGATCGTGCGAATGAATTAGAATGGATCGTATGAATAAATTAGAATGGATACATTCATGCGAATGAATTAGAATGGATCATACTAATAAATTAGAATGGAACGTACGAATGAATTAGAATAGATCGTATGAATGAATTAGAATGGATCTTGCAAATGAATTAGAATGGATCGTACGAATAAATTAGAATGGATACATTCGTGCGAATGAATTAGAGTGGATCGTGCGAATGAATTAGAATGGATCGTACTAATGAATTAGAATGGATCGGGCGAATGAATTAGAATGGATCGTACGAATGAATTAGAATGGACACATTCGTGCGTATGAATTAGAATGGATCGTACGAATGAATTAGAGTGGATCGTATGAATGAATTAGAATGGATCGTGCGAATGAATTAGAATGGATTTATTTGTGCGAATGAATTAGAATGGATTGTACGAACGAATAAGAATAAATCCTACGAATGAATAAGAATGGATCGTACGAATGAATTAGAATGGATCGTATGAATGAATTAGAATTGATCGTACAAATGAATTAGAATTGAACTTGCGAATGAATTTGAATGGATCGTACGAACGAATTAGAATGGATACATTTGTGTGAATGAATTAAATTGTATCGTACAAATGAATTCGAATGGATCATACGAATGAATTAGAATGGATCGTACGAATAAATTAGAGTGGATCATATGAATGAATTAGAATGGATGGTACGAATGAAATAGAATGGATCGTGCGAATGAATTAGAACGGATCGTACGAATGAATTAGAATGGATACATTCGTGTGAATGAATTAGAATATATCGTACGAATGAATTATAATGGATTGTGCGAATGAATTAGAATGGATCGTACATATGAATTAGAATGGATACATTCGTGCGAATGAATTAGAATGGATCGTACGAATGAATTAGAATGGATAGTATGAATGAAATAGAATGGATCGTGCGAATGAATTAGAGTGGATAGTACGAATGAATTAGAATGGATTCATTCGTGCAAATGAATTAGAATGGATCATACGAATGAATTAGAATCGATCGTACGAATGAATAAGAATGGATCGTACGAATGAATTAGAATGGATCGTACGAATGAATTAGAATGGATCGTGCGAATGAATTAGAATGGATTATATGAATGAATTAGAATTGATACATTTGTGTGAATGATTTAGAATGAATCGTGCAAATGAATTAGAATGGATCGTACGAATGAATTGGATTGGATCGTGTGAACGAATTAGAATGGATCGTACAAATGAATTAGAATGGATACATTCGTGTGAATGAATTAGATTGGATCGTACGAATGAATTACAATGGATCGTGCGAATGAATTAGAATGGATCATATGAATGAATTAGAATGGATACATTCGTGCGAATGAATTAGAACGGATAATATGAATGAATTAGAATGGACCCTACGAAAGAATTAGAATGGATCGTGCGAATGAATTAGAATGGAGCATACAAATGAATTAGAATAGATTCATTCATGTGAATGAGTTTGAATGGATCGTACGAATGAATTAGAATCGATCGTATTGTTGAATTAGAATGGATTGTACGAATGAATTAGAATGGATCGTGCGAATTAATTAGAATGGATCGTATGAATGAATTAGAATGGATACATTCGTGCGAATGAATTAGAATGAATCATACTAATAAATTAGAATGGAACGTATGAATGAATTAGAATGGGTCGTATGAATGAATTTGAATGGATCGTGCAAATGAATTAGAATGGATCGTACGAAAGAATTAGAATGGATACATTCGTTTGAATGAATTAGAGTGGATCATGCGAATGAATTAGAATGGATCGTACGAATGAATTAGAATGGATCGGGCGAATGAATTAGAATGGATCGTACAAATGAATTAGAATAGACACATTCGTGCGAATGAATTAGAATGGATCGTACGAATGAATTAGAATGGATCGTATGAATGAATTAGAATGGATCGTGTGAATAAATTAGTATGGATCGTACGAATGAATTATAATGGATTTATTCGTGCGAATGAATTAGAATGGATTGTACGAACGAATTTGAATCGATCGTACGAATGAATAAGAATGGATCGTACGAATGAATTAGAATGGATCGTATGAATGAATTAGAATGGATCGTATGAATGAATTAGAATTGAACTTGCGAATGAATTATAATTGATTGTACGAATGAATTAGAATGGATATATTTGTTCGAATGAATTAGAATGGATCGTACGAATGAATTCGAATGGATCGTACGAATGAATTAGAATCGATACAGTCGTGCGAATGAATTAGAGTGGATCGTACGAATGAATTAGAGTGGATCATATGAATGAATTAGAATGGATCGTACGAATGAAATAGAATGGATCGTGCGAATGAATTAGAATGTATCGTACGAATGAACTAGAATGGATACATTCGTGTGAATGAATTAGAATATATCGTACGAATGAATTATAATGGATTGTGCGAATGAATTAGAATGGATCGTACATATGAATTAGAATGGATACATTCGTGCGAATGGATTAGAATGGATCGTACGAATGAATTAGAATGGATAGTATGAATGAAATATAATGGATCGTGCGAATGAATTAGAGTGGATCGTACGAATGAATTAGAATGGATTCATTCGTGCAAATGAATTAGAATGGATCATACGAATGAATTAGAATCGATCGTACGAATGAATAAAAATGGATCGTACGAATGAATTAGAATGGATCGCATGAATGAATTAGAATGGATCGTACGATTGAATAAGAATGGATACATTCGTGCGAATGAATTAGAATGGATCGTACTAATAAATTAGAATGGATTGTACGAATGAATTAGAATGGATCGTATGAATGAATTAGAATGGATCGTGCGAATGAATTAGAATGGATCGTACGACTGAATTAGAATGGATACATTCGTGCGAATGAATTAGAATGGATCGTACAAATGAATTAGAATGAATCGTACGAATGAATTAGAATGGATCGTGCAAATGAATTAGAATGGTTTGTACAAATGAATTAGAATGTGTACATTCGTGCGAATGAACTAGAATGGATCGTACAAATGAATTAGAATAGATCGTACGAATGAATTAGAATGGATCGTACGAATCAATTAGAATGGATACATTCGTGCGAATGAATTGGAATGGATCATACGAATTAATTAGAATGAATCATAAGACAGAATTAGAATGGATTGTACGAATGAATTAGAATAGATCATGCGAATGAATTAGAATGGATACATTCGTGCGAATGAATTAGAATGGATCATACGAATGAATTAGAATGGATCGTGCGAATGAATTAGAATGGATCGTATGAATGAATTAGAAAGGATACATTCGTATGAATGAATTAGAATGGATCGTACGAATAAAAGAGAATGGATCGTACGAATAAATTATAATGGATACATTCGTCCGAAAAAATTAGAATGGATCGTGCGAATGAATTAGAATGGAACGTATAAATGATTTAGAATGTATTGTGCGAATGAATTAGAATGGATCGTATGAATGTATAAGAATGGAAACATTCATGCGAATGAATTAGAATGGATCATACTAAAAAATTTAGAAGGATCGTACGAATGAATTTGAATGGATCGTACGAATGAACTAGAATGGATAGTGCGAATGAATCAGAATCCATCGTATGAATGAATTAGAATGGATACATTTGTGCGAATGAATTAGAATGGATCGTACGAATGAGTTAGAATGGATCCTACGAATGAATTAGAATAGATCGTGCGAATGAATTAGAATGGATTGTACGAATGAATTAGAATGGATCATACGAATGAATTAGAATGGATCGTGCGAATGATTTAGAATAGATCGTAGGAATGAATTAGAATGGATAAATTCGTGTGAATAAAATAGAATGGATCGTATGAATGAATTTGAATGTATTGTACAAATGAATTTGAATGGATCGTACGAATGAATTAGAATGGTTATATTCGTACGAATGAATCTGAATGGATCGTACGAATGAATTAGAATGGATCGTATGAATGAATTAGAATGGATCGTACAAAAAAACTAGAATGGATCGTGCGAATGAATTAGAATGGATCATACGAATGAATTAAAATGGATACATTCATGCGAATGAATTAGAATGGATAATGAATTAGAATGGATCGTGCGAATGAATTAGAATAGATCGTACGAATGAATTAGAATGGATCGTACAAATGGATTAGAATGGATCGAATGACTGAATTATAATGGATCGTAGAATGACTTAGAATGGATCGTATGAATGAATTAGAATGAATCATTCGAATGAATTAGAATAGATCGTACGAATGAATTAGAATGGATACATTTGTGCGAATGAATTAGAATGGATATTACGAATGAATTAGAGCGGATCGTACGAATGAATTAGAATTGATCGTGCGAATGAATTAGAATGGATCGTACAATTTAGTTAGAATAGATACATTCATGTAAATTAATTAGAATGGATCGTACGAATGAATTCAAATGGATTGTACGAATGAATTAGAATGGATCGTGCAAATGAATTAGAGTGGATCGTACGAATGAATTAGAATGCATACATTCGTGCGAATGAATTAGAATGGATCGTACCAATGAATTAGAATGGATCATACGAATGAATTAGAATAGATCGTATGAATGAATTAGAATGGATCGTACGAATGAATTAGAATGGATCGTGCGAATGAATTAGAATGGATTGTACGGATGAATTAGAATTGATACATTTGTGTGAATGATTTAGAATGAATCGTGCAAATGAATTAGAATGGATCGTACGAATGAATTAGATTGGATCGTGTGAATGAATTAGAATGGAATGTACAAATGAATTAGAATGGATACATTCGTTTGAATGAATTAGATTGGATCATACGAATGAATTAGAATAGATCGTGCGAATGAATTAGAATGGATCGTATAAATGAATTAGAATGGATACATTCGTGCGAATGAATTAGAACGGATCGTATGAATGAATTAGAATGGACCCTACGAATGAATTAATATGGATCGTGCGAATGAATTAGAATGGAGCATACAAATGAATTAGAATGGATTCATTCATGTGAATGTGTTAGAATGGATCGTACGAATGAATTAGAATCGATCGTATTGTTGAATTAGAATGGATCGTACGAATGAATTAGAATGGATCGTGCGAATTAATTAGAATGGATCGTATGAATGAATTAGAATGGATACATTCGTGCGAATGAATTAGAATGGATCATACTAATAAATTAGAATGGAACGTAAGAATGAATTAGAATGGGTCGTATGAATGAATTAGAATGGATCGTGCAAATGAATTAGAATGGATCGTACGAATGAATTAGAATGGATACATTCGTGTGAATGAATTAGAGTGGATCGTGCGAATGAATTAGAATGGATCGTACAAATGAATTAGAATGGATCGGGCGAATGAATTAGAATGGATCATACGAATGAATTAGAATGGACACATTCGTGCGAATGAATTAGAATGGATCGTACGAATGAATTAGAATGGATCATATGAATGAATTAGAATGGATCGTGCGAATAAATTAGAATGGATCGTACGAATGAATTATAATGGATTTATTCGTGCGAATGAATTAGAATGGATTGTACGAACGAATTAGAATCGATCGTACGAATGAATCAGAATGGATCGTACGAATGAATTAGAATGGATCGTACGAATGAATTACAATTGAACTTGCGAATGAATCAGAATGGATCGTACGAATGAATTAGAATGGATACATTTGTGCGAATAAATTAGAATGGATCGTACGAATGAATTCGAATGGATCGTACGAATGAATTAGAATCGATGCATTCGTGCGAATGAATTAGAATGGATCGTGCGAATGAATTAGAATAGATCGTACGAATGAACTAGAATGGATACATTCGTGTGAATGAATTAGAATATATCGTACGAATGAATTATAATGGATTGTGCGAATGAATTAGAATGGATCGTACATATGAATTAGAATGGATACATTCGTGCGAATGGATTAGAATGGATCGTACGAATGAATTAGAATGGATAGTATGAATGAAATAGAATGGATCATGCGAATGAATTAGAGTGGACCGTACGAATGAATTAGAATGGATTCATTCGTGCAAATGAATTAGAATGGATCATACGAATGAATTAGAATCGATCGTACGAATGAATAAGAATGGATCGTACGAATGAATTAGAATGGATCGCACGAATGAATTAGAATGGATTGTACGAATGTGTGGGCAAAAATCTTCGTGCCGACCCGAAGACTCTCGCAGCACCAGTCAGTTGAATGTTCGTGTTGACGTCAAAGATCGTTGGTCGATCTGTTGATCGACTGTTGATCGAAGTTGAAGCTTTTGATTTGTAAACAGAGAGATGCAATCAGAGAGAGTTTGACACGAGAAGTGATCTCGGAGTTCAGCCGAAGCCTACGTCTCCGTGCTATAGGGTGCAACCCGAATTCACTAACACTTATATTGAAGTGATCTCGACAGGCCGAGTATCACTGTAAATACTGATCTTTCTAAAAGAAGATCAAAGGGAGATGGCAGATCGGAAGTGTGAAATCCCAGAGCTCTGATTCTGAAAGTCAGATCTCAGAGTGAAAATCAGATTTGTAGATTTGGATCTCTATCTCTTTTTACATTCGAAGGCTCTGCTATTTATAGGCACTCCGGGTGGCGAATGGCGGTTTCCGCTGTAGTATCTGGGGATTCTCCAGGTAAAGTTGTGGGCCCTGCGGTTGTCTTCGGGGGTCCACCAGGCAGGGCTGGTGGGTCCCGTTGTAGTCCTCGTGGGCCCACCAGGCAGGGCCGGTGGGTCCCGCTGTAGTCCTCGTGGGCCCACCAGGCAGGGCCGGTGGGTCCCGCTGTAGTCTTCGTGGGCCCACCAGGCAGGGCTGGTGGGTCCCGCTGTAGTCTTCGTGGGCCCACCAGGCAGGGCTGGTGGGTCCCGCTGTAGTCTTCGTGGGCCCACCAGGCAGGGCTGGTGGGTCCCGCTGTAGTTTTCGTGGGCCCACCAGGCAGGGCTGGTGGGTCCCGCTATAGTCTTCGTGGGCCCACCAGGCAGGGCTGGTGGGTCCCGTGGTAGATTTATGCCAAAATTTGCACCCACAGTTACCCCCTCCAAGTTAGCTAGAGTGCATTCTAGCTGGCTTGGACTTTGGTGCAACTGGCTTGGATTTTAGTGCAAAAAATAGCAACTTCCTGTTTAGAAAAACGGACACGAAGAAACTTGCCGCATGTTAGAGAAAAAAGTGACTGATCGGTCAATTTGGACCGATCGGTCAAATTTGACCGATCGGTCAAATTTTGACCGATCGGTCAAATTTTGACCGATCGGTCAAAATTCAACCGGTCAAGAATCAGGTGATCGGTCAAAAAACAGAGTTTTTTGACCGATCCAGTAGTATTTTGACCGATCAGCTGAAATTTGGCCGATCGGTTAAATTTTGACCGATCGGTCACTTTTGACCGATCGGTCAAATTTTGACCGATCGGGCAAAATTCAACCGGTCAAGAATCGAGTGATCGGTCAAAAAACAGAGTTTTTTGACCGATCCAGTAATAATTTTGACCGATCAGCTGAAATTTGGCTGATCGGTTAAATTTTGACCGATCGATCACTTTTGACCGATCGGTCAAATTTTAACCGATCGGGCAAAATTCAACCGGTCAAGAATCGAGTGATCGGTCAAAAAACAGAGTTTTTTGATCGATCCAGTAATATTTTTGACCGATCAGTTGAAATTTGGCCGATCGGTTAAATTTTGACCGATCGATCACTTTTGACCGATCGGTCAAATTTTAACCGATCGGGCAAAATTCAACCGGTCAAGAATCGAGTGATCGGTCAAAAAACAGAGTTTTTTGACCGATCCAGTAATATTTTTGACCGATCAGTTGAAATTCGGCCGATCGGTTAAATTTTGACCGATCGGTCACTTTTGACCGATCGGTCAAATTTTGACCGATCGGGCAAAATTCAACCGGTCAAGAATCGAGTGATCGGTCAAAAAACAGAGTTTTTTGACCGATCCAGTAGTATTTTTGACCGATCAGTTGAAATTTGGCCGATCGGTTAAATTTTGACCGATCGGTCACTTTTGACCGATCGGTCAAATTTTGACCGATCGGGCAAAATTCAACCGGTCAAGAATCGAGTGATCGGTCAAAAAACAGAGTTTTTTGACCGATCCAGTAATAATTTTGACCGATCAGCTGAAATTTGGCCGATCGGTCACTTTTGACCGATCGGTCACTTTTGACCGATCGGTTACTTTTGACCGATCGGTCAAATTTTGACCGATCGGGCAAAATTCAACCGATCAAGAATCGAGTGATCGGTCAAGAATCGAGTGATCAGATAACTTTCGCCGATCGGACATGTTTGTCCGATCGGTAAAAAATATCCGGTCAAGGTTCGAGTGATCGGTAAAAAACCTTGGTTTTTTTGCCAGATCCAGTAGAAATTTGACCGATCAGATAACTTTCGCCGATCGGACATGTTTGTCCGATCGGTGAAAAATATCCGGTCAAGGTTCGAATGATCGGCAAAAAACCTTGGTTTTTTGCCAGATCCAGTAGAAATTTGACCGATCAGATAACTTTCGCCGATCGGACATGTTTGTCCGATCGGTGAAAAATATCCGGTCAAGGTTCGAATGATCGGCAAAAAACCTTGGTTTTTTGCCAGATCAGTAGAAATTTGACCGATCAGATAACTTTCGCCGATCGGACATGTTTGTCCGATCGGTGAAAAATATCCGGTCAAGGTTCGAATGATCGGCAAAAAACCTTGGTTTTTTGCCAGATCCAGTAGAAATTTGACCGATCAGATAACTTTCGCCGATCGGACATGTTTGTCCGATCGGTGAAAAATATCCGGTCAAGGTTCGAGTGATCGGCAAAAAACCTTGGTTTTTTGCCAGATCCAGTAGAAATTTGACCGATCAGATAACTTTCGCCGATCGGACATGTTTGTCCGATCGGTGAAAAATATCCGGTCAAGGTTCGAATGATCGGCAAAAAACCTTGGTTTTTTGCCAGATCCAGTAGAAATTTGACCGATCAGATAACTTTCGCCGATCGGGCATGTTTGTCCGATCGGTGAAAAAATATCTGGTCAAGGTAAAGTTTGAACCTGCCCTTCAGAGAAAGTTTGCTGCTTTGTTCCTCGATATTTTGGCAGAGTTTTGAACATTGATGGAGCTTGATTCTTCTTGTTTTGAATCCTTGATTGGCTTGATGGTTGCTTTGAACCGGCGGTCCGGTTTACCTAGACCGGTGGCTTGATTAGACCGTTGGTTCATGTGGACCGGTAGGTCCGACGTTTCGCCTGGTCGCGACTGTTCGTCTGGTTTTGCGCTTGCTACGGATGGATGCCACGTGTACCTACAAAAACACGCGATTTGATATGGTGAAGACACGTGTCTTCTCGATTTGCGCACCTGTTTTACCCTGGGTACAAAAAGCTTTCACCGGCTGTCATTTTGCCTCACGCTTCCAAAATTTTTCGAAGTCCAGACTCTTGCTCTCTTGATTTCTGCTCTCTGTTCTCTGCGCTTGTCTGATCGGTGAAATGGCTTCCTCAGGCAGTTCGAAGAAGTCCGGTACGACTCCCTCGAAGAGAAAGGGAAAGGAAATCGTCGAGGTCCAATCTCCTCCGAGGGGCCGTGGCAAGGGCAAGGCTGCTCTCGCTGAACTTGGCCAGCTTGGCAAAAGGCACCAAGGGGTTGGGTTTGCTACGGCGCCATCAAGGCCAGAGTTCATCCCCAAGGTGAAGTTTGTTCTGGGCCCTCTCATGCCCCTGACAGAGGAGACGGAGTACATGTATAATGTAGGTAGCGAGCTCACGGATACGAAGAGAAAGAAGTGGCAAGCATTGCTCTCTTTCTTCACAGAAGGGAAGGGGGCGCAGCCTTCGCTCCCCAGCATTCAGACTGCATTCGGCATCGACAAGAAGACAGTCTTCACCAATTTTGCTAGCAAAGAGCAGGTCATGGGAACTATAGTGACCGTTGGCCAACTCAACTGCGGTCTACGTCTGCCTCTGCCACCCTTCGCTGCCAGATTGCTGAATACTTCTGGCCTTTGCCCGGGGCAGGTCACTGGGAACGCATGGCGAATCATTTACGCCTTCTGCCGAGTGGAGTCAGATTTTCAAGAGGACTTAAGGGCCTGCTACTCCAGTATCCCGGTAGGAGAACCTGCCCGGATCGAGCTTGGATATTTCTTCTTTCACTATCGATGGAGCTACAGGAAGGACAGCCCTTTCTATAATTTGACTGGAGTATCTCCACTGCGCCCACTCACCGATACAGTCCCTTCGGACAAATTGTACACTGACTGGCCAATCTCTGTCTCCGGCGCGTGGACATCCATGTCAGTGCCAGACACCCCCCGAGACAGCGTACACGACGCAGTTAAGATGTACAGCGCTGGAGGCATCTTCGCCTGGAGTTCTGAGAGGGCGGGAGCCATAGATAATTTGTTCCTCGAGCTGACCTGTGGAACCAGGTCGTGGAAACAGTTTTCTAACTGTCCTGTGAGATATGGCAAGGCCAATCTCCTCCACAGATCGAAGGACAGGTATGAGGACAACGAAGTCCTATACTCTGATTATGAAGAGGATCCCAGCTCGGGCAAGATCATCCGGAAGATTAGGGTCGAGAAGAAAATCTACAACGTGAGGCGCCGATTGCCCACTATGGATGAGAAGTTGGTTATCCAAAGAGGCCCCGCGAAGAAGAAGCGAAAAACACTCGTCAAGCCTAAGGAAGATGAAGAAGAAGAAAAGAAGAAGAACGAAGAGGAAGAAGAAGGGAAGAAAAATGAAGAAGAAGAAGAGACAGAGAATATCAGCCACGACATTAGTGGCAATGATGAAGACGAGGACGGGGACGGCGAGGATGATCCGTCTACTACCTCCTCCAATGGGGATGGTGAGAATGAAAACGGGGGTGGTGAGGAAGAAATTCCTCCCACCCCCACTGGTGGTGCAACAGGGGAGGATTCGATTCCAATTCCCATTGACGAGGTCAAAGCCCGTCAAATGGAAGAAGTGCTTGACATGGAAGGTGATGGCCCAAAAGCGGTTCCCACCTACAAGTTCGACGAATTGAAGAAGCCGATGCGCTTCAAGATAAAGCTGTCGAAGAGTGCTGGGGTTGGAAGCAACCCCACACCTCTGGATCAAATCCCCCCCGACGCTCCTCGCATTGGGGGAGCAACAATGAGTGGGGGTGTAGAGGTTGAGCAACCCCCTCCCCCCTCTCACTCTCTGCTCAACGAGGTGGAGGCCATGCTGGCCGGGCTTATCCCGCCAGGCGGGTCGCAAGAAGAGAGAGCCTCACCTCCCAGGAATGCTTCCCCCCCTGTTAATTTGGAGAGGGGAAGTCGAGTGGGGGATGGGGCTCCTCAACCTCAACCAGCGCCAACCCCGACTCAGGAGAAATCAACTCCTAAGAGTGGCTCTGATCGTCGGAAAGGCAAAGAGCCGAAGGTCGAAACATCAGGTAATTGAACTTAACTTGTTTTGAATGTCTTGTTTCTGAAGTTCGAAAATGATCTAACACTTTGATTCCCTTTGATTGCAGGTACGCCTGTTGGATTGACTCCGACAATAAAAAACTTGGGTGAAGTTGATATCAACCGCCCCACTGCTGCGATCAGAAAACTCATCAACCTTCCGAGTGCCACTTTGGATGAAGCTTTTGATAGAATTAACCTGTTGGTAGGTGCATCTGCTTGATCGATCATTTGAATCTTATCTTTCTTCAGAATAATTCAACTCTCTTGTTCTTTTGCAGAACTCAGCACTAATGAATGTTGCAACCAAACTCTCTTTGAGGGCGGGAGCAAAAGAAGCTGTGGCTGAAATAAATCAGTTGACCGCGGAGAGAGATGAGCTAAGAGATCTCCTGACTTCAAAGAAAGCTTCTCTCAAAACCAAGATTAAGGAACTTCGGGAGGGAAAGCTGGAGATCAAAGGGCTGAAGGATCGATGTGAGGCACAGAGTCATGAACTCGAATCTCTGAAGACTCGACTCTCAAAGGTGGAGGATGTGTCCTGTGGCCGTACCATCGAGATCCAAGAGCTGAAGCAACAACTTGCTACTCAGCATGCTGCCTTTGTTGCCAGAGAAGAGACTTCGAAGAAGGCACTGGAGCACGCGTTGTCTGAGTGCAAGGTTTACAAGGAGACAGCAGAGAAGGCGGCAGAAGCGCTCAGGACTCATGTAGCTAGCGTCCGATCCTCCAAGGCATCAGTGGCGAGTAAAGCTCGTCCTGGATCTGAAGGGGAGAAGTCGCATGCGAAGAGTGTGGCCAAGCCCTGAGACTTTTCTTCTTCTTTGTTGTTGTACTTGTAAATTTTTGAAATGTAACAGCTCCTTGTATCTGACATATTTTGATAATAATAGAAGACATCTTTTTTGTATTTGAAACTTGCACTTCTGTTGAGTTGAATGTCTTTGAATGTTGAATTCTGGAATGCTATTTGAAATGATTGAGTATACATACATTTGAATGTAAATTGAATATGTGTATATTTGAATGTAAGGGGTTGAGTCGCTACTCAATCACCCAAACTTTGTAACTTTGAAAATTGAATTTGAATTCGAATAACATTTGAATGTAAGGGGTCGAGTCGCAACTCAAACTCCCAAACCTGTTAGACGATATCGAATCGATTGAAATTGGATATTGAATTTCGAAGGTCAGTTTAACATTCGCTAGTAAGGGGTCGAGTCGCAACTCTAACACCCAAACATGTTAAGACCTGGTAACTTGAAAATGGTCAGTTTTTAACATTTGCTAGTAAGGGGTTGGGTCGCAACCCTAACACCCAAACTTGTTAAAAGACCTGGTAATTTGAATATGGATAACTTGTAATTGCTTCAGAACTTGGATTGAAAATCAGAACACTTGTACATTTGAACATTTGAAAGAGAGCTTTATTCATCACAGAATATACATTATGGACAGAACAACTTGAGGTGTCTAGAATTCCAAGCTCGAGGCAATCTATCTCCTTCTGGTGTAATCAGTCTGTAAGAACCTTTGCCTCCAACTGACTCAATGATATATGGACCTTCCCAGTTGGGAGCAAGCTTTCCACTGCTGTGTTCTTTGGTATTGTAAAAAACTGCTCTGAGAACTAAACTACCCACTGGGAATTGTCTCTTGTGGACTTTCTTGTCATAGGCTCTTTTGATCTTCTGTTGATATTTGGCCACACGAAGTGATGCTAGATCTCGTAGTTCTTCAGAGAAGTCTAGATCATTGATCCGAAGTTCTTCATTGACTCCTTCTTCAACAGCTTTAGTCTTCAAAGTACTTGATATGTTTTCTGCTGGGAGTACTGCCTCTGATCCATATGTTAGGCGAAAAGGCGAGAACCCAGTTGATCTTCTCGGAGTTGTGCGATACCCCCAAAGAACTTCAGGTAGGACTTGCTCCCACAATCCTTTCTTATCATTGAGTTTCTTCTTGAGTATACCAAGAATAGCTCTGTTGGAGGCTTCTGCTTGGCCATTGCATTGAGGATATCTTGGAGTTGAATAGAATAGCTTAATACCATGGTTCAGACAGAACTCTCGAAACTTGTCGGAGTCAAACTGAGCTCCATTGTCTGCAACGAGAACTTGAGGTGTACCAAATCTTGAGAAGATGTTGTGCCGAATGAATTTGATCACTTCGTTATCAGTCTCTCGGAAGAGGGGCACAGCTTCAACCCATTTGGTGAAGTAATCTGTGGCCAGCAGTAGGTACTTCTTCTTGCTTGGAGTTGGAGGGAAAGGACCCAAGAAGTCTAAACCCCATTGATGGAAGGGCCAGGGACTTGATAATTGATGGAGTTCATCTGCAGGGAGATGAATAGCTCGAGCGTGCCGTTGACAAGGTTCGCACCTTTGAATGACTTGTTGAGCATCCTTTGCCATTGTTGGCCAGTAGTACCCTTGTAGCTTCGTCTTGGCTTCAAGGGATCTTCCTCCCGAATGATTTCCACAAGCTCCGGAGTGGATATCAATCAGGATTGCCTGTGCTTGTTCAGGACCAAGGCACTTGAGTAACATCCCGTTGTGAGATTTGAAATATAAATCTTCACCTTGTAAAGTGTAGCAAGGGAGCTTCCTTTGGAGTCTTCGGGCTTGATTTGGATCTTCTGGCATTTTGCCATGTTTGAAGAAGTCAAGAATTTGTCGTCTCCAATCTTCAAGCTGATCTCCACCCCCAGATCCTTCTGTAGTGGTAAGAATCTGTTGATCGGGGATGGTTTTGGGCACTTCTTGATAATCAATTTGTATTTGCCTTCCTCCGAGTGAGTCTCCAAGAACTGAGGCAGCATTAGCTAAGGCATCTGCTTCTCGGTTCTCTGCTCTGGGGATTTGAATGAATTCAGCGCTAGTAAAACGTTGTTGAAGACGTCGTACTAAGGCCAAGTAGAGTTGCATTCTTTCTTCTCGAGCTGTGTACTCTCCATTGATTTGCCTTATGATCAATTGGGAGTCGCTGTATATGATGATTTGATCTACCCCCAGAGATTCTGCCATTTCGAGTCCGGAAATGAGTGCTTCATATTCAGCTTCGTTGTTGGTGGCATTAAACCCAAGGAGAGTGGCCTTCTGGAGATGATCAAGTTCGGGGGATATTAAGACTATCCCAGTTCCCGAACCGATCGAACTTGATGCTCCATCAGTATATAGCTTCCAAGGAGGAGTTGCAGCAATAACTTCAAGACTTAGATCAATTTTCGTTGTAGGATTGATCGGAGGCTTATCCTCATCTTCCAAGCGCATATCGACATCTTCTTCCCAAGTGATGGGGTCTTCAACTGGAAAGTCAGCTAGAAAATCAGCAATTGCTTGACCTTTGATAGAAGTGCGAGATTCGAATTGAATCCCCAGAGCACTCATTTCGATCACCCATTTGGTCATTCGACCAGCTCGACCAGCTTTGTCAATGATATCTTTGAGTGAGTGTTCTGAAATGACAGTAATCTGGTGGGAGACGAAGTACGGTTGAAGACGACGCGATGCAGTGAGCAAGGCCAATATGACCTTCTCAGTTTTTGAGTAGCGAGTCTCAGCCGGAAGAAGAGTGTGGCTGATGTAGTAGACTGGATATTCGATGCCTTCTCTTCTACTGACTAAGACCGCGCTGATTGCTTGATCGGTCACGGCAAGGTAGAGCCACAAGTCTTCTTTTGGAAGTGGAGCAGTCAGGATAGGAGCTTGCACCAGATATTTCTTGATGCTTTGAAATGCCTCTTCACAGATTGGATTCCAGCCAGATGTATCCGCCTTTCGTAGTTTGTCGAAGAGTGGCTTGCACTTGTCTGAAGATTTTGAAATGAATCGATTGAGTGCTGCTAATCTTCCAGTGAGACGTTGAACTTCTTTTCGATTTGTAGGTGAAGGCATATCGATGATGGCTCGAATTTGATCAGGATTGGCTTCAATACCTCTCCTGGTCACAAGATGACCCAGGAATTTGCCAGATTGAACTCCGAAGGCGCATTTGGCTGGATTGAGCTTCATTCGATACTTTCGAAGGACTTGGAAGGTTTCAGCCAGATCAGATAGATGTTTGCTCCGAACGGAACTCTTGGTGAGGAGATCATCGACATAGACTTCGACGTTGCGACCGATCTGATCTTCGAACATTTTGGTGACTAGCCTTTGATAGGTGGAACCAGCATTTTTGAGGCCGAATGGCATGACATTGTAGCAATAAAGACCTCGGCTAGTCACAAAACATGTCTTCTCTTGATCATCAGCATGGAGTGGAATTTGATTGTATCCAGAATATCCATCCATGAAAGACAACAGCTCGTGGCCAGCAGTGGCGTCGACGAGTCTATCTATCCTTGGCATGGGAAAAGGATCTTTGGGGCAAGCCTTGTTGAGATTGGTAAAGTCGATGCAGACTCTGACTTTCCCATTCTTCTTTGGAACAGCCACTATGTTAGAGATCCAAGTTGGATACTCTACTTCTCGGATGAATCCGGCTGCGAGTAGCTTGGTAATTTCTTCTTGAACAGCAACTTGTAGCTCTGGTCGAATGGTGCGAGGCTTTTGCTTGACGGGCTTCACCTCTTCTTTGATCGCAAGTCGGTGACAAGCGTCATCTGGATTGATCCCAGGCATGTCTTCGAAGCACCATGCGAAGACGTCGATATTGGACTGGAGGAAGGATACCATGTCTTGCGCTTCTGCGTCGCTAAGACCGGTACCAATAAATGTTTGTTGAGGGAGATCTCCGCTGCCTATGTTGATCGGGATGATTTCTTCAATTGAAGGTGATGCTTCCCATTCGATGGGTGGGGGTTTGGTCAGCGGAATCTCCTTTGATTGCTATTTGGAAGAGGGACCAGCTTCATCTCGTGGCCGCTTTGGAGGAGCAATATTGATTTTTCGATCTGTTTTAGCCGCAGCAGCTTCACAAGATCTTCCAGCTTGCTGATCGCCTCGAATGCAGACGATGCCTTCTCCAGTTGCAAACTTGAGTAGTTGATGGTAAGAGGAGGAGATGGCATTGATCTGATGGAGGAATGGTCGCCCAAGAATGGCGTTGTAGCTAGACATTCCTTCGACGATCGCAAACCTCACCGAGACTCGAGTCTCTCGGCTGAGGTCGATGGTGAATCTGGATTCGCCCACTGTGATGCTTTGTTCACCATTGAAGCCGGTGATCACAGTGGGGACGACGTCGAGACTTTGATACTTATGTCCCAGACGTTTGAAACAGTCGGAGAACATAATGTCAATGGAGCTTCCAGTGTCTATGAGGATTCGATTGACGGTGCTTCCGTCGATGATGAGTTTCAAGACCAGGGGGTCTCGATGGGGAGTGTGAACTCCTTGAAGATCGGTGTCATTGAAGACTATGGATGGCCAAGCCAGACCTTCGATGGGCTTCTCGATCCAGGTATCTTCTTTGTTTGCAGTAGATCGAACATGGAAGATGCGTCGAACCTGCCGATCGACTTCCTTCCCGGTCAAAACTTGATTGTGCAGGGTTCCATGAATGCCAAAGACATTGGCATTCACAGAAATTGGTTGCCGGTTGGATGAGATTTGATGTATCCAACACACTTCTTTCCCCTTGGCCGAGGTTCGACGTTGATCGTGCCCATTGTTGACGAATTCTTGAAGGTGGCCTTCTCGTAGTAAGTCTTCAAGATGGAATTTCAGCCGAAAACACCGATCGGTGGAATGTCCGTGACTTCGATGGAATTCACAGTAGACTGTTTTGTCTGCTGTGAATTTGGAATTCGGTTGAAGAGGATTGGGCCTCCGAAGATACTCGTCGTGTTGAATACGGTCGAGTATCTGCTCGACTGGCATGTTCCACTCGGTGAAAGTGGTCTTCGTCGGAGATCGACGCCCATCATTCTTTGATCTTTTGTTGGCCGGAGGGGCTGCTGCTTCAGTGTTGTGAGCCTTTGCAGCATATTTAGGTGCTTCTTTTTCAGCAGGCCTTCTTTTAGTTTCTCGCCCTTTTCGAGCGACTTGATCGTCTTCCACCTCAATCTCCCTCTGAATTCGATCGAACATAGCTCCCAGAGAAGGAGGGGGATTGCGGATGAAGTCGTTGTAGATATGTAGATCAAAGCGGAGAGCGTTCTGGAAAGCCAACATGATGGCTTCATCATCCAGATGCCTTCCAGAGAGAGCAGCATGCTCGTTACGAAACCTCCTCGTGAAGCTGCGGAGAGTCTCATCTGCACCCATCCTTAGTCGATATAGAGAGTCGAGCTTCTTCTCGGGTTTCAGGTTAAGCTGGTAATGCTGCACAAAGAGGTTAGCCAAAACACCGAACTGGGTAATGGACCCAGCTCGGAGATTGTGATACCAGTCGAGTGAAGGCTCATCGAGACTTCCCGCGAAGGTGCGGCAGAGCACGTTGTTTTCCTCTTCGTGTGGCGTTAGAGCTTGCTTGAAGGCAAGTATATGGAGGCTTGGATCTCCTCGGACGCAGTTGAATTTGGGGAGGGTAGGAGTTCTCCATCCTCTTGGAAATACTGATTCGAAAAGGCTTCGATGTAGTGGCCCGGCAGAAGAGTAGCCATCCCTACGACCATGTCCTCGACCTAGAGGTGGGTCAAGGGGCAAGATCGCAAGGTCTTGCTCTGGCATTGAAGTGTTTGCTGGTCGAAGTCGGTGTCGAAGGTCTGATCCAAGTCCACGTTGGAGTGGAATGGAAGGGGAGACTCTACTCTTTGAAGGGGCGCCTTTCATTTGGTGCTTCCTTGACAGGTTGAGCTTCGATGGTGCTCTTTTGTCGCAGTTACGACCAGATGAAGATTGGGAGGACTCGTCTTCAAGACGATCCCAGACACTCTGCTTCCAAGGAGCAGCAGAGGGAGTTGGGTCGCGTCGAATCCTCTCGAGAGCATCAGTGCCCATTGACCTCCGTTGTTCGGAGTAAATTGAATGTCGAGGAGGATCAACCCTCCCACTTGCGGAGGGGATCGGAATAGCCATTCCAGCTTCGGAAGCTGCCTTCTTCAGAGCATCCCTCTCAGCAGTGAGGGTGGCGTTTTGTTTCGCCAATTGGAGTAGTTGGAAATCGATTGCAGAGATCTGGTAAGTTGATGGAGGATCTTCAGCAGGAGCAGGGACAGTCTGCCCAATTGATTGATGGGGATGAGGGGCGATCGGTCGATCGACTGATCTTCCGCTTCCTGAGTGAATCCCCATCTCGGGGACAGCAAGGGGCTGCCCGAAGTTGAGCCTTTGACTCATTGAACGAGTCTCAGGACGAGGTTGATGTTGAGTATTACTTCCTTCTGGTTGACCCTGATGTTTGGTTCTCGCCATTCAGAATGCGAAAGGTACAACGAGATTGCCGATGTCCGATCAGTTGTCTGATCAACCGAGGGGGCGAGGAAGTTTGGCTATTGATCTGGTAGTCGAAGTAGAGAGGACACGGCTTCTCGCTCGGATCCCACAGACGGCGCCAAACTGTGGGCAAAAATCTTCGTGCCGACCCGAAGACTCTCGCAGCACCAGTCAGTTGAATGTTCGTGTTGACGTCAAAGATCGTTGGTCGATCTGTTGATCGACTGTTGATCGAAGTTGAAGCTTTTGATTTGTAAACAGAGAGATGCAATCAGAGAGAGTTTGACACGAGAAGTGATCTCGGAGTTCAGCCGAAGCCTACGTCTCCGTGCTATAGGGTGCAACCCGAATTCACTAACACTTATATTGAAGTGATCTCGACAGGCCGAGTATCACTGTAAATACTGATCTTTCTAAAAGAAGATCAAAGGGAGATGGCAGATCGGAAGTGTGAAATCCCAGAGCTCTGATTCTGAAAGTCAGATCTCAGAGTGAAAATCAGATTTGTAGATTTGGATCTCTATCTCTTTTTACATTCGAAGGCTCTGCTATTTATAGGCACTCCGGGTGGCGAATGGCGGTTTCCGCTGTAGTATCTGGGGATTCTCCAGGTAAAGTTGTGGGCCCTGCGGTTGTCTTCGGGGGTCCACCAGGCAGGGCTGGTGGGTCCCGTTGTAGTCCTCGTGGGCCCACCAGGCAGGGCCGGTGGGTCCCGCTGTAGTCCTCGTGGGCCCACCAGGCAGGGCCGGTGGGTCCCGCTGTAGTCTTCGTGGGCCCACCAGGCAGGGCTGGTGGGTCCCGCTGTAGTCTTCGTGGGCCCACCAGGCAGGGCTGGTGGGTCCCGCTGTAGTCTTCGTGGGCCCACCAGGCAGGGCTGGTGGGTCCCGCTGTAGTTTTCGTGGGCCCACCAGGCAGGGCTGGTGGGTCCCGCTATAGTCTTCGTGGGCCCACCAGGCAGGGCTGGTGGGTCCCGTGGTAGATTTATGCCAAAATTTGCACCCACAGAATGAATAAGAATGGATACATTTGTGCGAATGAATTAGAATGGATGGTATTAATAAATTAGAATGGATTGTACGAATTAATTAGAATGGATCGTATGAATGAATTAGAATGGATCGTGCGAATGAATTAGAATGGATCGTACGATTGAACTAGAATGGATTCATTCGTGCGAATGAATTAGAATGGATCGTACAAATGAATTAGAATGGATCGTACGAATGAATTAGAATGGATCGTGCGAATGAATTAGAATGGTTTGTACAAATGAATTAGAATGTATACATTCGTACAAATGAATTAGAAAAGATCGTATGAATGAATTATAATGGATCCTACAAATCAATTAGAATGGATACATTCGTGCGAATGAATTGGAATGGATCATACGAATTAATTAGAATGAATCATAAGATAGAATTAGAATGGATTGTACGAATGAGTTAGAATAGATCATGCGAATGAATTAGAATGGATACATTCGTGCGAATGAATTAGAATGGATCATACGAATGAATTAGAATGGATCGTGCGAATGAATTAGAATGGATCGTATGAATGAATTAGAATGGATACATTCGTATGAATGAATTAGAATGGATCGTACGAATAAAAGAGAGTGGATTGTACGAATGAATTATAATGGATACATTCGTGCGAAAGAATTAGAATGGATCGTGCGAATGAATTAGAATGGAACGTACAAATGAATTAGAATGGATTGTGCGAATTAATTAGAATGGATCGTATGAATGAATTAGAATGGAAACATTCATGCGAATGAACTAGAATGGATCGTACTAAAGAATTTAGAAGGATCGTACGAATGAATTTGAATGGATCGTACGAATGAACTAGAATGGATCGCGCGAATGAATCAGAATCCATCTTTTGAATGAATTAGAATTGATACATTCGTGCGAATGAATTAGAATGGATCGTACGAATGAATTAGAATGGATCGTACGAATGAATTAGAATAGATCGTGCGAATGAATTAGAATGGATTGTACGAATGAATTAGAATGGATCATACGAATGAATTAGAATGGATCGTGCAAATGATTTAGAATAGATCATAGGAATGAATTAGAATGGATACATTCGTGTGAATAAAATAGAATGGATCGTATGAATGAATTAGAATGTATTGTACAAATGAATTTGAATGGATCGTACAAATGAATTAGAATGGTTACATTTGTGCGAATGAATCTGAATGGATCGTACGAATGAATTAGAATGGATCGTATGAATGAATTAGAATTGATCGTACAAATAAATTAGAATGGATCGTGCGAATGAATTAGAATGGATCATACGAATGAATTAAAATGGATACATTCGTGCGAATGAATTAGAATGGATCGTGCGAATAAATTAGAATACATCGTACGAATGAATAAGAATGGATCGTACAAATGGATTAGAGTGGATCGTATGACTGAATTATAATGGATCGTAGAATGACTTAGAGTGAATCGTATCAATGAATTAGAATGGATCATTCGAATGAATTAGAATGGATTGTACGAATGAATTAGAATGGATACATTTGTGCGAATGAATTAGAATGGATATTACGAATGAATTAGAGCAGATCGTACGAATGAATTATAATTGATCGTGCGAATGAATAAGAATGGATCGCACAATTGATTAGAATGGATCGTACGAATGAATTAGAGTGGATCGTGCGAATGAATTAGAATGCATACAATCGTGCGAATGAATTAGAATGGATTATACGAATGAATTAGAATACATCGTATGAATGAATTTGAATGGATCGTACGAATGAATTAGAATGGATTGTGCGAATGAATTAGAATGGATTGTACGAATGAATTAGAATGCATACATTCGTGCGAATGAATTAGAATGGATTATACGAATGAATTAGAATAGATCGTATGAATGAATTTGAATGGATCGTACGAATGAATTAGAATGGATTGTGCGAATGAATTAAAATGGATTGTACGAATGAATTAGAATAGATACATTTGTGTAAATGAATTAGAATCAATCGTGCAAATGAATTAGAATGGATTGTACGAATGAATTAGATTGGATCGTGTGAATAAATTAGAATAGATCGTACAAATGAATTAGAATGGATACATTCGTGTGAATGAATTAGATTAGATCGTACGAATGAATTAGAATGTATCGTGCGAATAAATTAGAATGGATCGTATGAATGAATTAGAATGGATACATTCATGCGAATGAATTAGAACGGATCGTATGAATAAATTAGAATAGACCCTACGAATGAATTAGAATGGATCGTGCGAATGAATTAGAATGGAGCATACAAATGAATTAGAATGGATTCATTCTTGCGAATGAATTAGAATGGATCGTACGAATGAATTAGAATCGATCGTATTGTTGAATTAGAATGGATCGTACGAATGAATTAGAATGGATTGTGCGAATTAATTAGAATGGATCGTATGAATGAATTAGAATGGATACATTCGTGCGAATGAATTAGAATGGATCATACTAATAAATTAGAATGGAACGTACGAATGAATTAGAATGGGCCATATGAACGAATTAGAATGGATCGTGCAAATGAATTAGAATGGATCGTACGAATGAATTAGAATGGATACATTCGTGCGAATGAATAAGAGTGGATCGTGCGAATGAATTAGAATGGATCGTACGAATGAATTAGAATGGATCGTGCGAATGAATTAGAATGGATCGTACGAATGAATTAGAATGGACACATTCTTGCGAATGAATTAGAATGGATCGTACGAAAGAATTAGAATGGATCGTATGAATGAATTAGAATGGATCGTACGAATGAATTATAATGTATTTATTCGTGCGAATGAATTAGAATGGATTGTATGAACGAATTAGAATCGATCGTATGAATGAATAAGAATGGATCGTACGAATGAATTAGAATGGATGTATGAATGACTTAGAATGGATCGTACGAATGAATTAGAATTGAACTTGTGAATGAATCAGAATGGATCGTACGAATGAATTAGAATGGATACATTTGTGTGAATGAATTAGAATGGATCGTACGAATGAATTCGAATGGATCATACGAATGAATTAGAATCGATACATTCGTGCGAATGAATTAGAATGGATCGTACGAATAAATTAGAGTGGATCATATGAATGAATTAGAATGGATCGTACGAATGAAATTGAATGGATTGTGCGAATGAATTAGAATGGATCGTACGAATGAATTAGAATGGATAGATTCGTGTGAATGAATTAGAATATATCGTACGAATGAATTATAATGGATTGTGCGAATGAATTAGAATGGATCGTTCATATAAATTAGAATGGATACATTCGTGCGAATGGATTAGAATGGATCGTACGAATGAATTAGAATGGATAGTATGAATGAAATAGAATGGATCGTGCGAATGAATTAGAGTGGATCGTATGAATGAATTAGAATGGATTCATTCGTGCAAATGAATTAGAATGGATCATACGAATGAATTAGAATCGATCGTGCGAATGAATAAGAATGGATCGTACGAATGAATTAGAATGGATCGCACGAATGAATTAGAATGGATCGTACGAATGAATAAGAATGGATGGATTCGTGCGAATGAATTAGAATGGATCGTACTAATAAATTAGAATGGATTGTACGAATGAATTAGAATGGATCGTATGAAAGAATTAGAATGGATCGTGCGAATGAATTAGAATGGATCATACGACTGAATTAGAATGGATACATTCGTGCGAATAAATTAGAATGGATCGTACAAATGAATTAGAATGGATCATACGAATGAATTAGAATGGATCGTGCGAATGAATTAGACTGGTTTATACAAATGAATTAGAATGTATACATTTGTGCGAATGAACTAGAATGGATCGTACAAATGAATTAGAATAGATCGTAAGAATGAATTAGAATGGATCGTACGAAACAATTAGAATGGATACATTCGTGCGAATGAATTGGAATAGATCATACGAATTAATTAGAATGAATCAAAAGACAGAATTAGAATGGATTGTACGAATGAATTAGAATAGATCATGCGAATGAATTATAATGGATACATTCGTGCGAATGAATTAGAATGGATCGTACGAATGAATTAGAATGGATCGTGCGAATGAATTAGAATAGATCGTATGAATGAATTAGAATGGATACATTCGTTTGAATGAATTAGAATGGATCGTACGAATAAAAGAGAATGGATCGTACGAATTAATTATAATGGATACATTCGTGCGAAAGAATTAGAATGGATCGTGCGAATGAATTAGAATGGAACGTACAAATGAATTAGAATGGATTGTGCGAATGAATTAAAATGGATCGTATGAATGAATTAGAATGGAAACATTCATGCGAATGAATTAGAATAGATCATTCTAAAGAATTAAGAAGGATCGTACGAATGAATTTGAATGGATCTTACGAATGAACTAGAATGGATCGTGCGAATGAATCAGAATCCATCGTATGAATGAATTAGAATGGATACATTCGTGCGAATGAATTAGAATGGATCGTACGAATGAATTAGAATGTATCGTACAAATAAATTAGAATTGATCATGCGAATGAATTAGAATGGATTGTACGAATGAATTAGAATGGATCATACGAATGAATTAGAATGGATCGTGCGAATGATTTAGAATGGATCGTAGGAATGAATTAGCATGGATACATTCGTGTGAATAAAATAGAATGGATCGTATGAATGAATTAGAATGTATTGTACAAATGAATTTGAATGGATCGTACGAATGAATTAGAATGGTTATATTCGTGCGAATGAATCTGAATGGATCGCACGAATGAATTAGAATGGATCATACGAATGAATTAGAATGGATCGTACAAATAAATTAGAATGGATCGTGCGAATGAATTAGAATGGATCATACGAATGAATGAAAATGGATACATTCGTGTGAATGAATTAGAATGGATCGTGCGAATGAATTAGAATAGATCGTACGAATGAATTAGAATGGATCGTACAAATGGATTAGAATGGATCGTATGACTGAATTATAATGGATCGTAGAATGACTTAGAATGGATCGTACGAATGAATTAGAATGAATTATTCGAATGAATTAGAATGGATCGTACGTATGAATTAGAATGGATACATTTGTGCGAATGAATTAGAATGGATATTATGAATGAATTAGAGCGGATCGTACGAATGAATTAGAATTGATCGTGCGAATGAATTAGAATGGATCGTACAATTGAATTAGAATGGATACATTCATGTAAATTAATTAGAATGGATCGTACGAATGAATTCGAATGGATCGTACGAATGAATTGGAATGGATCGTGCGAATGAATTAGAGTGGATCGTACGAATGAATTAGAATGCATACATTCATGCAAATGAATTAGAATGGATCGTACCAATGAATTAGAATGGATCATACGAATGAATAAGAATACATCGTATGAATGAATTAGAATGGATCGTACGAATGAATTAGAATGGATCGTGCGAATGAATTAGAATGGATTGTACATATGAATTAGAATGGATACATTCGTGTGAATGAATTAGAATGAATCGTGCGAATGAATTAGAATGGATCGTACAAATAAATTAGATTGGATCGTGTGAATGAATTAGAATGGATCGTACAAATTAATTAGAATGGATAAATTTGTGTGAATGAATTAGATTGGATCGTACGAATGAATTAGAATCGATCGTATTGTTGAATTAGAATGGATCGTACGAATGAATTAGAATTGATCGTGCGAATTAATTAGAATGGATCGTATGAATGAATTAGAATGGATACATTCGTGCGAATGAATTAGAATGGAGCATACTAATAAATTAGAATGGAACTTATAAATGAATTAGAATGGGTCGTATGAATGAATTAGAATAGATCGTGCAAATGAATTAGAATGGATCGTACGAATGAATTAGAATGGATACATTCGTGTGAATAAATTAGAGTGGATCGTGCGAATGAATTAGAATGGATCGTACGAATGAATTAGAATGGATCGGGCGAATGAATTAGAATGGATTGTACGAATGAATTAGAATGGACACATTCGTGCGAAAATTAGAATGGATCATACGAATGAATTAGAATAGATCGTATGAATGAATTAGAATGGATCGTGCGAATGAATTAGAATGGATCGTACGAATGAATTATAATGGATTTATTCGTGCGAATGAATTACAATGGATTGTTCGAATGAATTAGAATCGATCGTACGAATGAATAAGAATGGATCGTACGAATGAATTAGAATGGATCATATGAATGAATTAGAATGGATCGTACGAATGAATTAGAATTGAACTTGCGAATGAATTAGAATGGATCGTACGAATGAATTAGAATGTATACATTTGTGCGAATGAATTAGAATGGATCGTACGAATGAATTCGAATGGATCGTACGAATGAATGAAATAGAATGGATCGTGTGAATGAATTACAGTGGATCGTACGAATGAATTAGAATGGATTCATTCGTGCAAATGAATTAGAATGGATCATACGAATGAATTAGAATCGATCGTACGAATGAATAAGAATGGATCGTACGAATGAATTAGAATGGATCGCACGAATGAATTAGAATGGATCGTACGAATGAATAAGAATGGATACATTCGTGCGAATGAATTAGAATGGATCATACTAATAAATTAGAATGGATTGTATGAATGAATTAGAATGGATCGTATGAATAAATTAGAATGGATCGTGCGAATGAATTAGAATGGATCGTACGACTGAATTAGAATGGATACATTCGTGCGAAAGAATTGGAATGGATCGTACAATTGAATTAGAATGGATCGTACGAATGAATTAGAATGGATCGTGCGAATGAATTAGAATGGTTTGTACAAATGAATTAGAATGTATATATTTGTGCGAATGAACTAGAATGGATCGTACAAATGAATGAGAATAGATCGTACGAATGAATTAGAATAGATCGTACGAATCAATTAGAATGGATATATTCGTGCGAATGAATTGGAATGGATCATACGAATTAATTAGAATGAATCATAAGACAGAATTAGAATGGATTGTACGAATGAATTAGAATAGATCATGCGAATAAATTAGAATGGATACATTCGTGCGAATGAATTAGAATGGATCATACGAATGAATTAGAATGGATCGTGCAAATGAATTAGAATGGATCGTATGAATGAATTAGAATGGATACATTCGTATGAATGAATTAGAATGGATCGTACGAATAAAAGAGAATGGATCACACTAATGAATTATAATGGATACATTCGTGCGAAAGAATTAGAATGGATCGTGCGAATGAATTAGAATGGAACGTACAAATGAATTAGAATGGATTGTGCGAATGAATTAGAATGGATCGTATGAATGAATTAGAATGGAAACATTAATGCAAATGAATTAGAATGGATCGTACTAACGAATTTAGAAGGATCGTACAAATGAATTTGAATAGATCGTACGAATGAACTAGAATGGATCGTGCGAATGAATCAGAATCCATCGTATGAATGAATTAGACTGGATCGTACGAATGAATTAGAATGAATCGTACGAATGAATTAGAATAGATCGTGCGAATGAATTAGAATGGATTGTACGAATGAATTAGAATGGATCATACGAATGAATTAGAATGGATCGTGAAAATGATTTAGAATGGATCGTAGGAATGAATTAGAATGGATACATTCGAGTGAATAAAATAGAATGGATCGTATGAATGAATTAGAATGTATTGTACAAATAAATTTGAATGGATCATACGAATGAATTAGAATGGTTACATTTGTGCGAATGAATCTGAATGGATCGTACGAATGAATTAGAATGGATCGTACGAATGAATTAGAATGGATCATACAAATAAATTAGAATGGATCGTGCGAATGAATTAGAATGGATCATACGAATGAATTAAAATGGATACATTCGTGCGAATGAATTAGAATGGATAATGAATTAGAATGGATCGTGCGAATGAATTAGAATAGATCGTACAAATGAATTAGAATGGATCGTACAAATGGATTAGAATGGATCGTATGACTGAATTATAATGGATCGTAGAATGACTTAGAATGGATCGTATAAATGAATTAGAATGGATCATTCGAATGAATTAGAATGGATCATTCGAATGAATTAGAATGGATATTACGAATGAATTAGAGCGGATCGTACGAATGAATTAGAATTGATCGTGCGAATGAATTAGAATGGATCGAACAATTGAATTAGAATAGATACATTGATGTAAATTAATTAGAATGGATCGTCCGAATGAATTCGAATGGATCGTACAAATGAATTGGAATGGATCGTGCGAATGAATTAGAGTGGATCGTACGAATGAATTAGAATCGATACATTCGTGCGAATGAATTTGAATGGATCGTACTAATAAATTAGAATGGATCATATGAATGAATAAGAATAGATCGTATGAATGAATTAGAATGGATCGTACGAATGAATTAGAATGGATCGTGCGAATGAATTAGAATGGATTGTACGAATGAATTAGAATGGATATATTAGTGTGAATGAATTAGAATGAATCATGGGAATGAATTAGAATGGATCGTACGAATGAATTAGATTTGAAAGTGTGAATGAATTAGAATGGATCGTATAAATGAATTAGAATGGATACATTCGTGTGAATGAATTAGATTTGATCGTACGAATGAATTAGAACAGATCGTGCGAATGAATTAGAATGGATCGTATGAATGAATTAGAATGGATACATTCGTGCGAATGAATTAGAACGCATTGTATGAATGAACTAGAATGGACCCTACGAATGAATTAGAATGGATACATTCGTGCGAATGAATTAGAGTGGATCGTGCGAATGAATTAGAATGGATCGTACGAATGAATTAGAATGGATCGGGCGAATGAACTAGAATGGATCGTACGAATGAATTAGAATGGACACATTCGTGTGAATTAATTAGAATGGATCGTACGAATGAATTAGAATAGATCGTATGAATGAATTAGAATGGATCGTGCGAATGAATTATAATGGATCATACGAATGAATTATAATGGATTTATTTTTGCGAATGAATTAGAATGGATGGTACGAATGAATTAGAATCGATCGTACGAATGAATAAGAATGGATCGTACGAATGAATTAGAATGGATCGTATGAATGAATTAGAATGGATCGTACGAATGAATTAAAATTGAACTTGCGAATGAATTAGAATGGATCGTACGAATGAATTAGAATGTATACATTTGTGCGAATGAATTAGAATTAATCGTACGAATGAATTCGAATGGATCGTACGAATGAATTAGAATGGATCGTACGAATGAATTAGAATGGATCGTACGAATGAATTAGAATCGATACATTCGTGCGAATGAATTAGAATGGATCGTACGAATGAATTAGAGTGGATCATATGAATGAATTAGAATGGATTATACGAATGAAATAGAATGGATCGTGCGAATGAATTAGAATGGATCGTACGAATGAATTAGAATGGATACATTCGTCTGAATAAATTATAATATATCATACGAATGAATTATAATGGATTGTGCGAATGAATTAGAATAGATCGTACATATGAATTAGAATGGATACATTCGTGCGAATGAATTAGAATGGATCGTACGAATGAATTAGAATGGATAGTATGAATGAAATAGAATGGATCGTGCGAATGAATTAGAGAGGATCGTACGAATGAATTAGACTGGATTCATTCGTGCAAATGAATTAGAATGGATCATACGAATGAATTAGAATCGATCGTACGAATGAATAAGAATGGATCGTACGAATGAATTAGAATGGATCGCACGAATGACTTAGAATGGATCGTACGAATGAATAAGAATGGATACATTCGTGTGAATGAATTAGAATGGATCGTACTAATAAATTAGAATGGATTGAACGAATGAATTAGAATGGATCGTTTGAATGAATTAGAATGGATCGTGCGAATGAATTAGAATGGATCGCACGACTGAATTAGAATGGATACATTCGTGCGAAAGAATTAGAATAAATCGTACAAATGAATTAGAATGGATCGTACGAATGAATTAGAATGGATCGTGCGAATGAATTAGGATGGTTTGTACAAATGAATTAGAATGTATACATTCGTGCGAATGAACTAGAATGGATCGTACAAATGAATGAGAATAGATCGTACGAATGAATTAGAATAGATCGTACGAATCAATTAGATTGGATACATTCGTGCGAATGAATTGGAATGGATCATACGAATTAATTTGAATAAATCATAAGACAGAATTAGAATGGATTGTACGAATGAATTAGAATAGATCATGCGAATGAATTAGAATGGATACATTCGTGCGAGTGAATTAGAATGGATCGTACGAATGAATTAGAATGGATCGTGCGAATGAATTAGAATGGATCGTATGAATGAATTAGAATGGATACATTCGTATGAATGAATTAGAATGGATCGTACGAATAAAAGAGAATGGATCATACTAATGAATTATAATGGACGCATTCGTGCGAAAGAATTAGAATGGATCGTGCGAATGAATTAGAATGGAACGTACAAATGAATTAGAATGGATTGTGCGAATTAATTAGAATGGATCGTATGAATGAATTAGAATGGAAACATTCATGCGAATGAATTAGAATGGATCGTACTATAGAATTTAGAAGGATCGTACGAATGAATTTGAATGGATCGTACGAATGAACTAGAATGGATCGTGCGAATGAATCAGAATCCATCGTATGAATGAATTAGAATGGATACATTCGTGCGAAAGAATTAGAATGGATCGTACGAATGAATTATAATGGATCATACGAATGAATTAGAATAGATCGTGCAAATGAATTAGAATGGATTGTACGAATGAATTAGAATGGATCATACGAATGAATTAGAATGGATCGTGCAAATGATTTAGAATGGATCGTAGGAATGAATTAGAATGGATACATTCGTGTGAATAAAATAGAATGGATCGTATGAATGAATTAGAATATATTGTACAAATGAATTTGAATGGATCGTACGAATGAATTAGAATGGTTACATTCGTGCGAATGAATCTGAATGGATTGAACGAATGAATTAGAATGGATCGTATGAATGAATTAGAATGGATCGTACAAATAAATTAGAATGGATCATGCAAATGAATTAGAATGGGTCATACGAATGAATTAAAATGGATACATTCGTGCGAATGAATTAGAATGGATAATGAATTAGAATGGATCATGCGAATGAATTAGAATAGATCGTACGAATGAATTAGAATGGATCGTACAAATGGATTAGAATGGATCGTATGACTGAACTATAATGGATCGTAGAATGACTTAGAATGGATCGTATGAATGAATTAGAATGGATCATTCGAATGAATTAGAATGGATCGTACGAATGAATTAGAATGGATCATACGAATGAATTAGAATGGATACATTTGTGCGAATGAATTAGAATGGATATTACGAATGAATTAGAGCGGATCGTACGAATGAATTAGAATTGATCGTGCAAATGAATTAGAATGGATCGTACAATTGAATTAGAATGGATACATTGATGTAAATTAATTAGAATGGATCGTACGAATGAATTCGAATGGATCGTACGAATGAATTGGAATGGATCGTGCGAATGAATTAGAGTGGATCGTACGAATGAATTAGAATGTATACATTCGTGCGAATGAATTTGAATGGATCGTACCAATGAATTAGAATGGATAATTCGAATGAATTAGAATAGATCGTATGAATGAATTAGAATGGATCATACAAATGAATTAGAATGGATCGTGCGAATGAATTAGAATGGATTGTACGAATGAATTAGAATGGATATATTTGTGTGAATGAATTAGAATGAATCGTGCGAATAAATTAGAATTGATCGTACGAATGAATTAGATTGGGACGTGTGAATGAATTAGAATGGATCGTACAAATGAATTAGAATGGATACATCCGTGTGAATGAATTAGATTGGATCGTACGAATGAATTAGAATAGATCATGCGAATAAATTAGAATGGATCGTATGAATGAATTAGAATGGATACATTCGTGCGAATAAATTAGAACACATCGTATGAATGAATTAGAATGGACCCTACGAATGAATTAGAATGGATAGTGCGAATGAATTAGAATGGAGCATACAAATGAATTAGAATGAATTCATTCATGCGAATGAATTAGAATGGATCGTACAAATAAATTAGAATCGATCGTATTGTTGAATTAGAATGGATCGTACGAATGAATTAGAATGGATCGTGCGAATTAATTAGAATGGATCGTATGAATGAATTAGAATGGATACATTCGTGCGAATGAATTAGAATGGATCATACTAATAAATTAGAATGGAACGTACGAATAAATTGGAATGGGTCGTATGAATGAATTAGAATGGATCGTACAAATGAATTAGAATGGATCGTACGAATGAATTAGAATGGATACATTCGTGCGAATGAATTAGAGTGGATCGTGCGAATGAATTAGAATGGATCGTACGAATGAATTAGAATGGATCGGGCAAATGAATTAGAATGGACACATTCGTACGAATGAATTAGAATGGATCGTACGACTGAATTAGAATGGATCGTATGAATAAATTAGAATGGATCGTGCGAATGAATTAGAATGGATCGTACGAATGAATTAGAATGGATCATTCGAATGAATTAGAATGGATCGTACGAATGAATTAGAATGGATACATTTGTACGAATGAATTAGAATGGATATTACGAATGAATTAGAGCAGATCGTACGAATGAATTAGAATTGATCGTGCGAATGAATTAGAATGGATCGTACAATTGAATTAGAATGGATACATTGATGTAAATTAATTAGAAGGGATCGTACGAATGAATTCGAATGGATCGTACGAATGAATTGGAATGGATCGTGCGAATGAATTAGAGTGGATGGTACGAATGAATTAGAATGCATACATTCGTGCGAATGAATTTGAATGGATCGTACCAATGAATTAGAATGGATCATCCGAATGAATTAGAATAGATCGTATAAATGAATTAGAATGGATCGTACGAATGAATTAGAATGGATCGTGCGAATGAATTAGAATGGATTGTACGAATGAATTAGAATGGATATATTTGTGTGAATGAATTAGAATGAATCGTGCAAATGAATTAGAATGGATCGTACGAATGAATTAGATTGGAACGTGTGAATGAATTAGAATGGATCGGACAAATGAATTAGAATGGATACATCCGTGTGAATGAATTAGATTGGATCGTACGAATGAATTAGAATGGATCGTGCGAATGAATTAGAATGGATCGTATGAATGAATTAGAATGGATACATTCGTGCGAATGAATTAGAACGCATCGTATGAATGAATTAGAATGGACCCTACGAATGAATTAGAATGGATCGTGCGTACGAATTAGAATGGAGCATACAAATGAATTAGAATGGATTCATTCATGCGAATGAATTAGAATGGATCGTACGAATGAATTAGAATCGAATGTATTGTTGAATTAGAATGGATCGTACGAATGAATTAGAATGGATCATTCGAATTAATTAGAATGGATCGTATAAATGAATTAGAATGGATACATTCGTACGAATGAATTAGAATGGATCATACTAATAAATTAGAATGGAACGTACGAATGAATTAGAATGGGTC
Source organism: Chamaelirium japonicum (assembly GCA_947650365.1). NCBI lineage: Eukaryota > Viridiplantae > Streptophyta > Magnoliopsida > Liliales > Melanthiaceae > Chamaelirium > Chamaelirium japonicum. Next base: position 60,098,520 of record OX393556.1, read on the forward strand.
GTAAGAATGAATTAGAATGGATCGTACAAATGAATTAGAATGGATCGTACGAATGAATTAGAATGGATACATTCGTGCAAATGAATTAGAGTGGATCGTGCGAATGAATTAGAATGGATCGGGCAAATGAATTAGAATGGATCATACGAATGAATTAGAATGGACACATTCGTGCGAATGAATTAGAATGGATCGTACGAATGAATTAGAATGGATCGTATGAATAAATTAGAATGGATCGTGCGAATGAATTAGAATGGATCGTACGAATGAATTATAATGGATTTATTCGTGCGAATGAATTAGAATGGATTGTACGAACGAATTAGAATCGATCGTACGAATGAATAAGAATGGATCGTACGAATGAATTAGAATGGATCGTACGAATGAATTAGAATGGATCATACGAATGAATTAGAATTGAACTTGCGAATGAATTAGAATCGATCGTACGAATGAATTAGAATGGATCTTACGAATGAATTAGAATCGATACATTCGTGCGAATGAATTAGAATGGATCGTACGAATGAATTAGAATGGATACATTCGTGCGAATGAATTAGAATGGATCGTACGAATGAATTAGAGTGGATCATATGAATGAATTAGAATGGATCGTACGAATGAAATAGAATGGATCATGCGAATGAATTAGAATGGATCGTACGAATGAATTAGAATGGATACATTCGTGTGAATGAATTAGAATATATCGTACGAATGAATTATAATGGATTGTGCGAATGAATTAGAATTGATCGTACATATGAATTAGAATGGATACATTTGTGCGAATGAATTAGAATGGATCGTACGAATGAATTAGAATGGATAGTATGAATGAAATAGAATGGATCGTGCGAATGAATTAGAGTGGATCGTACGAATGAATTAGAATGGATTCATTCGTGAAAATGAATTAGAATGGATCATACGAATGAATTAGAATCGATCGTATGAATGAATAAGAATGGATCGTACGAATGAATTAGAATGGATCGCACGAATCAATTTGAATGGATCGTACGAATGAATAAGAATTGATATATTCGTGCGAATGAATTAGAATGGATCGTACTAATAAATTAGAATGGATTGTACGAATGAATTAGAATGGATCGTATGAATGAATTAGAATGGATCGTGCGAATGAATTAGAATGGATCATACGACTGAATTAGAATGGATACATTCGTGCGAATGAATTAGAATAGATCGTACAAATGAATTAGAATGGATCGTACGAATGAATTAGAATGGATCTTGCGAATGAATTAGAATGGTTTGGACAAAAAAATTAGAATGTAGATATTCGTGCGAATGAACTAGAATGGATCGTACAAAAGAATTAGAATAGATCGTACGAATAAATTAGAATGGATCGTACGAATCAATTAGAATGGATACATTCGTGTACAAATTAATTAGAATGAATCATAAGACAGAATTAGAATGGATTGTACGAATGAATTAGAATAGATCATGCGAATGAATTAGAATGGATACATTCGTGTGAATGAATTAGAATAGGTCGTACGAATGAATTAGAATGGATCATGCGAATGAATTAGAATGGATACATTCGTATGAATGAACTAGAATGGATCGTATGAATAAAAGAGAATGGATCGTACGAATGAATTATAATGGATACATTCGTGCGAAAGAATTAGAATGGATCATGCGAATGAATTAGAATGGAACGTACAAATGAATTAGAATGGATTGTGCGAATGAATTAGAATAGATCGTATGAATGAATTAGAATGGAAACATTCATGCGAATGAATTAGAATGAATCGTACTAAAGAATTTAGAAGAATCGTACGAATGAATTTGAATGGATCGTACGAATGAACTAGAATGGATCGTGCGAATGAATCAGAATCCATCGTATGAATGAATTAGAATGGATACATTCGTGCGAATGAATTAGAATGGATCGTACGAATGAATTAGAATGGATCGTACGAATGAATTAGAATAGATCGTGCGAATGAATTAGAATGGATTGTATGAATGAATTAGAATGGATCATACGAATGAATTAGAATGGATCGTGCGAATGATTTAGAATGGATCGTAGGAATGAATTAGAATGGATACATTCGTGTGAATAAAATAGAATGGATCGTATGAATGAATTAGAATGTATTGTACAAATGAATTTGAATGGATCGTACGAATGAATTAGAATGGTTACATTCGTGCGAAGGAATCTGAATGGATCGTACGAATGAATTAGAATGGATCGTATGAATGAATTAGAATAGATCGTACGAATAAATTAGAATGGATACATTCGTGCGAATGAATTAGAATGGATAATAAATTAGAATGGATCGTGCGAATGAATTAGAATAGATCGTACGAATGAATTAGAATGGATCATACAAATGGATTAGAATGGATCGTATGACTGAATTATAATGGATCGTAGAATGACTTAGAATGGATCGTACGAATGAATTAGAAAGGATCATTCGAATAAATTAGAATTGATCGTACGAATGAATTAGAATGGATACATTTGTGCGAATGAATTAGAATGGATATTACGAATGAATTAGAGCGGATTGTACGAATGAATTAGAATTGATCGTGTGAATGAATTAGAATGGATCGTACAATTGAATTAGAATGGATACATTAATGTAAATTAATTAGAATGGATCGTACGAATGAATTCGAATCGATCGTACGAATGAATTGGAATGGATCGTGCGAACGAATTAGAGTGGATGGTACGAATGAATAAGAATGCATACATTCGTGTGAATGAATTAGAATGGATCATACCAATGAATTAGAATGGATCATACGAATGAATTAGAATAGATCGTATGAATGAATTTGAATGGATCGTACGAATGAATTAGAATGGATCGTGCGAATGAATTAGAATGGATTGTACGAATGAATTAGAATGGATACATTTGTGTGAATGAATTAAAATAAATCGTGCGAATGAATTAGAATGGATCGTACGAATGAATTAGATTGGATCGTGTGAATGAATTAGAATGGATCGTACAAATGAATTAGAATGGATACATTCGTATGAATGAATTAGATTGGATCGTACGAATGAATTAGAATGGATCGTGCGAATGAATTAGAATGGATCGTGTGAATGAATTAGAATGGATACATTCGTGCGAATGAATTAGAACGGATCGTATGAATGAATTAGAATGGACCCTATGAATGAATTAGAATGGATCGTGCGAATGAATTAGAATGGAGCATACAAATGAATTAGAATGGGTTCATTCATGCGAATGAATTTGAATGGATCGTACGAATGAATTAGAATCGATCGTATTGTTGAATTAGAATGGATCGTACGAATGAATTAGAATGGATCGTGCGAATTAATTAGAATGGGTCGTATGAATGAATTAGAATGGATACATTCGTGCGAATGAATTAGAATGGATCATACTAATAAATAAGAATGGAACGTGAATGAATTAGAATGGGTCGTATCAATGAATTAGAATGGATCGTGCAAATGAATTAGAATGGATCGTACGAATGAATTAGAATGGATACATTCGTGCGAATGAATTAGAGTGGATCGTGCGAATGAATTAGAATGGATCGTACGAATGAATTAGAATGGATCGGGCGAATGAATTAGAATGGATCGTACGAATAAATTAGAATGGACACATTTGTGCGAATGAATTAGAATGGATCGTACGAATGAATTAGAATGGAACGTATGAATGAATTAGAATGGATCGTGCGAATGAATTAGAATGGATCGTACTAATGAATTATAATGGATTTATTCGTGTGAATGAATTAGAATGGATTGTACGAACGAATTAGAATCGATCGTACGAATGAATAAGAATGGATCGTACGAATGAATTAGAATGGATCGTATGAATGAATTAGAATGGATCGTACGAATGAATTAGAATTGAACTTGCGAATGAATTAGAATGGATCGTACGAATGAATTAGAATGGATACATTTGTGCGAATGAATTAGAATGGATCGTACGATTGAATTCGAATGGATCGTAGGAATGAATTAGAATAGATCGTACGAATGAATTAGAATTGATACATTCGTGCGAATGAATTAGAATGGATCGTACGAATGAATTAGAGTGGATCATATGAATAAATTAGAATGGATCGTACGAATGAAATAGAATGGATCGTGCGAATGAATTAGAATGGATCGTACGAATGAATTAGAATGGATACATTCGTGTGAATGAATTAGAATATATCGTACGAATGAATTATAATAGATTGTGCGAATGAATTAGAATGGATCGTACATATGAATTAGAATGGATACATTCGTGCGAATGAATTAGAATGGATCGTACGAATGAATTTGAATGGATAGTATGAATGAAATTGAATGGATCGTGCGAATGAATTAGAGTGGATCGTACGAATGAATTAGAATGGATTCATTCGTGCAAATGAATTAGAATGGATCATACGAATGAATTAGAATCGATCGTACGAATGAATAAGAATGGATCGTACGAATTAATTAGAATGGATCGCACGAATGAATTAGAATGGATCGTACGAATGAATAAGAATGGATACATTCGTGCGAATGAATTAGAATGGATCGTACTAATAAATTAGAATAGATTGTACGAATGAATTAGAATCGATCGTATGAATGAATTAGAATGGATCGTGCGAATGAATTAGAATGTATCGTACGACTGAATTAGAATGGATACATTCGTGCGAATGAATTAAAATAGATCGTACAAATGAATTAGAATGGATCGTACGAATGAATTAGAATGGATCGTGCTAATGAATTAGAATGGTTTGTACAAATGAATTAGAATGTATACATTCGTGCGAATGAACTAGAATGGATCGTACAAATGAATTAGAATAGATCGTACGAATGAATTAGATTGGATAGTACGAATCAATTAGAATGGATACATTGGTGCGAATGAATTGGAATGGATCATACGAATTAATTAGAATGAATCATAAGACAGAATTAGAATGGATTATACGAATGAATTAAAATAGATCATGTGAATGAATTAGAATGGATACATTCGTGCGAATGAATTAGAATGGATCATACGAATGAATTAGAATGGATCATGCGAATGAATTAGAATGGATCGTATGAATGAATTAGAATGGATACATTCGTATGAATGAATTAGAATGGATCGTACGAATAAAAGAGAATGGATCGTACGAATGAATTATAATGGATACATTCGTGCGAAAGAATTAGAATGGATCGTGCGAATGAATTAGAATGGAACGTACAAATGAATTAGAATATATGGATTGTGCGAATGAATTAGAATGGATCGTATGAATGAATTAGAATGGAAACATTCATGCGAATGAATTAGAATGGATCGTACTAAAGAATTTAGAAGGAACATACAAATGAATTTGAATGGATCGTACGAATTAACAAGAATGGATCGTGCGAATGAATCAGAATCCATCGTATGAATGAATTAGAATGGGTACATTCGTGCGAATGAATTAGAATGGATCGTACGAATGAATTAGAATGGATCGTACAAATGAATTTGATTAGATCGTGCGAATGAATTAGAATGGATTGTACGAATGAATTAGAATGGATCATACGAATGAATTAGAATGGATCGTGCGAATGATTTAGAATGGACCGTAGGAATGAATTAGAATGGATACATTCATGCGAAAAAAATAGAATGGATCGTATGAATGAATTAGAATGTATTATACAAATGAATTTGAATGGATCGTACGAATGAATTAGAATGGTTACATTCGTGCGAATGAATCTGAATGGATCGTACGAATGAATTAGAATGGATCGTACGAATGAATTAGAATGGATCGTACAAATAAATTAGAATGGATCGTGCGAATGAATTAGAATGGATCATACGAATGAATTAAAATGGATACATTCGTGCGATTGAATTAGAATGGATAATGAATTAGAATGGATCGTGCGAATGAATTAGAATAGATCGTACGAATGAATTAGAATGGATCGTACAAATGGATTAGAATGGATCGTATGACTGAATTATAATGAATCGTAGAATGACTTAGAATGGATCGTATGAATGAATTAGAATGGATCATTCGAATGAATTAGAATGGATCGTATGAATGAATTAGAATGGATACATTTGTGCGAATGAATTAGAATGGATATTACGAATGAATTAGAGCGGATCGTACAAATGAATTAGAATTGATCGTGCGAATGAATTAGAATGGATCGTACAACTGAATTAGAATGGATACATTCATGTAAATTAATTAGAATGGATCGTACGAATGAATTCGAATGGATCGTACGAATGAATTGGAATGGATCGTGCGAATGAATTAGGGTGGATCGTACGAATGAATTAGAATGCATACATTCGTGTGAATGAATTTCAATGGATCGTACCAATGAATTAGAATGGATCATACAAATGAATTAGAATAGATCGTATGAATGAATTAGAATGGATCGTACGAATGAATTCGAATTGATCGTGCGAATGAATTAAAATGGATTATACAAATGAATTAGAATGGATATATTTGTGTGAATGAATTAGAATGAATTGTGCGAATGAATTAGAATGCATCGTACGAATGAATTAGATTGGATCGTGTGAATGAATTTGAATGGATCGTACAAATAAATTAGAATGGATACATTCGTGTGAATGAATTAGATTGGATCGTACGAATGAATTAGAATAGATCGTGCGAATGAATTAGAATGGATCGTATCAATGAATTAGAATGGATATATTCGTGCGAATGAATTAGAACGCATCGTATGAATGAATTAGAATGGACCCTACAAATGAATTAGAATGGATCGTGCGAATGAATTAGAATGGAGCATACAAATGAATTAGAATGGATTCATTCATGCTAATGAATTAGAATGGATCGTACGAATGAATTAGAATCGATCGTATTGTTGAATTAGAATGGATCGTACGAATGAATTACAATGGATCGTGCGAATTAATTAGAATGGATCGTATGAATGAATTAGAATGGATACATTCGTGCGAATGAATTAGAATGGATCATACTAATAAATTAGAATGGAACGTACGAATGAATTAGAATGGGTCGTATGAATGAATTAGAATGGATCGTGCAAATGAATTAGAATGGATCGTACGAATGAATTAGAATTGATACATTCATGCGAATGAATTAGAGTGGATCGTGCGAATGAATTAGAATGGATCGTGCGAATGAATTAGAATGGATCGTACGAATGAATTAGAATGGACACATTCGTGCGAATGAATTAGAATGGATCGTACGAATGAATTTGAATGGATCGTATGAATGAATTAGAATGGATCGTACGAATGAATTATAATGGATTTATTCGTGCGAATGAATTAGAATGGATTGTACGAACGAATTAGAATCGATCGTACGAATGAATAAGAATGGATCAACCGAATGAATTAGAATGGATCGTATGAATGAATTAGAATGGATCGTACGAATGAATTAGAATTGAACTTGCGAATGAATTAGAATGGATCGTAAGAATGAATTAGAATTGATACATTTGTGCGAATGAATTAGAGTGGATCGTAGGAATGAATTAGAATGGATCGTACGAATGAATTTGAATCGATACATTCGTGCGAATAAATTAGAATGGATCATACGATTGAATTAGAGTGGATCATATGAATGAATTAGAATGGATCGTTCGAATGAAATAGAATGGATCATGCGAATGAATTAGAATGGATCGTACGAATGAATTAGAATGGATACATTCATGTGAATGAATTAGAATATATCGTACGAATGAATTATAATGGATTGTGCGAATGAATTAGAATGGATCATACATATGAATTAGAATGGATACATTTGTGCGAATGAATTAAAATGGATGGTACGAATGAATTAGAATGGATAGTATGAATGAAATAGAATGGATCGTGCGAATGAATTAGAGTGGATCGTACGAATGAATTAGAATGGATTCATTCGTGCAAATGAATTAGAATGGATCATACGAATGAATTAGAATCGATCGTACGAATGAATAAGAATGAATCGTACGAATGAATTAGAATGGATCGCACGAATGAATTAGAATGGATCGTACGAATGAATAAGAATGGATACATTCGTGCGAATGAATTAGAATGGATCGTACTAATAAATTAGAATGGATTGTACGAATGAATTAGAATGGATCGTATGAATGAATTAGAATGGATCGTGCGCATGAATTAGAATGGATCGTACGACTGAATTAGAATGGATACATTCGTACGAATGAATTAGAATGGATCGTACAAATGAATTAGAATGGATCGTACGAATGAATTAGAATGGATCGTGCGAATGAATTAGAATGGTTTGTACAAATGAATTAGAATGTATACATTCGTGTGAATGAACTAGAATGGATCGTACAAACGAATTAGAATAGATCGTACGAATGAATTAGAATGGATCGTACGAATCAATTAGAATGGATACATTCGTGCGAATGAATTGGAATGGATCATGCGAATTAATTAGAATGAATCATAAGACAGAATTAGAATGGATTGTACAAATGAACTAGAATAGATCATGCGAATGAATTAGAACGGATCGTACGAATGAATTAGAATGGATCGTGCGAATGAATTAGAATGGATACATTCGTATGAATGAATTAGAATGGATCGTACGAATAAAAGAGAATGGATCATACGAATGAATTATAATGGATACATTCGTGCGAAAGAAATAGAATGGATCGTGCGAATGAATTAGAATGGAACGTACAAATGAATTAGAATGGATTGTGCGAATGAATTAGAATGGATCGTATGAATGAATTAGAATGGAAACATTCATGCGAATGAATTAGAATGGATCCTACTAAAGAATTTAGAAGGATCGTACGAATGAATTTGAATGGATCGTACGAATGAACAAGAATGGATCGTGCGAATGAATCAGAATCCATCGTATGAATGAATTAGAATGGATACATTCGTGCGAATGAATTAGAATGGATCGTACGAATGAATTAGAATAGATCGTACGAATGAATTAGAATAGATCGTGCGAATGAATTAGAATGGATTGTACGAATGAATTAGAATGGATCATACGAATGAATTAGAATGGATCGTGCGAATGATTTAGAATGGATTGTAGGAATGAATTAGAATGGATACATTCGTGTGAATAAAATAGAATGGATCGTATGAATGAATTAGAATGTATTGTGCAAATGAATTTGAATGGATCGTACGAATGAATTAGAATGGTTACATTCGTGCGAATGAATCTGAATGGATCGTACGAATGAATTAGAATGGATCGTATGAATGAATTAGAATGGATCGTACAAATAAATTAGAATGGATCGTGCGAATGAATTAGAATGGATCATACGAATGAATTAAAATGGATACATTCGTGCGAATGAATTAGAAGAGATCGTACGAATTAATTAGAATGGATTGTACAAATGGATTAGAATGGATCGTATGACTGAATTATAATGGATCGTAGAATGACTTAGAATGGATCGTACGAATGAATTAGAATGGATCATTCGAATGAATTAGAATGGATCGTACGAATGAATTAGAATGGATACATTTGTGCGAATGAATTAGAATGGATATTACGAATGAATTAGAGCGGATTGTACGAATGAATTAGAATTGATCGTGCGAATGAATTAGACTGGATCGTACAATTGAATTAGAATGGATACATTAATGTAAAATAATTAGAATAGATCGTACGAATGAATTCGAAAGGATCGTACGAATGAATTGGAATGGATCGTGCGAAAGAATTAGAGTGGATCGTACGAATAAATTAGAATGCATACATTCGTGCGAAAGAATTAGAATAGATCGTACCAATGAATTAGAATGGATCATACGAATGAATTAGAATAGATCGTATGAATGAATTAGAATGGATCGTACGAATAAATTAGAATGGATCGTGCGAATGAATTGGAATGGATTGTACGAATGAATTAGAATGGATACATTTGTGTGAATGAATTAGAATGAATCGTGCGAATGAATTAGAATGGATCGTACGAATGAATTAGATTGGATCGTGTGAATGAATTAGAATTGATCGTACAAATGAATTACAATGTATACATTCGTGTAAACGAATTAGATTGGATCGTACGAATGAATTAGAATGGATCGTGCGAATGAATTAGAATGGATCTTATGAATGAATTAGAATGGATACATTCGTGCGAATGATTAGAACGGATCGTATGAATGAATTAGAATGGACCCTACGAATGAATTAGAATGGATCGTGCGAATGAATTAGAATGGAGCATACAAATGAATTAGAATGGATTCATTCATGCGAATGAATTTGAATGGATCGTACGAATGAATTAGAATGGATCGTGCGAATTAATTAGAATGGATCATATGAATGAATTAGAATGGATACATTCGTGCAAATGAATTAGAATGGATCATACTAATAAATTTGAATAGAACGTACGAATGAATTAGAATGGGTCGTATGAATGAATTAGAATGGATCGTGCAAATAAATTAGAATGGATCGTAGGAATGAATTAGAATGGATACATTCGTGCGAATGAATTAGAGTGGATCGTGCGAATGAATTAGAATGGATCGTACGAATGAATTAGAATGGATCGGGCGAAAGAATTAAAATGGATCGTACGAATAAATTAGAATGGACACATTCGTGCGAATGAATTAGAATGGATCGTACGAATGAATTAGAATGGATCGTATGAATGAATTAGAATGGATCGTGCGAATGAATTAGAATGGATCGTACGAATGAATTATAATGGATTTATTCGTGTAAATGAATTAGAATGGATTGTTCGAACGAATTAGAATCGATCGTACGAATGAATAAGAATGGATCGTACGAATGAATTAGAATGGATCGTATGAATAAATTAGAATGGATCGTACGAATGAATTAGAATTGAACTTGCGAATGAATTAGAATGGATCGTACGAATGAATTAGAATGGATACATTTGTGCGAATGAATTAGAATGGATCGTACGAATGAATTCGAATGGATCGTACGAATGAATTAGAATGGATCGTACGAATGAATTAGGATCGATATATTCGTGCGAATGAATTAGAATGGATCGTACGAATGAATTAGAGTGGATCATATGAATGAATTAGAATGGATCGTACGAACGAAATAGAATGGATCGTGCGAATGAATTAGAATGGATCGTACGAATGAATTAGAATGGATACATTCGTGTGAATGAATTAGAATATATCGTACTAATGAATTATAGTGGATTGTGCGAATTAATTAGAATGGATCGTACATATGAATTAGAATGGATACATTCGTGCGAATGAGTTAGAATGGATCGTACGAATGAATTAGAATGGATAGTATGAATGAAATAGAATGGATCGTGCGAATGAATTAGAGTGGATCGTACGAATGAATTAGAATGGATTCATTCGTGCAAATGAATTAGAATGGATCGTACTAATAAATAAGAATGGATTGTACGAATGAATTAGAAGGGATCGTATGAATGAATTAGAATGGATCGTGCGAAAGAATTAGAATGGATCATACGACTGAATTAGAATAGATACATTCGTGCGAATGAATTAGAATAGATCGTACAAATGAATTAGAATGGATCGTACGAATGAATTACAATCGATACATTCGTGCGAATGAATTAGAATGGTTTGTACAAATGAATTAGAATGTATACATTCGTGCGAATGAACTAGAATGGATTGTACAAATGAATTAGAATAGATCGTATGAATGAATTAGAATGGATCGTACGATTCAATTAGAATGGATACATTCATGCGAATGAATTGGAATGGATCATACGAATTAATTAGAATGAATCATAAGACAGAATTAGAATGGATTGTACGAATGAATTAGAATAGATCATACGAATGAATTAGAATGGATACATTCATGCGAATGAATCAGAATGGATCGTACGAATGAATTAGAATGGATCGTGCGAATGAATTAGAATGGATCGTATGAATGAATTAGAATGGATACATTCGTATGAATGAATTAGAATGGATCGTACGAATAAAAGAGAATGGATCGCACGAATGAATTATAATGGATACATTGGTGCGAAAGAATTTGAATGGATCGTGCGAGTGAATTAGAATGGAACGTACAAATGAATTAGAATGGATTGTACGAATGAATTAGAATGGATCGTATGAATGAATTAGAATGGAAACATTCATGCGAATGAATTAGAATGGATCGTACTAAAGAATTTAGAAGGATCGTACGAATGAATTTGAATGGATCGTACGAATGAACTAGAATGGATCGTGCGAATGAATCAGAATCCATCGTATGAATGAATTAGAATGGATATATTCGTGCGAATGAATTAGAATGGATCGTACGAATGAATTAGAATGGATCGTACGAATGAATTAGAATAGATCGTGCGAATGAATTAGAATGGATTGTACGAATGAATTAGAATGGATCAAACGAATGAATTAGAATGGATCGTGTGAATGATTTAGAATGGATCGTAGGAATGAATTAGAATGGATACATTCGTGTGAATAAAATAGAATGGATCGTATGAATGAATTAGAATGTATTCTACAAATGAATTTGAATGGATCGTACGAATGAATTAGAATGGTTACATTCGTGCGAATGAATCTGAATGGATCATACGAATGAATTAGAATGGATCGTACGAATGAATTAGAATGGATCGTACAAATAAATTAGAATGGATCGTGCGAATGAATTAGAATGGATCATACGAATGAATTAAAAAGGATACATTCGTGCGAATGAATTAGAATGGATCGTGCGAATGAATTAGAATAGATCGTACGAATGAATTAGAATGGATCGTACAAATGGATTAGAATGGATCGTATGACTGAATTATAATGGATCGTAGAATGACTTAGAATGGATCGTACGAATGAATTAGAATGGATCATTCGAATGAATTAGAATGGATCATACGAATGAATTAGAATGGATCGTACTAATGAATAAAAAAGGATCGTATGAATGAATTTGAATGGATCGTACGAATAAATTAGAATGGATCGTGCGAATGAATTAGAATGAATCGAATGAATGAATTAGAATAGATCGTGCGAATGAATTAGAATTGATAGTACGAATGAATTAGAATGGCTTATACGAATGAACTAGAATGGATCGTGCAAATGATTTAGAATGGATCGTACGAATGAATTAGAATGGATACATTCGTGCAAATAAAATAGAATGGATCGTATGAATGAATTAGAATGTATCGTACAAATGAATTAGAAAGGATCGTACGAATGAATTAGAATGGATACATTCGTGCGAATAAATTTGAATGAATCGTACGAATGAATTAGAATAGATCGTATGAATGAATTAGAATGGATCGTACAAATAAATTATAATGGATCGTGCGAATGAATTAGAATGGATCATAGGAATGAGTTAGAATGGATACATTCGTGCGAATGAATTAGAATGGATCATAGGAATGAGTTAGAATGGATACATTCGTGCGAATGAATTAGAATGGATCGTATGAATGAATTAGAATGGATCGTAAGAATGAATTAGATTGGATCGTGCGAATGAATTAGAATGGATCGTACGAATGAATTAGAATGTATCGTACGAATTGATAAGAATGGATCGTATGACTGAATTAGAATGGATCATAGAATGACTTAGAATGGATCGTACGAATGTATTAGAATGGATCATGCGAATGGATTAGAATGGATCATACGAATGAATTAGAATGGATACATTCGTACGAATGAATTAGAATGGATAGTACGAATGAATTAGAATGGATCGTGCGAATAAATTAGAATGGATCGTATGACTGAATTAGAATGAATCGTTCGTATGAATTAGAATGGATCGTACGACTGAATTAGAAAGGATCATAGAATGACTTAGAATGGATCGTACGAATGAATTAGAATTGATTATACGAATGAATTAGAATGGATAATACGAATGAGTTAGAATGAATACATTCGTGCGAATAAATGAAAATGGATCTTACGAATGAATTAGAGTGGATCGTACGAGTGAATTAGAGTGGATCGTACGAAAGAATTAGAATGGATCATATGAATGAATTTGAATGGATACATTCGTGCGAATGAATTAGAATGGATCGTACGAATGAATTATAGTGGATCGTATGAATGAATTAAAATGGATCGTATGAAAGAATTAGAATGGATCGTACGAATGAATTAGAATGGATACATTCGTGTGAATGAATTAGAATGGATCGTACTAATGAATTAGAATGGATCGTGCGAATGAATTAGAATGGATCGTACAAATGAATTAGAATGGATCATAGAATGACTTAGAATGGATCGTACGAATGAATTAGAATGGATCATGCTAATTAATTAGAAAGGATCGTGCGAATGAATTAGAATGGATCATATGAATGAATTAGAATGGATCGTGCGAATGAATTAGAATGGATCGTACGAATGAATTAGAGTTCGTACGAATTAATTAAAATGGATCGTACAAAAGAATTAGAATAGATCGTACGAATGAATTAGAATGGATACATTCGTGCGAATGAATTAGAATTGATCGTATGAATAAATGAGAATGGATCATGCAAATGAATTAGAATGGATCGTACGACTGAATCAGAATGGATCTTACAATGACTTAGAATTGATCATACGAATGAATTAGAATGGATCATGCGAATGAATTAGAATGGATCGTACGAATGAATTAGAATGGATACATTCGTGCGAATGAATTAGAATGGATAGTACGAATGAGTTAGAGTGGATCGTACACATGAATTAAAATGGATCGTTCGAATGAATTAGATTGGATTATTCGAATAAATTAGAATAGATACATCCGTGCAAATGAATTAGAATGGATCGTACGAATGAATTGGAATGGGTCGTGCGAATGAATTAGAATGGATCGTACGAATGAATTAGAATGGGTACATTCATGCGAAAGAATCAGAATGGATGGTGCGTATGAATTAGAATGGATCGTACGAAGGAAATATATTGGATCGTACGAATGAATTAGAATGGATCATGAGAATGAATTATAATGGATACATTCATGCGAATGAATTAGAATGGATCGCACGAATGAATTAGAATGGATTATAAGATTGAATTAGAATGGATCGTATGAATGAATTAGAATGGATCGTACAAATAAATTAGAATGGATCGTATGAATGAATTAGATTAGATCATACGAATGATATAGAATGGATACATTCATGTGAATGAATTAGAATGGATCGTACGAATAAATTAGAATGGATCATATGAATGAATTAGAATGGATCGTGCGAATGAATTGGAATGAATCATTCGACTGAATTAGAATGGATTGTACGAATAAATTAGAATGGATCATACGAATGAATTAGAATGGATACATTCGTGCGAATGAATTAGAATGGATCGTACGAATGAATTAGAATGTATCATGCGAATGAATTAGAATGGATCACACGAATGAATTAGAATGGATAGATTCGTGCAAATGAATTAGAACGGATCGTACGAGTAAAAGAGAATGGATTGTAGGAATGAATTAGAATGGATACATTCGTGCGATTGAATTAGAATGGATCGTACGAATGGATTAGAATTGAACGTACGAATGAATTAGAATGGATTGTGCGAATGAATTAGAATGGATCATACGAATGAATTAGAATGGATAAATTCATGCGAATGAATTAGAATGGATCGTACTAATGAATTCGAAATGATTGTACGAATGAATTTGAATGGATCGTACGAATGAATTAGAATGAATCGTGCGAATGAATTAGAATGGATCGTATGAATGAATTAGAATGGATACATTCGTGCAAATGAATTAGAATGGATGATACTAATGAATTAGAATAGATCATGCAAATAAATTAGAATGGATTGTACGAATGAATTAGAATGGCTCATACGAATGAATTAGAATGGATCGTGCAAATGATTTAGAATAGATCGTACGAATGAATTATAATGGATACATTCGTGCGAATACAATAGAATGGATCGTATGAATGAATTAGAATGTATCGTACAAATGAATTTGAATGGATCGTACGAATGAATTAGAATGGATACATTCGTGTGAATGAATTTGAATGGATCTTACGAATGAATTAGAATGGATCGTACGGAGAAATTGGAATGGATCGTGCGAATGAATTAGAATGGATACATTCGTGCGAATGAATTATAATGGATCGTACGAATGAATTAGAATGGATCGTGCGAATGAATTAGAATGGATCATACGAATGAGTTAGAATGGATGGTACGAATGGATTAGAATGGATCGTACGAATGAAATAGAATGGATTGTAGAATGACTTAGAATGGATCATACGAATGAGTTAGAATGGATCGAATGAATGGATTAGAATGGATCGTATGACTGAATTAGAATGGATCGCAGAATGACTTAGAATGGATCATACGAATGAATTAGAATGGATACATTCGTGCGAATTAATTAGAATGGATCGTACGAATGAATTAGAGTAGGTCGTACGAATGAATAAAAATAGATCGTAAAAAAGAATTAGAATGGATCGTACGAATGAATTCGAATGGATACATTCGTGCGAATGAATTAGAATGGATCGTACGAATCAATTAGAACTGGTCGTACGAATGAATTAAAATGGATCGTACAAAAGAATTAGAATGGATTGTATGACTGAATTAGAATGGATCATAGAATGACTTAGAATGGATCGTACGAATGAATTAGAATGGATACATTCGTGCGAATGAATTAGAATGGATCGTACGAATGAATTAGAGCAGGTCGTACGAATGAATTAAAATAGATCGTACAAAAGAATTAGAATGGATCATTCGATTGAATTAGAATGGATCGTGCGAATGAATTAGAATGGATCATATGATAGAATTATAATGAATCGTACGAATGAACTAGAATGAATTTGAATGGATTGTATGATTGAATTATAATAGATCGTGCGAAAGAATTAGAATGGATCGTACGACTGAATTAGAATGAATTGTGCAAATGAATTAGAATGGATACATTCGTGCGAATAAATTAGAACGGATCGTACGAATGAATTAGAGTGGATCGTGCGAATGAATTAAAATGGATTATACAAAAGAATTAGAATGGATCGTATGAATGAATTAGAATGGATATATTCGTGCGAATGAATTAGAATGGATAATACGAATGAATTAGAGTGGATCATATGACTGAATTAAAATGGATCGTACGAAAGGATTAGAATGGATCGTACGAAGGAACTAGACTGGATACATTCGTGCAAATGAATTAGGATGGATCATATGAATGACTTAGAATGGATCGTACAAATGAATTAGAATAGATCGTAGAATGACTTAGAATGGATCGTACAAATAAATTACAATGGATCATGTGAATGAATTAGAAAGGATCGTGCGAATGAATTAGAAAGGATCGTACGAATGAATTAGAAGGATCGTACGAATGAATTAGAATGGATCGTAGGAATGAGTTAGAGTGGATCGTACGAATGAATTAGAATGGATCGTGTAAATAAATTAGAATGGATCGTACGACTGAATCAGAATGGATCGCAGAATGACTTAGAATGGATCGTACGAATGAATTAGAATGGATCAAGCGAATGAATTGGAATGGATCGTACGAATGAATTAGAATGGATACATTCAAGCGAATGAATTAGAATGGATCGTACAAATGAATTAGAGTGGATCATACACATGAATTAAAATGAATCGTACGAAATAATTAGAATTGATCATATGAATGAATTAGAATAGATACATTCGTGCGAATGAATTAGAATGGATCGTACAAATGAATTGGACTGGATCGTGCGAATGAATTAGAATGGATCGTACGAATGAATTAGAACGGATACATTCGTGCGAAAGAATTAAAAAGGATCGTGCGTATGAATTAGAATGGATCATACGAATGAATTCGATTGGATCGTACGAATGAATTAGAATGGATCGTGAGAATGGATTAGAATGGATTGTACGAATAAATTATAATGGATATATTCTTGCGAATGAATTAGAATGGATCGTACGAATGAATTAGAATGGATCGTACGAATCAATTAGAATGGATCGTATTAATGAATTTGAATGGATCGTACGAATGAATTAGAATGGATCATGGGAATGAATTAGAATGGATCGTACGAATGAATTAGAGTGGATCGTACGAATGAATTAAAATGGATCGTACGAAAGAATTAAAATGGATCGTGCGAATGAATTAGAATGGATCGTACGAATGAATTAGAATGGATATATTCGTGCGAATGAATTAGAATGGATTCCTGCGAATGAATTAGAATGTATCATACGAATGAATTAGAATGAATCATACGACTGAATAAGAATGGATTATACGAATGAATTAGAATGGATCATGCGAATGAATTAGAATGGATACATTCGTGCGAATGTATTAGAATGGATCGTACGAACGAATTAGAATGGATTGTGCGAATGAATTAGAATGGATCATACGAATGAATTAGAATGGATACATTCTTGCGAATGAATCAGAATGGATCGTACGAATAAAAGAGAATGGATCATACGAATGAATTAAAATGGATACATTCGTGCGAATGAATTAGAATGGATCGTATGAATGAATTAGAATGGAACGTACGAATGAATTAGAATGGATTGTGCAAATGAATTAGAATGGATCGTGCTAATGAATTAGAATAAATCGTGCCAATAAATTAGAATGGATTGTACGAATGAATTAGAATGGCTCATACAAATGAACTAGAATGGATCGTGCAAATGATTTAGAATGGATCGTACGAATGAATTAGAATGGATACATTCGTGCGAATAAAATAGAATGGATCGTATGAATGAATTAGAATGTATCGTACAAATGAATTAGAAAGGTTCGTACGAATGAATTAGAAAGGATCGTACGAATGAATTAGAATGGATACATTTGTGTGAATGAATTTGAATGAATCGTACGAATGAATTAGAATAGATCGTATGAATGAATTAGAATGGATCGTACAAATAAATTATAATGGATCATGCGAATGAATTAGAATGGATCATAGGAATGAGTTAGAATGGATACATTCGTGCGAATGAATTAGAATGGATCGTACGAATGAATTAGAATGGATCGTAATAATGAATTAGATTGGATCGTGCGAATGAATTAGAATGGATCGTATGAATGAATTACAATGGATCGTACGAATTAATAAGAATGGATCGTATGACTGAATTAGAATGGATCATAGAATGACTTAGAATGGATCGTACGAATGTATTAGAATGGATCATGCGAATGGATTAGAATGGATCGTACGAATGAATTAGAATGGATACATTCGTGGGAATGAATTAGAATGGATCATACGAATGAATTAGATCAGATCGTACGAATGAATTAAAATAGATCATACGAAAGAATTAGAATGGATCGTACGAACGAATTAGAATGGATACATTCATGCGAATGAATTAGAATGGATCGTACGAATGAAATAGAATGGATCGTACGACTGAGTTAGAATGAATCGTGCGAATGAATTAGAATGGATCGTACGACTGAATTAGAAAGGATCATAGAATGACTTTGAATGGATCGTACGAATGAATTAGAATGGATCATACGAATGAATTAGAATGGATAATACGAATGAATTAGACTGGATACATTTGTGCGTATAAATTAGAACGGATCGTACGAATGAATTAGAGTGGATCGTACGAATGAATTAAAATGGATCGTACGAAAGAATTAGAATGGATCGTATGAATGAATTAGAATGGATATATTCGTGCGAATGAATTAGAATGGATCCTACGAATGAATTAGAGTGGATCGTATGAATGAATTAAAATGGATCGTACAAAAGAATTAGATTGGATCGTACGAATGAATTAGAATGGATCGTACGAATGAATTAGAATGGATCGTATGAATGAATTAGAATGAATCGTACGAATGAATTAGAATGGATACATTCGTGCGAATAAATTGGAATTGATTATACGAATGAATTAGAATGAATCTTACGACTGAATTAGAATGGATTGTACGAATGAATTAGAATGGATCATGCAAATGAATTAGAATGCGAATGAATTAGAATGGATCGTGCGAATGAATTAGAATGAGTCGTACGAATGAATTAGAATGGATACATTCGTACGAATGAATTAGAATGGATCGTACGAATAAAAGAGAATGGATTATACGAATGAATTAGAATGGATTGTGCGAATGAATTAGAATGGATCGTACAAATGAATTAAAATGGATACATTGATGCGAATGAATTTGCATGGATCGTATGAATGAATATGAATGGATCGTACGAATGAATTTTAATGGATCGTACGAATGAATTAGAATGGATCGTACGAATGAATTAGAATGTCTCGTATGAATGAATTAGAATGGATACATTCGTGCGAATGAATTAGAATGGAACGTACGAATGAATTAGAATGGTTCGTACGAATGTTTTAGAATAGATCGTGCGAATGAATTAGAATTGATTGTACGAATGAATTAGAACGGCTCATATGAATGAATTAGAATGGATCGTGCAAATGATTTAGAATAGATCGTACGAATAAATTAGAAAGGATACATTCGTGCGAATAAAATAGAATGGATTGTATGAATGAATTAGAATGTATTGTACAAATGAATTAGAATGGATCGTACGAATGAATTAGAATGGATACATTCGTGCGAATGAATTTGAATGGATCTTATGAATGAATTAGAATGGATCGTACGAATGAATTAGAATGGATCGTACGAATAAATTAGAATGGATCGTGTGAATTAATTAGAATGGATCATAGGAATGAATTAGAATTGATACATTTGTCCGAATGAATTAGAATAAATCGTGCGAATGAATTAGAATGGATCGTACGAATGAATTGGAATGGATCGTACAAATAGATTAGAATGGATCATATGACTGAATTATAATGGTCGTAGAATGACTTAGAATGGATCGTACGAATGAATTAGAATGGATCATGCGAATGAATTAAAATGGATTATACGAATGAATTAAAATGGATCATACGAAAGAATTAGAATGGGTCGTACGAATGAATTAGTATGGATACATTCATGCGAATGAATTAGAATGGATCATACGAATGAATTAGAATGGATCGTACGACTGAATCAGAATGGACCATAGAATGACTTTGAATGGATCGTACGAATGAATTAGAATGGATCATGCGAATGAATTAGAATGGATCGTACGAATGAATTAGAATGGATACATTCATGCGAATGAATTAGAATGGATCGTACGAATGAATTCGACTGGATCGTCCACATGAATTAAAATGAATCGTACGAAAAAATTAGAATGGATCATAGGAATGAATTAGAATAGATACATTCGTGCAAATGAATTAGAATGGATCGTACGAATGAATTGGAAATGATCATGCGAATGAATTAGAATGGATCGTGTGGGTTCAAATTTTGGTAAGAAATCTGCAAGCAGCGGGACCCACCGGCCCTGCCTGGTGGGCCCCCGAGTACCACAGCGGGACCTACCGGCCCTGCCTGGTGGGCCCCCCGAGTACCACAGCGGGACCCACCGGCCCTGCCTGGTGGGCCCCCGAAGACAACAGCGGGACCCACCGGCCCTGCCTGGTGGGCCCCCGAGTACCACAGCGGGACCCACCGGCCCTGCCTGGTGGGCCCCCGGAGACTACAGCGGGACCCACCGGCCCTGCCTGGTGGGCCCCCGAAGACAACAGCGGGACCCACCGGCCCTACCTGGTGGGACCACGAAGACTACCACGGGACCCACCGGCCCTGCCTGGTGGGCCCACGAAGACTACCACGGGACCCACCGGCCCTGCCTGGTGGGCCCACGAGGGCCACCGTGGGACCCATCGGCCCTGTCCGATAGGCCCACGAGCCTGTAGAAACCCCCAGAAGACGACAGCGGAGCCCACCAGCTTTACCTGGAGGATCCCCAGATACGACAGCAAAAACCGCCATTTGCCCCGGAATTCCTCCCCGGGAATCCTATAAATAGCAGAGCCTTCGAATGTAAAAGGATCGAATCTGAGATCGAATTCTCAGTTCTAAAAACCAGAGCTTTGGGATTTCCAACTTCCCATCTTCCACCTCTCTTTGATCTTCTTTTTCTCTCGAAGAGATCAGAGTTTTTCAGTGATACTCGGCCTGTCGAGATCACTCCAACATAAGTGTTAGTGAATTCGGGTTGCTCCCTATAGCACGGAGACGTAGGCTTCGGCTGAACTCCGAGATCACATCTCTTGTGTCAAACTCTCTCTGATTGTCTCTCTGTTTACATATCGACGAAAGAGGTAACTTCAACTCCAATTGACAGATCGATCAACGATCTTCAACTCAAACCTTCAATTGACTGGTGCTGCGAGAGTCTTCGGGTCGGCACGAAGATTTTCCCCCACAGTTTGGCGCCGTCTGTGGGATTCGTTCAAAAAGCTCAATGTGCTCGACGACAACATCGACATCGGATCGATTGAGCAGACAACTGATCTTCAAAGTCAAACTTCTCAGCTCCCTCGGTTGAGCAGACAACCTATTGGACACGAGCGATCTGGTTGCTTCCTCCGCTTTCACTGAATGGCGAAGACTCTATCAGGATCATCCAGAGGGAAGTTACTCAGAACGACATCAGTTTCGACCCGAGACTCGCTCAATGAGTCGGCGGCTCAACTTCAATCCAACAACCCACTCTTTCTAGACAATCTATCGTCGACATCTCCCATCGATATCCTAAGCCTTTCAAGTCTGACTCTCCTCCAATCCCTATATTGGGGGTGAGGTTCGAAACGAAAGGGCTCACTTGAAGACTACAACGAGGTGATAGGCAAAGGCATGTGCTATATATCCACAAAGTCCGGGGGTGCACTCGCTGCCTCGGCATTCGACGAAGCCCAATAAGACAGCCGGCACTCGAATGCAAAGTCTGAGGTGCACTCGTTGCCTCGACATTCGGCGAACCTCAAGGAGACCGCCTTGGTAATCGAATGCAAAGTCCGAAGCGCTTATCTAGGCAAATACAAATCGACTATCAAGAGTCGCCTAAAGTTACCATCGAACAACAAATTATCGCCTCCACCGAAGATTAGAGATAGCCAATCTTCGACTTCTTCAAAGAAGACCGAATGCAGAAGATTCAATTCAAGCCAGAAGAGACTTCAAAGAAAACTTCCATACTACAGTATTCAAGATGCAAATCTCTACTTCAGGTCACACAATGGGACACTGCTCAAATGTGTTGGCCCCACACAAGCAGAGGCGATTCTAATCAACGTCCGCTCTGGATCCTGTGGAAATCATTCCAGAGGAAAGTCTCTCGAAGCCAAGACGAAGCTACAAGGCTACTAACACCTTGAAGACCAGAGCAGTCGAAGAAGGGATAAACGATGAGCTCCGAATAAACGATCTTGACTTCTCCGAAGAACTGCGAGATCAGGCGATCATTCGTATTGCGAACTACCAACAGAAGATCAAGCGAGCCTATGACCAGAGGGTTGCCAAGACAATTTCCTATCAAAAGCCCGGTACTCAGAGCAGTCTTTTTCAATACAAGAGAGGAGCAGTGGGAAACTAACTCCCAACTGGGAAGGAACCTACACCGTCGAATCTATCGCAAGCAAAGATCTTATCGACTGATCTCGCCAAAAAGAGAGATTTTCGTCTCTGATGTAATTTCTATGCTGAATAAAGATTGCTCTCAAACGTCTACTTGTCTGTTCAAATTCCGAGTTATGAGACAGCGCAACATTCAGTTTCATCTTCAAGCAAATTCAAGTTGAGCCAGCTCAACCTTCAAGCTACCAGGTCGTTTAACAAGTTTAGGGCCTCGTGTTGCGACACGACCCTTTACGTGGAAATGTTAAACGGTTTCGGGTTGTGAAACAGCACAACTCTCAATTTCAAGCTACCAGGTCGTTTAACAAGTTTAGGGCCTCGTGTTGCGACACGACCCTTTACGTGCAAATGTTAAACGGTTTCGGGTTGTGAAACAGCACAACTCTCAATTTCAAGCTACCAGGTCGTTTAACAAGTTTAGGGCCTCGTGTTGCGACACGACCCTTTACGTGCAAATGTTAAACGGTTTCGGGTTGTGAAACAGCACAACTCTCAATTTCAAGCTAACAGAATATCAACACTCAGATACATAATCCGAGGCACCTTCGCTGCCTCGACGTGTAGCAAAGCACCAAGCTTTTAGCCCCAACACATCTCGACATGAAGATCAAGGTCCAACGCGTTCTGCAGCATTCAACCAACGTCGCTCCAAAGGCAGGACATCCCTCAAACTTACCAAGTCACTACAGAAGACTTCTACCACTCGACACTCATAAGAGAGCATCACGCGCTCTCATGCTCGAAGAAGACACGTTCAGGAAGTTCACCACCGATGAGGGGGTGAATCTACACTCTTCTATAGCCAGCATCAACATACAAAGACATGTGCTCCACGCTCCAAATTAGTTAAGAGAATGTTGCAACCCAACTCCTGTCAACTGGAGAGATAGGAGAAACAATCCTCCAACAACTTACAGACGAAGACTCATCAACCATTCAAGGACAAAGTCTGAGGCCTGAACCTCAGCATTCGAAGGCAAAGTCCAAACCTAATTCTAGTATTTGGCAGTAAAGTACTAAGTCATAGCCTCGGCTCCCAACAGAGAATTTTGAAACACAATTGATGCTCGGCTGTGCAAAGTTGGAGGACATAGCTGACAGTTGTAGGCAAACCGTTCAGGGGGTAGTCAAAACATTTGAAGATCAATCACCGATCTCCCGACAGTAATTGAGCATCTAGTAATGGCATATCGTCTCAACCGATCAATCAAACTTCAAGGCCATTTTCGCAAAGTTCAGCCAGAAAAGTCGATCCCCTAGACCGTTACCAGTTAGCGGCAATCGATCGATTAGCCCTTCGTCTGGAGTTGCCCTTGTTCGTCCATGCACTCGACGTAGCATGGAGGCCCACGAGCTCCGAAGCGCAACCACATTGAAGTTCGATTAGGAAATTACACTTATACCTGTTGGCGGGTTATAACAGCTGACAGGGTCATTCAATTACAACATTTCAAGAGCATGCAATCGACGATTGGGATTCACTTTTACAGAAGGGCTCAACATCAAACCAGGGGACTGCTCCAAGTCTCCAACTTTAGAGAGAAGATCCCACTCGGAATCCAACTTGCCCTTCAATCCAACTCAACTTCCCACTTGGAACCCAAGTTGCCATTCAATCCCATTCAGAGTCCCACTTGGAACCCAAGTTGCCATTCAATCCCATTCAGAGTTCCACTTGGAATCCAAGTTGCCGTTCAAATCCAACTCTCAAACAAGAGCAAACACCAAAACTCCATCAAACGGCCATCATTTGTGCATTAATGCCTTCACAGCAACGATGGCATTGTGCACCATAATTCAGCCTTCTGCGTGGCGGTGAATCACAGGCCCATTGACCTGATCAACGGTCCGTGACTCATCTCATTCACAAGAGTGCAGCAGTTACTGTTGGGTCCGTGACTCCATCCATTCACAAAAGTGGGTCAGCGGTGAGAGCCCGTGACTGCACAGTGAAGAGCCTCAGGCGATCGATCACAGCCCACTGACCTGATCCAACGGCCAGCATTTATGCATTCAAAAAAAGTATGGCAGCAGTGGGAGCCCATGACTGCACAGTGGGGTTTGAGCTGTCTCAACCCGTGACTTGTGATCCCCCGGCCCCGTGACTGCAGTACCCTCTCTGCTCCGGCGTCCTACAAGCATGAGCACTCTCTCCTCCTCTCCAAGCGGCTGCAGATCGCGGATCCGGCGATGGCCACCTCTACGCCCTCGGCTCCGATCGGCAGCGCACACCTGATCAAGCACAGCAGCGTCCCCCCCTTCACCAACAACGCCAACTCCGCCTCAGATCGGCAGCCGGCGACCGATCGGGCATAATTCAGCCGGTCAAGATTTCATCGATCGGTCAAAAAGAGGGTTTTTCTCCAAATTTAGTTCAAAATCACCCGATCGATGCTCCGATCAGTCGAATTTGCCCGATCGGTCAAATTTGACCGATCGGTCAAATTCGCCCGATCGGCGAACCTCGACCCCTTTCTTCCCCTTCGTTTTCTATCTGATCGGCGAAAAACACACTAGATCTGGAGCGAAACATGGGTATTTTGCCGATCAACCATTTCTTGACCGGATGTTTTTTGTCCGATCGGTGAAATTCACCCGATCGGCAAAATTCTCCCGATCGTCTTCCATCTGATCGGCAAAAAACACACTAGATCTGGAGCGAAACGTGGGTATTTTGCCGATCAACCATTTCTTGACTGGCTTTTTTTTGTCCGATCGGTGAAATTTCACCCGATCGGCGAAATTCTCCCGATCGTCTTCCATCTGATCGGCAAAAAACACACTGGATCTGGGGCTAGGAGTGCATTTTTGACCGATCAACCATTTCTTGACTGGCTGTTTTTTGTCCGATCGGTGAAATTCACCCGATCGGCGATTTGCACCTGATCGGAGATTTGCACCTGATCGGAGATGTGCACCTGATCGGCGATTTGCACCTGATCGGCGATTTGCACCCGATCGGCGATTTGCACCCGATCGGCGATTTGCACCCGATCAATCAACCTTCTTCTCTCAATGGATCATCTATAGCTGCAATCAAACCTCCTCCCTCCCTCAACCTGATCGACATCCAAATCCGACAACTCCCCTACAACATCCTCAAATTTCAACAATCGTGGGTCGAGGCCATCCTCCCCTCTTCGATCTAGTCCATCCGATCTAATCTGTGACCCTGACAGAGGGACTTCCGTTGATCGGTCAAAATTTGACCGATCACTTTTGACCGATCACTTTTGACCGATCACTCTTGACCGATCAAATTTGACCAATCAAATTTGATCGATCACTTTTGACCGATCATATT
Source organism: Chamaelirium japonicum (assembly GCA_947650365.1). Lineage (NCBI taxonomy): Eukaryota > Viridiplantae > Streptophyta > Magnoliopsida > Liliales > Melanthiaceae > Chamaelirium > Chamaelirium japonicum. The sequence goes on from OX393556.1 coordinate 60,125,605, forward strand.
TGACCGATCACTTTTGACCGATCACTCTTGACCGATCACTTTGACCGATCGGTCAAAATCTCTACTGGATCGGTCAAAAAACCATGTTTTTTGACCGATCACCCGATCCTTGACCGGTTGAATTTTGACCGATCGGTCAAAATTTGACCGATCGGTCAAAATTTGACCGATCGGTCAAAATTTTTGCTAACACTCGACAAAGCTCCTCTACGTGTGTGACAGGGGGTCGTTAGCTTTGCACCACGAATCCAAGCCAGCCAAGGTGGCCTCTTAGCTAACTTGGAGGGGGTAACTGTGGGTGCAAATTTTGGTAAGAAATCTGCAAGCAGCGGGACCCACCGGCCCTGCCTGGTGGGCCCCCGAGTACCACAGCGGGACCCACCGGCCCTGCCTGGTGGGCCCCCCGAGTACCACAGCGGGACCCACCGGCCCTGCCTGGTGGGCCCCCGAAGACAACAGCGGGACCCACCGGCCCTGCCTGGTGGGCCCCCGAGTACCACAGCGGGACCCACCGGCCCTGCCTGGTGGGCCCCCGGAGACTACAGCGGGACCCACCGGCCCTGCCTGGTGGGCCCCCGAAGACAACAGCGGGACCCACCGGCCCTACCTGGTGGGACCACGAAGACTACCACGGGACCCACCGGCCCTGCCTGGTGGGCCCACGAAGACTACCACGGGACCCACCGGCCCTGCCTGGTGGGCCCACGAGGGCCACCGCGGGACCCATCGGCCCTGTCCGATAGGCCCACGAGCCTGTAGAAACCCCCAGAAGACGACAGCGGAGCCCACCAGCTTTACTTGGAGGATCCCCAGATACGACAGCAAAAACCGCCATTTGCCCCGGAATTCCTCCCCGGGAATCCTATAAATAGCAGAGCCTTCGAATGTAAAAGGATCGAATCTGAGATCGAATTCTCAGTTCTAAAAACCAGAGCTCTGGGATTTCCAACTTCCCATCTTCCACCTCTCTTTGATCTTCTTTTTCTCTCGAAGAGATCAGAGTTTTTCAGTGATACTCGGCCTGTCGAGATCACTCCAACATAAGTGTTAGTGAATTCGGGTTGCTCCCTATAGCACGGAGACGTAGGCTTCGGCTGAACTCCGAGATCACATCTCTTGTGACAAACTCTCTCTGATTGTCTCTCTGTTTACATATCGACGAAAGAGGTAACTTCAACTCCAATTGACAGATCGATCAATGATCTTCAACTCAAACCTTCAATTGACTGGTGCTGCGAGAGTCTTCAGGTCGGCACGAAGATTTTCCCCCACAGATCGTACAAATGAATTAGAATGGATACATTCGTGCGAAAAAATTAGAATGGATCGTGCGTATGAATTAGAATGGATCGTACGAAGGAATTAGATTGGATCGTACGAATGAATTAGAATGGATCGTGAGAATGAATTAGAATGGATCATATGAATAAATTATAATGGATAAATTCATGCAAATGAATTAAAATGGATCAGACGAATGAATTCGAATGGATCGTACGAATGGATTAGATTGAATCGTATGAATGAATTAGAATGGATCGTACGAATGAATTAGAACGGATCATGTGAATGAATTAGATTAGATCGTCCGAATGAATTAGAAAGGATACATTCATGGGAATGATTTAGAATGGACCGTACAAATGAATTAGAATGGATCGTGCGAACGAATTAGAATGGATCGTAAGAATAAATTAGAATGGATACATTCGTGCAAATGAAATAGAATGGATCGTACGAATGAATTAGAATGGATCGTACAAATGAATTAGAATGGATCATAGGAATGAATTAGAATGTGTCGTACGAATGAATTAGAATGGATCATACGAATGAATTAGAACGGATACATTCGTGTGAATGAATTTGAATGGATCATATGAATGAATTAGAATGGATCATGCGAATGAATTAGAATGGGTCGTACTAATGAATTAGAAAGGATCGTACGAATGAATTTGAATGGATCATACGAATGAATTTGAATGGATCGTTCGAATGAATTAGAATGGATCGTATGAATGAATTAGAATGGATACATTCGTGCGAATGAATTAGAATGGATTGTACAAACGAATTAGAATGGATCGTACGAATGAATTAGAATGGATCGTACAAATGTATTAGAATAGATCGTGTGAATGAATTAGAATGGATTGTACGAATGAATTAGAATGGCTCATACGAATGAATTAGAATGGATCGTTCAAATGATTTAGAATGGATCGTACGAATGAATTAGAATGGATATATTCATGCGAATAAAATATATTGGATTGTATGAAGGAATTAGAATGTATCGTACAAATGAATTAGAATGGATCGTACGAATAAATTAGAATGGATACATTTTGTGCGAATGAATTTGAATGGATCGTACGAATGAATTAGAATGGATTGAATGAATAAATTAGAATGGATCGTGCGAATGAATTAGAATGGATCATAGGAATGAATTAGAATGGATACATTCGTGCGAATGAATTAGAATGAATCATACAAATGAATTAGAATGGATTGTGCGAATGAATTAGAATGGATCGTACGAATGAATTAGAATGGATCGTACGAATAGATTAGAGTGGATCGTATGAATGAATTATAATGGATCGTAGAATGACTTAGAATGGATCGTACGAATGAATTAGAATGGATCATGCGAATGAATTAGAATGGATCATACGAATGAAATAAAATGGATCGTACGAAAGAATTAGAATAGATTGAACGAATGAATTAGAATTGATACATTCGTGCGAATGAATTAGAATGGATCGTACGAATGAATTAGAATGGATCGTACGACTGAATCAAAATGGATCGTAGAATGACTTAGAATGGATCGTATGAATGAATTAGAATAGATCATGCGAATGAATTAGAATGGATCGTACGAATGAATTAGAATGGATACATTCGTGCGAATAAATTACAAAGGATCATACGAATGAATTAGAGCGGATCGTACACATGAATTAAAATGGATCGTACGAAAGAATTAGAATTGATCAAACAAATGAATTAGGATAGATATATTCGTGCGAATGAATTAGAATGGATCGTACGAATGAATTGGAATGGATCGTGCGAATGAATTAGAATGGATACATTCGTGTGAAAGAATTAGAATGGATCGTGCATATGAATTAAAATGGATCATACGAAGGAATTAGATTGGATCGTACGAATTAATTAGAATGTATCGTGAGAGTGAATTAGAATAGATCGTACGAATGAATTATAATGGATACATTCATGCGAATGAATTAGAATGGATCGTACGAATGAATTAGAATGGATCGCACGAATGAATTAGAATGGATCGTATGAATGAATTAGAATGGATCGTACGAATGAATTAGAATAGATCATGTGAATGAATTAGATTAGATCGTCCAATTGAATTAGAAAGGATAAATTCATGCGAATGAATTAGCATGGATCGTACAAATGAATTAGAATGGATCGTGCGAATGAATTAGAATGGATCGTACAAATGAATTAGAATGGATCGTGCGAATGAATTAGATTGGATCGTAAGTATAAATTAAAATGGATACATTCGTGCGAATGAAATAGAATGGATCGTACGAATGAATTAGAATGGATCGTGCGAATGAATTAGAATGGATCGTACGAATGAATTAGAACGGATACATTCGTGCGAATGAATTAGAATGGATCGTATAAATGAATTAGAATGGATCATACGAATGAATTAGAAAGGGTCGTGGGAATGAATTAGAATAGATCGTACGAATGAATTAGAGTGGATCGTACGAATGAATTAAAATGGATCGTACGAAAGAATTAGAATGGATCATGCAAATGAATTAGAATGGATCATACGAATGAATTAGAATGGATATATTCGTGCGAATAAATTAGAATGGATCGTACGAATGAATTAGAATGGATTGTACGAATGAATTAGTATGGATCATACGAATGAATTAGAATGGATAGTGCGAATGAAGTAGAATGGATCGTACGAATGAATTAGAATGGATACATTCGTGCGAATGAATTAAAATGGATCGTACGAATGAATTAGAATGGATCGTATGAATGAATTAGAATGGATCACACGAATGTATTAGAATGGATCGTACAAATAAATTAGAATTGATCGTGCGAAGGAATTAGAATGGATCGTATGAATGAATTAGAATGGATCATATAAATGAATTAGAATGGATTGTACAAATGAATTAGAATTGATCGTGAGAATGAATTAGAATGGATCGTACGAATGAACTAGAATGGATACATTCGTGCGAATGAATTAGAATGGATCGTACGAATGAATAATAATGAATTATACGAATGAATTAGACTGGATCATACGAATGAATTAGAATTGATCGTGCGAATGAATTAGAATAGATTGTACGAATGAATTAGAATGGATACATTCGTGCGAATGAATTAGAATGGATCGTACAAATGAATTAGAATGGATCGTATGAATGAATTAGAATGGATCGTGCGAATGAATTGATTGGATCGTACGAATGAATTAGAATGGATACATTCGTGCGAATGAATTAGAATGGACGTACGAATGAATTAGAATGGATCATACGAATGAATTGGAATAGATCGTATGAATGAATTAGAATGGATCATACGAATGAATTAGAATGGATCGTGCGAATGAATTAGAATGGATTGTACGAATGAATTAGAATGGATACATTCATGTGAATGAATTAGAATGAATCGTACGAATGAATTAGAATGGATACATTCGTGCGAATGAATTAGAATGGATCGTACGAATAAATTAGAAAGGATCATACGAATGAATTTGAATGGATCGTACGAATGAATTAGAATGGATCGTGCGAATGAATTAGAATGGATCGTACGAATGAATTAGAATGGATACATTCGTGCGATTGAATTAGAACGGATCATATGAATGAATTAGAATGGACCATATGAATGAATTAGAATGGATCGTGCGAATGAATTTGAATGGATCGTACAAATGAATTAGAATGGATTTATTCATCAGAATGAATTAGAATGGATCGTACGAATGAATTAGAATCGATCGTAGGAATGAATTGGAATGGATCGTACGAATGATTGAGAATGGATCGTGCGAATGAATTAGAATGGATCATATGAATGAATTAGAATGAATTCATTCGTACGAATGAATTAGAATGGATCGTACTAATAAATTAGAATGGAACGTATGAATGAATTAGAATGGATCGTACGAATGAATTAGAATGGATCGTGCGAATGAATTAGAATGGATCGTACGAATGAATTAGAATGGATACATTCGTGCGAATGAATTAGAATGGATTGTATGAATGAATTAAAATGGATCGTTCGAATGAATTAGAATGGATCGTGCGAATGAATTAGAATGGATCGTACGAATGAATTAAAATGGATACATTCGTGCGAATGAATTAGAATGGATCGTATGAATGAATTAGAATGGATCGTGTGAATGAATTAGAATGGATCGTACGAATGAATTAGAATGGATTCATTCGTGCGAATGAATTAGAATGGATCGATCATACGAATGAATTAGAACCGATCGTACGAATGAATTAGAATCGATCATACGAATGAATAAGAATTGATCGTGCGAATGAATAAGAATCGATCGTGCGAATGAATTAGAATCGATCGTACGAATGAATAAGAATCGATCGTACGAATGAATTAGAATTTATCGTGCGAATGAATTAGAATCGATCGTACGAATGAATAAGAATGGATCCTACGAATGAATTAGAATGGATCGCACGAATGAATTAGAATGGATCGTACGAATGAATTAGAATGGTTCGTACGAATGAATTAGAATTGATCGTGCGAATGAATTTGAGTGGATCGTACGAATGAATTAGAATGGAAACATTTGTGCGAATGATTTAGAATAGATCGTACGAATGAATTCGAACGGATCATACGAATGAATTAGAATGTATCGAACGAATGAATTAGAATCGATACATTCGTTCAAATGAATTAGAATGGAACGTACGAATGAATTAGAGTGCATCATATGAATGAATTAGAATAAATCGTACGAATGAATTAGAATGGTTCGTGCGAATGAATTGGAATGGATCATTCAAATGATTTAGAATGGATTCATTCCTGTGAATGAATTAGAATGGATCGTGCGAATGAGTTAGATTGGATCGTACGAATGAATTAGAATAGATACATTCGTGCGAATGAATTAGAATGGATCATGCGAATGAATTAGAATGGATCGTATGAATGAATTAGAATGGATCGTGCGAATGAATTAGAATAGATCGTACGAATGAATTAGAATGGATTCATTCGTGCGAATGAATTAGAATGGATCGTGCGAATGAATTAGAACCGATCGTACGTATGAATAAGAATGGATCGTACGAATGAATTTGAATGGATCGCATGAATGAATTAGAATGGATCGTACGAATGAATTAGAATGGATGCATTCGTGCGAATGAATTAGAAAGGATCGTACTAATAAATTAGAATGAATTGTACGAATGAATTAGAATGGATCGTATGAGTGAATTAGAATGGATCGTGTGAATAAATTAGAATAGATCGTACGAATGAGTTAGAATGGATACATTCGTGCGAATGAATTAGAATGTATCGTTTGAATGAATTAGAATGGATCGAGCGAATGAATTATAATGGTTCGTACAAATAAATTAGAATGGCTACATTCGTGCGAATGAATTAGAATGGATCGTACGAATGAATTTGAATGAATCGTACGAATGAATTAGAATGGATACATTCGTGCGAACGAATTGGAATGGATCGTACGAATGAATTAGAATGAATCATACGATTGAATTAGAATGGATTGTACGAATGAATTAGAATGGATCATACGAATGAATTAGAATGGATACATTCATGCGAATGAATTAGAATGGATCGTACAAATTAATTAGAATGGATCGTGCGAATGAATTAGATTGAATTGTACGAATGAATTAGAATGGATACATTCGTGCGAATGAATTAGAATGGATCGTAAGAATAGAAGAGAAAGGATCGTACGAATGAATTAGAATGGATACATTCGTGCGAATGAATTAGAATGGATCGTACGAATGAATTAGAATGGAACGTACGAATGAATTAGAATGGATCTTGCGAATGAAATAGAATAGATCGTACGAATGAATTAGAATGGATACAGTCATTCGAATGAATTAGAATGGATCATACTAATGAATTAGAAAGGATCGTACTAATGAATTAGAAAGGATCGTACGAATGAATTTGAATGGATCATACGAATGAATTAGAATGGATCATGCGAATGAATTAGAATGGATCATATGAATGAATTAGAATGGATACATTCGTGCGAATGAATTAGAATGGATTGTATAAATGAATTAGAATGGATCGTACGAATGAATTAGAATGGATCGTACGAATGAATTAGAATGGATCGTATGAATGAATTAGAATGGATACATTCGTGCGAATAAAATAGAATGGATCATATGAATGAATTAGAATGTATCGTACAAATGAATTAGAATGGATCGTACGAATGAATTAGAATGGATACATTTGTGCGAATGAATTTGAATTGATCGTACGAATAAATTAGAATGGATCGTACGAATGAATTAGAATGGGTCGTACGAATGAATTAGAATGGATCGTGCGAATGAACTAGAATGGATCATTCGAATGAATTAGAATAGATACATTCGTGCGAATGAATTAGAATGGATCGTACGAATGAATTAGATTGGATCGTACGAATAAATTAAAATGGATCGTGCGAATGAATTAGAATGGATCGTATGAAGGAATTAGAATGGATACATTCGTGCGATTGAATTTGAATGGATCGTACAATTGAATTAAAATGGATCCTAAGAATGAATTAGAATGGATCGTTCGAATGAATTAGAATGGATACATTCGTATGAATAAATTAAAATGCATCGTACGAATGAATTAGAATGGATCGAATGAATAAATTAGAGTGGATATATTCGTGCGAATGAATAAGAATGATTCGTACGAATGAATTAGAATAGATCGTACGAATGTATTAGAATAGATCGTTCGAATGAATTATAATGGATCGTGTGAATGAATTAGAATGGATCGTATGAATGAATTAGAATGGATCCATTCATGCGAATGAATTAGAATGGATCCATTCATGCGAATGAATTAGAATGGATTGTACGAATGAAATAGAGTGGATCGTACGAATGAATTAGAATGGATACACTCGTGCGAATGAATTAGAGTAGATCGTACGAATGAATTAGAATGCATCGTACGCATGAATTAGAATGGATACATTCGTGCGAATGAATTAGAATGGATCGGACGAATGAATTAAAATGGATCATACGAATGAATTAGAATGGATCGTGCGAAAGAATTAGAATGGATCGTACGAATGAATTTGAATTGATACATTCGTATGAATGAATTAGAATGGGTCGTACGAATAAATTGGAATGGATCGTACGAATGAATTAGAATGGATACATTCGTGTGAATGAATTAGAATGGATCGTACGAATGAATTAGAATGGATCGTGCGAATGAATTAGAATGGATCGTGCGAATGAATTAGAATGGATCGTACGAATGAATTAGAATGGATACATTCGTGCTAATAAATTACAATAGATCGTACGAATGAATTAGAATGGATCATATGAATGAATTAGAATGGATACATTCGTGCGAATGAATTAGAATGGAGCGTACGAATGAAATAGAATGGATCGTACGAATGAATTAGAATGGATCGTATGAATGAATTAGAATGGATACATTTGTGTGAATGAAATAGATTGGATCGTATAAATGAATTAGAATGGATCGTACGAATGAATTAGAATGGATTGTACGAATGAATTAGAATGGATCGTGCGAATGAATTAGAATGGATCGTACGAATAAATTAGAATAGATACATTAGTGTAAATGAATTAGAATGGATTGCACGATTAAATTCGAATGGATCGTACGAATGAATTAGAATGGATCGTACGAATGAATTTGAATGGATCATGCGAATGAATTAGAATCGATCGTACTAATGAATTAGAATGGATACATTCGTGCGAATGAATTAGAATGGATCGTACGAATGAATTAGAATGGATCGTACGAATGAATTAGAATGGATCGTCCGAATGAATTCGATTGGATCGTACAAATGAATTAGAATGGATACATTCGTGCGAATGAATTAGAATGGATCATACGAATGAATTAGAATGGATCGTATGAATGAATTAGAATGGATCGTGTGAATGAATTAGAATAGATCGTACGACTGAATTAGAATCGATATATTCGTGCTAATGAATTTTTTTTTTTTTTTTTTTTTTGAGAACCCCTCCAACGGGAGGGAGGGTTTGGCGGACCCCGACCAGAATCAATTAAAACTCAAGAAATGATGCTGTTACAGAAAAAGGAAGCCTCCTCCCCTAGCTTGTCACGCCAAGGAATAATCCAAGTCCCGAAAAGAGAAACCACTGAACGACGTAGATTCTCCTGCCCGGCCGAAGAAGCATTGAAGATCCGATTATTCCTCTCAAGCCAGATCACCCACACAATCGCCATGACCAACACATCCCAAGGTTTCCTGATGCCTAGCGGAACCCTCCTCCTCCTCCAGGAGCTCCAAAGACCTCGAAGGGATCGAGGGTGTGAGAGAATACCGGCCTTGCCTTCGAAATGGTCCCACAACTGCCAAGCGAAGGGGCACCCAAGTAACAGATGCGATGAGGTCTCCTCCTCTGCATTGTAGAAAGTGCAAAGAGCTTCCACAGCCTGGGGATGGTGCCTCCGCAACAGGTTCGCCTTAGTAAGAATCTTATTCCTCGAGGCCATTAGGGAGAAAATCTGGACCTTCGAAGGCGCCTTCGTCCTCCAAATAGCCTTCGATGGTCTATGATTGTGCACTCGAGGTAGGAGGTGCTCGTAAAAGGATCTCACAGAGAATACTCCGGAGGAAGAGCAGTTCCACCGGACCGTATCCCGCCCGGAACTGAAGGTAGCCGCTTGCAAAATCACATAAAGATCCTGTAGCTCCCGTCGACCGACCCGATCTAAATTAGCTCGGAGTCTAATCTTCCAGCCGATAGAGTCCCCCCTCCGGCAAGCCTGGGATCGGACCGACGCTCCCCTGTTCCGGGCCAAAGAAAAGAGAGACGGGAAGAGGTGCTCCAATGGCCTATCACCGATCCAAGTGTCACGCCAGAACCTGATGGCCCGTCCGTAACCTAAGCAGAGAGTGGTTGCCTCTCTATAGAGGTCCTTGACCTTGAGGATGCCTCGCCAAAAATGCGAAATTCTTCCCGAGACTCTACTCCGCACGTGGAGTGGTGAAAACCTCCAGAAATAACGGGACAGAATAACGTCCCTCCAAGAAGCATCCGTACGAATGAATTAGAATGGAACGTACGAATGAATTGGAATGGTCCGTACGAATGAATTAGAATGGATCGTACGAATGAATTAGAATGGTTCGTACAAATGAATTAGAATGGATACATTCGTGCAAATGAATTAGAGTGGATCGTACGAATGGATTAGAGTGGATCGTATGACTGAATTAGAATGGATCGTAGAATGACTTAGAATGGATCATACGAATGAATTTGAATGGATCATGCGAATGAATTAGAATGGATCGTATGAATGAATTAGAATGGATACATTCATGCGAATGAATTAGAATGGATCGTACGAATGAATTAGAGCGGATCGTACGAATGAATTAAAATAGATCATATGAAAGAATTAGAATGGATCGTACGAATGAATTAGAATGGATACCTTTGTGCGAATGAATTAGAATGGATCGTACGAATGAATTAGAATAGATCGTGCGAATGAATTAGAATGGATCGTACGACTGAATTAGAATGAATAATGCGAATGAATTAGAATGGATCGTACGACTGAATTCGAAAGGATCATAGAGTGACTTAGAATGGATCGTACGAATGAATTAGAATGGATAATGCGAATGAATTAGAATGGATAATACGAAGGAATTAGAATGGATAGATTCATGCGAATAAATTAGAATGGATCGTACGAATGAATTAGAGTGGATCGTACGAATGAATTAAAATGTATCGTACGAAAGAATTAGAATGGATCATATCAATGAATTAGAATGGATATATTCGTGCGAATGAATGAGAATGGATCGTACGAATGATTTAGAGTGGATCGTATGAATGAATTAAAATGGATCCTACGAAAGAATTAGAATGGATCGTACGAATGAATTAGAATAGACACATTCGTGCGAATGAATTAGAATGGATCGTACGAATGAATTGGAATGGATCGTGCGAATGAATTGGAATGGATCGTGCGAATGAATTAGAATGGATCGTACGAATGAATTAGAATGGATCGTAGAATAACTTAGAATGGATCGTACGAATGAATTAGATTGGATCATGCAAATGAATTAGAAAGGATTATGCGAATGAATTAGAATGGATCGTTCGGATGAATTAGAATGGATCGTGCGAATGAATTAGAATGGATTGTACGAATGAATTATAGTGGGTTGTACCAATGAATTAAATTGGATCGTACGAAAGAATTAGAATGGATCGTACGAATGAATTAGAATGGATCGTTTGAATGAATTAGAATGGATCGTGCGAATGAATTAGAATGGATCGTACGAATGAATTAGAATGTATCATGCGAATGAAATAGAATGGATCGTACGAAGGAATTAGATTGGATCGTACGAATGAATTAGAATGGATCGTGAGAATGAATTAGAATGGATTGTACGAATGAATTATAATGGGTACATTCATGCGAATGAATTAGAATGGATCGTACGAATGAATTAGAGTGGATCATAAGAATGAATTAGAATGGAACTTATGAATGAATTAGAATGGATCATACGAATGAATTAGAATGGATCATGTGAATGAATTAGATGAGATCGTCCGAATGAATTAGAAAATATACATTCATGTGAATGAATTAGAATGGATCATACAAATGAATTAGAATGGATCGTGCGAATGAATTAGAATGGATCGTAGGAATAAATTAGAATGGATACATTCGTGTGAATGAAATAGAATGGATCGTACGAATGAATTAGAATGGATCGTATGAAAAAAATAGAATGGATCGTGGGAATGAATTAGAATGGATCATACGAATGAACTAGAACGGATACATTCGTGCGAATGAATTATAATGGATCGTATGAATAAATTAGAGGGGATTATACGAATGAATTAGAATGGATCATGGGAATGAAATAGAATGGATCGCACGAATGAATTAGAGTGGATCGTACAAAAGAATTAAAATGAATCGTACGAAAGAATTAGAATGGATTGTGCGAATGAATTAGAATGGGTCATACGAATAAATTAGAATAGATATATTCGTGCAAATGAATTAGAATGGATCGTACGAATGAATTAGAATGGATCGTACGAATGAATTAGAGTGGATCATACGAATGAATTAAAATGGATCGTGCGAATGAAGTAGAATGGATCGTACGAATGAATTAGAATGGATACATTCATGCGAATGAATTAGAATAGATCGTACGAATTAATTCGAATGGATTGTATGAATGAATTAGAATGGATCGCATGAATGTATTAGAATGGATCATACAAATAAATTAGAATTAATCGTGCGAATGAATTAGAATGGATCGTACGAATGAATTAGAATGGATACATTCATGCGAATGAATTTGAATGAATCGTACAAGTGAATTAGAATGGATCGTACGAATGAATTTGAATGGATCATACGAATGAATTAGAATAGATACATTCGTGCGAATGAATTTGAATGGATCGTACGAATGAATTAGAATAGATCGTACAAATGAATTAGAATGGATTGTACGAATGAATTAGAATTGATCATGCGAATGAATTAGAATGGATTGTACGAATGAATTAAAATGGATACATTCGTGCGAATGAATTAGAATGGATCGTACGAATAAATTAGAATGGATCGTATGAATGAATTAGAATGGATCGTGCGCATGAATTAGATTGGATCGTATGAATGAATTAGAATGCATACATTCGTGCAAATGAATTACAATGGACGTATGAATGAATTAGACTGGATCATACGAATGAATTGGAATAGATCGTATGAATGAATTAGAATCAATCATACGAAAGAATTAGAATGGATCGTGGGAATGAATTAGAATGGATCGTACGAATGAATTAGAATGGATACAGTCATGTGAATGAATTAGAATGGATCGTACGAATGAATTAGAATGGATCGTACGAATGAATTAGAATGGATCATGTGAATGAATTAGAATGGATCGTACAAATGAATTAGAATTTATACATTCATGTGAATGAATTAGAATGGATCGTAACAATGAATTAGAATGGATCGTGCGAATGAATTAGAATGAATCGTACGAATGAATTAGAATGCGTACATTCGTGCGATTGAATTAGAAAGGATCGTATGAATGAATTGGAATGGACTGTATGAAAGAATTAGAATGGATCGTACGATTAAATTAGAATCGATCGTACGAATGAATTGGAATGGATCGTACGAATGAATTAGAATGGATCGTGCGAATGAATTAAAATAGATCGTATGAATGAATTAGAATGGATACATTCGTGCGAATGAATTAGAATGGATCGTACTAATAAATTAGAATGGAACGTACGAATGAATCAGAATGGATCGTACGAATGAATTAGAATGGATCGTGCGAATGAATTAGAATGGATCGTAGAATGAATTAGAATGGATACATTCGTGTGAATGAATTAGAATGGATCGTACGAATGAATTAGAATAGATCATACGAATGAATTAGAATGGATCGTGCGAATGAATTAGAATGGATACATTCGTGCGAATGAATTAGAAAGGATCGTACAAATGAATTAGAATGGATCGTATGAATGAATTAGAATGGATCGTGTGAATGAATTATAATGGATCATACGAATGAATTAGAATGGATTCATTCGTGTGAATGAATTAGAATGGATCGTACGAATGAATTAGAATCGATTGTACGAATAAATAAGAATGGATCGAACGAATGAATTAGAATGGATCGCACGAATGAATTAGATTGAATCGTACGAATGAATTAGAATGGATCGTATGAATGAATTAGAATGGATCGTACGAATTAATTAGAATGGATGCATTCGTGTGAATGAATTAGAATGGATCGTACAAATAAATTAGAATCGATTGTACGAATGAATTAGAATGGATCGTTTAAGTGAATTAGAATGGATCGTGCGAATGAATTAGAATGGATACATTCGTGCGAATGAATTAGAATGGATCGTACGACTGAATTAGAATGGATCATACGAATGAATTAGAATGGATCGTACGAATGAATTAGAATGGATACATTCATGCGAATGAATTGGAATGGATCATACGAATGAATTAGAATGAATCATACGACTGAATTAGAATAGATTGTACGAATGAATTAGAATGGATACATTCAAGCGAATGAATTCAAACGGATCGTACGAATGAATTAGAATGTATCATACGAATGAATTAGAATCGATATATTCGTCCGAACGAATTAGAATGGATCGTACGAATGAATTAGAGTGGATCATATGAATGAATTAGAATGGATCGTACGAATGAATTAGAATGGATCGTGCGAATGAATTAGAATGAATCATACGAATGATTTAAAATGGATACATTCTTGTGAATGAATTAGAATGGATCGTGCGAATGAATTAGAATGGATCGTACGAATAAATTAGAATGAATACATTCGTGCGAATGAATTAGAATGGATCGTACGATTGAATTAGAATGGATCGTATGAATGAATTAGAATGGATCGTGCGATTGAATTAGAATGGATCGTATGAATGAATTAGAATGGAGTCATTCGTGCGAATGAATTAGAATGGATCATAGGAATGAATTAGAATCGATCGTACGTATTAATAAGAATGGATCGTACGAATGAATTAGAATGGATCGCACGAATGAATTAGAATGGATCGTACGAATTAATTAGAATGGATGCATTCGTGTGAATGAATTAGAATGGATCGTACAAATAAATTAGAATCGATTGTACGAATGAATTAGAATGGATCGTTTAAGTGAATTAGAATGGATCGTACGATTGAATTAGAATGGATACATTCGTGCGAATGAATTAGAATGGATCGTACGACTGAATTAGAATGGATCATACGAATGAATTAGAATGGATCGTACGAATGAATTAGAATGGATACATTCATGCGAATGAACTAGAATGGATCATACGAATGAATTAGAATGAATCATACGACTGAATTAGAATAGATTGTACGAATGAATTAGAATGGATACATTCGTGCGAATGAATTAGAATGGATCGTACGAATTAATTAGAATGGATCGTGCGAATGAATTAGAATGGATCGTACAAATGAATTAGAATGGATATATTCGTGCGAATGAATTAGAATGGATCGTACGAATAAAAAAGAATGGATCGTACGAATGAATTAGAATTGATACATTCGTGCGAATTAATTAGAATCTATCCTACGAATGAATTATAATAGAACGTACGAATGAATTAGAATGGATCCTTCGAATGATTAAGAATGGATCGTACGAATGAATTAGAATAGATACATTCATGCGAATGAATTAGAATGGATCGTGCTAATGAATTAGAAAGGATCGTACGATTGAATTTGAATGGATCGTACGAATGAATTAGAATGGATACATTCATGCGAATGAATTAGAATGGATCGTACTAATGAATTAGAATGGATCGTACGAATGAATTTCAATGGGTCGTACGAATGAATTAGAATGGATCGTATGAATGAATTAGAATGGATACATCCATGCGAATGAATTAGAATAGATCGTATAAATGAATTAGAATGGATCATACGAATGAATTAGAATGGATCGTACGAATGAATTAGAATAGATCGTGCGAATGAATTAGAATGGATTGTACGAATGAATTAGAATGGATCATGCGAATGATTTAGAATGGATCGTATGAATGAATTAGAATGGATACATGCGTGCGAATAAAATAGAATGGTTCCTATGAATGAATTAGAATGTATCGTACAAATGAATTAAAATGGATTGTACGAATGAATTAGAATGGATACATTTGTGCGAATGAATTAGAATGGATCGTACGAATGAATTAGAATGTATCGTACGAATAAATTAGAATGGATCGTGCGAATGAGTTAGAATGGATCATTCGAATGAATTAGAATGGATACAGTCGTGCGAATGAATTAGAATAGATCGTACGAATGAATTAGATTGGATCGTACGAATGAATTAGAATGGATCGTGCGAATGAATTAGAATGGATCGTAGGAATGAATTAGAATGGATACATTGGTGCGAATGAATTTGAATGGATCGTACAAATGAATTAGAATGGATCCTAAGAATGAATTAGAATATATCGTTCGAATGAATTAGAATGGATACATTCGTACGAATAAGTTAGAATGGATCGTACGAATGAATTAGAATGGATCGTACGAATGAATTAGAATGGATACATTCGTGCGAATGAATAAGAATGGATCGTACGAATGTATTAGAATGGATCGTACGAATGAATTAGAATGGATCGTGTGAATGAATAAGAATGGATCATATGAATGAATTAGAATGGATCCATTCATGCGAATGAATTAGAATGGATCGTACGAATGAATTAGAATGGATACATTCGTGCGAATGAATTAGAATGGATCGTACGAATAAAAGAGAATGGATCGTAGGAATGAATTAGAATTGATACATTCGTGCGAATTAATTAGAATGTATTGTATGAATGAATTATAATAGAACGTAAGAATGAATTAGAATGGATCCTTCGAATGATTTAGAATGGATCGTATGAATGAATTAGAATAGATACATTCATGCGAATGAATTAGAATGGATCGTACTAATGAATTAGAAAGGATCGTACGAATGAATTTGAATGGATCGTACAAATGAATTAAAATGGATACATTCATGCGAATGAATTTGAATGGATCGTACTAATGAATTAGAAAGGATCGTACGAATGAATTTGAATGGATCGTACAAATGAATTAGAATGGATCGTGTGAATAAATTAGAATGGATCGTATGAATGAATTAGAATAGATGCATCCATGAGAATGAATTAGAATAGATCGTATAAATGAATTAGAATGGATCATACGAATGAATTAGAATGGATCTTACGAATGAATTAGAATAGATCGTGCGAATGAATTAGAATGGATTGTACGAATGAATTAGAATGGATCATATGAATGAATTAGAATGGATCATGCGAATGATTTAGAATGGATCGTATGAATGAATTAGAATGGATACATTCGTGCGAATAAAATAGAATGGTTTGTAAGAATGAATTAGAATGTATCGTACAAATGAATTAGAATGGATTGTACGAATGAATTAGAATGGATACATTTGTGCGAATGAATTTGAATGGATCGTACGAATGAATTAGAATGGATCGTACGAATGAATTAGAATGGATCGTACGAATAAATTATAATGGATCGTGCGAATGAATTAGAATGGATCATTCGAATGAATTAGAATGGATACATTTGTGCGAATGAATTAGAATAGATCGTACGAATGAATTAGATTGGATCGTACGAATGAATTAGAATGGATCGTGCGAATAAATTAGAATGGATCGTACGAATGAATTAGAATGGATACATTGGTGCGAATGAATTTGAATAGATCGTACAAATGAATTAGAATGGATCCTAAGAATGAATTAGAATGTATTGTTCGAATAAATTAGAATAGATAGATTCGTACGAATAAATTAGAATGGATCGTACGAATGAATTAGAATGGATCGTACGAATGAATTAGAGTGGATGCATTCATGCGAATGAATAAGAATGGGTCGTACGAATGAATTAGAATGGATCGTACGAATGTATTAGAATGGATCGTACGAATGAATTAGAATGGATCGTGTGAATGGATTAGAATGGATCGTATGAATGAATTAGAATGGATCCATTCATGCGAATGAATTAGAATGGATCGTACGAATGAATTAGAATGGATACACTCGTGCGAATGAATTAGAATAGATCGTACGAATGAATTAGAATGGATCGTACGCATGAATTAGAATGGATACATTCGTGCGAATGAATTAGAATGGATCGTACGAATGAATGAGAATGGATCATACGAATGAATTAGAATGGATCGTGCGAATGAATTAGAATGGATCGTACAAATGAATTAGAATGGATACATTCGTACGAATGAATTAGAAAGGGTCATACGAATGAATTGGAATGGATCGTACGAAAGAATTAGAATGGATACATTCGTGAAAATGAATTAGAATGGATCGTACGAATGAATTAGAATGGATCATACGAATGAATTAGAATGGATCATACGAATTAATTAGAATGGATCCTGCGATTGAATTAGAATGGATCGTACGAATGAATTAGAATGGATCATACGAATGAATTAGAATGGATCGTGCGAATGAATTAGACTTGATTATACGAATGAATTAGAATGTATACATTCGTGCGAATGAATTAGAATGGATCGTACGAATGAATTAGAATGGATCGTATGAATGAATTAGAATGGATCGTATGAATGAATTAGAATGGATACATTTGTGTGAATGAAATAGAATGGATCGTATGAATGAATTAGAATGGATCGTACGAATGAATTAGAATGGATCGTGCGAATGAATTAGAATTGATTGTATGAATAAATTAGAATAGATATATTCATGTGAATGAATTAGAATGGATTGCACGATTAAATTCGAATGGATCGTACGAATAAATTAGAATGGATCATACGAATTAATTTGAATGGATCATGCGAATGAATTAGAATCGATCGTATGAATAAATTAGAATGGATACATTCGTGCGAATAAATTAGAATGGATCATACGAATGAATTAGAATGGATCGTACGAATGAATTAGAATGGATCATCCGAATGAATTCGAATGGATCGTACAAATGAATTAGAATGGATACATTCATGCGAATGAATTAGAAGGGATCGTATGAATGAATTAGAATGGATCATGTGAATGAATTAGAATAGATCGTATGAATGAATTAGAATCGATATATTCGTGCTAATGAATTAGAATGGAACGTACGAATGAATTAGAATGGTTCGTACGAATGAATTAGAATGGTTCGTACGAATGAATTAGAATGGATCGTACGAATGAAATAGAATGGTTCGTACAAATGAATTATAATGGATACATTCGTGCACATGAATTAGAATGGATCGTACGAATGGATTAGAATGGATCGTATGACTGAATTAGAATGGATCGTAGAATGACTTAGAATGGATTATACGAATGAATTAGAATGGATAATGCGAATGAATTAGAATGGATCGTGCGAATGAATTAGAATGGATACATTCGTGCGAATGAATTAGAATAGATCGTACGAATGAATTAGAGCAGATCGTACGAATGAATTAAAATAGATCGTATGATAGAATTAGAATGGATCGTACGAATGAATTAGAATGGATACCTTTGTATGAATGAATTATAATGGATCGTACGAATGAATTAGAATGGATCGTGCGAATGAATTAGAATGGATCGTACGACTGAATTAGAAAGGATCATAGAGTGACTTAGAATGGATGGTACGGATGAATTAGAATGGATCATGTGAATGAATTAGAATGGGTAATACGAATAAATTAGAATGGATCATACGAAAGAATTAGAATGGATCGTATGAATGAATTAGAATGGATCGTAGAATAACTTAGAATGGATCGTACGAATGAATTAGAATGGATCATGCGAATGAATTAAAAAGGATCGTGCGAATTAATTAGAATGGATTGTACGGATGAATTAAAATGGATCGTGCGAATGAATTAGAATGGATCGTACGAATGAATTAGAGTGGATCGTACGAATGAATTAAAATGGATCGTATGAAAGAATTAGAATGGATCGTACGAATGAATTAGAATGGATATATTCATGCGAATGAATTAGAATGGATCATACGAATGAATTAGAATGGATCGTGCGAATGAATTAGAATGGATCGTACGACTGAATCAAAATGGATTGTAGAATGACTTCGAATGGATCGTACGAATTAATCAAAATGTATCATGCGAATAAATTAGAATGGATCGTACGAAGGAATTAGATTAGATTGTACGAATGAATTATAATGGATTGTGAGAATGAAATAGAATGGATTGTACGAATGAATTATAATGGATACATTCATGCGAATGAATTAGAATGGATCGTACGAATGAATTAGAATGGATCGTACGAATGAATTAGAATGGGTCGTGGGAATGAATTAGAATGGATCGTACGAATGAATTAGAGTGGATCGTACAAATGAATTAAAGTGGATCGTACGAAAGAATTAGAATAGATTGTGCGAATGAATTAGAATGGATTGTACGACTGAATTAGAATGGATCGTTCGAATGAATTAGATTGTATCGTACGAATGAATTAGAATGGATCATTCGAATGAATTAGATTGTATCGTACGAATGAATTAGAATGTATCGTGCGAATGAATTAGAATGGATCGTTCGAATGAATTAGATTGTATCGTACGAATGAATTAGAATGTATCGTACAAATGAATTAGAATGGATCGTACGAATGAATTAGAATGGATCGCACGAAGGTATCTATTCTAATTCATTCATACGATCTATTCTAATTCATTCGCACGAATGTATCCATTCTAATTCATTCGCACGATCCATTCTAATTCATTCGTACGATCCATTCTAATTCATTCGCACGAATGTATCCATTCTAATTCATTCGTACGATCTATTCTAATTCAGTCGTACGATCGATTCTAATTCATTCGCACGATCCATTCTAATTCATTCGTACAATCCATTCTAATTCATTCATACGATCCATTCTAATTCATTCATACGATCCATTCTAATTCATTCGTACGATCCATTCTAATTCATTTGCACGATTCATTCTAATTTATTCGTACGATACAATCTAATTCATTCCTATGATCCATTCTAATTCAGTCGTACGATCCATTCTAATTCATTCGTACGATCCATTCTAACTCATTCGTACGATCCATTCTAATTCATTCGCACGATCCATTCTAATTCATTCGTACGATCCATTCTAATTCATTCGCACGAATGTATCCATTCTAATTCATTCGTACGATCCATTCTAATTCAATCGTACGATTGATTCTAATTCATTCGTACGATACAATCTAATTCATTCGCACGATCTAATTCATTCGTATGAATGAATTAGAATGGATTGTACGACTGAATTAGAATGGATCATACGAATGAATTAGATTGTATCGTACGAATGAATTAGAATGGATCGTGCGAATGAATTAGAATGGATAGTACGAATGAATTAGAATGGATCGTACGAATGAATTAGAATGGATCGTACGAATGAATTAGAATGGATCGTACGAATGAATTAGAATAGATCGTACGAATGAATTAGAATGGATACATTCATGCGAATGTATTAGAATGGGTCGTACGAATGAATTAGAATGGATCGTGCGAATGAATTAGAATGGATCGTATGAATGAATTAGAATGGATCGTGCGAATGAATTAGAATGGATCGTGCGAATGAATTAGAATAGATCGTACGAATGAATTAGAATGGATACATTCGTGCGAATGAATTAGAATGGATCGTACGAATGAATTAGAATGGATCGTGCGAATGAATTAGAATAGATCGTACGAATGAATTAGAATGGATACATTCGTGCGAAAGAATTAGAATGGATTGTATGAATGAATTAGAATGGATCGTATGATCCATTCATATGATCCATTCTAATTCATTAATTCATTCGAACGAATGTATCCATTCTAGATCCATTCTAATTCATTCGTACGATCCATTCTAATTCATTTGCACGATCCAATCTAATTCATTCGTACGATCCATTCTAATTCATTCGCACGATCCATTCTAATTCATTCGCACGAATGTATCCAATATAATTTATTCATACGATCTATTCTAATTCATTCGCATGATCCATTCTAATTCATCCATACGATCCATTCTAATTCATTTGTAAGATCCATTCTAATTCATTCGCACGATCCATTCTAATTCATTCGTACAATCCATTCTAATACATTCGCACGAATGTATCCATTCTAATTCATTCGTACGATCTGTTGGGGGTAATCAAAAACCACATATCTTGGTTAGCCCGTCCAGGAGTTGGAACCCTCGTCAGGAGCTCGCCTTCACATGGAGCGGGATGGACACCTTGTATCTGAGTACTGCTCACACCTCCAGTCCCCCACAGAGGCACACCCAAATTCGATAAATGGCTTAGACAAAGAGCGCGAAGGAGCTCGCCCAAGCTCATCCAGGAGCTCGCCATACTCGCCCATATTCGATAAATGGCTTAGACAAAGAGCGCGAAGGAGCTCGCCCAAGCTCATCCAGGAGCTCGCCATACTCGCCCATATTCGATAAATGGCTTAGACAAAGAGCGCGAAGGAGCTCGCCCAAGCTCATCCAGGAGCTCGCCATGCTCGCTCAGGAGCTCGCTTAGAGCGAGAAGGAGATCGCCCAAGCTCGTCCAGGAGCTCGCCATACTCGCTCAGGAGCTCGCCTAGCTCGTCCAGGAGCTCGAAATGCTCGCTCAGGAGCTCGCCTAGCTCGTCCAGGAGCTCGCCATGCTCGCTCAGGAGCTCGCCTAGCTCGTCCAGGAGCTCGAAATGCTCGCTCAGGAGCTCGCCTAGCTCGTCCAGGAGCTCGCCATGTTCACTCATGAGCCCGCCTAGCTTGCATAGGAGCTCGCCCAAAGCTCATTTAGGAGCACGCCATGCTCACTCAGGAGCTCGCCTAGCTCGCTCAGGAGCTCGCCCAAGCTCGCCCAGGAGTTCGCCCAAGCTCGCTCAGAAGCTCGCCCAGAAGCTCGCCTAGACCTCTGTTTATCGAAGAGGTTGCTCCCGCGAGGTCCAACTCTTGATAAATATGGGCGAAAGGACGGAGCAGTATTGGGCGAGCTGGCCTTTGCTTTTTCCCTGAGATTGCCAGGTGTCGAGAACCCACTGAAGCTACGTGGACGATTGCAGTCCATGGAAGCCAGTCAGAGTCGGTTTGAGACCTCCTAGACTTGAACATTCTGGAAGATCCCAATGGCGGCAACAGAATAGCAGATGCTGTCCCCCACTACTGCGTCAGAAGAGCTAGACGACAAAGAAAGTCAGGGGTCCAAGTTCCAAGAACTGTCAGAAACTATTGAAGGCTAGAACGTGGGGGCCTAGAAGGTGCCGGAAAGAGCCTCCACGCGTCGTAGCTCGATAGGTCGCCCATGTCTATAAATGCACACCCCCAGGCTCCAAAGTACAGGTTCGAAATCCCTTTCACTACCACTTTGGTATACAACAGCTCTCCGTTGTGTTACCATAACTGACTTGAGCGTCGGAGGGTCTGCGCTCCTAAGGGAGCCAGCCGTTCTCACGTTTCTTTTTTTCTTGATCTTACAGGTGGCTCGCAAGGACCAGGAAAAATCCCCCAAACATTTGGCGCCGTCTGTGGGATTTCGACTGGTTCCTGTGAGAACGCTCACGACCATACGGCTGTGCGTCGACGGCCTTAGAAACCCCGAAGATGGCTCCGGCGACAAGGGGGCGTAGGCGGGCGAGGGCCCGTATGGGGTCTGTGCATAGCGAACCCCCCGCTGAGACTCCCCAGCCCTTTGTCCCGCTCAGTGACCAGCTCCTGTTGGAGATGTTGGCCACCCAGCGGGCGATGATGGAGGAGTTGACGCGCTTGCGTCAGGCTCCGGCGGCTAGCCGGCGGTCAGGACCTTCGAGGCCTGCGTCCCCCGCGCGACCTCCCGCCTCGTCGCGTCTGCCCACGACCGTCCCAGCACGGCGAACTTCCCGACCGGAACCCCCGGTTGAGAGGACGGCCGTGCGTGGAGCGAAGGAGACCCCGCTCACAAGGTTACAGAAGCTGGTAACCCAGCGATCCAGCAACCAGGCGACCTCGCGCGCGACCATCCCTCGCCGACGTAGCCGGAGCGTCGACTCTGACGGATCGGAGGCGAGGTCTCAAGAGAGGGATCGCGACCCGCGCCATCGGCGACGAGGGAAAGAGCCTGCGGTGGTTCTACCTTCCGAACCTCGAGAGGCGACGGCCTCCCACAGACCGACCGCCTCGCTGAAGGGATCCGCGCGCGAGCAGCCAGGAGGCCGCCGATCGGTGGCTCCCGAGGATCGCCGTGGGGCGGATCCGAACCTCCCTAGAGGGAGTGCACACGAGCGCCTAGGACCTGCGCAGCCGCCTTTGGGATTTATCCCCGGGAGCTGGCAGCGACCTAGTGCGCCCGTAGATTTGCTGGAGGACCTCGCCGCCCACGGGGGAAGCTCGCCCTTCACCAGCGAGGTCCATCAAGGGGGTTTTCCATACCACTGGACCCCCCCGAAGTTTGTATTGTTCGATGGGTCTCAAGATCCCGTCGACCATCTCTTAGCCTACAGGAAACTTCTATTTTTCCGGGACCAGGACCATGTCCTGTGTCGCGCTTTTCCAAGCAGTCTGACCGGATCGGCATTGAATTGGTTCCACAAGCTGCCGTCCGGAGTGATCCCCAACTTTCCAACTCTCTCTAGGCTATTCCTGGAGCAGTATCGCTGCAACAGACAGCCCCCGAAGAGGATCGAATCTCTGTTTACTCTGGCCATGGGAGCTCGCGAAACGCTCCGATGCTTCGCAACGCGATTCCGAAGCGCTTACCTCGCTCTGGAAGACGCGGCGGGCCAGGATCGTACCGCGGTGAGCGCCTTCAGAAGCGCCCTCCCCGAGGGGGGCAAGCTTCATGACGCCTTAGTAATCAAGGACCCTCGCACAATGGTCGAACTATTCGCCCTGGTCCAGCAGCACATCAAGCTTGAGGATGCGGTGCTAGATCGGAAGGGAAAGGCAGTAGAGCAGCGACCTCCTCCGGCTTTGCGACCTCTTGTCGTTAAGGCCGTGGAGAGGAGGGAGGTGCCACTTTCGGTACCATTGCCCGGACCGTCCGCAGCTCCTGCAATACCGTCCGCTGAAGCCCCCGCGGTGGTCGCTGGAAGGCCAGCAAACTGGCGCCTGCCTCCGGGACCCGGGGAGCGGGACTTCACCGTGCTGACCCACTCGCCGGGGCAAATTTTCCATCAGATTCGGAATGAGCCTTTCTTCCAGTACCCGCCACCCCTACAGGTCGGAGAACCTGGCTCGACCGACAACTCGCGGCGGTGCGCTTTTCATCGAAGCCCGGGGCATCACACTAATAGATGCCGGGCTCTGAAAAACCACCTGGAGGATTTGGTCACCTTGGGACACTTGAGCCAGTTCATCTCGCTCCCGAGGAGGTTCGAGGTGATTCCAGAGCGAGCACCTCGGGAGGGAGATCGCCCAGGACTCGCGGAGCCCGCCTTACCTCCTCCTCCCCCGGGAGGACCGGCGATCTGCCACACCAATAGCGGGCGGCTGAGCGGCCCCAGATCAAGTAATGAAGCCCGCCGGCGAGTAAGGGAGATGGAGCGGGCGCAGAAGGTATTTTCTGTCTCGCTAACTCCTACTTTACTTCAAGCGCCGAGGGCAGAAGCCCGCGATTTCCTATGGTTTTCGGAGGATGACATGGCTGGAGTTGTCGCGCCCCACAATGACCCCCTCGTCATACGCCTGATGATGGCAAACATCGAGGTAAGGCGAGCTCTGGTGGATTCAGGGAGCGCCGTTGACATCCTCTTTTTGTCGGCCTACCTACGAATGGGTTTGAGACTTGCCGACTTGTCTCCCTCGACGAGCTCCCTCAGTGGATTCACCGGTGAGGTCGCTAAAGTAGCGGGAGAGATAACCCTCACCGTGACAGCGGGCCCGGAAGCTCGCCAAGTCCGCTTCGCGGTAGTCGACGGGAGTTCGGCCTTTAACGCCATTCTTGGGCGGCCTTGGCTAAGGCAGATGAAGGCAGTATCTTCACCCAACCATCAGGCCCTCAAATTCCCAACCACGGGTGGGGTCGTGGTCATTCGGGGAGATCAGGTAGCCGCAACCAGATGCGAGCAGGATGCTCCTCACCTCATGGACGTGGAGGTCGCCGAGGCCAAGAGGCCCGCACCCTCCTAGCAATTACCGCCCGGTACAAGCGAGCTCCTGGGGAGCCCGTTGGGGGCCTCTTCGTTTAAGTCCCCTACTCCATCTTCGGGTGGGAGCGGTGTGGATCTTAAGTTGGAGGAAGGCCGCCTAACAACCCCCAAGAGAGGTAGTTTTCCGGTTGCCGAAGCACTTCAAGAGATCGATATTGGCGGCAAAGAAGGGCCAAGAATTGTTAGTCTTGGGACCTCGTTAACCGAGGGCGAGGTCCAAGCCATAACCAGCTTGCTCAGGGAATACCGC
The DNA here is from genome assembly GCA_947650365.1 of Chamaelirium japonicum. Lineage (NCBI taxonomy): Eukaryota > Viridiplantae > Streptophyta > Magnoliopsida > Liliales > Melanthiaceae > Chamaelirium > Chamaelirium japonicum. The sequence goes on from OX393556.1 coordinate 60,152,135, forward strand.
GACGTATTTGCCTGGAGCTTCGCGGACATGCCAGGGATTGACCCGGAGGTCGCCTGTCATCGTCTGCACACCATGAAGGAGTTCCCGCCGGTCAAACAGAAAGCTCGGCACATACCTGCTGCAAAGTCCGTAGCAGTGGCAGCGGAGATAGATAAGCTGGAGCGAGCCGGCTTCATCCGCGAGGCGCACTTCCCCGAGTGGATCTCCAATATCGTGGCGGTGCCTAAGAAGAGCGGAGCGGTCAGGGTGTGCATTGACTTCTCCGACCTCAACAAGGCATGCCCGAAGGACGGATTTCCTCTTCCGAGAATCGGCGCACTGGTCGACGCAGCTGTCGGGTTCCAAGCTCTGTCATTCATGGATGGATACTCAGGGTACAACCAAATACCCCTCCATCCCGAGGATCAAGAGAAGACCGCTTTCTACTCCGGAGCGGGCTATCAGAAGCTGTACTGCTATCAAGTGATGCCCTTCGGACTCAAGAACGCTGGAGCGACCTACCAAAGGTTAGTCACTCAAATGTTTAAAAATCAGATCGGCAGAAATGTCGAGGTTTATGTTGACGACCTTCTGGTCAAAAGTCGAGAGCGAGGAGGGCATGTAGCCGACCTCCGCGAAACCTTCGAGATACTGAGAAAGTACCGAATGAGGCTGAACCCGGCGAAGTGCGCATTCGGAGTGACGTCGGGGAAATTCCTCGGTTACCTGGTCACCCACAGGGGGATCGAGGCCGACCCTGGGCAAATCCGAGCACTTGTCGAAATGCCCGCACCAAGAACCCGGCAAGAAGTCCAGAGATTGAGCGGACGAATCGCCGCGCTCAACCGGTTTATATCCAAATCCTCAGACAATTGCCGACCTCTTTTCGAGCTGCTGCGAAAAGGAGCAAGCATTTGCTGGGATGAAAATTGCGAGCGCGCCTTTCAGAAGATCAAAGACTATCTTGCGAGCCCGCCGATCCTAGCGGCACCAAAAGATGGCGCCGAGCTTGGCGTGTATCTCGCAGTCACGGAGAACGCCGTAAGCGGGGTCCTGGTAGTGGAAGAAGCAAAGGTAGAGCGACCTGTCTATTTTGTGAGCCATACGATGCTTCCCGCCGAGCTCCGGTATCGACCAATCGAGAAGGTCGCATTGGCCTTGGTCCTTACCGCGAGAAAGCTTCATCCCTACTTCTCAGCGCATATCGTCAAAGTCATCACGGAGCATCCCCTGAAAAGCGCTCTCTCCAGGCCTTCGGTAGCCGGCAGGTTGTATCGATGGTCTGCCGAGCTCGCCGCCTATGGATTGGAATATGTCCCTCGAGTTGCTGTCAAAGGACAGGCTCTCGCTGATTTCTTGGCGGACTTCCCCATAGAAGAACCAGTCCAGTACCAGGAGGATGAGCCAACTGAGGCGCACCCTGGGAAGGCGAGGTTCTTGGACAACCAAGGCGAGCGTCCTCCCAATGAGCATCCAGAGGCGATGGGATGGGAATTGTTCATAGATGGTTCCTCCAACGCTTTGGGGGCTGGGATCGGGGTCGCTCTGATCGCCCAAGAGATGCTGCTCGAGAAATCAGTCCGACTGGATTTCGCCGCTACTAACAATGAAGCAGAGTACGAGGCGTTACTGGCCGGTCTGGAGCTCGCTCAAGAGGTAGGCGCCAAACGCTTAAAAGTCTTTAGTGATTCCCAGCTAATTATTTGCCAAATCAATGGGGAGTACGCCTCCCGGGATGCACGAATGGCGATCTACGTTGATCTGGTGAAAAGCAAGGCCGCGGAGTTCGAAAAGATCTCTTTCGAGCAAATTCCGCGAGCCGATAATAGGCGAGCTGATGCCTTGGCAAACGCCGCCTCCTTGCTGGGAACATCGGAAGCTCGCCATATTCTCATTGAAGTCCAGAATCAGTCTCGGCTCCAGCTGGCGGAGCTCGCAGTTAACCAAGTTTCTGCCGACGTATCTCCTGGCGGGTGGATCGCTCTCATTCTTCGTTTCCTTCAGAAGGGCGAGCTTCCCGAAGGTAAAAAGGAAGCCCGGCGATTGGAGAAATGCGCTGGTCGCTATCTCATTCGCTGGGATCGCCTTTTTCGGAGGTCGTTTGGCGGGCCAAACCTTCGTTGCATCGAAAGCCCGGAGACCGAAGAAGTTCTGAATTGCATCCACTCTGGCGAGCTGGGAAACCACGCTGGTGGGCGATCTCTAGCTGCGAAAGTTCGAAGGCAAGGGTACTGGTGGCCCACTCTGGAGCAGGACGCTTTGAAGACCGCCCTGAGGTGCATCCAATGTCAGAAGCACGCCACGACGAACCATATGCCCGCAGAAGAACTTCATCCATTGGCGAGCCCCTGGCCTTTCCAGCAATGGGGAATGGATATTGTGGGACCTTTCCCTGTGTCTACCCGGCAGAAGAAATTCATCTTGGTAGCTACGGACTACTTCACCAAATGGGTGGAAGCGGTCCCACTAGCTAAGATTGGTGAGAAACAAGTCAAGGACTTCCTCTGGAAGAATATCTTCTGCCGCTTTGGGCTGCCCCGAGTGCTCATCACCGACAATGGTCGCCAGTTCGACAATCGCTTGATCAGAAGCTTTTGTGTTGAATATGGAGTCGACTTAAGATTATCGTCCCCGAGGTACCCTCAAAGCAACGGGCAGGCCGAAGCTACGAATCGAGTAATCTTAGACAACCTCAAGAAAAGGTTGGAAGGAAAGAAAGGACTGTGGGAGCAGGAGCTCGACGGCGTGCTGTGGGCTTATCGTACCACTCCACGTCGCTCAACCGATGAATCGCCTTTCAGCCTAACTTACGGGTGTGAAGCCGTGCTGCCCATCGAAGCCGAGCTGCCAACAGAAAGAAAGCTTGCTGCAGGTGAGGTCGATAACGACGCTCTGCTCGCCGACTCTCTCGACCAGCTCGAAGAAAAACGAGAGCGCGCCAATCTACATCTCGCTGGGTACCGACAAGAAATGAAGCGCGCCTACAACAAAAGAGTCCGCCATCGGGCATTCAAAGCCGGGGACATGGTGATGAGAAAGGTGTTCGCAAACACGCAGGAACCTAATGCAGGGAAGCTCGCGGCGAACTGGGAGGGCCCCTACATAATACGCGAAGCGCGTGGCTCGGGGGCTTACCAGTTGATGACCGCTGAAGGCGACCTGTTAGAGCGGCCTTGGAATGCTTTGCACCTTCGCAAGTTCTATGCCTAAGGAAATTTTTGTAAAAATTTTCTTTTTGAAGAGGTTATGAATGAATGATGGGATTTTCCACAAAGAATTCCACCCGGAAGCTCGCCGCACCAAGAGCTCGCTTAATCTACAAAACAGTCCGCCGTTGTGCGGACGTAAAGCAAGACCGGGATCCTCAGAGGCAGCCAGTGGGCGACCTTGAGCTTCCCGGGGCAGTCCGCCGTTGTGCGGACTTAAAGCAAGACCGGGATCCTCAGAGGCAGCCAGTGGGCGACCTTGAGCTTCCCGGGGCAGTCCGCCGTTGTGCGGACTTAAAGCAAGACCGGGATCCTCAGAGGCAGCCAGTGGGCGACCTTGAGCTTCCCGGGGCAGTCCGCCGTTGTGCGGACTTAAAGCAAGACCGGGATCCTCAGAGGCAGCCAGTGGGCAACCTTGAGCATCCTGGCGTTGGCATACCCCTCGAAGGGCGAGCCCGCTGAACAGGACCATCGAGAGAAATTAACCGGGCAGGGGGCAGCTAGCACTTATTTAGTTTCATTTAAAAATAAACATGGTTTTTAGTCTCTGAGTGTAGGGAAGTTTTTGAAATCCTTTTGTTTTGCTTAAACGTTTTCCGGGCTCAGAGACTTGAATTTTTACGAGCATGCCGAAGTTTTTCGTTTGCATATACTTTAAAAATAAAAAGGGTTGAATCGAATTAGCTGCCTCGCCCGGGGTATCACTCTCGAGATCGCTGCGAATTTCTAGAACGAGCTCGAAGGCAAGACAGAGAAAGAAATGGAAACAAGCGGACTCAAAAAAGTTTCATTTCATTAAAGTCAAAAATTACAGAGATACAGCTTAAACTGGGCCCGCGCCAGCGCCCTCGTCGTCACCGCCGCGCTTCCTCTTTTTCGACCTTTCGGCCTTGTACTTCTCGATGGCGTCGATTGCGCCTTTCTGCAGAAGCTCGTTGAGTTGCGCCTGGAGGCGGCGTTGCTGGGAGTGGAGGTCTTGGAGATGCGTTTCCTTCAGAGACGCGATCTCATCCCTGGAGGCCGCCAACTGACGTTGAAGCTCGGAGACTTCCTTCTGGGCGGCCTCCGCATCGGATAGGGCGCGGCCGCGGGCATCCTCAACCAAAGCTAGCGTGGTGGTGAAGGTGGCAGCCCGCTGGCGCAGTTCGTTGACCTCCGTGTTAGAGGAGGCGACCTGCTGGCGCAGTCGGTCCACTTCAGCCCGCAGCTCGCCTGACTGGTCCATCTGGCGGATTCGAAGAATGTACTCGTCTACTCTCCTCTCCGAGTCATGGAGAGTGTCATCGTAGAGAGCAACGGTGTTCCCCGCGACTTCTGCGACCTCGTCAACAAGAGCCCGGCCGACCCGCTCTACCTACGGAGAGAGTGAATAGATTAAGTTAGAAATTGAAGCGGGGGTTTGGAGACAAAGGAGTATGGAGGCGGCCTTACCTCGAGCAGTCGGTTAATGATATCAACGTAGGGAGCTTGGGCAAAGATATTGCGCCCCAGGATCTCCCGCATGAAGAAAGGGGCGCGCTCAGGACCGCCAGTGGAGGAGCCCGCTTGGCTCGCCTCGGTGGGAGCAGCTGGAGGGGGCGCACTGATGGAGGCAGCAGCAGGCTCGGCCTCTTGAGCGCCGGCAATTCCTTCGTTGGTAGGGGAAGGCGCGGTGGCTCCCCTTCGCCCCGGCAGGTCCGGGTCCGAGGCTTCCGAGCTGGAGCTCGGAAAGTCGTCCAGGATGGCCCCTAGGTCCGGAGACCAATAGGCCAACCTGCCCAGCTCAGGGAGAGGGGGAACCTCAAGAGTGGCGGGCGCGGACTCAGGAGCGAGTGCGGGCTCGGGCGCAGGCGCGGGCTCGGAAGCAGGCGCAGGCTCGGGAGCAGGCGCGGACTCGGGCGCGAGCGCGGGCTCGGAAGCAGGCGCAGGCTCGGGAGCAGGCGCGGACTCGGGCGCGAGCGCGGGCTCGGGCGCAGGCGCGGGCTCGGGAGCAGGCGCAGGCTCGGGCGCAGGCGCGGGCTCGGGAGCAGGCGCGGGCTCGGGCGCAAGCGCGGGCTCAGGCGCAACCGCAGGCTCGGGAGCGAGCGCGGGCTCGGGAGCAGGCGTGGGCTTGGGCGCAGGCGCAGGCTCAGACGCGGGCGCGGGCTCGGGCGCACGCGCGGGCTCGGGAGCAGGCGCGGGCTCGGGCGCAGGCGTGGGCTCAGGCGCAAGCGCGGGCTCGGGCGCGGGCGCAGGCGCGAGCCTGGACGCAGGAGCAGGTTCCTGCGCGGGCGCAGGCTCGGACGCGGGTCCGAGCTCGGGCGCAGGCACAGGCACAGGCGAGGGCTCGGGAGCAGGTTCCTGCGCGGGCATGCTAGGGGCAGGAGCGGCCGGTGCCGAGGTCTTGGCCGAAGCGGGTGCAGAAGGCAGCGGGCTCATTGGCGCCGGTCCCTCGAAGGGCAGGGGAGGCCTCGCTGTCATAGAAGCGGGCTCGTCCTCAAGAGACCGCGGCTCCTCTTCTTCCGAGCTGGACTCGTCGCTGGAATCCTCGCCCGATGGCAAGCCCGCTTCCTCGAGGGCGGCTTTCTTCCTGTCCTCAATGGCTCGCGCATAGGCTTCACGAGCCTTGCGAACGGCGTCGTCCTCCGCCATTGGGCGGGCTGCTGGAGCCTTCTTCTTCTTCTTCTTTATATGGGCGCCCTCCATCTCTGGGGTCATTACCGCGACATAAAGAGGTTTAGAAAGGTCGCCCGGGAACTCGCGCATCAGCAACTCGGCCATTGGGGTTTCCACCTCCGCCATGCCAAGAAGGAACTCGACGCGCGGGTCCTCGGGGTCGACCATCACAACTTGACGTCGTGGGGGTTCCGAAACTGAGGAGCGCGTGGGGGGATTGGAAACAAAAGGGGAGTTCGCCTGACCTGGGGCAACCTCGCGGGATGGAGGCGGCGGCGAGGGAATATCCTCCTCGCGGAGCATGTCGATGGTGTCTTCATCGGCGAGCCTGATCGGAGAAGCTCGTTTCTTCCTCCCCTTCCTCGCCGAAGAAGTGCCGACACCGACGGGCGCGGCAGCAGCCTGGGAGGTCGCCCCGGTGCGGCGAGAGACCGCCACCTTCTTGCGCATGATCTTCTGGCGGGTCATGATGGTGCCCGTCCGGAGATCCTTCCAGAGGAAGGAGAAGTCCGGGGCCAGGACCTTGTCCGGAGTCCGCCCGCCGAGGAACTCCAGGATCGCCTCATCGAGAGATTTCTCTCGGGCTGCCGAGATACACTTCTTCCCCTTAGAGCGATACTCCGCGATCTCCTTGAAGACCGGCAGAGGCGGTCTGCCGGGAAAGGAGCGGACTCCGGCGCAGGGACCTCGCCAGTTGCCCTCGATCACGAACGGATACTCCTTCCAATATCGGTCTTTGTTCTCGACCGCGGAGAAGGGCAGCACCTCGCCAGGGCGGCCTGCGAGGTAGTAGTGGCCGCAATCGACCTCGCTGAAGATTGTCCCAGGCTTGAGGGACCACTTCTTCAGGAGATAGGCCAGGGGGATCCTCACGTTAAGGGCTTCCTCGATTTGAGAAAGCCCGTAGAGAATCCCCCACGAGTTGCCTGGGAGCTGGGCGGGGCATAAGCCCGCCAGCTCCGGGAGCTCGCTGGCTAGATGGTTCAGGGGCAGTCGGAGCCCTGACCATATTTGCCCCACGGAGACCGCAGTTCCGGAGAGCGGTCTCCCCGATCTCGGGAAAGGGAGGATGTCGAGCTCTTGGGGGATGCCCGCCGCTGTCCGTAGACTCTCGGGGACAGGCACGCCCCCGATGTCATTGAACCAGAGGACGGCGGGCACCTTGGGAGGAGCCTCTTTCTCGGTACCCGGAGCACGCACCGAGATGGGGGCGACGTTGAGAGGCTCCTCCCGGGAGATCGCAGCAGCAGCAGCAGTGGCTGAAGAAGAAGCAGCGGCAGAGGAAGCCATGAGAGCAAGAGGGCGCAAGCGAGCTGCGAGTTGAGAAAGTTAGGGGAGAAGGGAGAGCTGTTTTCACGCAGCGGTAAAAAATCGTCCCCCTTCCCCTATTTATAGGCAAATGAGAGAAAGGTGAATCGGGCCGCAGTTAATGCCCGAGCGCGCTCAGCGAGGCGACGTGACGACAGGTGAAGCGACAGCTCATTCCCTTCCAATCGTCAAGCGCCACGTGGGCCACGCGTGGAAAAAGCTGCGCCGGCGCCGACACTGTCATTTCTGACAGAAGAAGAACAAATGAGGAGGAGACACGTGTCTCTCGCCGATCGGGATCTCATGATGAGATTCGCTGTATCAGCATTGAGTCTCACGTCGCATTTAAAACAAAGCGACCGTTGGAGATTTGGTGCGATACCCAAGTCACAAGATCGCTCGCGGCAGGTGCCCGCAGCTCGCCCGACGCAGACCCTGGCCGCATGTGACAAGCTCGCATCGGAAGGAGATCGCTCGTGGCTGACGCACGTGGCCCGCCCAGCGTTTGTGAAGTACTGGCAGTCAAAGCTCTCGGCGCAGATCGCTTGCGGCAGGTGCCCGCAGCTCGCCCGACGCAGACCCTGGCCGCACCCGCAGCTCGCCCGACGCAGACCCTGGCCGCATGTGACAAGCTCACATCGGAAGGAGATCGCTCGTGGCTGACGCTCGTGGCCCGCCCAGCGTTTGTGAAATACTGGCAGTCAAAGCTCTCGGTGCAGCTCGCCCGTAGCTACTATCTCCGCCCCGTCAGGAAACTGTTGCAGCAGACATTGATATCAGGCACATTACGAAGGATAGGAACTCGCTAAGACTCCTGAGCAAGCATCGAGTTTCCTCGATCACTCCCTCAGGAGGGGGTAATGTTGGGGGTAATCAAAAACCACATATCTTGGTTAGCCCGTCCAGGAGTTGGAACCCTCGTCAGGAGCTCGCCTTCACATGGAGCGGGATGGACACCTTGTATCTGAGTACAGCTCACACCTCCAGTCCCCCACAGAGGCACGCCCAAATTCGATAAATGGCTTAGACAAAGAGCGCGAAGGAGCTCGCCCAAGCTCATCCAGGAGCTCGCCATACTCGCCCATATTCGATAAATGGCTTAGACAAAGAGCGCGAAGGAGCTCGCCCAAGCTCATCCATGAGCTCGCCATACTCGCCCATATTCGATAAATGGCTTAGACAAAGAGCGCGAAGGAGCTCGCCCAAGCTCATCCAGGAGCTCGCCATGCTCGCTCAGGAGCTCGCTTAGAGCGAGAAGGAGATCGCCCAAGCTCGTCCAGGAGCTCGCCATACTCGCTCAGGAGCTCGCCTAGCTCGTCCAGGAGCTCGAAATGCTCGCTCAGGAGCTCGCCTAGCTCGTCCAGGAGCTCGCCATGCTCGCTCAGGAGCTCACCTAGCTCGTCCAGGAGCTCGAAATGCTCGCTCAGGAGCTCGCCTAGCTCGTCCAGGAGCTCGCCATGTTCACTCATGAGCCCGCCTAGCTTGCATAGGAGCTCGCCCAAAGCTCATTTAGGAGCACGCCATGCTCACTCAGGAGCTCGCCTAGCTCGCTCAGGAGCTCGCCCAAGCTCGCCCAGGAGTTCGCCCAAGCTCGCTCAGAAGCTCGCCCAGAAGCTCGCCTAGACCTCTGTTTATCGAAGAGGTTGCTCCCGCGAGGTCCAACTCTTGATAAATATGGGCGAAAGGACGGAGCAGTATTGGGCGAGCTGGCCTTTGCTTTTTCCCTGAGATTGCCAGGTCTCGAGAACCCACTGAAGCTACGTGGACGATTGCAGTCCATGGAAGCCAGTCAGAGTCGGTTTGAGACCTCCTAGACTTGAACATTCTGGAAGATCCCAATGGCGGCAACAGAATAGCAGATGCTGTCCCCCACTACTGCGTCAGAAGAGCTAGACGACAAAGAAAGTCAGGGGTCCAAGTTCCAAGAACTGTCAGAAACTATTGAAGGCTAGAACGTGGGGGCCTAGAAGGTGCCGGAAAGAGCCTCCACGCGTCGTAGCTCGATAGGTCGCCCATGTCTATAAATGCACACCCCCAGGCTCCAAAGTACAGGTTCGAAATCCCTTTCACTACCACTTTGGTATACAACAGCTCTCCGTTGTGTTACCATAACTGACTTGAGCGTCGGAGGGTCTGCGCTCCTAAGGGAGCCAGCCGTTCTCACGTTTCTTTTTTTCTTGATCTTACAGGTGGCTCGCAAGGACCAGGAAAAATCCCCCAAACACGATCTATTCTAATTCATTCGTACGATCGATTCTAATTCATTCGTACGATCCATTCTAATTCATTCGCACGATCCAATCTAATTCATTCGTACGATCCATTCTAATTCATTCGTACGATCCATTCTAATTCATTCGCACGATCCATTCTAATTCATTCATACGATCCAATCTAATCCATTCTAATTCATTCATACGATCCATTCTAATTTATTCATACGAATGTATCCATTCTAATTCATTCTAATTCATTTGTATGGATCCATTCTAATTAATTCATTCGTACGATCTATTCTAATTTATTCGTACGATCCATTCTAATTCATTCGTACGATCCATTCTAATTCATTCGCACGATCCAATCTAATTCATTCGTACGATCCATTCTAATTCATTCGTACGATCCATTCTAATTCATTCGTACGATCCATTCTAATTCATTCGCACGATCCAATCTAATTCATTCGTACGATCCATTCTAATTCATTCGTACGAATGTATCCATTCTAATTCATTCGCACGATCCAATCTAATTCATTCGCACGAATGTATCCATTCTAATTCATTCGTACGATCTATTCTAATTCATTCGCATGATCCATTCTAATTCATTCATACGATCCATTCTAATTCATTCGTATGATCCATTCTAATTCATTCGCACGATCCATTCTAATTCATTCGTACGATACAATCTAATTCATTCGTACGATCCATTCTAATTCAGTCGTACGATCCATTCTAATTTATTCGTACGATCCATTCTAACTCATTCGCACGATCCATTCTAATTCATTCGCACGATCCATTCTAATTCATTCATACGATCCATTCTAATTCATTCCCACGATCCATTCTAATTCATTCGTACAATCCATTCTAATACATTCGCACGAATGTATCCATTCTAATTCATTCGTACGATCTATTCTAATTCATTCGTACGATCGATTCTAATTCATTCGTACGATCCATTCTAATTCATTCGCACGATCTAATCTAATTCATTCGTACGATCCATTCTAATTCATTCGTACGATCCATTCTAATTCATTCGCACGATCCATTCTAATTCATTCGTACGATCCATTCTAATTCATTCGCATGGATATATCCATTCTAATTCATTCGCACGATCTATTCTAATTCAATCGTATGATCCATTCTAATTCATTCGTACGATCCATTCTAATTCATTCGCACGATCCAATCTAATTCATTCGTACGATCCATTCTTATTCATTCGTACGATCCATTCTAATTCATTCGCACGATCCATTCTAATTCATTCGTACGATTCATTCTAATTCATTCGTACGATCCATTCTAATTCATTCACACGATCCATTCTAATTCATTCGTACGATCCATTCTAATTCATTCGTACGATCTATTGTAATTCATTCGCACGATCCATTCTAATTCATTCATACATCCATTCTAATTCATTCGTACGATCTATTCTAATTCATTCGCACGATCCATTCTAATTCATTCGTACGATCCATTCTAATTCATTCGTACGATCCATTCTAATTCATTCGTACGATCCATTATAATTCATTCGTACGATCCATTTTAATTCATTCGTACGATCAATTCTAATTCATTCGCATGATCCATTCTAATTCATTCGCACGATCCATTCTAATTCATTCGTACGATCCATTCTAATTCATTCGCACGAATGTATCCATTCTAATTCATTCGTACGATCTATTCTAATTCATTTGTATGATCCATTCTAATTCATTCGTACGATCCATTCTAATTCATTCGCACGATCCAATCTAATCCATTCGTATGATCAATTCTAATTCATTCATATGATCCATTCTAATTAATTCGCATGATCCATTCTAATTCATTCGCACGAGCCATTCTAATTCATTCGTACGATCCATTCTAATTCATTCGTATGATCTATTCTAATTCATTCGTACGATCCATTCTAATTCATTCGCACGATCCAATCTAATTCATTCACACGATCCATTCTAATTCATTCGTACGATCCATTCTAATTCATTCGCACGAATGTATCCATTCTAATTCATTCGTACGATCTATTCTAATTCATTCGTACGATCCATTCTAAATCATTCATACGATCCATTCTAATTCATTCGTACGATCCATTCTAATTCATTCGCACGATCCATTCTAATTCATTCGTACGATCCATTCTAATTCATTCGCACGATCCATTATAATTCATTCGTACAATCCATTCTAATTCATTCACACGAATGTATCCATTCTAATTCATTCGTTCGATCTATTCTAATTCATTCGCAAGATCCATTCTAATTCATTCATACGATCCATTCTAATTCATTCGTACGATCCATTCTAATTCATTCGCACGATCCATTCTAATTCGTTCGTAAGATCCATTCTAATTCATTCGTACGATCCATTCTAATTCATTCGCACGATCCATTCTAATTCATTCGCACGATCAATTCTAATTCATTCATATGATCCATTCTAATTCATTCGCACGATCCATTCTAATTCATTCGTACGATCCATTCTAATTCATTCGCACGAATGTATCCATTCTAATTCATTCGTACGATCTATTCTAATTCAGTCGTACGATCGATTCTAATTCATTCGTACGATCCATTCTAATTCATTCGCACGATCCAATCTAATTCATTCGTGCGATCCATTCTAATTCATTCGTACGATCCATTCTAATTCATTCGCACGATCCATTCTAATTCATTCGTACAATCCATTCTAATTCATTCGCACGAATGTATCCATTCTAATTCATTCGTACGATCCATTCTAATTCATTTGTACGATCTATTCTAATTCATTCGTACGATCCATTCTAATTCATTCGCATGATCCATTCTAATTCATTCGTACGATACAATCTAATTCATACGTATGATCCATTCTAATTCAGTCGTACAATCCTTTCTAATTCATTCATACGAACCATTCTAATGGATCGTACGAATGAATTAGAATGGATACATTCGTGCGAATGAATTAGAATAGATCGTATGAATGAATTAGAATAGATACCTTCGTGCGATCCATTCGTACGATCCATTCTAATTCATTCGCACGATCCATTCTAATTCATTCGTACGATACGATCTAATTCATTCGTACGATCCATTCTAATTCATTCACACGATCCATTCTAATTCATTCGTACTATCCATTCTAATTCATTTGCACGATCCATTCTAATTCATTCGTACGATACAATCTAATTCATTCGTATGATCCATTCTAATTCAGTCGTACAATCCATTCTTATTCATTCGTACGATCCATTCTAATTCATTCGCACGATCAATTCTAATTCATTCGCACGATCAATTCTAATTCATTCATATGATCCATTCTAATTCATTCGCACGATCCATTCTAAATCATTCGTACGATCCATTCTAATTCATTCGCACAAATGTATCCATTCTAATTCATTCGTACGATCTATTCTAATTCAATCGTACGATCGATTCTAATTCATTCGTGCGATCCATTCTAATTCATTCGCACGATCCAATCTAATTCATTCGTACGATCCATTCTAATTCATTCGTACGATCCATTCTAATTCATTCGCACGATCCATTCTAATTCATTCGTACGATCCATTCTAATTCATTCGTACGATACAATCTAATTCATTCGTATGATTCATTCTAATTCAGTCGTACAATCCATTCTAATTCATTCGTACGATCCATTCTAATTCATTTGTACGATCTATTCTAATTCATTCGCACGATCTATTCTAATTCATTCATAAGATCCATTCTAATTCATTCTAATTCATTCGTATGATCCATACTAATTAGAATGGATCGTACGAATGAATTAGAATAGATCGTATGAATGAATTAGAATGGATCGTACGAATGAATGGATCGTACGAATGAATTAGATTGTATCGTCCGAATGAATTAGAATGGATCGTGCGAATGAATTAGAATGGATCGTACGAATGAATTAGAATGGATCGTACGAATGAATTAGATTGGATCGTGCGAATGAATTAGAATGGATCGTATGAATGAATTAGAATCGATCGTACGACTGAATTAGAATAGATCGTACGAATGAATTAGAATGGATACATTCGTGCGAATGAATTAGAATGGATCGTACGAATGAATTAGAATGGATCGTGCGAATGAATTAGAATGGATCATATGAATGAATTAGAATGGATCGTGCGAATGAATTAGAATGGATCGTACGAATGAATAAGAATGGATCGTTCGAATGAATTAGAATGGATCGTACGAATGAATTAGAATGGATCGTACGAATGAATTAGATTGGATCGTGCGAATGAATTAGAATGGATCGTACGAATGAATTAGAATGTATCGTACGAATGAATTAGAATAGATCGTACGAATAAATTAGAATGGATACATTCGTGCGAATATATTAGAATGGATCGTACAAATGAATTAGAATGGATCGTGCGAATGAATTAGAATGGATCGTATGAATGAATTAGAATGGATCATGCGAATGAATTAGAATGGATCGTGCGAATGAATTAGAATGGATCGTAATAATGAATTAGAATGGATCGTACGAATGAATTAGAATAGATCGTACGAATGAATTAGAATGGATACATTCGTCCGAATGAATTAGAATGGATCGTACGAATGAATTAGAATGGATCGTGTGAATGAATTTGAATTGATCATACGAATGAATTAGAATGGATCGTATGAATGAATTAGAATGGATCGTGCGAATGAATTAGAATAGATCGTACGAATGAATTAGAATGGATACATTCGTGCGAATGAATTAGAATGAATCGTACGAATGAATTAGAATGGATCGTGCGAATGAATTAGAATGGATCGTACGAATGAATAAGAATGGATCGTACGAATGAATTAGATTGGATCGTGCGAATGAATTAGAATGGATCGTACGAATGAATTAGAATGGATCATACGATTGAATTAGAATAGATCGTGCGAATGAATTAGAATGGATATATTCGTGCGAATGAATTAGAATGGATCGTACGAATGAATTAGAATGGATCGTGCGAATGAATTAGAATGGATCATGTGAATGAATTAGAATAGATCGTATGGATGAATTAGAATGAATTGATTCGTACAATCCATTCATTCGCACGATCGCACGAATGAGTAAGAATGAATCGTACGAATGAAATAGAATGGATCAAACAAATGAATTTGAATGGATCGTGCGAATGAATTAGAATGGATCGTACGAATGAACTAGAATGGATCGTACGAATGAAATAGAATGGATCGTACGAATGACTTAGAATGGATCGTACGAATGAATTAGAATAGATCGTATGAATGAATTAGAATGGATACATTCGTGCGAATGAATTAGAATGGATCGTACGAATGAATTAGAATGGATCGTGCGAATGAATTAGAATGGATCATATGAATGAATTAGAATTGATCGTGCGAATGAATTAGAATGGATCGTGCAAATGAATTAGAATGGATCGTACGAATGAATTAGAATGGATCGTACGAATGAATTTTTCGCTGGTCCGTGCGGGCTGCCTGCAAGACAAAGAAAAGAGAACGTGAGAACGGCTGGCTCCCTTAGGAGCGCAGACCCTCCGACGCTCAAGTCAGTCACAGTGGCACAACGGCGAGCTGTAATGGACCAAAGAGGAAGGAAAAGGGATTTCCAACCTGTACTATGGAGCCTGGGGGTGAGCATTTATAGCAATCGGCGGCCTACCGTGGCCCGACACGTGGAGATTCTTCCGGCGCCTTCTAGACCCCCTACGTTCTGGCTCGCGTGGGTCTGACAGTCCTTGGTACTCGCGCCCTGACATTCTGTCGTCAGGCCTGCCAGGCGGTTTGAGTGGGGGAGGGAATCTTTCTTGTCGTGGCCAGGTGGCCATTCTGGAATGTTCAAGTCTGGGAGGTCTCGAACTGATTCGAGCGAGCTTCCGTGGACCACGTTTGTCCACGTAGCTTCCGTGGGGTTTTGCCACCTGGCATCCTCTCATACATTGTGGGCGACCTCCGACGGGGAGCTAAGGTGAGCTCGCCCTCTATTGCTCCGCCTTCTCTTCCACATCTATCAAGAGTCGGACCTCGCGGGAGCAACCTCCTCGATAAACTGGGGAATTCTGGCGAGCTTGGGCGAGCTCCTGAGCGAGCTAGGGGCGAGCTCCTGCGCGAGCTAGGGGCGTTCGCGATGCCGGTGTCTTCGTTATGCATGACGGTCTAACTCCCGCTATCACTGCCAGCGAGTTCTCGCGCGGGCTTGGCGAACTCCGGGGCGAGCTCCTGAGCGAGCTTAGGCGAGCTCCTGGGTGAGCTTGGCGAGCTACGGGGCGAGCTCCTGAGCGAGCTTCGGGGCGATCTCGGGCGAGCTCCATCGAGCTCAGGCGAGCTCCTGAGCGAGCTTCTGGGCGATCTCAGGCGAGCTCCATCGAGCTCAGGCGAGCTCTTAAGAGTGCTCTTGGCCTGGGCCCTTTCAGCCTAATGTGGATCTCGCTCCCTGTCAAGGTGATTTGGTGAGCACGGGGGAGCGAACTCCCGCGAGCTGCACTCAGATACAAGGTGTCCATCCAGCTCCCTGTGGGGCGAGCTCCTGAGGGGTCGGGAGAGGCGAGCTGCACTCAGATACAAGGTGTCCATCCAGCTCCCTGTGGGGGGGCGAGCTCCTGATGGGCTGGGAGGGCGAGCTTTTTGGACGGGCTCCCTCGAGAACTCTTATCTCAGATGCGTTTGCAATGCTACCCAAGATATGTGGTTTCTGTCTACCCCCAACATTACCCCCTCCTGAGGGAGTGATCGAGGAAACTCGACGCTTGCTCAGGAGTCTTAGCGAACTCCTATCCCCGGCAATGTGCCTGATATCAATGTCTGCCGTAACAGTTTTCTTGCGGGGCGGAGATAGTAGCGATGGCGGCCTGCGCCGAGAGCTTTGACTGCCAGTATTTCACAAACGCTGGGCGGGCCACGAGCATCAGCCATGAGCGATCTCCTGCGATGCGAGCTCCTCACCTGCGGTCAGGGTCAGCTTCGGGCAAGCTTGGGCGCCTGCCGTGGGCGGTCTGCATCGAGAGTTTTGACTCTCAGTACTTTTCAAAAACGCTGGGCGGGCCACGAGCGTCAGCCACGAGCGATCTCCTTCCGGTGCGAGCTTGTCACACGCGGCCAGGGTCTGCCTCGGGCGAGCTGCGGGCACCTGCCGCGAGCGATCTGCGTCGAGAGTTTTGACTCCCAGTATTTCACAAACGCTGGGCGGGCCACGAGCGTCAGCCACGAGCGATCTCCTTCCGGTGCGAGCTTGTCACACGCGGTCAGGGTCTGCTTCGGGCGAGCTTGGGGCGCCTGCCGCGGGCGATCTTGTGACTTGGGTATCGCACCGAATCTCCAACGGTCGCTTCACCTTAACTGCGGCGCGAGGCTCAACGCTGATACAGCGAATCTCATCATGAGACCCCGATCGGTGCGAGACGCGTGTCTCCTCCTCATTTGTCCCTTTCTCTGTCAATAAAGGACAGTGCTGGCGCCGGCGCAGCTTTTCCCACGCGTGGTCCATGTGGCGCTCGACGATTTGAGAGAAGCGAGCTGTCGCTTTGATCGCCGTCACGTCGCCTCGCCGAGCGCGCTTGGGCATTAACTGCGGATCGATTCACCTGTCTCTCGCTCGCCTTTAAATAGGGGACGGGGGGCAATTTTTACTGCTGCGTGAAAACAGCTCTCCCTTCTCCCTTTGCTTCTAGCGCTTTCAGCTCGCTTTAGCCCTTCTGCTCTCATGGCTTCCGCTGCTGACGTTGCTGCTGCTGTTGCTGCCGCTGCTGCCGCCGCCCAGGCCGCTGAGCCCGCCACCGAAAGGGCGGTGGTCTGGCTGCAAAACCCCGTCGGGGTGCCTGTCGGGGACAGTATCCGGGCGGCGATCGATCTCCCTCGGGAGATCCTCGTCACCGAGATGCCACTCTCGGGGAGGCCGCCCCAGGGCACAGTAGCTTCTGTCGGGCTGCTGTGGTCCGGGCTACGGTTCCCCCTGAGTCATCTCGCCGGGGAGCTCCTGGAGTTGACGGGGCTTTGCCCCGCCGAACTCTCAGGAAACTCCTGGGGGATACTCTACGGGCTGTCCCAGCTGGAGACCGCTCTGAAGGCGAGGATCCCACTGAGCTACTTGCTCAAAAAGTGGCTCCTCAAGCCCTCACCGGTCTTCAGCACCGCGGGCTGCGGCTACTTCTACCTCGCCGGGCGGCCTGGCGAGGTGCTCCCCTTCTCCACCATCGAGAGCAAGGACCGCCACTGGAAGGACTATCCTTTCATGGCGGTCGGCGACTGGCGCGGGCGGCACAGCGGAGTCCCGGCTCACCCCGGGGTTCCCCCGACGGCGGTCTTCCGGGAGATCTCCTTCTACAAGGCGGGGAAGAAGAAGTGCATCGCTCCCGACCGGGAGCGATCTCTGGACGATGCGATCCTCCACTACCTCGGTGGGCGGACTCCGGAGAAGATCACCGCCCCCGACTTCGCCTTCCAGCTGAAGGACGGGAAGACCGGCGCTATTCAGCTGAAGCAGAAAACCGTCCGGAAGAAGAAAGAGGAGGAGGTCGGCGCTATTCCGCCGATGCAGAACGCCCCTCCCTCCAAAGGGGCCAGCAAGGGGGCCGGGAGCTCGGGAGGCAACCCCCGTAAGAAGACGGTCCGGAGGTGGGCTTCGCCCATCCGCCTCAACGACCCCGATACCATGGAGATGCTTCACCAGGGCGAAGCTTCCGCTCCTCCGCAACCTCCTCGCCCGAACGCCGGCCCAGGTCAGCCTCCCGCCCCAACTCCAATTGTCCGCCGCAAGATCCAAATGGTTGAGCCCGACGACCCGAACATCGACCTCCCGCTTACCATGGCGGAAGTCGAATCCGGGATGGCTCAAATTCTAATGGGCTACTTCCCGGGCGATCTGACCGTCCCGCTTCGTGTAGCAGTGCTGACGCCGGAGATGGAGGCCCGCGGGAAGAAGAAGGCCAAACGCGCGGGGCCCGCGCCTTCTAACGTCCAGGCGGAGCAACGGCGGAAAGCGCTGGAGGAGGCGGGCTTGGACTCGGAGCCCAGCTGGACGGACTCTGCGGAGGAGGCAACAGGCTCCGAGGAAGAAGAGCCCGCCCCTCAAGCTCCTCGGGCGGAGCCTGTTGCTCCCGCCCAAGGGGAGAAGCCCGCGACTCCATCAGCTCCCGCACCAGGGCCGGGATCGAGCGGGCAGGAGCCTCCATCTCCCGCCGACGGGGCAGGGGTCCAGCAGGGCGAGTCCGACGCCGTCGCTGCGACCTCCTTGCCGGCCTCGGCTCCAACTCCCGCGACCTCTACACCGGCGGCCGCTCCAGCTCCCGCCCCTCCGGCCCCGCCTCCTGCAGAAGGCCAGGAGGGAGCGGGCTCCCAGCAGGGCTTAGGGGACCTGGTCTACAGGTCCCCTAGCTTTGTAGACATTGGCTCCGACTCCGAGTCCTTCAGATCGGAGCCAGAGGCCAAGGGGGCCACCGCGGACCCTCCGAGCCCGCCAGGAGCCAGAGCTCGCCCGGGGGAGGTGATAGCCCCCACTCCTCCTGGCGTGCCCCCTCCTTCCGGAGCTCCCGGGGGTCCCAGCGCGGGCTCCTCTGCGGAGGAGGGGAGGGCGCCCCACTACGTGCGGCAGCTGCTGGGCCGCAACGTTTTCGCGCGGGCTCCCTTCGCTTCCATAAGCGAACGCCTTGCCGAGGTACTCACCGCACCTGTCTCCTTATAAATCTTAGTCTCAATTTTTGCTAACTCTTTCACCTTCCTTATGCAGGCGGAGAAGCAGAGCCAGGCGCTGGCCGCGGAGGTCGCTGGGGCCGGGAAGGCACTGGCCGCCTTGTTCGATGATTCCCTTCGGGGGTCCGAGCGCAAGGTAGACGAGCACATCCACGAGCTTCAGCGAGCCAAGGGCTCCGAGGAGCTGAGGGTGGAGTCAGAGGCACTGCACCGCAGGGTCAAAACCCTGGCGTCAGGCCTCGCCATGGCCGAGGTAGCCAAAGGCCTGTCCGCTACTGCCCTCCTCAAGGCCAAGGCGGAGCGAGACGAAGCTGTGTCCGCCCGGGAGGTTGCACAGCGGGAGGCGGCTCAACTTCAAGGCGAGGTCGCTGCTCTGAAGACGGAGATTGCGGCCTTGAAGGAGACACACGCCAACGGCCTTCGGGCTCAGCAAGGCCGCCTCCAAGCCCAACTGGACGATCTCCTCAAGAAAGGCGCCCTGGCCGCTGTGGAGAAATACAAGACCGAAAGGTCGAAGAAGCGGCGCCGAGGGGACGACAATGGGGCGGAGACAAGCAAGCCTTGAGCTTGCTGCCTTGTAACTACTTTTGTAATTTTTGCCAATCAATGAAATTTATCTTTCTGGGCCCGCATATGCGTTTCTTTCTTTCTATGTGCCTTTTATGAGTCCGCTTTGGGAGTTCGCAGCGACCTCGAGAGCGATACCCCGGGCGAGGCAGCTAATTCGATTCAACCCTTTTATTTTTAAGTATATGCAAACGAAAAACTCGGCATGCTCGTAAAAACTCGATAGTCTCTGAGCCCGGAAAACGTTAAAACGAACCAAAAGACTTCAAAAACTTCCCTACACTCAGAGACTTAAACGATTTTTATTTTTAAAGGAAACTAATAAGTGCTAGCTGCCCCCTGCCCGGTTAATTTCTCTCGATGATCCTGTTTGGCGGGCTCGCCCTTTGAGGGGTTTGCCAACGCCAGGATGCTTCCGTTCATGGCAGGTGAACGCGAAGGATCCTGGTTAGGTTTAGAGTCCACTAGGCAACGGACTTCCCCGGGAAGCTCAAGGTCGCCCACCGGCTGCCTCTGAGGATCCCGGTCTTGCTTTAAGTCCGCACAACGGCGGACTTCCCCGGGAAGCTCAAGGTCGCCCACTGGCTACCTTTGAGGATCCCGGTCTTGCTTTAAGTCCGCACGACGGAGGACTGCTCCGGGAAGCTCAAGGTCGCCCACTGGCTGCCTCTGAGGATCCCGGTCTTGCTTTAAGTCCGCACGACGGCGGACTGCTCCGGGAAGCTCAAGGTCGCCCACTGGCTGCCTCTGAGGATCCCGGTCTTGCTTTAAGTCCGCGCGACGGCGGACTACTTTGTAGATCAAGCGAGCTCTCGCTGCGGCGAGCTTCCGAGTTGAATTCTTGGTTGAAAACCTCATCATTCATTCATAACTTCAGAAGATAACTTACAAAAATCCCCTTATGCGTAAAACTTGCGAAGGTGCAAAACATTCCAAGGTCGCTCTAACAGGTCGCCTTCAGCGGTCATCAACTGGTAAGCCCTCGAGCCTCGCGCTTCGCGTATTATGTAGGGGCCTTCCCAATTCGCCGCGAGCTTTCCTCCATTAGGCTCTTGGGTATTTGCGAACACCTTTCTCATCACCATGTCCCCGGCTTTGAATGCCCGATGGCGGACTCTTTTATCATAGGCGCGCTTCATCTCTTGTCGGTATCCGGCGAGGTGTAGATTGGCGCGCTCTCGTCTTTCTTCGAGTTGATCAAGGGAGTCGACTAGCAGTTTGTCGTTGTCGACCTCCGCCGACGCAAACCTTCTTTCAGTGGGCAGCTCGGCCTCTATGGGTAGCACGGCTTCGCAACCAAAAGTGAGACTGAAAGGGGATTCGTTAGTTGAGCGACGTGGAGTAGTGCGATAGGCCCACAAGACTCCATCGAGCTCCTGCTCCCACAATCCTTTTTTCCCTTCCAGCCTCTTCTTGAGGTTGTCCAAGATCACGCGATTCGTCGCTTCGGCCTGCCCGTTGCTTTGAGGGTACCTCGGGGATGAGAACCTTAGGTCGACCCCATATTCAACACAAAAGCTTCTGATCAAGCGATTGTCGAACTGGCGACCATTGTCGGTGATCAGCACTCGTGGCAGCCCAAAGCGGCAGAAGATATTCTTCCAAAGGAAGTCCTTGACTTGCTTCTCGCCTATCTTAGCTAGCGGGACCGCTTCCACCCATTTGGTGAAGTAGTCCGTAGCTACTAGGATGAATTTCTTTTGCCGGGCTGACACAGGGAAAGGTCCCACAATGTCCAACCCCCATTGCTGGAAAGGCCAGGGGCTCGCCAGAGGATGCAGTTCTTCTGCGGGCATATGGTTCGTGGTGGCGTGCTTCTGGCACTGGATGCACCTCTGGGCGACCTTCAAAGCGTCTTGCTCCAGAGTGGGCCACCAGTATCCTTGCCTTCGTACTTTCGCAGCAAGAGACCGCCCACCAGCGTGGTTTCCCAGCTCGCCAGAGTGAATGCACTTTAGAACTTCTTCGGTTTCCGGGCTCTCGACGCAACGGAGACTTGGCCCGCCAAAGGATCTTCGAAAAAGGCGATCCCAGCGAATGAGATAGCGCCCAGCGCATTTCTCCACTCGCCGGGCTTCCTCTCTATCCTCTGGTAGCTCGCCCTTCTGGAGAAAGCGAAAAATGGGGGCGGTCCACCCGCTGAGTGGTACGTTGGCGGAGACTTGGTTAACAGCGGGCTCCATCAGTTGGAGCCGAGACTGATTTTGGACTTCGATGAGAATCTGGCGAGCCTCTGATGTTCCCAGCAAAGAGGCGGCGTTTGCCAAAGCATCAGCTCGCCTATTATCGGCTCGCGGAATTTGCTCGAAGGAGATCTTTTCGAACTCCGCGGCCTTGTGCTTCACCAGATCCACGTAGCCCGCCATTCATGCGTCCCGAGAGGCGTACTCCCCATTGACTTGGAAAACAATTAGCTGGGAATCGCTAAAGACCTTCAGGCGTTCGGCGCCTACCTCTTTGGCGAGCTCCAGGCCGGCCAGCAGCGCCTCATATTCCGCCTCATTGTTGGTAGCGGCGAAATCCAGTCGGACTGACTTCTCCAGAAGTACCGACTGGGCGATCAGTGCGATTCCGATCCCAGCCCCCAAAGCGTTGGAGGATCCATCGACGAATAATTCCCAGCCTGCCTCCTCTGAACGCTTAGTTGGAGGATGCTCGCCTTGTTTGTCCAAGAACCTCGCCTTCCCAGGGTGTGCCTCAGTTGGCTCATCCTCCCGGTACTGGACCGGTTCTTCTATGGGGAAGTCCGCCAAGAAGTCGGCGAGCGCCTGTCCTTTGACCGCAACTCGAGGGACATACTCCAAGCCATAGGCGGCGAGCTCGGCGGACCAACGGTAGAGCCTGCCGGCTACTGAGGGCCTGGAGAGCGCGCTCTTTAGAGGGTGCTCTGTGATGACCCTGACAGGGTGCGCCGAGAAGTAGGGGTGGAGCTTTCTCGCGGTAAGGACCAAGGCCAATGCGACCTTCTCGATTGGTCGATACCGGAGCTCGGCGGGAAGCATCGTGTGGCTTACAAAGTAGACAGGCCGCTCCACCTTTGCTTCTTCCACAACCAGGACCCCGCTCACCGCATTCTCAGTGACCGCAAGGTACACGCCGAGTTCGGCGCCCTCTTTGGGTGCCGCTAAGATCGGTGGGCTCGCCAGGTAGTCCTTGATCTTTTGGAAGGCGTGCTCGCACTTCTCATCCCAACAAATGCTTGCTCCTTTTCGTAGCAGCTCAAAAAGAGGTCGGCAGTTGTCTGAGGATTTGGAGATGAACCGATTGAGCGCGGCGATTCGCCCGCTCAGCCTCTGGACTTCCTGCCGGGTCCTCGGCGCGGGCATCTCGACAAGTGCTCGGATTTGCCCAGGGTCGGCCTCGATCCCCCTGTGGGTGACCAGGTACCCGAGGAATTTCCCCGACGTCACCCCGAATGCGCACTTCGCCGGGTTTAGCCTCATTTGGTACTTTCTCAGTACCTCGAAGGTTTCGCGAAGATCGGCAACATGCCCCTCCCTCTCCCGACTCTTCACCAGGAGGTCGTCTACATAAACTTCGACGTTTCTGCCGATCTGATCTTTGAACATCTGAGTGACTAGCCTTTGGTAGGTCGCTCCAGCGTTCTTAAGTTCGAACGGCATCACTCGATAGCAGTACAACTTCTGGTAGCCCGCTCCGGAGTAGAAGGCGGTCTTCTCCTGATCGTCGGCGTGGAGAGGTATCTGGTTATACCCAGAATATCCATCCATGAAGGACAGGGCCTGGAACCCGACAGCTGCGTCGACCAGTGCGCCTATTCTCGGAAGAGGAAATCCATCCTTCGGGCATGCCTTGTTGAGGTCGGAGAAGTCGATGCATACCCTGACCGCTCCACTCTTCTTTCGCACCGCCACGATATTGGAGATCCACTCGGGGAAGTGCGCCTCGCGGATGAAGCCGGCTCGCTCCAGCTTGTCTATCTCTGCCGCCACTGCAATGGACTTTGCAGCAGGTATGTGCCGAGCTTTCTGCTTGACCGGCGGGAACTCCTTCATGGTGTGCAGACGATGACAGGCGACCTCCGGGTCAATCCCTGGCATGTCCGCGAAGCTCCAGGCGAATACGTCACGGTATTCCCTGAGCAAGTTGGTTATGGCCAGGACCTCGCCCTTGGTTAGCGAGGTCCCGAGGCTAACAACTCTTGGCCCTTCCTTGCCGCCAATGTCGACCTCTTGAAGTGGTTCGGCAATTGGAAAACTTCCTCTCTTGGGGGTTGTCGGGCGACCTCCCTCCTCCAACTTAAGGTCCACACCGCTCCCACCCGGGGGTGGAGTAGGGGACTTAAGCGAGGAGGCCTCCAGCGGGCTCCCCAATAGCTCGCTCGTAGCGGGCGGTAATTGCTAGGAGGGTGCGGGCCTCTTGGCCTCGGCGACCTCCATGTCCCTGAGGTGAAGGACATCCTGCTCGCATCGGGTAGCGGCTACCTGATCACCCCGAATTACTACGACCCCGCTCGCGGTTGGGAATTTGAGGGCCTGATGGTTGGGTGAAGCTACCGCATTCATTTGCCTTAGCCAAGGCCGCCCAAGGATGGCGTTAAATGCAGAACTTCCATCCACTACCGTGAAGCGGACTTGGCGAGCCTCCGGGCCAGCGGTCACCGTAAGGGTTATCTCCCCTACCACTCTGGCGACCTCTCCGGTGAACCCACTGAGGGAGCTTGTCGAGGGAGACAGGTCGGCGAGTCTCAACCCCATTCGCAGGTAGGCCGACAGAAAAAGGATGTCCACGGCGCTCCCCGGATCAACCAGAGCTCGCCTCACCTCGATGTTAGCCATCATCAGGCGTATGACGAGGGGGTCATTGTGGGGCGTAACGACCCCAGTCATGTCATCTTCCGAAAACCAGAGAAAATCGCGGGCTTCCACCCTTGGTGCTTGAAGTAAAGTAGGAGTTAGCGAGACGGAAAATACCTTTTGTGCCCGCTCCATCTCCCTGACTCGTCGGCGGGCTTCATTACTGGATCTCGGGCCGCACAGCCGCCCGCTAATGGTATGGCAGATCGCCGATCCTTCCGCGGGAGGCGGAGGCAGGGCGGGCTCAGCGGGCCCCGGGCGATCTCCCTCCCGAGGGGCCCGTGTCGGTACTACCTCGAACCTCCTTGGAGGCGAAATAAACTGATTCAAGTGGCCCTGGGTGACCAAATCCTCGAGGTGGTTCTTGAGAGCCCGGCATCTGTTAGTGTGATGCCCAGGGCTTCGATGAAAGGCGCACCGCTGCGAGTTGTCGGTAGAGCCAGGCTCTCCGACCTGTAGGGGTGGCGGGTACTGGAAGAAAGGTTCATTCCGAATCTGATGGAAGATTTGTCCTGGCGAGTGGGTCAGCACGGTGAAATCCCGCTCCCCGGGTCCTGGAGGCAGGTGCCAGTTCGCCGGTCTTCCAGCGACAGCCGTGGGGGCTTCAGCGGGCTGTTCAGCAGGAACAGCGGGCGGTCCAGGCAAAGCCACCGCCAGGGGCACCTCCCTTCTCTCTACGGCCTTGACGACGAGCGGTCGCGGGGCCGGAGGAGGTCGCTGCTCGACTGCCTTTCCCTTTCGGTCTAGCACAGCGTCTTCGAGCTTGATGTGTTGCTGGACCAGGGCAAATAGTTCAACCATCGTGCGAGGGTCCTTGATCACTAAAGCGTCATGAAGCTTGCAACCCTCGGGGAGGGCGCTTCTGAAAGCGCTCACCACGGTACGATCTTGGCCCGCCGCGTCTTCCAGAGCGAGGTAGGCGCTCCGGAATCGCGTTGCGAAGCACCGGAGCGTCTCGCGAGCTCCCATGGTTAAAGTAAACAGAGACTCGATTCTCTTCGGGGGCTGCCTATTGCAGCGATACTGCTCCAGGAATAGCCTAGAGAGAGTTGGAAAGTCGGGGATCGTGCCGGGCGGCAACTTGTGGAACCAGTTCAATGCCGAGCCGGTCAAACTGCTCGGGAATGCTCGGCACAAGACGTGGTCTTGGTCCCGGAAAAACAGAAGCTTTCTGTAAGCCAAGAGATGGTCAACGGGATCCTGCGACCCGTCGAACAATACAAACTTCGGGGGGGTCCAGTGGTGCGGAAAACCCCCTTGGTGGACCTCGCTGGTGAAAGGCGAGCTACCTCCGTGGGCGGCAAGGTCTTCAAGTAAATCTACTGGCGTACTAGGTCGCCGCCAGCGCCCGGGGAGAACTCCCAGAGGCGGCTGTGCAGGTCCTAGGCGGTCTCGTACGCTCCCTTGTGGCGAGGTCGGCCCCACCCCGCGGCGACCCTCGGGGGCAACCGCTCGGCGGGCTCCTTGCTGTCCACCCATGGATTCCTTCGGCGCGTCAGTTGGTCTGTGGGAGGCCGTTGCCTCTCGAGCTCCTGAAGATATTTCCACCGCGGGCTCTTTCCCTCGTCGCCGATGGCGTGGGTCACGATCCCGCTCTAGAGATCTTGCCTCCGACCCCTCAGAATCGGCGCTCCGGCTACGGCGGCAGGGAATGGTCGCGCGCGAGGTCGCCTGGTTGCTAGATCGCTGGGTGACTAGCTTCTGCAACCTTGTGAGCGGGGTTTCCGGCACCCCGCGTACAGCCGCTCTCCCGACTGGGGGTTCCGGTTGGGAAACCTGCCGCACCGGAGCGACCGTGGGCGGTCGCGATGTTGACGCCGGTGGTCGCACCGGAGACGCCGTCTTCATCGGCCCAGATCGTCAGCTGGCCGCCGGAGCCTGACGCAATCGTGTCAGCTCCTCCATCATCGCCCGCTGGGTGGCCAACATCTCCAACAAGAGTTGGTCGCTGAGCGGGACCTGGGGCTGAGGGGTCTCGACCGGAGGCTCACTGCGCGCAGATCTGGCACGAGTCCTCGGTCGCCTGCGTCCCCTTGTCGCCGGAGCCATCCTTGAGGTTACGAGAGCGAACTGCGCTCAACCGCGTGGTCGTGGGCGTTCTCGCAGGAACCAGTCGAAGATCCCACAGACGGCGCCAAATGTTCGGGGGATTTTTCGCTGGTCCGTGCGGGCTGCCTGCAAGACAAAGAAAAAAGAACGTGAGAACGGCTGGCTCCCTTAGGAGCGCAGACCCTCCGACGCTCAAGTCAGTCACAGTGGCACAACGGCGAGCTGTAATGGACCAAAGAGGAAGGAAAAGGGATTTCCAACCTGTACTATGGAGCCTGGGGGTGAGCATTTATAGCAATCGGCGGCCTACCGTGGCCCGACACGTGGAGATTCTTCCGGCGCCTTCTAGACCCCCCACGTTCTGGCTCGCGTGGGTCTGACAGTCCTTGGTACTCGCGCCCTGACATTCTGTCGTCAGGCCTGCCAGGCGGTTTGAGTGGGGGAGGGAATCTTTCTTGTCGTGGCCAGGTGGCCATTCTGGAATGTTCAAGTCTGGGAGGTCTCGAACTGATTCGAGCGAGCTTCCGTGGACCACGTTTGTCCACGTAGCTTCCGTGGGGTTTTGCCACCTGGCATCCTCTCATACATTGTGGGCGACCTCCGACGGGGAGCTAAGGTGAGCTCGCCCTCTATTGCTCCGCCTTCTCTTCCACATCTATCAAGAGTCGGACCTCGCGGGAGCAACCTCCTCGATAAACTGGGGAATTCTGGCGAGCTTGGGCGAGCTCCTGAGTGAGCTAGGGGCGAGCTCCTGCGCGAGCTAGGGGCGTTCGCGATGCCGGTGTCTTCGTTATGCATGACGGTCTAACTCCCGCTATCACTGCCAGCGAGTTCTCGCGCGGGCTTGGCGAACTCCGGGGCGAGCTCCTGAGCGAGCTTAGGCGAGCTCCTGGGTGAGCTTGGCGAGCTACGGGGCGAGCTCCTGAGCGAGCTTCGGGGCGATCTCGGGCGAGCTCCATCGAGCTCAGGCGAGCTCCTGAGCGAGCTTCTGGGCGATCTCAGGCGAGCTCCATCGAGCTCAGGCGAGCTCTTAAGAGTGCTCTTGGCCTGGGCCCTTTCAGCCTAATGTGGATCTCGCCCCCTGTCAAGGTGATTTGGTGAGCACGGGGGAGCGAACTCCTGCGAGCTGCACTCAGATACAAGGTGTCCATCCAGCTCCCTGTGGGGCGAGCTCCTGAGGGGTCGGGAGAGGCGAGCTGCACTCAGATACAAGGTGTCCATCCAGCTCCCTGTGGGGGGGCGAGCTCCTGATGGGCTGGGAGGGCGAGCTTTTTGGACGGGCTCCCTCGAGAACTCTTATCTCAGATGCGTTTGCAATGCTACCCAAGATATGTGGTTTCTGTCTACCCCCAACAGATCGTAATATTGAATTAGAATGGATCGTACGAATGAATTAGAATAGATCGTACGAATGAATTAGAATGGATACATTCGTCCGAATGAATTAGAATGGATCGTACGAATGAATTAGAATGGATCGTGTGAATGAATTAGAATTGATCATACGAATGAATTAGAATGGATCGTATGAATGAATTAGAATGGATCGTGCGAATGAATTAGAATAGATCGTACGAATGAATTAGAATGGATACATTCGTGCGAATGAATTAGAATGAATCGTACGAATGAATTAGAATGGATCGTGCGAATGAATTAGAATGGATCGTACGAATGAATAAGAATGGATCGTACGAATGAATTAGATTGGATCGTGCGAATGAATTAGAATGGATCGTACGAATGAATTAGAGTGGATCATACGATTGAATTAGAATAGATCGTGCGAATGAATTAGAATGGATATATTCGTGCGAATGAATTAGAATGGATCGTACGAATGAATTAGAATGGATCGTGCGAATGAATTAGAATAGATCATGCGAATGAATTAGAATAGATCGTATGGATGAATTAGAATGAATTGATTCGTACAATCCATTCATTCGCACGATCGCACGAATGAGTAAGAATGAATCGTACGAATGAAATAGAATGGATCAAACAAATGAATTTGAATGGATCGTGCGAATGAATTAGAATGGATCGTACGAATGAACTAGAATGGATCGTACGAATGAAATAGAATGGATCGTACGAATGACTTAGAATGGATCGTACGAATGAATTAGAATAGATCGTATGAATGAATTAGAATGGATACATTCCTGCGAATGAATTAGAATGGATCGTACGAATGAATTAGAATGGATCGTGCGAATGAATTAGAATGGATCATATGAATGAATTAGAATTGATCGTGCGAATGAATTATAATGGATCGTGCAAATGAATTAGAATGGATCGTACGAATGAATTAGAATGGATCGTACGAATGAATTAGATTGGATCGTGCGAACGAATTAGAATGGATCGTACGAATGAATTAGAATCGATCGTACGACTGAATTAGAATAGATCGTACGAATGAATTAGAATGGATACATTCGTGCGAATGAATTAGAATGGATCGTACGAATGAATTAGAATGAATTAGAATGGATCATACGAATGAATTTGAATAGATCGTGCGAATGAATTAGAATGGATCGTACGAATGAATTAGAATGGATCGTATGAATGAATTAGAATGGATCGTACGAATGAATTAGAATAGATCGTACGAATGAATTAGAATGGATACATTCATGCGAATGAATTAGAATGGATCGTACGAATGAATTAGAATGGATCGTGTGAATGAATTAGATTGGATCGTGCGAATGAATTAGAATGGATCGTAAGAATGAATTAGAATGGATCGTACGAATGAATTAGAACAGATCGTACGAATGAATTAGAATGGATCGTACGAATGAATTAGAATGGATCGTATGAATGAATTAGAATGGATCGTGCGAATGAATTAGAATAGATCGTACGAATGAATTAAAATGGATACATACGAATGAATTAGAATGGATCGTACGAATGAATTAGAATGGATCATGCAAATGAATTAGAATGGACCGCACGATTGAATTAGAATGGATCGTACGAATGAATTAGAATGGATCGTGCAAATGAATTTGAATGGATACATTCGTGCGAATGGATCGTACGAATGAATTATAATGGATACATTCGTGCGAATGAATTGGAATGGATCGCACGAATGTATGGTTCGTATGAATGAATTTGAATGGATCGTGCGAATGAATTAGAATAGATCGTATGAATGAATTAGAATAGATACCTTCGTTCGATCCATTCTAATTCATTCGTACGATCCATTCTAATTCATTTGTACGATACATTCTAATTCATTCGTACGATACAATCTAATTCATTCGAACGATCCATTCTAATTCATTCGTGTGATCCATTCTAATTCATTCTAATTCATTCTAATGGATCGTGGTAATGAATTAGATTGTATCGTATGAATGAATTATAATTCATTCATACGATCTATTCTAATTCATTCGTACGATCCATTCTAATTCATTCGTATGATCATACAATCCATTCTAATTCATTCGTACGATCCATTCGAATTCATTCGCACGATCCATTCTAATTCATTCGTACGATACAATCTAATTCATTCGTATGATCCATTCTAATTCAGTCGTACAATCCATTCTAATTCATTCGTACGATCCATTCTAATTCATTCGCACGATACATTCTAATTCAGTCATACAATCCATTCTAATTCATTCGTACGATCCATTCTAATTCATTCATACGATCCATTCTAATTCATTCGTACGATCCATTCTAATTCATTCGTACGATCCATTCTAATTCATTCGCACGATCCATTCTAATTCATTCGTACGATCCATTCTAATTCATTCGCACGATCCATTCTAATTCATTCATATGATCCATTCTAATTCATTCGCACGATCCATTCTAATTCATTCGTACGATCCATTCTAATTCATTCGCACGAATGTATCCATTCTAATTCATTCGTACGATCTATTCTAATTCAGTCGTACGATCGATTCTAATTCATTCGCATGATCCATTCTAATTCATTCGCACGATCCAATCTAATTCATTCGTACGATCCATTCTAATTCATTCGTACGATCCATTCTAATTCATTCGCACGATCCATTCTAATTCATTCGCACGATCCATTCAAATTCATTCGTACGATCCATTCTAATTCATTCGTACGATCCATTCTAATTCATTCGTACTATCCATTCTAATTCGTTCGCACGATCCATTCTAATTCATTCGTACGATACAATCTAATTCATTCGTATGATCCATTCTAATTCAGTCGTACAATCCATTCTAATTTATTCGTACGATCCATTCTAATTCATTCGCACGATCCATTCTAATTCATTCGCACGATCAATTCTAATTCATTCATATTATCCATTCTAATTCATTCGCACGATCAATTCTAATTCATTCATATGATCCATTCTAATTCATTCGCACGATCCATTCTAATTCATTCGTACGATCCGTTCTAATTCATTCGCACGAATGTATCCATTCTAATTCATTCGTACGATCTATTCTAATTCAGTCGTACGATCCATTCTAATTCATTCGCACGATCCAATCTAATTCATTCGTACGATCCATTCTAATTCATTCGTACGATCCATTCTAATTCATTCGCACGATCCATTCTGATTCATTCGTACGATCCATTCTAATTCATTCGTACGATCTATTGTAATTCATTCGCACGATCCATTCTAATTCATTCATACATCCATTCTAATTCATTCTAATTCATTTGTATGATCTTATGAATGAATTAGAATATCCATTCAAATTCATTCGCATGTTCTATTCTAATTCATTCGTACAATCCATTCTAATTCATTCGCACGAATGCATCACTTCTAATTCATTCGTACGATCCATTCAAATTCATTCGCACGATCCATTCGTGCGAATGAATTAGATTGGATCTTAGAATGAATTCATTCTTACGAATGAATTTGTAATCATTCATTCTAATTTGTATGATACAAACGATTAATTCTAATTCATACGATACAATCTAATTCATTACCACGATCCATTAGAATGAATTAGAATGAATTAGAATGGATCACACGAATGAATTAGAATGGATCGTTCGAATGAATTAGATTGTATCGTACGAATGAATTAGAATGTATCGTACAAATGAATTAGAATGGATCGTACGAATGAATTATAATGGATCGCACGAAGGTATCTATTCTAATTCATTCATACGATCTATTCTAATTCATTCGCACGAATGTATCCATTCTAATTCATTCGCACGATCCATTCTAATTCATTCGTACGATCCATTCTATTACATTCGCACGAATGTATCCATTCTAATTCATTCGTACGATCTATTCTATTTCAGTCGTACGATCGATTCTAATTCATTCGCACGATCCATTCTAATTCATTCGTAAAATCCATTCTAATTCATTCATACGATCCATTCTAATTCATTCATAAGAATGTATCCATTCTAATTCATTCGTACGATCCATTCTAATTCATTCGTACGATCGATTCTAATTCATTCGCACAATCCATTCTAATTCATTCGCACGATCCAATCTAATTCATTCGTACGATCCATTCTAATTCATTCGTACGATCCATTCTTATTCATTCGCACAATCCATTCTAATTCATTCGTACGATCCATTCTAATTCATTCGTACGATCTATTGTAATTCATTCGCACGATCCATTCTAATTCATTCATACATCCATTCTAATTCATTCGTACGATCTATTCTAATTCATTCGCACGATCCATTCTAATTCATTCGTACGATCCATTCTAATTCATTCGTACGATCCATTATAATTCATTTGTACGATCCATTCTAATTCATTCGTACGATCAATTCTAATTCATTCGCATGATCCATTCTAATTCATTCGCACGATCCCTTCTAATTCATTCGTACGATCCATTCTAATTCATTCGCACGAATGTATCCATTCTAATTCATTCGTATGATCTATTCTAATTCATTTCTATGATTCATTCTAATTCATTCGTACGATCCATTCTAATTCATTCGCACGATCCAATCTAATCCATTCGTATGATCAATTCTAATTCATTCGTATGATCCATTCTAATTCATTCGCATGATCCATTCTAATTCATTCGCACGATCCATTCTAATTCATTCGTACGATCCATTCTAATTCATTCGTATGATCTATTTTAATTCATTCGTACGATCCATTCTAATTCATTCGCACGATCCAATCTAATTCATTCAGACGATCCATTCTAATTCATTCGTATGATCCATTCTAATTCATTCGTACGAATGTATCCATTCTAATTCATTCGTACGATCTATTCTAATTCATTCGTACGATCCATTCTAATTCATTCATACGATCCATTCTAATTCATTCGTACGATCCATTCTAATTCATTCGCACGATCCATTCTAATTCATTCGTACGATCCATTCTAATTCATTCGCACGATCCATTCTAATTCATTCGTACAATCCATTCTAATTCATTCGCACGAATGTATCCATTCTAATTCATTCGTTCGATCTATTCTAATTCATTCGCAAGATCCATTCTAATTCATTCATACGATCCATTCTAATTCATTCGTACGATCCATTCTAATTCACTCGCACGATCCATTCTAATTCGTTCGTACGATCCATTCTAATTCATTCGCACGATCCATTCTAATTCATTCGCACGATCCATTTTAATTCATTCGCACGATAAATTCTAATTCATTCCTATGATCCATTCTAATTCATTCGCATGATCCATTCTAATTCATTCGTACGATCCATTCTAATTCATTCGCACGAATGTATCCATTCTAATTCATTCGTTCGTACGATCCATTGTACGATATGAATGGATTAGAATGGATCGTACGAATGAATTAGAATGGATCGTGCGAATGAATTAGAATGGATCATATGAATGAATTAGAATTGATCGTGCGAATGAATTAGAATGGATCGTGCGAATGAATTAGAATGGATCGTATGAATGAATTAGAATGGATTGTACGACTGAATTAGAATGGATCATACGAATGAATTAGATTGTATCGTACGAATGAATTTGTATGGATCGTGCGAATGAATTAGAATGGATCATACGAATGAATTAGAATGGATCGTGCGAATGAATTAGAATGGATCGTACGAATGAATTAGAATGAATCGTGCGAATGAATTAGAATAAATCGTACGAATGAATGGATCCATTCTAATTCATTCGTACGATCTATTCTAATTCATTCGTAAGATCTATTCTATTCTAATTCATTCGTACGATCCATTCTAATTCATTCGTACGATCCATTCTTATTCATTCGCACGAATGTATCCATTCTAATTCATTCGTACGATGTATTCTAATTCATTCATACGATCCATTCAAATTCATTCGTACGATCCATTCTAATTCATTCGTACGATCCATTCTAATTCATTCGTACGATACAATCTAATTCATTCGTATGATCCATTCTAATTCATTCGCACGATACAATCTAATTCATTCGTATGATCCATTCTAATTCATTCGCACGATACAATCTAATTCATTCGTATGATCCATTCTAATTCATTCGCACGATCCATTCTAATTCATTCGTACGATACAATCTAATTCATTCGTATGATCCATTCTAATTCATTCGTACGATACAATCTAATTCATTCGTACGATCCATTCTAATTCATTCACTCGAATGTATCCATTCTAATTCATTCATACGATCCATTCTAATTCATCCACACGATCCATTCTAATTCATTTGTATGATCCATTCTTACTCATTCGTATGATTCATTCTAATTCATTCGCACGAATGTATCCATTCTAATTCATTCGCACGATCCATTCTAATTCATTCGCACGATCCATTGTTATTCATTCATACGATCCATTCTAATTCATTCATACAATCCATTCTAATTCTTTCGCACGAATGTATCCATTCTAATTCATTCGTACGATCTATTCTAATTCATTCGCACGATCCATTCTAATTCATTCGTACGATCCATTCTAATTCATTCGCACGAATGTATCCATTCTAATTCATTCGTACGATCTATTCTAATTCATTCGTACGATCCATTCTAAGTCATTCGTACGATCCATTCTATTTCATTCGTACGATCCATTCTAGTTCATTTGTACGATCAATTCTAATTCATTCGCACGATCCATTCAAATTCATTTGTTTGATCCATTCTATTTCATTCGTACGATTCATTCATACTCATTCGTGCGATCCATTCTAATTCATTCGCACGAATGTATCCATTCTAATTCATTCGTACGATCCATTCTAATTCATTCGCACGAATGAATTAGAATGGATCGTATGAATGAATTAGAATGGATAGTACGAATGAATTAGAATGGATCGTACGAATGAATTAGAATGGATCGTACGAATGAATTAGATTGTATCGTACGAATGAATTAGAATGGATCGTGCGAATGAATTAGAATGGATCGTACGAATGAATTAGAATGGATCGTATGAATGAATTAGAATGGATCATACGAATGAATTAGAATAGATCGTACGAATGAATTAGAATGGATACATTCGTGCGAATGAATTAGAATCGATCGTACGAATGAATTAGAATGGATCCTACGAATGAATTAGAATGGATCGTGCGAATGAATTAGAATGGATCGTGCGAATGAAGTAGAATGGATCGTACGAATGAATTAGAATGGATCGTACGAATGAATTAGATTGGATCGTGCGAATGAATTAGAATGGATCGTATGAATGAATTAGAATAGATCGTACGAATGAATTAGAATAGATCGTATGAATGAATTAGAATGGATCGTACGAATGAATGGATCGTACGAATGAATTAGATTGTATCGTACGAATGAATTAGAATGGATCGCACGAAGGTATCTATTCTAATTCATTCATACGATCTATTCTAATTCATTCGCACGAATGTATCCATTCTAATTCATTCGTACGATCCATTAGAATGGTTTGTATGAATTAATTAGAAAGGATTGTACGACTGAATTAGAATGGATCATACGTATGAATTAGAATCGATCGTACGACTGAATTAGAATAGATCGTACGAATGGATTAGAATGGATCGTACGAATGAATTAGAATGGATCGTATCGTACGAATGAATTAGAATGGATCGTACGAATGAATTAGAATGGATCGTACGAATGAATTAGAATGGATACATTCGTGCGAATGAATTAGAATGGATTGTACGAATGAATTAGAATGGATCGTGCGAATGAATTAGAATGGATCGTGCGAAAGAATTAGAATGGATTGTATGAATGAATTAGAATGGATCGTATGAATGAATTACAATGGATCGTGCGAATGAATTAGAATGGATCGTGTGAATGAATTAGAATGGATACATTCGTGCGAATGAATTAGAATGAATCGTACGAATGAGTAAGAATGGATCATACAAATGAATTAGAATGGATCGTGTGGATGAATTAGAATAAGATCCATTCTAATTCATTCGCATGATCCATTCTAATTCATTCGTGCGAATGAATGGATCGTGGTAATGAATTAGATTGTATCGTATGAATTAGAATGGATGTATGAATGTATCTATTCTAATTCATTCATACGATCTATTCTAATTCATTCGCACGAATGTATCCATTCTAATTCATTCGTACGATCCATTAGAATGGTCCGTATGAATGAATTAGAAAGGATTGTACGACTGAATTAGAATGGATCATACGTATGAATTAGATTGTATCGTACGACTGAATTAGAATGGATCATGCGAATGAATTAGAATGGATCGTACGAATGAATTAGAATAGATCGTACAAATGAATTAGAATGGATCGTACGAATGAATTAGAATGGATACATTCGTGCGAATGAATTAGAATGGATTGTACGAATGAATTAGAATGGATCGTGCGAATGAATTAGAATGGATCGTACGAATGAATTAGAATGGATTGTACGAATGAATTAGATTGGATCGTGCGAATGAATTAGAATGGATCGTACAAATGAATTAGAATCGATCGTACGACTGAATTAGAATAGATCGTACGAATGAATTAGAATAGATACATTCATGCGAATGAATTAGAATGGATCGTACGAATGAATTAGAATGGATCGTGCGAATGAATTAGAATGGATCATATGAATGAATTAGAATTGATCGTGCGAATGAATTAGAATGGATCGTGCGAATGAATTAGAACGGATCATACGAATGAATTAGAATGGATCGTACGAACGAATTAGAATGGATCGTGCGAATGAATTAGAATGGATCGTACGAATGAATTAGAATGGATCGTATGAATGAATTAGAATGGATCTTGCGAATGAATTAGAATAGATCGAACGAATGAATTAGAATGGATACATTCGTGCGAATGAATTAGAATGGATTGTACGAATGAATTAGAATGGATCGTGCAAATGAATTAGAATGGATCGTACGAATGAATTAGAATGGATCGTGCGAATGAATTAGAATGGATCGTACGAATGAATTAGAATGGATCATATGAATGAATTAGAATGGATCGTACGAATGAATTAGAATAGATCGTACGAATGAATTAGAATGGATACATTCGTGCGAATGAATTAGAATGGATCGTACGAATGAATTAGAATGGATCGTGTGAATGAATTAGATTGGATCGTGCGAATGAATTAGAATGGATCGTACGAATGAATTAGAATGAATTGTACGAATGAATTAGAATGGATCGTACGAATGAATTAGAATGGATACATTCGTGCGAATGAATTAGAATGGATCGTACGAATGAATTAGAATGGATCGTACGAATGAATTAGAATGGATCGTGCGAATGAATTAGAATGGATCATGCGAATGAATTAGAATGGATCGTGCGAATGAATTAGAATGGACCGTGCGAATGAATTAGAATGGATCATACAAATGAATTAGAATAGATACATTCATGCGAATGAATTAGAATGGATCGTACGAATGAATTAGTATGGATCTATTCTAATTCATTCGTACGATCCATTCTAATTCATTCGTACGATCCATTCTAATTCATTCGCACGAATGTATCCATTCTAATTCATTCGTACGATCTATTCTAATTCATTCGTACGATCCATTCTAAGTCATTCGTACGATCCATTCTATTTCATTCGTACGATCCATTCTAGTTCATTCGTACGATCCATTCTAATTCATTCGCACGATCCATTCAAATTCATTTGTTTGATCCATTCTATTTCATTCGTACGATTCATTCTTACTCATTCGTGCGATCCATTCTAATTCATTCGCACGAATGTATTCATTCTAATTCATTCGTACGATCCATTCTAATTCATTCGCACGAATGAATTAGAATGGATCGTATGAATGAATTAGAATGGATAGTACGAATGAATTAGATTCGCATGATCAAATTCATTCGTACGATCTATTCTAATTCATTCGTACGATCTATTCTAATTCATTAATACGATCCATTCTAATTCATTCGTACGATCCATTCTAATTCATTCGCACGATCCATTCTAATTCATTCGTACGATCCATTCTAATGTATCCATTCTACTTCATTCGTACGATCCATTCTAGTTCATTCATACGATCCATTCTAATTCATTCGAACGATCCATTCAAATTCATTCGTACGATCCATTCTATTTCATTCGTACGATCCATTCTTACTCATTAGTACGATCCATTCTAATTCATTCGCACGAATGTATCCATTCTAATTCATTCGTACGATCCATTCTAATTCATTCGTACGATACAATCTAATTCATTCGTATGATCCATTCTAATTCATTCATACGATCCATTCTAATTCATTCACACGATCCATTCTAATTCATTCGTACGATACAATCTAATTCATTCGTATGATCCATTCTAATTCATTCATACGATCCATTCTAATTCATTCACACGATCCATTCTAATTCATTCGTACGATCCATTCTAATTCATTCGCACGAATGTATCCATTCTAATTCATTCGTACGATCTATTCTAATTCATTCGCGCGATCCATTGTAATTCATTCATACGATCCATTCTAATACATTCGTACGATCTATTCTAATTCATTCGCATGATCAATTCTAATTCATTCGCACGATCCATTCTAATTCATTCGTACGATCCATTCTAATTCATTCGCACGAATGTATCCATTCTAATTCATTCGTACAATCTATTCTAATTCATTCGTACGATCCATTCTAATTCATTCGCACGATCCATTCTAATTCATTCGTACGATCAATTCTAATTCATTCGTACGATCCATTCTAATTCATTCGCACGATCCATTCTAATTCATTCGTACGATCCATTCTAATTTATTCGCACGAATGTATCCATTCTAATTCATTCGTACGATCTATTCTAATTCATTTGCATGATCCATTCTAATTCATTAATACGATCCATTCTAATTCATTCGTACGATCTATTCTAATTCATTCGTACGATCCATTCTAATTCATTCGCACGAATGTATCCATTCTAATTCATTCGTACGATCTATTCTAATTCAGTCGTACGATCGATTCTAATTCATTCGTATGATCCATTCTAATTCATTCGCATGATCCAATCTAATTCATTCGTACGATCCATTCTAATTCATTTGTACGATCCATTCTAATTCATTCGCACGATCCATTCTAATTCATTCGTACGATCCATTCTAATTCATTCGCACGATCCATTCTAATTCATTCGTACGATACAATCTAATTCAATCGTACGATCTATTCTAATTCATTCGCACGATCCATTCTAATTCATTCGTACGATCCATTCTAATTCATTCGCACGAATGTATCCATTCTACTTCATTTGTACGATCCATTCTAGTTCATTCGTACGATCCATTCTAATTCATTCGCACGATCCATTCAAATTCATTCGTACGATCCATTCTATTTCATTCGTACGATCCATTCTATTTCATTCGTACGATACAATCTAATTCATTCGTATAATCCATTCTAATTCAGTCGTACAATCCATTTGAATGAATTAGAATGGATCGTACGAATGAATTAGAATGGATCATACGAATGAATTAGAATGGATCGTACGAATGAATTAGAATGGATACATTCGTGCGAATGAATTAGAATGGATCGTACGAATGAGTAAGAATGGATCGTACGAATGAAATAGAATGGATCGTACGAATGAATTACAATGGATCGTACGAATGAACTAGAATGGATCGTACGAATGAACTAGATCGTACGAATGAATTAGAATGGATCGTACGAATGAATTAGAATGGATCGTGCGAATGAATTAGAATAGATCGTACGAATGAATTAGAATGGATATATTCGTGTGAATGAATTAGAATGGATCGTACGAATGAATTAGATGGATCGTGCGAATGAATTAGAATGGGTCGTACGAATGAATTAGAATGGATCGTACGAATGAATTAGATTGGATCATGCGAATGAATTAGAATGGATCGTACGAATGAATTAGAATGGATACATTCGTGCGAATGAAATAGAATGGATGGTACGAATGAATTAGAATGGATCGTGCGAATGAATTAGAATGGATCGTACGAATGAATTAGAATGGATCGTACGAACGAATTAAATGGATCGTACGAATGAATTCAGTCGTACAATCCATTCTAATGAATTAGATTGTAATTCATTCGTACGAATGAATTAGACTGTATCGTGCGAATGAATTAGAATGGATCGTTCGAATGAATTAGATTGTATCGTACGAATGAATTAGAATGTATCGTACAAATGAATTAGAATGGATCGTACGAATGAATTAGAATGGATCGCACGAAGGTATCTATTCTAATTCATTCATACGATCTATTCTAATTCATTCGCACGAATGTATCCATTCTAATTCATTCGCACGATCCATTCTAATTCATTCGTACGATCCATTCTAAGTCATTCGCACGAATGTATCCATTCTAATTCATTCGTACGATCTATTCTAATTCAGTCGTACGATCGATTCTAATTCATTCGCACGATCCATTCTAATTCATTCGTACAATCCATTCTAATTCATTCATACGATCCATTCTAATTCATTCATACGATCCATTCTAATTCATTCGTACGATCCATTCTAATTCATTCGCACGATTCATTCTAATTCATTCGTACGATACAATCTAATTCATTCCTATGATCCATTCTAATTCAGTCGTACGATCCATTCTAATTCATTCGTACGATCCATTCTAACTCATTCGTACGATCCATTCTAATTCATTCGCACGATCCATTCTAATTCATTCGCACGAATTAGAATTAGAATGATACATTCGTATGAATGAATTAGAATGGATCGTGCGAATGAATTAGAATGGATCGTACGAATGAGTTAGAATGGATCGTACGAATGAATTAGAATGGATCGTGCGAATGAATTAGAATGGATCGTACGAATGAGTTAGAATGGATCGTACGAATGAATTAGAGTGGATCGTACGACTGAATTAGAATGGATCATAGGAATGAATTAGATTGTATCGTACGAATGAATTAGAATGAATCGTGCGAATGAATTAGAATGGATCGTACGAATGAATTAGAATGGATCATACGAATGAATTAGAATGGATCGTATGAATGAATTAGAATGGATTGTACGAATGAATTCGAATGGATCGTGCGAATGAATTCGAATCGATCGTACGACTGAATTAGAATAGATCGTACGAATGAATTAGAATGGATACATTCGTGCGAATGAATTAGAATGGATCGTACAAATGAATTAGAACGGATCGTGCGAATATATTAGAATGGATACATTCATGCGAATGCATTAGAATAGATCGTTTGAATGAATTAGAATAGATACCTTCGTGCGATCCATTCTAATTCATTCGTATGATCCATTCTAATTCATTTGTACGATACATTCTAATTCATTCGTACGATACAATCTAGTTCATTCGAACGATCCAATCTAATTATTCGCACGATACAATCTAATTCATTCGTAGGAATGAATTACAATCTAATTCATTAGAATGGATTGTACGACTGAATTCATTCGTACGATCCATTTAATTCATTCGTACGATCCATTCTAATTCATTCGTACGATCTATTCTAATTCATTCGCACGATCCATTCTAATTCATTCGTACCATCCATTCTATTTCATTCGCACGAATGTATCCATTCTAATTCATTCGTACGATCCAATCTAATTCATTCGCATGATCCAATCTAATTCATTCGGGCGATCCATTCTAATTCATTCGTACGACCCTTTCTAATTCATTCGCACGATCCATCTAATTCATTCGTACGATCCATTCTAATTCATTCACACGAATATATCCATTCTAATTCATTCGTACGATCTATTCTAATTCATTCGCACGATCCATTCTAATTCATTCGTACGATCCATTCTAATTCATTCGTACGATCTAGTTCATTCGTACGATCCATTCTAGTTCATTCGTACGATCCATTCTAATTCATTCGTACGATCCATTCTATTTCATTTGTACGATCCATTCTTACTCATTCGTACGATCCATTCTAATTCATTCGCACGAATGTATCCATTCTAATTCATTCGTACAATCCATTCTAATTCATTCGTATGATCCATTCTAATTCATTCGTACGATCCATTCTAATTCATTCTAATGGATTGTCCGACTGAATTAGAATGGATTATACGAATGAATTAGATTGTATCGTACGAATGAAATAGAATGGATCGTACGAATGAAATAGAATGGATCGTACGAATGAATTTGAATGGATCGTGCGAATGAATTAGAATGGATCGTACGAATGAACTAGAATGGATCGTACAAATGAAGTAGAATGGATACATTCGTGCGAATGAATTAGAATGGATCGTACGAATGAATTAGAATGGAACGTGCGAATGAATTAGAATAGATCGTACGATTGAATTAGATTGTATCGTACGAATGAATTAGAATGGATCGTGCGAATGAATTAGAATGGATCGTACGAATGAATTAGAATGGATCGTGCGAATGAATTAGAATGGATCGTACAAATGAATTAGAA
This sequence comes from Chamaelirium japonicum, assembly GCA_947650365.1. NCBI lineage: Eukaryota > Viridiplantae > Streptophyta > Magnoliopsida > Liliales > Melanthiaceae > Chamaelirium > Chamaelirium japonicum. The sequence continues at coordinate 60,194,741 of OX393556.1, forward strand.
TGGATCGTACGAATGAATTAGATTGGATCGTGCGAATGAATTAGAATGGATCATACGAATGAATTAGAATCGATCGTACGACTGAATTAGAATAGATCGTACGAATGAATTAGAATGGATACATTCGTGCGAATGAATTAGAATGGATCGTACGAATGAATTAGAATAGATCGTACGAATGAATTAGAATGGATCGTATTAATGAATTAGAATGGATCATGCGAATGAATTAGAATAGATCATACGAATGAATTAGAATGGATACATTCATGCGAATAAATTAGAATGGATCATACGAATGAATTAGAATGGATCGTGCGAATGAATTAGAATGGATCGTACGAATGAATTAGAATTGATCGTATGAATGAATTAGAATGGATCGTGCGAATGAATTAGAATGGATCGTACGAATGAATTAGAATAGATTGTACGAATGAATTAGAATGGATACATTCTTGCGAATGAATTAGAATGGATCGTACGAATGAATTAGAATGGATCGTGCGAATGAATTAGAATTGATCATGCGAATGAATTAGAATAGATCGTACGAATGAAATAGAATGGATTGTATGAATGAATTACAATGGATCGCGCGAATGAATTAGAATAGATCGTACGAATGAATTAGAATGGATACATTCGTGCGAATGAATTAGAATGGATCGTACGAATGAATTAGAATGGATCGTGTGAATGAATTAGAATGGATCGTACGAATGAATTAGAATGGATCATACGAATGAATTAGATTGTATCGTACGAATGAATTAGATTGGATCGTGTGAATGAATTAGAATGGATCGTATGAATGAATTAGAATGGATCATACGAATGAATTAGATTGTATCGTACGAATGAATTAGAATGGATCGTACGAATGAATTAGAATGGATACATTCGTGCGAATAAATTAGAATGGATCGTACGAATGAGTAAGAATGGATCGTACGAATCAAATAGAATGGATCGTACGAATGAATTTGAATGGATCGTTCGAATGAATTAGAATGGATCGTATGAATGAACTAGAATGGATCGTACGAATGAAGTAGAATGGATACATTAGAATGGATCGTACGAATGAATTAGAATGGATCGTGCGAATGAATTAGAATGGATCGTACGAATGAATTAGATAGGATCGTATTAATGAATTAGAATAGATCGTACGAATGAATTAGAATAGATCGTACGAATGAATTTGATCGTGCGAATCTAATTCATTCGTACTATCCATTCTAATTCATTCATACGATCCATTCTAATTCATTCGTGCGAATGAATTAGAATGGATCGTACGAATGAATTAGAATGGATACATTCGTGCGAATGAATTAGAATGGATCGCACGAATTAGTAAGAATGAATCGTACGAATGAAATAAAATGGATCAAACAAATGAATTTCAATGGATCGTGCGAATGAATTAGAATGGATCGTACGAATGAACTAGAATGGATCGTACGAATGAAATAGAATGGATCGTACGAATGACTTAGAATGGATCGTACGAATGAATTAGAATAGATCGTACGAATGAATTAGAATGGATACATTCGTGCGAATGAATTAGAATGGATCGTACGAATGAATTAGAATGGATCGTACGAATGAATTAGAATAGATCCATACTAATTTATTCTTACGATCCATTCTAATTCATTCGCATGAATGTATCTATTCTAATTCATTTGTATGATCCATTCTAATTCATTCGCACGGTCCATTCTAATTCATTCGCACGATCCATTCTAATTCATTCGCATGATCCATTCTAATTCATTCGCACGATCCACTCTAATTCATTCGTACGATCCATTCTAATTCATTCGTACGATCCATTCTAATTCATTCGCACGAATGTATCCATTCTAATTCATTCGTACGATCCATTCTAATTCATTCGTACAATCCATTCTAATTCATTCGAACGATCCATTCTAATTCATTCGCACGATCCAATCTAATTTATTCACACGATCCATTCTAATTCATTCGTACGATCCATTCTAATTCATTCGCACGAATGTATCCATTCTAATTCATTCGTACGATCTATTCTAATTCATTCGTACGATCCATTCTAATTCATTCATACGATCCATTCTAATTCATTCTTACGATCCATTCTAATTCATTCGCACGATCCATTCTAATTCATTCGTACGATCCATTCTAATTCATTCGCACGATCCATTCTAATTCATTCGTACAATCCGTTCTAATTCATTCGCACGAATGTATCCATTCTAATTCATTCGTTCGATCTATTCTAATTCATTCGCAAGATCCATTCTAATTCATTCATACGATCCATTCTAATTCATTCGTACGATCCATTCTAATTCATTCGCACGATCCATTCTAATTCGTTCGTACGATCCATTCTAATTCATTCGTATGATCCATTCTAATTCATTCGCACGATCCATTCTAATTCATTCGCACGATCAATTCTAATTCATTCATATGATCCATTCTAATTCATTCGCACGATCCATTCTAATTCATTCGTACGATCCATTCTAATTCATTCGCATGAATGTATCTATTCTAATTCATTCGTACGATCTATTCTAATTCAGTCGTACGATCGATTCTAATTCATTCGTACGATCCATTCTAATTCATTCGCACGATCCAATCTAATTCATTCGTACAATCCATTCTAATTTATTCGTACGATCCATTCTAATTCATTCGCACGATCCATTCTAATTACTTCGTACAATCCATTCTAATTCATTCGCACGAATGTATCCATTCTAATTCATTCGTACGATCCATTCTAATTCATTTGTACGATCTATTCTAATTCATTCGTACGATCCATTCTAATTCATTCGCATGATCCATTCTAATTCATTCGTACGATACAATCTAATTCATACATATGATCCATTCTAATTCAGTCGTACAATCCTTTCTAATTCATTCATACGAACCATTCTGATGGATCATACGAATGAATTAGAATGGATACATTCGTGCGAATGAATTAGAATATATCGTATGAATGAATTAGAATAGATACATTAATACATCCATTCTAATTCATACGATACAATCTAATTCATTACCACGATCCATTCATTCGCACGAATGAATTAGAATGGATCATGCGAATGAATTAGAATGGATCGTATTCTAATTCATCCACACGATCCATTCTAATTCATTTGTATGATCCATTCTTACTCATTCGTATGATTCATTCTAATTCATTCGCACGAATGTATCCATTCTAATTCATTCACACGATCCATTCTAATCTTCGCACGATCCATTGTAATTCATTCATACGATCCATTCTAATTCATTCATACAATCCATTCTAATTCTTTCGCACGATCCATTCTAATTCATTCGCACGATCCATTCTAATTCATTCGTACAATCCATTCTAATTCATTCGCACGAATGTATCCATTCTAATTCATTCGTACGATCCATTCTAATTCATTCGTACGATCCATTCTAATTCATTCGTACGATACGATCCATTCTAATTCATTCGTACGATCCATTCTAATTCATTCGTACGATCTATTCTAATTCAGTCGTACGATCGATTCTAATTCATACGTATGATCCATTCTAATTCAGTCGTACAATCCTTTCTAATTAATTCATACGAACCATTCTAATGGATCGTACGAATGAATTAGAATGGAAACATTCGTGCGAATGAATTAGAATAGATCGTATGAATGAATTAGAATAGATACCTTCGTGCGATCCATTCTAATTCATTCGTACGATACAATCTAATTCATTCGTACGATCCATTAATTCGTACGATCCATTCTAATTCATTCATACGATCTATTCTAATTCATTCGTACGATCTATTCTAATTCATTCATACGATCCATTCTAATTCATTCGCACGATCCAATCTAATTCATTCGTACGATCCATTCTAATTCATTCGTACGATCCATTCTACTTCATTCGCACGATCCATTCTAATTCATTCGCACGATCCATTCTAATTCATTCGTACGATCCATTCTAATTCATTCGTACGATCGATTCTAATTCATTCGCACGAATGTATCCATTCTAATTCATTCGTACGATCTATTCTAATTCATTCGTATGATCCATTCTAATTCATTCATACGATCCATTCTAATTCATTCGTACGATCCATTCTAATTCATTCGCACGATCCATTCTAATTCATTCGTACGATACAATCTAATTCATTCGTACGATCCATTCTAATTCATTCGTACGATCCATTCTAATTCATTCGTACTATCCATTCTAATTCATTCATACGATCCATTCTAATTCATTCGTGCAAATGAATTAGAATGGATCGTACGAATGAATTAGAATGGATACATTCGTGCGAATGAATTAGAATGGGTCGCACGAATGAGTAAGAATGACTCGTACGAATGAAATAGAATGGATCGTACAAATGAACTAGAATGGATCGTACAAATGAAATAGAATGGATCGTACGAATGACTTAGAATGGATCGTACGAATGAATTAGAATAGATCGTACGAATGAATTAGAATGGATACATTCGTGCGAATGAATTAGAAAGGATCGTACGAATGAAGTAAAATGGATCGTGCGAATGAATTAGAATAGATCGTACGAATGAATTAGAATGGATACATTCGTGCGAAAGAATTAGAATGGATTGTATGAATGAATTAGAATGGATCGTATGAATGAATTACAAGGGATCGTGCGAATGAATTAGAATGGATCATGCGAATGAATTAGAATGGATACATTCGTGCGAATGAATTAGAATGAATCGTACGAATGAGTAAGAATGGATCATACAAATGAATTAGAATGGATCGTGTGGATGAATTAGAATGGATCGTATGAATGAATTAGAATGGATACATTCGTGTGAATGAATTAGAATGGATCGTACGAATGAATTAGATTGTATCGTACGAATGAATTAGAATGGATCGTACGAATGAATTAGATTGTATCGCACGAATGAATTAGAATGGATCGTGCGAATGAATTAGAATGGATCATACGAATGAATTAGATTGTATCGTACGAATGAATTAGAATGGATCATACGAATGAATTAGATTGTATCGTGCGAATGAATTAGAATGGATTATACGAATGAACTAGATTGTATCGTACGAATGAATTAGAATGGATCGTACGAATGAATTAGAATGGATCGTACGAATGAATTAGAATGGATCGTATGAATGAATTAGAATACATCGTACGAATGAATTAGAATGGATACATTCGTGCGAATGAATAAGAATGGATCGTACGAATGAATTAGAATGGATTGTACGAATGAATTAGAATAGAATGGATCTTACGAATGAATTAGAATAGATCGTACGAATGAATTAGAATGGATCCATTCATTCGTACGATTTATTCTAATTCATTCGCACGATTCATTCTAATTCATTCGTACGATCCATTCTAATTCATTCGCACGATCCATTCTAATTCATTCGTATGATCCATTCTAATTCATTCGCCCGATCCATACAAATTCATTCATACGATACAATCTAATTCATTCGTATGATCCATTCTAATTCAGTCGTACAATCCATTCTAATTCATTCGTATGATCCATTCTAATTCATTCGCACGATCAATTCTAATTCATTCGCACGATCAATTCTAATTCATTCATATGATCCATTCTAATTCATTCGCACGATCCATTCTAATTCATTCGTACGATCCATTCTAATCCATTCATATCGTACAATGGATCGTACGAACGAATGAATTAGAATGGATACATTCGTGCGAATGAATTAGAATGGATCGTACGAATGAATTAGAATGGATCATGCGAATGAATTAGAATGGATCATAGGAATGAATTAGAATTGATCGTGCGAATGGATTAGAATGGATCGTGCGAATGAATTAGATTGGATCGTGCGAATGAATTAGAATGGATCGTACGAACGAATTAGAATGGATCGTGCGAATGAATTAGAATGGATCGTACGAGTGAATTAGAATGGATCGTATGAATGAATTAGAATGGATCTTGCGAATGAATTAGAATAGATCGAACGAATGAATTAGAATGGATACATTCGTGCGAATGAATTAGAATGGATTGTACGAATGAATTAGAATGGATCGTGCGAATGAATTAGAATGGATCGTACGAATGAATTAGAATGGATCGTGCGAATGAATTAGAATGGATCGTACGAATGAATTAGAATGGATCGTATGAATGAATTAGAATGGATCGTACGAATGAATTAGAATAGATCGTACGAATGAATTAGAATGGATACATTCGTGCGAATGAATTTGAATGGATCGTACGAATGAATTAGAATGGATCGTGTGAATTAATTAGATTGGATCGTGCGAATGAATTAGAATGGATCGTACGAATGAATTAAAATAGATCATACGAATGAATTAGAATGGATCGTATGAATGAATTAGAATGGATCGTGCGAATGAATTAGAATGGATCATGCGAATGAATTAGAATGGATCATACAAATGAATTAGAATTGATCATACGAATGGATTAGATTGGATCGTGCGAATGAATTAGAATGGATCGTACGAATGAATTAGAATGGATCATACAAATGAATTAGAATAGATCGTACGAATGAATTAGAATGGATACATTCGTGCGAATGAATTAGAATGGATCGTACGAATGAATTAGAATGGATCGTGCGAATGAATTAGAATGGATCATGCGAATGAATTAGAATTGATCGTTCGAATGAATTAGAATGGATCGTACGAATGAATTATAATGGATCGTACGAATGAATTAGAATGGATCGTACGAATGAATTAGAATGGATCGTGCGAATGAATTAGAATAGATCGTACGAATGAATTAGAATGGATGTATGAATGAATTAGAATGGATCGTGCGAATGAATTACAATAGATCGTACGAATGAATTAGAATGGATCGTACGAATGAATTAGAATGGATCGTGCGAATGAATAAGAATGGATCGTACGAATGAATTAGAATGGATCGTACGAATGAATTAGATTGGATCGTGCGAATGAATTAGAATGGATCGTGCGAATGAATTAGAATGGATCGTACGAGTGAATTAGAATGGATCGTACGAATGAATTAGAATGGATTGTACGAATGAATTAGAATGGATCGTGCGAATGAATTAGAATCGATCGTACGACTGAATTAGAATAGATCGTACGAATGAATTAGAATGGATACATTCGTGCGAATGAATTAGAATGGATCGTACGAGTGAATTAGATTGTATCGTACGAATGAATTAGAATGGATCGTACGAATGAATTAGATTGTATCGTACAAATGAATTAGAATGGATCGTGCGAATGAATTAGAATGGATCATACGAATGAATTAGATTGTATCGTGCGAATGAATTAGAATGGATCATACGAATGAATTAGATTGTATCGTGCGAATGAATTAGAATGGATCATACGAATGAATTAGATTGTATCGTACGAATGAATTAGAATGGATCGTACGAATGAATTAGAATGGATCGTACGAATGAATTAGAATGGATCGTACGAATGAATTAGAATACATCGTACGAATGAATTAGAATGAATACATTCGTGCGAATGAATAAGAATGGATCGTACGAATGAATTAGAATGGATTGTACGAATGAATTAGAATAGAATGGATCTTACGAATGAATTAGAATAGATCGTACGAATGAATTAGAATGGATCCATTCATTCGTACGATTTATTCTAATTCATTCGCAGGATTCATTCTAATTCATTCGTACGATCCATTCTAATTCATTCGCACGATCCATTCTAATTTATTCGTATGATCCATTCTAATTCATTCGCACGATCCATACAAATTCATTCGTACGATACAATCTAATTCATTCGTATGATCCATTCTAATTCAGTCGTACAATCCATTCTAATTCATTCGTACGATCCATTCTAATTTATTCGCACGATCCATTCTAATTCATTCGCACGATCAATTCTAATTCATTCATATGATCCATTCTAATTCATTCGCACGATCCATTCTAATTGATTCGGATGATCCATTCTAATCCATTCATATCGTACAATGGATCGTACGAACGAATGAATTAGAATGGATACATTCGTGTGAATGAATTAGAATGGATCGTACGAATGAATTAGAATGGATCATGCGAATGAATTAGAATGGATCATAGGAATAAATTAGAATTGATCGTGCGAATGAATTAGAATGGATCGTGCGAATGAATTAGAATGGATCCATTCTAATTCATTCGCACGATCAATTCTAATGTATTCGTACGAATGAATTACAATCTAATTCATTAGAATGGATTGTACGACTGAATTCATTCGTACGATCCATTTAATTTATTCGTACGATCCATTCTAATTCATTCGTACGATCCATTCTAATTCATTCACACGATCCATTCTAATTCATTCGTACCATCCATTCTATTTCATTCGCACGAATGTATCCATTCTAATTCATTCGTACGATCCATTCTAATTCATTCGCATGATCCAATCTAATTCATTCGTACGATCCATTCTAATTCATTCGTACGACCCATTCTAATTCATTCGCACGATCCATCTAATTCATTCGTACGATCCATTCTAATTCATTCACACGAATATATCCAATCTAATTCATTCGTACGATCCATTCTAATTCATTCGCACGATCCATTCTAATTCATTCGTACGATCCATTCTAATTCATTCGTATGATCTAGTTCATTCGTACGATCCATTCTAGTTCATTCGTACGATCCATTCTAATTCATTCGTACGATCCATTCTATTTCATTCGTACGATCCATTCTTACTCATTCGTACGATCCATTCTAATTCATTCGCACGAATGTATCCATTCTAATTCATTCGTACGATCCATTCTAATTAATTCGTATGATCCATTCTAATTCATTCGTACGATCCATTCTAATTCATTCTAATGGATTGTACGACTGAATTAGAATGGATTATACGAATGAATTAGATTGTATCGTACGAATGAAATAGAATGGATCGTACGAATGAAATAGAATGGATCGTACGAATGAATTTGAATGGATCGTGCGAATGAATTAGAATGGATCGTACGAATGAACTAGAATGGATCGTACAAATGAAGTAGAATGGATACATTCGTGCGAATGAATTAGAATGGATCGTACGAATGAATTAGAATGGACCGTGCGAATGAATTAGAATAGATCGTACGATTGAATTAGATTGTATCGTACGAATGAATTAGAATGGATCGTGCGAATGAATTAGAATGGATCGTACGAATGAATTAGAATGGATCGTGCGAATGAATTAGAATGGATCGTACAAATGAATTAGAATGGATCGTACGAATGAATTAGATTGGATCGTGCGAATGAATTAGAATGGATCATACGAATGAATTAGAATCGATCGTACGACTGAATTAGAATAGATCGTACGAATGAATTAGAATGGATACATTCGTGCGATTGAATTAAAATGGATCGTACGAATGAATTAGAATAGATCGTACGAATGAATTAGAATGGATCGTATTAATGAATTAGAATGGATCATGCGAATGAATTAGAATAGATCGTACGAATGAATTAGAATGGATACATTCGTGCGAATAAATTAGAATGGACCGTACGAATGAATTAGAATGGATCGTGCGAATGAATTAGAATGGATCGTACGAATCAATTAGAATTGATCGTACGAATGAATTAGAATGGATCGTGCGAATGAATTAGAATGGATCGTACGATTGAATTAGAACAGATTGTACGAATGAATTAGAATGGATACATTCGTGCGAATGAATTAGAATGGTTCGTACGAATGAATTAGAATGGATCGTGCGAATGAATTAGAATTGATCATGCGAATGAATTAGAATAGATCGTACGAATGAATTAGAATGGATCGTATGAATGAATTACAATGGATCGCGCGAATGAATTAGAATAGATCGTACGAATGAATTAGAATGGATACATTCGTGCGAATGAATTACAATGGATCGTACGAATGAATTAGAATGGATCGTGTGAATGAATTAGAATGGATCGTACGAATGAATTAGAATGGATCATACGAATGAATTAGATTGTATCGTACGAATGAATTAGAATGGATCGTGTGAATGAATTAGAATGGATCGTATGAATGAATTAGAATGGATCATACGAATGAATTAGATTGTATCGTACGAATGAATTAAAATGGATCGTACGAATGAATTAGAATGGATACATTCGTGCGAATGAATTAGAATGGATCGTACGAATGAGTAAGAATGGATCGTACGAATGAAATAGAATGGATCGTACGAATGAATTTGAATGGATCGTTCGAATGAATTAGAATAGATCGTATGAATGAACTAGAATGGATCGTACGAATGAAGTAGAATGGATACATTAGAATGGATCGTACGAATGAATTAGAATGGATCGTGCGAATGAATTAGAATGGATCGTACGAATGAATTAGAATGGATCGTATTAATGAATTAGAATAGATCGTACGAATGAATTAGAATAGATCGTACGAATGAATTTGATCGTGCGAATCTAATTCATTCGTACTATCCATTCTCATTCATTCATACGGTTCATTCTAATTCATTCGTGCGAATGAATTAGAATGGGTCGTACGAATGAATTAGAATGGATACATTCGTGCGAATGAATTAGAATGGATCGCACGAATGAGTAAGAATGAATCGTACGAATGAAATAGAATGGATCAAACAAATGAATTTGAATGGATCGTGCGAATGAATTAGAATGGGTCGTACGAATGAACTAGAATGGATCGTACGAATGAAATAGAATGGATCGTACGAATGACTAAGAATGGATCGTACGAATGAATTAGAATGGATACATTCGTGCGAATGAGTTAGAATGGATCGTACGAATGAATTAGAATGGATCGTACGAATAAATTAGAATAGATCCATACTAATTCATTCGTACGATCCATTCTAATTCATTCGTATGAATGTATCTATTCTAATTCATTTGTATGATCCATTGTAATTCATTTGCACGGTCCATTCTAATTCATTCGCACGATCCATTCTAATTCATTCGCATGATCCATTCTAATTCATTCGCACGATCCATTCTAATTCATTCGTACGATCCATTCTAATTCATTCGTACGATCCATTCTAATTCATTCGCACGAATGTATCCATTCTAATTCATTCGTACGATCCATTCTAATTCATTCGTACAATCCATTCTAATTCATTCGTACGATCCATTCTAATTCATTCGCACGATCCAATCTAACTCATTCACACGATCCATTCTAATTCATTCGTACGATCCATTCTAATTCATTCGGACGAATGTATCCATTCTAATTCATTCGTACGATCTATTCTAATTCATTCGTACGATCCATTCTAATTTATTCATACGATCCATTCTAATTCATTCGTACGATCCATTCTAATTCATTCGCACGATCCATTCTAATTCATTCGTACGATCCATTCTAATTCATTCGCACGATCCATTCTAATTCATTCGTACAATCCATTCTAATTCATTCGCACGAATGTATCCATTCTAATTCATTCGTTCGATCTATTCTAATTCATTCGCAAGATCCATTCTAATTCATTCATACGATCCATTCTAATTCATTCGTACGATCCATTCTAATTCATTCGCACGATCCATTCTAATTCGTTCGTACGATCCATTCTAATTCATTCATATGATCATTCTAATTCATTCGCACGATCCATTCTAATTCATTCGCACGATCAATTCTAATTCATTCATATGATCCATTCTAATTCATTCGCACGATCCATTCTAATTCATTCATACGATCCATTCTAATTCATTCGCATGAATGTATCTATTCTAATTCATTCGTACGATCTATTCTAATTCAGTCGTACGATCGATTCTAATTCATTCGTACGATCCATTCAAATTCATTCGCACGATCCAATCTAATTCATTCGTACAATCCATTCTAATTCATTCGTACAATCCATTCTAATTCATTCGCACGATCCATTCTAATTCATTCATACAATCCATTCTAATTCATTCGCACGAATGTATCCATTCTAATTCATTCGTACGATCCATTCTAATTCATTTGTACGATCTATTCTAATTCATTCGTACGATCCATTCTAATTCATTCGCATGATCCATTCTAATTCATTCGTACGATACAATCTAATTCATATGTATGATCCATTCTAATTCAGTCGTACAATCCTTTCTAATTCATTCATACGAACCATTCTAATGGATCGTACGAATGAATTAGAATGGATACATTCCTGCGAATGAATTAGAATAGATCGTATGAATGAATTAGAATAGATACATTCATACATCCATTCTAATTCATACGATACAATCTAATTCATTACCACGATCCATTCATTCGCACGAATGAATTAGGATGGATCATGCGAATGAATTAGAATGGATCGTATTCTAATTCATCCACACGATCCATTCTAATTCATTTGTATGATCCATTCTTACTCATTCGTACGATTCATTCTAATTCATTCGCACGAATGTATCCATTCTAATTCATTCACACGATCCATTCTAATTCATTCGCATGATCCATTGTAATTCATTCATAAGATCCATTCTAATTCATTCATACAATCCATTCTAATTCTTTCGCACGATCCATTCTAATTCATTCGCACGATCCATTCTAATTCATTCGTACAATCCATTCTAATTCATTCGCACGAATCTATCCATTCTAATTCATTCGTACGATCCATTCTAATTCATTCGTACAATACGATCCATTCTAATTCATTCGTACGATCCATTCTAATTCATTCGTACGATCTATTCTAATTCAGTCGTACGATCGATTTTAATTCATACGTATGATCCATTCAAATTCAGTCGTACAATCCTTTCTAATTAATTCATACAAACCATTCTAATGGATCGTACGAATGAATTAGAATGGATACATTCGTGCGAATGAATTAGAATAGATCGTATGAATGAATTAGAATAGATACCTTCGTGCGATCCTATCTAATTCATTCGTACGATACAATCTAATTCATTCGTACGATCCATTCATTCGTACGATCCATTCTAATTCATTCATACGATCTATTCTAATTCATTTGTACGATCTATTCTAATTCATTCATACGATCCATTCTAATTCATTCGCACTATCCAATCTAATTCATTCGTACGATCCATTCTAATTCATTCGTACAATCCATTCTACTTCATTCGCACGATCCATTCTAATTCATTCGCACGATCCATTCTTATTCATTCGTACGATCCATTCTAATTCATTCGTACGATCGATTCTAATTCATTCGCATGAATGTATCCATTCTAATTCATTCGTACGATCTATTCTAATTCATTCGTATGATCCATTCTAATTCATTCATACGATCCATTCTAATTCATTCGTACGATCCATTCTAATTCATTCGCACGATCCATTTTAATTCATTCGTACGATACAATCTAATTCATTCGTACGATCCATTCTAATTCATTCGTACGATCCATTCTAATTCATTCGTACTATCCATTCTAATTCATTCATACGATCCATTCTAATTCATTCGTGCGAATGAATTAGAATGGATCGTACGAATGAATTAGAATGGATACATTCGTGCGAATGAATTAGAATGGATCGCACGAATGAGTAAGAATGAATCGTACGAATGAAATAGAATGGATCAAACAAATGAATTTGAATGGATCGTGCGAATGAATTAGAATGGATCGTACAAATGAACTAGAATGGATCGTACGAATGAAATAGAATGGATCGTACGAATGACTTAGAATGGATCGTACGAATGAATTAGAATAGATCGTACGAATAAATTAGAATGGATACATGCGTGCGAATGAATTAGAATGGATCGTACGAATGAATTAGAATGGAACGTGCGAATGAATTAGAATAGATCGTACGAATGAATTAGAATGGATACATTCGTGCGAAAGAATTAGAATGGATTGTATGAATGAATTAGAATGGATCGTATGAATGAATTACAATGGATCGTGCGAATGAATTAGAATGGATCGTGCGAATGAATTAGAATGAATCGTACGAATGAGTAAGAATGGATCATACAAATGAATTAGAATGGATCGTGTGGATGAATTAGAATGGATCGTATGAATGAATTAGAATGGATACATTCGTGTGAATGAATTAGAATGGATCGTACGAATGAATTAGATTGTATCGTACGAATGAATTAGAATGGATCGTACGAATGAATTAGATTGTATCGTACGAATGAATTAGAATGGATCGTGCGAATGAATTAGAATGGATCATACGAATGAATTAGATTGTATCGTGCGAATGAATTAGAATGGATCATACGAATGAATTAGATTGTATCGTGCGAATGAATTAGAATGGATCATACGAATGAATTAGATTGTATCGTACGAATGAATTAGAATGGATCGTACGAATGAATTAAAATGGATCGTACGAATGAATTAGAATGGATCGTATGAATGAATTAGAATACATCGTACGAATGAATTAGAATAGATACATTCGTGCGAATGAATAAGAATGGATCGTACGAATGAATTAGAATGGATCGTACGAATGAATTAGAATAGAATGGATCTTACGAATGAATTAGAATAGATCGTACGAATGAATTAGAATGGATCCATTCATTCGTGCGATTTATTCTAATTCATTCGCACAATTCATTCTAATTCATTCGTACGATCCATTCTAATTCCTTCGCACGATCCATTCTAATTCATTCGTATGATCCATTCTAATTCATTCGCACGATCCATACAAATTCATTCGTACGATACAATCTAATTCATTCGTATGATCCATTCTAATTCAGTCATACAATCCATTCTAATTCATTCGTACGATCCATTCTAATTCATTCGCACGATCCATTCTAATTCATTCGCACGATCAATTCTAATTCATTCATATGATCCATTCTAATTCATTCGCACGATCCATTCTAATTCATTCGTACGATCCATTCTAATCCATTCATATCGTACAATGGATCGTACGAACGAATGAATTAGAATGGATACATTCGTGCGAATGAATTAGAATGGATCGTACGAATGAATTATAATGGATCATGCGAATGAATTAGAATGGATCATAGGAATGAATTAGAATTGATCGTGCGAATGAATTAGAATGGATCATGCGAATGAATTAGAATGGATCGTACGAATGAATTGGAATGGATTGAACGACTGAATTAGAATGGATCGTACGAATGAATTAGAATGGATCGTACGAATGAATTAGAATAGATCATACGAATGAATTAGATTGTATCGTACGAATGAATTAGAATGGATCGTACGAATGAATTAGAATGGATACATTCGTGCGAATGAATTAGAATGGATCTTACGAATGAGTAAGAATGGATCGTACGAATGAAATAGAATGGATCGTACGAATGAATTTGAATGGATCGTGCGAATGAATTAGAATGGATCGTATGAATGAACTAGAATGGATCGTACGAATGAAGTAGAATGGATACATTCGTGCGAATGAATTAGAATGGATCGTACGAATGAATTAGAATGATCGTACGAATGAACTAGAATGGATCGTAGGAATGAATTAGAATAGATCGTACGAATGAATTAGAATGGATACATTTGTGCGAATGAATTAGAATCGATCGTACGAATGAATTAGATTGTATCGTACGATCTATTCTAACTCATTCATACGATCCATTCTAATTCATTCGCACGATCTAATCTAATTCATTCGTACGATCCATTCTAATTCATTCGTACTATCCATTCTACTTCATTCGCACGATCCATTCTAATTCATTCGCACGATCCATGCGAATGAATTAGAATGGATCGTACGAATGAATTAGAATCGATCGTACGATTGAATTAGAATAGATCGTACGAATGAATTAGAATGGATCGTACGAATGAATTAGAATGGATCGTGCGAATGAATTAGAATGGATCATATGAATGAATTAGAATTGATCGTGCGAATGAATTAGAATGGATCATGCGAATGAATTAGAATAGATCGTACGAATGAATTTGAATGGATTGTACGACTGAATTAGAATGGATCATACGAATGAATTAGATTGTATCGTACGAATGAATTAGAATGGATCATACGATTGAATTAGAATGGATCGTACGAATGTATTAGAATTGATCGTACGAATGAATTAGAATGGATCGTACGAATGAATTAGAATTGATCGTACGAATGAATTAGAATAGATTGTACGAATGAATTAGAATGGATCGTGCGAATGAATTAGAATAGATCGTACAAATGAATTAGAATGGATCGTACGAATGAATTAGAATGGATTAGAATGGATAGATCGTACGAATGAAGTAGAATAGATACATTCGTGCGAATGAATTAGAATGGATCGTACGAATGAATTAGAATGGATCGTGCGAATGAATTAGAATGGATCGTACGAATGAATTAGAATGGATCATACGAATGAATTAGATTGTATCGTACGAATGAATTAGAATGGATCGTGCGAATGAATTAGAATGGATCGTACGAATGAATTAGAATTGATCGTGCGAATGAATTAGAATAGATCGTGTGAATGAATTAGAATGGATCGTACGAATGAATTAGATTGGATCGTGCGAATGAATTAGATTGGATCATACGAATGAGTTAGAATGGATCGTACGAATGAATTAGAATGGATCGTACGAATGAATTAGAATGGATCGTACGTATGAATTAGAATGGATCGTGCGAATGAATTAGAATGGATCCTGCGAATGATTTAGAATGGATCTTGCGAATGACTTAGAATGAATGAAGTAGAATGGATACATTCGTGTGAATGAATTAGAATGGATAGTACGAATGAATTAGAATGGGTTGTACGACTGAATTAGAATGGATCATACGAATGAATTAGATTGTATCGTACGAATGAATTAGAATGGATCGTGCGAATGAATTAGAATGGATCGTGCGATTGAATTAGAATGGATCGTGCGAATGAAGTAGAATGGATCGTACGAATGAATTAGAATGGATCGTACAAATGAATTAGAATTGATCGTGCGAATGAATTAGAATGGATCGTGCGAATGATTTAGAATGGATCGTACGAATGAATTAGAATAGATCGTACGAATGAATTAGAATGGATACATTCGTGCGAATGAATTAGAATGGATTGTACGAATGAATTAGAATGGATCGTGCGAATGAATTAGAATGGATCGTACGAATGAATTAGAATGTATCGTACGAATGAATTAGATTGGATCGTGCGAATGAATTAGAATGGATCGTACGAATGAATTAGAATCGATCGTACGACTGAATTAGAATAGATCGTACGAATGAATTAGAATGGATACATTCGTGCGAATGAATTAGAATGGATCGTACGAATGAATTCGAATGGATCGTGCGAATGAATTAGAATGGATCATATGAATGAATTAGAATTGATCGTGCGAATGAATTAGAATGGATCGTACGAATGAATTAGAATCGATCTTACGAATGAATTAGAATGGATGTATGAATGAATTAGAATGGATCGTGTGAATGAATTACAATAGATCGTACGAATGAATTAGAATGGATCGTACGAATGAATTAGATTGTATCGTACGAATGAATTAGAATGGATTGTACGAATGAATTAGATTGGATCGTGCGAATGAATTCGAATGGATCGTGCGAATGAATTAGAATGGATCGTACGAATGAATTAGAATGGATCGTGCGAATGAATTAGAATAGATTGTGCGAATGAATTAGAATGGATCGTACGAATGAATTAGATTGGATCATGCGAATGAATTAGATTGGATCGTACGAATGAATTAGAATAGATCGTATGAATGAATTAAAATGGATCGTACGAATGAATGGATCGTACGAATGAATTAGATTGTATCGTACGAATGAATTAGAATGGATCGTGCGAATGAATTAGAACGAATCGTACGAATGAATTAGAATCGATCGTACGACTGAATTAGAATAGATCGTACGAATGAATTAGAATGGATACATTCGTGCGAATGAATTAGAATGGATCGTATGAATGAATTAGAATGGATCGTGCGAATGAATTAGAATGATTTGAATGGATCCATTCTAATTCATTTGCACGAATGTATCCATTCTAATTCATTCGCACGATCCATTCTAATTCATTCGTACGATCCATTCTAATTCATTCGCACGAATGTATCCATTCTAATTCATTCATACGATCTATTCTAATTCAGTCGTACGATCGATTCTAATTCATTCGTACGATCCATTCTAATTCATTCGCACGATCCAATCTAATTCATTCGCACGATTCATTCTAATTCATTCGCACGATCAATTCTAATTCATTCATATGATCCATTCTAATTCATTCATACGATCCATTCTAGTTCATTCGTACGATCCATTCGGACGATACAATCTAATTCATTCGTACGATCCATTCATTCGTACGATCCATTCTAATTCATTCATACGATCTATTCTAATTCAATCGTGCGGTCCATTCTAATTCATTCGTACGAATGTATCGTTCGAATGAATTAGTACGAATGTATTTGAAGTAGAATGGATATATTCGTGTGAATGAATTAGAATGGATCGTACGAATGAATTAGAATGGATCGTGCGAATGATATAGAATGGATCAAACAAATGAATGTTAATGGATCGTGCGAATGAATTAGAATGGATCGTACGAATGAACTAGAATGGATCGTACGAATGAAATAGAATGGATCGTACGAATGACTTAGAATGGATCGTAAGAATGAATTAGAATAGATCGTACGAATGAATTAGAATGGATACATTCGTGCGAATGAATTAGAATGGATCGTACGAATGAATTAGAATGGATCGTGCGAATGAATTAGAATAGATCGTACGAATGAATTAGAATGGATACATTTGTGCGAAAGAATTAGAATGGATAGTATGAATGAATTAGAATGGATCGTATGAATGAATTACAATGGATCGTGCGAATGAATTAGAATGGATCGTGTGGATGAATTAGAATGGATCGTATGAATGAATTAGAATGGATACATTCGTGTGAATGAATTAGAATGGATCGTACGAATGAAGTAGATTGTATCGTACGAATGAATTAGAATGGATCGTATGAATGAATTAGAATGGATCGTGCGAATGAATTAGAATGGATCATACGAATGAATTAGAATGGATCGTGCGAATGAATTAGAATGGATCGTACGAATGAATTAGAATGAATCGTGCGAATGAATTAGAATAAATCGTACGAATGAATGGATCCATTCTAATTCATTTGTTCGATCTATTCTAATTCATTCGTAAGATTCATTCTATTCTAATTCATTCGTACGATCCATTCTAATTCATTCGTACGATCCATTCTTATTCATTCGCACGAATGTATCCATTATAATTCATTCGTACGATGTATTCTTATTCATTCATACGATCCATTCTAATTCATTCGTACGATCCATTCTAATTCATTCGTACGATCCATTCTAATTCATTCGTACGATACAATCTAATTCATTCGTATGATCCATTCTAATTCATTCGCACGATACAATCTACTTCATTCGTATGATCCATTCTAATTCATTCGCACGATACAATCTAATTCATTCGTTCGATCCATTTTAATTCATTCCTACGATCCATTCTAATTCATTCGTGCGAATGAATTAGAATGGATCGTACAAATGAATTAGAATGGATACATTCGTGCGAATGAATTAGAATGGATCGCACGAATGAGTAAGAATGAATCGTACGAATGAAATAGAATGGATCAAACAAATGAATTTGAATGGATCGTGCGAATGAATTAGAATGGATCGTACGAATGAACTAGAATGGATCGTACGAATGAAATAGAATGGATCGTACGAATGACTTAGAATGGATCGTACAAATGAATTAGAATAGATCGTACGAATGAATTAGAATGGATACATTCGTGCGAATGAATTAGAATGGATCGTACGAATGAATTAAAATGGATCGTGCGAATGAATTAGAATGGATCATATGAATGAATTAGAATTGATCGTGCGAATGAATTAGAATGGATCGTGCGAATGAATTAGAATGGATCGTACGAATGAATTAGAATGGATTGTACGAATGAATTAGCTTGTATCGTACGAATGAATTAGAATGGATCGTGCGAATGAATTAGAATGGATCGTACGAATGAATTAGAATGGATCGTTTGAATGAATTAGAATGGATCGTGCGAATGAATTAGAATGGATCGTACGAATGAATTAGAATGGATCGTGCGAATGAATTAGAATGGATCGTACGATTGAATTAGAATGGATCTTACGAATGAATTAGAATGGATCGTGTTAATGAATTAGAATGGATCGTACGAATGAATTAGAATATATTGTGCGAATGAATTAGATTGTATCGTACGAATGAATTAGAATGGATCGTAAGAATGAATTAGAATGGATCGTATGAATGAATTAGAATGGATTGTGCGAATGAATTAGAAAAGATCGTATGAATGAATTAGACTGGATACATTCGTGCGAATGAATTAGAATGGATCGTACGAATGAATTAGAAAGGATCGTGCGAATGAATTAGAATGGATCGTACGAATGAATTAGAATGGATACATTCGTGCGAATGAATTAGAATGGATCGTACGAATGAATTAGATTGTATCGTACGAATGAATTAGAATGGATCGTGTGAATATATTAGAATGGATCGTACGAATGAATCAGAATGGATCGTACGAATGAATTAGAATGGATACATTCCTGCGAATGAATTAGCATGGATCGTACGAATGAATTAGATTGTATCGTACGAATGAATTAGAATGGATCGTGCGAATGAATTAGAATGGATCGTACGAATGAATTAGAATGGATCGTATGGATGAATTAGAATGGATCATGCGAATGAATTAGAATAGATCGTACGAATAAATTATAATGGATACATTCGTGCGAATGAATTAGAATGGATCGTGCGAATGAATTAGAATGGATCGTACGAATGAATTAGATTGGATCGTGCAAATGAATTAGAATGGATCGTACGAATGAATTAGAATGGATCTAGAATGGATACATTCGTTCGAATGAATTAGAATGGATCGTAGGAATGAATTAGAATGGATCGTGCGAATGAATTAGAATGGATCATATGAATGAATTAGAATGGATCGTGCGAATGAATTAGAATAGATCGTACAAATGAATTAGAATGGATCGTACGAATGAATTAGAATGGATTGTACGACTGAATTAGAATGGATCATACGAATGAATTAGATTGTATCGTACGAATGAATTAGAATGGATCGTACGAATGAACTAGAATGGATCGTACGAATGAAGTAGAATGGATACATTCGCACGATCCATTGTAATTCATTCGCACGAATGTATCCATTCTAATTCATTCGTACGATCCATTCTAATTCATTCGCACGAATGTATCCATTCTAATTCATTCGTACGATCTATTCTAATTCATTCGCAAGATCCATTCTAATTCATTCGCACGATCCATTCTAATTCATTCGTACGATACAATCTAATTCATTCGTATGATCCATTCTATTTCAGTCGTACAATCCATTCTAATTCATTCGTACGATCCATTCTAATTCATTCGCACGATCCATTCTAATTTATTCGTACGATCCATTCTAATTCATTCGCACGAATGTATGCATTCTAATTCATTCGTACGATCTATTCTAATTCATTCGTACGATCCATTCTAATTCATTCGCACGATCCATTCTAATTCATTCGTACGATACAATCTAATTCATTCGTACGATCCATTCTAATTCATTCGTACGATCCATTCTAATTCATTCGTACTATCCATTCGAATTCATTCGCACGATCAATTCTAATTCATTCGCACGATCAATTCTAATTCATTCATATGATCCATTCTAATTCATTCGCACGATCAATTCTAATTCATTCACATGATCCATTCTAATTCATTCGCACGATCCATTCTAATTCATTCGTACGATCCATTCTAATTCATTCGCACGAATGTATCCATTCTAATTCATTCGTACGATCTATTCTAATTCAGTGGTACGATCTATTCTAATTCATTCGTACGATCCATTCTAATTCATTTGTACGATCCATTCTAATTCATTCACACGATCCATTCTTACGAATGATACATTCATATTATAATGGATCGTGCGATCCATTATAATGGATCGTACGAATGAATTAGATCGTACGAATGAATTAGAATGGATACATTCGTGCGAATGAATTAGAATGGATCGTACGAATGAATTAGAATGGATCGTACGAACGAATTAGAATGGATCGTGCGAATGAATTAGAATGGATCGTACGAATGAATTAGAATGGATCGTATGAATGAATTAGAATGGATCTTGCGAATGAATTAGAATAGATCGAACGAATGAATTAGAATGGATACATTCGTGCGAATGAATTAGAATGGATTGTACGAATGAATTAGAATGGATCGTGCGAATGAATTAGATTGTATCTACTTCATTCGTACGATCCATTCTAGTTCATTCATACGATCCATTCTAATTCATTCGTACGATCCATTCTAATTCATTCGCACGATCCATTCTAATTCATTCATACGATCCATTCTAATTCATTCGCACGATCCATTCTAATTCATTCTAATTCATTCAAATTCATTCGTACGATCCATTCTATTTCATTCGTACGATCCTTTCTTACTCATTCGTACGATCCATTCTAATTCATTCACACGAATGTATCCATTCTAATTCATTCGTACGATCCATTCTAATTCATTCGCACGAATGTATCCATTCTACTTCATTCGTACGATCCATTCTAATTCATTCATACGATCCATTCTAATTCATTCGTACGATCCATTCTAATTCATTCGCACGAATGTATCCATTCTAATTCATACGAATGAATTAGAATGGATACATTCGTGCGAATGAATTAGAATGGATCGTACGAATGAATTAGATTGTATCGTACGAATGAATTAGAATGGATCGTGCGAATGAATTAGAATGGATCGTACGAATGAATTAGAATGGATCGTACGAATGAATTAGAATGGATACATTCGTGCGAATGAATTAGCATGGATCGTACGAATGAATTAGATTGTATCGTACGAATGAATAAGAATGGATCGTACGAATGAATTAGAATGGATCGTACGAATGAATTAGAATGGATCGTACGAATGAATTTGAATGGATCGTGCGAATGAATTAGAATGGATCGTACAAATGAACTAGAATGGATCGTACGAATGAAGTAGAATGGATACATTCGTGCGAATGAATTAGAATGGATCGTACAAATGAATTAGAATGGATCGTACGAATGAATTAGAATGGATCGTGCGAATGAATTAGAATGGATCATGCAAATGAATTAGAATGGATCGTGCGAATGAATTAGAATGTATCGTGCGAATGAATTAGAATGGATCATACAAATGAATTAGAATAGATACGAATTAGAATGAATTAGAATGGATCATGCGAATGAATTAGAATGGATCGTACGAATGAATTAGAATGGATCGTACGAATGAAGTAGAATGGATACATTCGTGCGAATGAATTAGAATGGATCGTACGAATGAATTAGAATGGATACATTCGTGTGAATGAATTAGAATGGATCGTACGAATGAGTAAGAAAGGATCGTACGAATGAAATAGAATGGATCGTACGAATGAATTTGAATGAATTAGAATGAATTAGAATGGATCGTGCGAATGAATTAGAATGGATCGTATGAATGAATTAGAATGGATCGTGCGAATGAATTAGAATAGATCGTACGAATGAATTAGAATGGATCGTATGAATGAACTAGAATGGATCGTACGAATGAAGTAGATACAATCTAATTCATTCGCACGATCTATTCTAATTCATATATACAATCCATTCTAAATCATTCGCACGAATGTATCCATTCTAATTCATTCGTTCGATCTATTCTAATTCATTCGCAAGATCCATTCTAATTCATTCATACGATCCATTCTAATTCATTCGTACGATCCATTCTAAAGGATCGATACATTCTAATTCATTCGTACGATCGATTCTAATTCATTCGCACAAATGTATCCATTCTAATTCATTCGTACGATCTATTCTAATTCATTCGTACGATCCATTCTAGTTCATTCGTACGATCATTCTAATTCATTCGTACGATCCATTCTAATTCATTCGCACGAATGTATCCATTCTACTTCATTCGTACGATCCATTCTAGTTCATTCATACGATCCATTCTAATTCATTCGCACGATCCATTCAAATTCATTCGTACGATCCATTCTATTTCATTCGTACGATCCATTCTAATTCATTCGCACGAATGTATCCATTCTAATTCATTCGTTCGATCTATTCTAATTAATGGATCGTACGAATGAATTAGAATGGATACATTCGTGCGAATGAATTTGAATAGATCGTATGAATGAATTAGAATAGATACCTTCGTGCGATCCATTCGTACGATACATTCTAATTCATTCGCACGATCCATTCTAATTCATTCGTACGATACAATCTAATTCATTCGTACGATCCATTCTAATTCATTCGTACGATCCATTCTAATTCATTCGCACGAATGTATCCATTCTAATTCATTCATTCGTACGATCCATTGTACGATATGAATGGATTAGAATGGATCGTACGAATGAATTTGAATGAATTAGAATGGATCGTACGATACAATCTACGTTATGAATTAGAATGGATCGTACGAATGAATTAGAATGGATCGTGCGAATGAATTAGAATGGATCGTACGAATGAATTAGAATGGATCGTACGAATGAATTAGAATGGATCATATGAATGAATTAGAATTGATCGTGCGAATGAAATAGATTGGATCGTGCGAATGAATTAGAATGGATCGTACGAATGAATTAGAATCGATCGTACGAATGAATTAGAATACATTTGTACGAATGAATTTGTATCGTACGATCCATTCTAATTCAGTCGTACGATCGATTCTAATTCATTCATATTATAATGGATCGTACGAATGAATTAGAATGGATCGTGCGAATGGATCGTACGAATGAATTAGAATGGATTGTATGAATTAGAATGGATCGTACGAATGAATTAGAATGGATCATATGAATGAATTAGAATGGATACATTCGTGCGAATGAATTAGAATGGATTGTACGAATGAATTAGAATGGATCATGCGAATGATTTCGAATGGATCGTACGAATGAATTAGAATGGATCGTACGAATGAATTAGATTGGATCGTGTGAATGAATTAGAATGGATCGTACGAATGAATTAGAATCGATCGTACGACTGAATTAGAATAGATCTTACGAATGAATTAGAATGGATACATTCGTGCGAATGAATTAGAATGGATCGTACGAATGAATTAGAATGGATCATGCGAATGAATTAGAATGGATCATATGAATGAATTAGAATGGATCGTGCGAATGAATTAGAATGGATCGTACGAATGAATTAGAATGGATAGTGCGAATTAATTAGAATGGATCGTACGAATGAATTAGAATGGATCGTACGAATGAATTAGATTGGATCGTGCGAATGAATTAGAATGGATCGTACGAATGAATTAGAATCGATCGTACGACTGAATTAGAATAGATCGTACGATTGAATTTGAATGGATACATTCGTGCGAATGAATTAGAATGGATCGTACGAATGAATTAGAATGGATCGTGCGAATGAATTAGAATGGATCATATGAATGAATTAGAATGGATCGTGCGAATGAATTAGTATGGATCATACGAATGAATTAGAATGGATCATGCGAATGAATTAGAATGGATCGTACGAATGAATTAGAATGGATCGTACGAATGAATTAGATTGGATCGTGCGAATGAATTAGAATGGATCGTACGAATGAATTAGAATGGATCGTACGAATGAATTAGAATAGATCGTACGAATAAATTAGAATGGATACATTCATGCGAATATATTAGAATGGATCGTACGAATGAATTAGAATGGATCGTGCGATTGAATTAGAATGGATCGTATGAATAAATTAGAATGGATCGTGCGAATGAATTAGAATGGATCGTGCGAATGAATTACAATGGATCGTACGAATGAATTAGAATAGATCGTACGAATGAATTAGAATGGATCGTGTGAATGAATTAGAATTGATCATACGAATGAATTGGAATGGATCATATGAATGAATTAGAATGGATCGTGCGAATGAATTAGAATAGATCGTACGAATGAATTAGAATGGATACATTCGTGCGAATGAATTAGAATGAATCGTACGAATGAATTAGAATGGATCGTGCGAATGAATTAGAATGGATCGTACGAATGAATAAGAATGGATCGTACGAATGAATTAGAGTGGATCGTGCGAATGAATTATAATGGATCGTACGAATGAATTAGAATGGATCATACGATTGAATTAGAATAGATCGTGCGAATGAATTAGAATGGATATTTTCGTGCGAATGAATTAGAATGGATCGTACGAATGAATTAGAATGGATCGTGCGAATGAATTAGAATGGATCGTACGAATGAATTAGAATGGATCGTACGACTGAATTAGATTGGATCGTGCGAATGAATTAGAATGGATCGTACGAATGAATTAGAATCGATCGTACGAATGAATTAGAATAGATCGTACGAATGAATTAGAATGGATACATTCGTGCGAATGTATTATAATGGATTGTACGAATGAATTAGAATGGATCGTGCGAATGAATTAGAATGGATCGTATGAATGAATTAGAATGGATCGTGCGAATGAATTAGAATGGATCGTGCGAATGAGTTAGAATGGATCGTACGAATGAATTAGAATGGATCGTATGACTGAATTAGAATGGATCGTACGAATGAATTAGATTGTATCGTACGAATGAATTAGAATGGATCGTGCGAATGAATTAGAATGGATCGTACGAATGAATTAGAATGGATCGTATGAATGAATTAGAATGAGTTAGAATGAATTAGAATAGATTGAATGGATCGTGTGGATGAATTAGAATGGATCGTGTTAATGAATTAGAATGGATCGTACGAATGAATTAGAATAGATTGTGCGAATGAATTCTAATTCATTCGCACGATCCAATCTAATTCATTTGTATCGTACGAATGAATTAGAATGGATCGTACGAATGAATTAGAATGGATCGTACGAATGAATTAGAATAGATCTTACGAATGAATTAGAATGGATACATTCGTGCGAATGAATTAGAATGGATCGTACGAATGAATTAGAATGGATCGTGCGAATGAATTAAAATAGATCGTGCGAATGAATTAGAATGGATCGTACGAATGAATTAAAATGGATCGTACGAATGAATTAGATTGGATCGTGCGAATGAATTAGAATGGATCGTACGAATGAATTAGAATTCGATCGTACGACTGAATTAGAATAGATCGTACGAATGAATTATAATGGATACATTCGTGCGAATGAATTAGAATGGATCGTACGAATGAATTAGAATGGATCGTGCGAATGAATTAGAATGGATCATATGAATGAATTAGAATTGATCGTGCGAATGAATTAGAATGGATCGTGCGAATGAATTAGAATCGATCGTACGAATGAATTAGAATGGATTGTACGACTGAATTAGAATGGATAATACGAATGAATTAGATTGTATCGTACGAATGAATTAGAATGGATCGTGCGAATGAATTAGAATGGATAGTACGAATGAATTAGAATGGATCGTATGAATAAATTAGAATGGATCGTGCGAATGAATTAGAATGGATCGTACGAATGAATTAGAATGGATCGTACGAATGAATTAGATTGGATCGTGCGAATGAATTAGAATGGATCGTACGACTGAATTAGAATAGATCGTACGAATGAATTAGAATGGATACATTCGTGCGAATGAATTAGAATGGATCGTACGAATGAATTAGAATGGATCGTGTGAATGAATTAGATTGGATCGTGCGAATGAATTAGAATGGATCGTACAAATGAATTAGAATAGATCATACGAATGAATTAGATTGAATCGTGCGAATGAATTAGAATGGATCGTACGAATGAATTAGAATGGATCGTATGAATGAATTAGAATAGATTGTACGAATGAATTAGAATGGATACATTCGTGCGAATGAATTAGAATGGATCGTACGAATGAATTAGAATGGATCGTGCGAATGAATTAGAATGGATCATATGAATGAATTAGAATAGATCATGCGAATGAATTAGAATGGATCGTGCGAATGAATTAGAATCGATCGTACGAATGAATTAGAATGGATGTATGAATGAATTAGAATGGATCGTGCGAATGAATTATGTTGAGCGTTCATTTGGTGCGAATTATCCTTTTAGTATCATGCATATAACGTCATTTTCTTACGTAAAACTTTCATAATACACGTAAACTGTATGAGTTTCTTTGCACCACGATATAGTAGACTCTCATACGAACCCAACAGCATATTGGTTCGTTCTCATACATTGCATGCATGAAAAATACAGAGCCCTAAAGTCCAAATTATCCTTTTATCGATAATCGTGTTTAAACCAGACAAATGTCATTTCATGTGTGTCTTTCAGGGAATCGATCCGGTTTTTGATGCAGTCAGCTCAAGGACTTCTTGACCAAGCTGTGGATATTCTCGCGGCGAATTGATGGAGGTTGTACAAACCGTTTAGAGGCCCTTATGACAAGGGGTGCAGAAAAGAACAGTTGTTTGAGTCGGGCATCTGACGTCACCAGCTCAACATATTCCTAGCTTCGGATCACTGAAGGACTATGCAAATGCCAAGGACTTGACGAGTTCGAACGGCTCGGATGGTTACCTAAGCCTATCATGTTCTTTTCTTTAGATCCTTCCCTGTCTTTGCCTCACAAGACCGTGGCCGTCCATTCCCTAATCGACCGGCCGTGCCTTCAAACCCAAAGGATGCAGCCCTTACACCCTTAACCGTCCGGTCCAAATCATGGCCGTCTGTTCCGTGCATGCAGCTCTATATATAGCTGAACCCACCGTCCGATCGTAGTTCCAAACCCATCCGACCGTCCATGCATGGGTTACATTAACAATCCATGCACATACAGTTTGTCTCTCCTCTCTTCTAATTAATTACAGCCGTCCGATCCACGCACCATGCATGCAGCCATCATCCGCAGCCCTCTACCCGACCTTATCCCAGCCGTCCTATTTACTCCGGGACCAACCCAACCTAGCTGTACCTAGTTGATACCCATGCATGCAAACTCAGCATCACAGCTACCCCATCATCGCAGCCGTCCGTTACAATTAAAAACCCATGCATTGAGTAGTCACTGCAGTCATTCCGAGCAAAACACATGCATACAAATCCCAACCGTCCAATCCCACCTAACCCATGTAGCCATCAACCAATCTCCTCACTCCATACCTTACCATCCCCACAATCGGCACTTGATCACAGCCTTTCAATGCATCCAATGCATGCATGCAAAATAAAAAAACCCAAGCCATGCAGCCCCTGAACCTGACGTCCGTACGGAACCTCATCACAGCCGTTCCTTTCCCATGCATGGCACCCTTTAAACCCATAACAGTCCCGTGCATCAACCCATGCACGTCCCAACCGATCCACTCTCTCTCTCTCCCACGTTTCTCTCACAAACAATCACAGCCGTCCCGTGCATAACCCATGCACGTCCGAACCCAGCAGCGGCCAGCTCTCTCTCCCTAGTTTTTCTCCACCGCACGACCCTCTCTCTCCGGGATCCTCTCTCTAACCCAACCGCCCGGAACCCACCGAGCTTTTCTCTCTCTTCCGTTTCTTTCTCTCTTTTCTCTCTCTAAAACCCAGCCGGACTTCTCTCTCTAGCTTCCCTCCTTCTCTCTCCCGTTCCCTACTTTTTCTCTCACCTGCGATCTTCTTTCTCTCTCATTCCTTATCTATCCCAACCGCCCAAGCTTTTCTCTCTCTAGCTTTCCTTATTTTTTCTCTTTCCTTATCCCCTCATCTCTCTTACCCGACCGAAACCTAGCCGAGACCCCCGATCGTGCCCAACTCGATCTCTCTACCGGCTCTCTCTATCTCTAAACAAATCACAGCCGTCCGTCCTATCCGACCCCCATGCAACCACACACTCTCTCTCTAAAACCTGATCGAGCCCCACACATCGTGGACCCATTCCCTATCCTATATAGAGGAGGATCCGAAACAAGGGGGGGGAGCTTTTGGACGACCTTGACTCCCATCACCTCTCATCACCATCCTCCACCATCCGCGACCACATCCGAAACCCTAGAGGAGGCTTTTGACGACCAAACCCATCACCACCGAACCCTAAACATCATCTTACACATCCACGGACCTAGCCTCCACATCCGAGCCGCCATCGTACCATCATCCGAGCCGTCGTCGCACCATCATCGAGGCTACGTCGTGATCGAGCCGAAGCGGAGAAAGCATCGAGGAACGCGATCGAGGCAAGCGAAGTCCACGGAGCAATCTTCAGGGATGATCTGTACTTCGTTTATTTCCAGTCTTTCCTTTGATGTAACAAAACTCATGTCTAGCTAAACCGCATGCTAAGGCCGAGATGAAAACCTAGATCTAGTAGATGTTCAGTTTATTTTATGTGTTCTATGCCATGCTCTTTAATGTTTTATGCGATTCAATTCTTAATTGAATGATGGTTCAATTTGCTCTCACAATCCATGCCACGTATGTTTTGTAGTTAGCGCTATAATTGATCATCATGCAATTAGGCCTATTTTAATCGAAGAATTAAAACCCAGATCTTGCATGCTTAACTCAGACATCGGATGCTCTGCTCATGTGCTTTGATTCGTTGTGCTTAACCTAGATGTGTGATGCTTCGTTTTATTACACATGCTTGAGTTGAATCCAATATTAGATAAATATATTTAAAGCTTTAGCGATCGCATCTCGAGGAAGCACGGGATTTGTTTCCCGCATGCTACTCGCATAAGTTTAGAACATCATAATTTAAACATAGCATCTACGATGATCTAGCGGTGGATTCGACCGCCTTAGTATCTCATCCATATCCGAACTTCCACACTGCACCGCATTACATTCGTTAATTGCATGCTTTAATACTGCTTAGTTACTATTTCCATCACAATCTTATAAAACCAAATCAACAATATTGCTCATTAAGTAATTTAGGTTAAATAGTTAATAACCCTAGACTAGACAGTTCCCTCATTAGCAATCCCTGTGGGATCGACCTCTTAATACACACCGCTCCTACAAGCGATTCGTGCACTTACGAGTTATAATTTAGATCAAATTAACCCCTTAATTTAGGATTAGTTTAGATCGCATCAAATTACAATAGATCGTACGAATGAATTAGAATGGATCGTACGAATGAATTAGATTGTATAGTACGAATGAATTAGAGTGGATCGTACGAATGAATTAGATTGGATCGTGCAAATGAATTAGAATGGATCGTACGAATGAATTAGAATCGATCGTACGACTGAATTAGAATAGATCGTACGAATGAATTAGAATGGATACATTCGTGCGAATGAATTACAATGGATCGTACGAATGAATTAGAATGGATCGTGTGAATGAATTAGAATGGGTCATATGAATGAATTAGAATAGATCGTGCGAATGAATTAGAATGGATCGTGCGAATGAATTAGAATGGATCGTACGAATGAATTAGAATGGATTGTACGACTGAATTAGAATGGATCATACGAATGAATTAGATTGTATCGTACGAATGAATTAGAATGGATCGTGCGAATGAATTAGAATGGATAGTACGAATGAATTAGAATGGATCGTACGAATGAATTAGAATGGATCGTACGAATGAATTAGATTGTATCGTACGAATGAATTAGAATGGATCGTGCGAATGAATTAGAAGGGATCGTACGAATGAATTAGAATGGATCGTATGAATGAATTAGAATAGATCGTGCGAATGAATTAGAATGGATCGTGCGAATGAATTAGAATGGATCGTACGAATAAATTAGAATGGATCGTACGAATGAATTTGATTGGATCGTGTGAATGAATTAGAATGGATCGTACAAATGAATTAGAATGGATCTTACGAATGAATTAGAATGGATCATGTTAATGAATTAGAATGGATCGTACGAATGAATTAGAATAGATTGTGCGAATGAATTAGATTGTATCGTACGAATGAATTAGAATGGATCGTAAGAATGAATTAGAATGGATCGTATGAATGAATTAGAATGGATTCTGCGAATGAATTAGAATAAATCGTATGAATGAATTAGACTGGATACATTCGTGCGAATGAATTAGAATGGATCGTACGAATGAATTAGAATGGATCGTGCGAATGAATTAGAATGGATCGTACGAATGAATTAGAATGGATACATTCGTGCGAATGAATTAGAATGGATCGTACGAATGAATTAGATTGTATCGTACGAATGAATTAGAATGGATCGTGCGAATGAATTAGAACGGATCGTACGAATGAATTAGAATGGATCGTACGAATGAATTAGAATGGATACATTCGTGCGAATGAATTAGCATGGATCGTACAAATGAATTAGATTGTATCGTACGAATGAATTAGAATGGATCGTGCAAATGAATTAGAATGGATCGTACGAATGAATTAGAATGGATCATAAGGATGAATTAGAATGGATCATGCGAATGAATTAGAATAGATCGTACGAATAAATTATAATGGATACATTCGTGCGAATGAATTAGAATGGATCGTGCGAATGAATTAGAATGGATCGTACGAATGAATTAGATTGGATCGTGCAAATGAATTAGAATGGATCGTACGAATGAATTAGAATGGATCTAGAATGGATACATTCGTTCGAATGAATTAGAATGGATCATACGAATGAATTAGAATGGATCGTGCGAATGAATTAGAATGGATCTTATGAATGAATTAGAATGGATCGTGCGAACGAATTCGAATGGATCGTACAAATGAATTAGAATGGATCATACGAATGAATTAGATTGTATCGTACGAATGAATTTGAATGGATCGTGCGAATGAATTAGAATGGATCGTACGAATGAACTAGAATGGATTGTACGAATGAAGTAGAATGGATACATTCGAGCGAATGAATTAGAATGGATCGTACGAATAAATTAGAATGAATTAGAATGGATTCGGCTAATTAACTAGAATGGATTAGAATGGATTCATTGAATGAATGGATGGATCATACGGTCCATTCTATTTCGTACGAATGAATTAGAATAGATCGTACGAATGATTTAGAATGGATACATTCGTGCGAATGAATTAGAATGAATCGTACTAATGAGTAAGAATGGATCATACAAATGAATTAGAATGGATCGTGTAGATGAATTAGAATGGATCGTATGAATGAATTAGAATGGATATATTCGTGTGAATGAATTAGAATGGATCGTACGAATGAATTAGATTGTATCGTACGAATGAATTAGAATGGGTCGTACGAATGAATTAGAATGGATCGTACCAATGAATTAGAATGGATCGTGCGAATGAATTAGAATGGATCGCACGAATGAATTAGAATGGATCGTACGAATGAATTAGCACTATAAGAAATTGCACCTTTAGCGACGCTTATCTGCGACGTATATCCTTTTCCGTCGTCGAAAGTTGCCTTTTCGCGACGCCATATCTTATTCGTCATAAAATTGTGTCGCTAAAGGTTTGCTAGCATAGTTGAGTTCGCGCCTAGGAGAATAAAGTTTTTTGGCGACGGTAAATGGCTATTTGGCGACGCAGTTAGACGTCGCTAAATTATTTACGTTTAGCGACAAAATAAATTATGTCGTGGAAAATTAAAAATTTTGGCGACGAGACTAAGTATGCTGCTAGTTGCAATCGGTGACATAGTTATGCATCGTAAAATTTCTTATTTTTTGGAAACATTGTTTATGACGACGCAGATCCTTTTTTGTCACCGAAAGTTGCCTTTTCGCGACGCAATATCTTATTCGTCGCAAAATCATGTCGCTAAAGGTTTCCTATAATAGTTGAGTTCGCGTCTAGAAGGCCGGATAAAGTTTTTTGGTGATGATAAATGCCTATTTGGCGATACGGTTAGACGTCGCTAAATTATTTATGTTTAGCGACGAAATAAATTATGTCGCAGAAAATTAAAAATTTTGGCGACGGGACTAAGTGTGCTGCTAGTTGCAATTGGTGACGTAATTATGCGTCGTGAAATTCCTGTTTATGACATCGCAGATTCTTAATTTTTTATAGCGACGTTGTATGTGCGTCGCAGAATCATTCCATAAAATAAAAATTTCGCGCCTATAAGAGGACTTTTTTTGTGACGATAGATAGCTATTAGGTGACACAATAATATGTCGCTAAATTATTTACTTTTCGCGATGAAATAAATTTAGTCGTGAAAAATTAAAAGTTTTAGCGACGAGACTAAGTATGCTGCTAGTTGCAATCGGCGACATAGTTATGCGTCGCAAAATTTCTTAATTTTGGAAACATTATTTATGACGGCGCAGATTCTCAATTTTTTATGGCGATGTTTTTCGTACGTCATGGAATCGTTAGGAGAATGCAAGAATTTAAAACCCCACAACCGTCTTTGTAACGACCGGCATTCCAGGGTGTTTTTGTTGGAAATAAAATCCATGGTAGAGGCCCGCAGCGGAAGCAAAGTGAAGGTCCGAGGACCATGAGCGGTGTGCGTTACATATCAAAATTTTCATCAAAACGATCTACATATGCGTGTATGAATCTAGCATGGCAACTACGCGAACCCCTAACGATGATCTAACGCGAAAGAACAAACTAGCATGAATGCATGTTCTAATTATGTTAGATCTACTTGTTAGAGGTCATACCTGCGTGCGGAATCTTTCACCGCGACAAAATTTCTTCTTTGTCGATGGAGACGGGCTACGGATCTGCTCGACATAGCTTCGGTGCGACAGCCATAACTTTCTGCTCCGACCTCTGATTGGGCTGAAATTTGGACTGCAGGTAGCCAACTTCGAGACGCAACTTTTCCAATAAGTTTCACATCGTTTGGACTTCTGTAGCTCCCGGAATCGCAGAAACAACGTTGATTTTCTGTGCAGATTCTGGACAGCAAAAGGTTGCGGGAGACGCCTTCTAGTTCACCCGATCTCACACGATGCACGGCACCTCGTCGATGGATCTCTGAGTACCTCCATACGACGAGCCTTCTCCTTCTACGAAACACCACATGAGGAAGACGAGTCGCCATCCAATGGCGCAAGCGAGAGAGAGAGAGACGAGAGAGGAGATGCGAAGAGAGGAGAGGGGGCGGCTAGGGTTTCCCCATGCCATGGCCGGCCCTAGGGCTTGCATGGCTCTATTTTTTTCGTGCACCCTCTCTCTCCTTCACATATATAGGGCCGGCCTATTCATATGGATAAGGACAGTATGGATAAGGATGATAGATTCAAACCTTATCCCTATATATCTCTTCTTTATCTCTATCCTTTCCTTGTTTTCGAAAACGGTCAAAACCAGCCCGTTTTCTGCGCCTCATAACCGGCCCCTTCATCGGAGGCAACAACCTCCCGAAACTAATGGGGCCGGCCTTGACCAGTCTCTCAACACTTTGGGCCGGCCCCCTTAGTGCATAGTGGCGCATGGTATGACCAAAACGCCCTTATGCCACTAGTTGGCCGTTCCTCGTGTACGAGACTTTGCAAGGCACACATAAGTGAAGTGCACCAGTGATTTCACTATTCTCTGAGGTTCCCGTAGGGTGCCCCTAGTGAAGTCAACTAGTCAACTCGCAACATGTCCCAGTGCATCGCACCCATGTGGCAAAGTCCACTTATGGCAAGGAATTGCTACATGCGTCTCTGCACTAACCTAGGGTTTCCCCTTAGTGCACACACGTAGCTACGCATCTACCGTGCACTAGTGCGAAGCACTCACGGAGCGTATGCTTGGACTTCTCGCTTCCTCTAACTACGTTCTGTGTTTCGAGGAGATGGTATAAGAACCGTACATAATGTCGATAAGGTGGAACCTTCAGGGACCAGGGTTCATGGCTTCCAACTCAGACTCGATCGACACACTACCCAAGTGTACCATCGATCCTCTGAGTTCGAGTTAACCTGCGTAGCCACCCAGAGTGCGACGCAGGCTGCACTCCAATCCCCCCGGACTTACTATGTTCTCCCACATACCCCTGCTCTCCGCTTAGTATGGTAAACTCGCTGTCCCTCCACTGGTGCCATGATGCAACTCGAGCGGTGGAGAATACCGTCAGACTCGAGTGCTCATATGACTCGGTTCCTTCCAGGTTGACCACATACATCGTACCTCCGATTACTCTGACGAGCAACCGGATCCGTCATCAGTCCAACTGATGACCACCTGGCTAGGGTTTAATACGACGTAGGTCAGACCAAGGAACGCACCTCCCGTTAGGGGTATGGATAGCCTGCAGGAGTGACATGCTGATGCAACGCCAGCCGGGTAACCCAGTACACCGTGGTTTTGGATCACTGCATCCGGATCCTCACACATTGGTGCGCCAAAGCACCACACAACTGGTTAGTCCACCAGACATGGTTCCTCAGGGTTTAGGACCGTTTTATCCTAAGCAGAAACACGGTTTAGTGCACCGGTGTCTGCTCACCGATCTGTGCACCGTGTTGGTTCCGTTCGGCCACAGACACTGTGCCTGGTAATGACCGTGGTGGAGACACCCACGCTCTGTCATCCCAACAGCTTATCCTGATAGGGCGACCAACCCTAATCAGAGCTGCGAACGTATTTAGGTTACATGGGACCAATCCATTGAGTCTCCCACTCAAGTGGATTACCATGTAGCCATGGCTCTCTGTTCTGTAATCAGAACACGTACTAAGGTACGTACCAATATGCATTCCTATACTATCAACCATACAAAGCTAAACACTAGGTTTTTACGAGCTATAGACCTCACCAATTCTAACAGTTTTGCCCAGAAAAACCCAGTTCTATATAATATTATTTTAATATATTTGGCGGTGATGCTGTTGGTTGTACTCGAGCGAGACCAGGTAGTGGGTTCCAGGTACGGGTCGCGAGGCTACGTTGGAGGTGTGGTTACACGAGCACGTGAGCACATGTACTAAGGCGCAGTGGCGGATCCAGGATTTTTTCTCAGGGGGGGCATAATTATTAAAAAATAACTACAGTCGTTGCCTCACAGTCGAAGGCTTCAGCAGACAGCATAACGTCCCTACCATTCCTTCGATCGCGCAACAAAAGACCTATTAGGATTTTACCTCGAGTGGAGGAGAATTTTGATCCTCGGAGTCCTTCAAAAATTTGGAGCTGTAACTGACCGACTCGATCAGGGTGCACGGGTTGTAAATAATAGACTAGATCCTTTTCTTCTTGCGGTGGAGGGGGTATTTAATACGTACCCCCCAAAACCTGTAAATAGGCCCCGATTCCCACTCGATTCTCATTCAGTAAGGGCCATGTGATGAACTTTACAGGGATGCCACATGTGCGGGTAGTGGCAGACGGCAGTGAATGTCGGCCGAACAGTAGTGGGCATTGGTGGCCAGCAACGGGTGGTGGCCGATGGCCGGTGAGGCCGGTCGTGGGTCGCCAATATGGGTGGCAATGACGGGTGGTGGGCGGCAGCAACGGAGGGGCCATGTGGAGGTGGGGTGGTGGTCGGCGGCATAGTGGTGGACATTGACTGGCGGGGGGTGGTGGCCGGTGGGACAGTGGCGACTGGTGGGGGCCACCTCCATGTGAAGTTGGCAACCAAAAGTTGACAAACTTCCTATATTTGTTTTTTTTTTTTTGGATAAATTATACTTTTCTCCCCTTCCCTTCTGAAGTTTAGCTCAAAAACATTTAACAAACAACATCCCCCCCCCCACTCAATTCAGTTTCGATAAGATAAAAATTACCAAATGAGGGAATCAAGTTGTTGACAAAAGGGGTATTGTGCTAACATTTCAGACTTTAGGGAGTGATTTGGAACAAAATTAACTATAGGGGCGTGTTTTTAAGCTAAATTTTAAGGGGGTAAGTGTAACTTACCTTTGCTTTTTCCCAAAGTGAAGGGGGGCTTGAGCCCCCCTGGCCCAATGTAGGTCCGCCCCTGCTGAGGCGAGGCATGAACGCTATTTTATATATATATATATATATATATATATATATATATATATATATATATATATATATATATATATATATATATATATATATATATATATATATATATAATATTGTGGCGGGTCTATCAGACCCGGCGAGGTTCGCGTACCGGCAAGCCTCGGTGCGACGCGAGTCGAGCTCGACCGGGATTGAGAAAAAAAAAAAACTAAACTAAACAAAAACTTAAATAAAAAAAAAACAAAAACCAAAACCCAAACCCGAACCCGTCCCCAAAACCCAACCCAACTCTCTCTCTCTCTCTCCCTCTCCCTCTCCCTCTCATCTCACTCAAACCCATACCCGACCCAACCCAACTCTCTCGCTCTCTCTCTCTCATCTCTCTGATCTCTCTCCCAATCTCTTCCGATCTCCTCCCTCTCACCCAATCTCTTCTGATCTCCTCCTCTCTCTACCCGATCTCCACCCCCAACGGCCACCGCCCCCCTTGACCCTAAGCCCGGCCACCTCTCCCCTCCATCCCATCAGCCGCCCGCCACCCCCCCCTTTTTGACCTCACTGCCAACCGCCCCCCTCTATCCCATCCGCCGCCCCCTCTATCCCATCAGCCGCCCCCTCTCCTTGACCCCTAAGCCCGGCCGCCGCCCCCCTTTTTTCACCCTATAAAACCCAGACCCGACCCCCCATTACCTCCTCCGATCTCCCCCCCCCCCTCTCTCTCTCCTTATTGCTGTGGGTGTGGCGCGCGACAGTCGGAGCGCAGCCGGCCGGAGGAGGAGCCGCAGCCGGAGCCGACAACCCCCCCCCCCCCCCCCCACCGACCAGGTCAGACGCCGTTATGGTTTCTGTTTATCTAATAGTTCTGTGTGGCCATGGTTTTTTGTTTTCAAAGTGCAAAGTGTCATCAACCCCCCCCCCCCCTCCCTCTCTCTCTCTCTCTCTCTCTCTCTCTCTCTCTCTCTCCTATACATCATTCCTTGCCAATTGCAGTATATTTGGCTGATAAATGTGCTTTGGTATTCTGATTGTTGGTCTGTAAATGTACCTTTGTAAAATCATTTGGCACATCTATAAACAAACTATGTGATTTTGAGATGATGAAAATTCTTTCTGTATGGATCAGTTGCATATCCTGTCACAAAATTCTCCCTTATTCTTACTTAAGATTATTCCATTGAGTTGTGTTTATGATGCACTCTGCCTTTTCTTGTTGTTTTGTCTTCCATGTGCAGGGGAAATACAGTGTGAGCAACCGAACAATTCACTGTACACTTTTACTGAAAATCTTATCATTGAGAATCAAACATTACCTCTTTCCCCAAATCAGATTCTATTAAGAGTGAGATTTTGTCCCCTTTCTCCTTTGATCATTGTATTCTCTACTTATATATGGACTTTTTATGATCGGGTTTAATGTGGTTATGCTTGTACTAAATTAACAAGTCATATTTTTTTTCTCTAGTAATTATTTTTTTTGAAAATACTCATGGAATGATAACACTTTATGTATGGATTTTGCCCACCGATAGCAAATCATGGTTTTACTATGCTCTAGAGTTTGGAAAGAGTCCTTTTATTTTCATTGATCATACATGGTCTTTTAGTTGTACTTGTACTACTATTTCAGATTGCAAGAATTCTGGCATTCATTTTTTGCATCACTAAAAGCTGTAGGATCATTGGGTAGAAACATCTCTTTCGGAACCTTGGTTGGTGTCTATTTGTCTTATATGTGAACGAATTCAGTTTTAGAGCCATTGGGTGCTTTCTTTCCATTAATTCACATCAATTGCCTTGTCAAAGGATTTAGAAAGTAGTTATTCAACTTATTCTACCTTGGTAGGTGTCTAGTTGTGTTTGTGGGGCTATGCATTATGGTATTGCTTGTAGGTTATCAGTAGGACTAGAGTGTGGTCGTAGCACATCTTTGGAGCTTAGTGGCCAGCAAGACCAAATAAGACTGCATATGTGTGTTGCTAAGAATTCGGATGTTTTGCATGAACAATGAGGCATGATTCATGAGTCTTGTCGCATTACCTATGAATTTGGTGCTATACTGCATAACATACCCTATGTTTGGGTGGTTACATTAAAGAGCTCCGTTGGATGCAAGGATTTCAATTTGCTTTTGCCAGGGTTGCCAGGAGTTTATACCCTATCCCAGTGAATGTCTTGCCAGTGGTTGACGGACTTGATGGAAAAATGATTGGGATTAGTGGGTTCAGATCATCACATAAGGGGAAGTGGCTCCAGTCTTTCTTGAGGATTGTATGTGTTGAAGTGTCACTAAAACTATTATGTCATAAATCAATGTTTGTATCTTCTCTAACTCCGTTATCTCAATTTCTTAAGCAATTGTTTTTTTGGTTTCTTTAACATCCAAACTTCTTGCATCTAAAATAAAGAAGCCTTACATTTGACGCGTACTAACCAAGAACAAAAAAAAAAGGAGGGACTAATAGCTTTTATAAAGACTAGATTGCGGGCACGTGCGTTCCGTGTGCCCATTGGGGGAAGATTCTTGGAGCATATGTCATGCAAATAATTTTCAAACAAGATTACAAAATACTAACTAATTTTCTACCTGACATCATTTTCTTGCCCTACAATATATATTCTCTCTCTATAGCACTCTCTACGACGTTTTCTTTCTCTATAATGTATGAAGATCATGGAGAATGACACGTTTTTAAGTAAGGATAATCAGGTAAAAACACATTGAGTTTATTCTCGCTTATGTAGTTATTTTTTTAGCATTCAATGCAGTTAAACAATATTTGGTTTTAATCTGGACAGGACCACTTACTTGGGATGAAAGGAAACTTGGATACTGAAGGGTCTCCAGTCTCCACTATCTTTTGTTGGGGTTGTTATCAGTGCCATCAAATTGTTTTCAGGTAGATTAAATGAAATTAATTATTGACCTATTTGGAATATAGTGAGTTCCCATAAATCTTGGGCAAACACATCAGACAATCTGATAGCTTGTATTGCTGATATTGATAGTCTTCACTTTGTTGCATTATAGCTCTCTCTCAGGTCCAAATTTATCTGTATATGTTTAGCTACTTTGTTTAATCTTTCTATGGATGTTTTAGTTTGATTTAGC
The DNA here is from genome assembly GCA_947650365.1 of Chamaelirium japonicum. Lineage (NCBI taxonomy): Eukaryota > Viridiplantae > Streptophyta > Magnoliopsida > Liliales > Melanthiaceae > Chamaelirium > Chamaelirium japonicum. The sequence goes on from OX393556.1 coordinate 60,236,168, forward strand.
AGAATGACTCTTTCCATAAACAATAAACTGTTGAAGAGTCAACGATCAATCTGTAAAAGATGGAATGCCCCAACCAATGTCTCGTCTTACATCAGATGACATCTTTTTATTTCCCTTGCTATTTTTCCCTCAACTCTTTGACTGGCATATAGGCTGACTTGTAGGCATCATTACCTTATTATGTCTGTATTTTCAATAGTGTCCAATCATTCTTTGTATCCTGTACGATCGCAAATCTTCTTTATTCTACAACTTGGTATCTAGTTCTACTTCAAATGAGTTTATTGTACGTACATTACATCATACAAGCTGTAATTTATGTTTTGAATCGTGTGAGAACAGCATGATACATTATCTGTATCTTCATATTGTAAATATTATCTTAAACATGATGTTATTGTAAGCAATTGTGAGGATGGAGCATCTGGTACGGACGTATCTTGGTTAGTATCTAACACATAATACATTAATTTCTAATATAATTCAATTCTTTAATTCGATTTTTATCATTAGAAAATAACTTAACTGTTTCATGGAAAACTAATTGTTATTCTTTCTTTTTTTTATATAGATGGACGATTGACTTCATTGGCCTGCGAACGGATTATATTAGCCATCAGTTTCTACCATTTTATTTGGCATTTCAAAAAAGATGCGATATCATATTTAAAGATATTTTTTTTGTAGTCCTTCAGTTGATGTGTGGATGTTGGTTTTATGTTACTGATCTTTAATAGAAATGAGTATGGATAAACATGTGTACATAGAAGAATAATTTAGTTTTTTTATTTGACTTTAATTGAGTTTAAATAAATACTTGTGTACTTTTATTTTTAATGAAATGTGTATAGATGAATGCATGTGTATAAAGATTTCAAGAAAAAAAATTAATATTTAACCAAATAATATTAAGAATTTGACTTTTGGTGGCGCATGTAATAATTACGTCACTGAATGTGTATATTTTGCGGCACGATAACTATATCGTCTAATGTATACATTTGACTCAATGGTTAAATTCGACGATGTAATTATTACGTCGCTAAACATATATATATATTGCACGATGCCAAAGTATACATTCTACGATGCTATTATTTGTTCGCTAGAAGTTATTGACGACGCTATTATATACGTCGCCAAATATTTTTACTTTTGGCGATGCATATGGTGCGTCGCTAAATGTTCTATATATAAACGTAATTTAGTTGTTTTTGCGACGTGGGAGATCATTTCAGCGATGTTTTTTGTCACAATTGGCGACGCTTATTGCGTCGCGATTGGTAAAGCTTTCAGCGACGCACTTTGATCGCGTCGCCGAAAGTATTCTCAGACGGGGAATAGGCGACGTCTTGGCGACGCAATTTGAAGCGTCGCAAAAGATATTTCGCGATGAATATGATCACTTTTGGCGATGCTCTAATATGTCGCAGAATATGTCTTTTCTTGTAGTGTAGAATGATCGTACGAATGAATTAGAATAGATCGTACGAATGAATTAGAATGGATACATTCGTGCGAATGAATTAGAATGGATCGTACGAATGAATTAGAATGGATCGTACGAATGAATTAGAATGGATCGTGCGAATGAATTAGAATGGATCGTATGAATGAATTAGAATGGATCGTGCGAATGAATTAGAATGGATCGTACGAATGAATTAGAATGGATCATACGAATGAATTAGAATGGATCGTACGAATGAATTAGAATGGATTGTACGACTGAATTAGAATGGATCGTACGAATGAATTAGAATGGATCATGCGAATGAATTAGAATGGATCGTACGAATGAATTAGAATGAATACATTCTTACGAATGAATTTGTATGGTTCGTATGAATGAATTAGAATAGATTGTACGACTGAATTAGAATGGATCATACGAATGAATTAGATTGTATCGTACGATCCATTCTAATTCATTCGTACGAATAAGATCGTACGAATGAATTAGAATGGATCATACTAATGAATTAGAATGGATCATATGAATGAATTAGAATGGATCGTGCGAATGAATTAGAATAGATCGTACGAATGAATTAGAATGGATACATTCGTGCGAATGAATTAGAATGGATCGTACGAATGAATTAGAATGGATCGTGCGAATGAATTAGAATCGATCGTGCGAATGAAATAGAATGGATCGTACGAATGAATTAGAATAGATCGTACGAATGAATTCGATTGGATCGTGCGAATGAATTAGAATGGATCATACGAATGAATTAGAATGGATCCATTCGTACGATCCATTCATTCGTACGATCCATTCTAATTCATTCGCATGATCCATTCTAATTCATTCATATGATCCATTCTAATTCATTAGTATGATCCATTCTAATTCATTCGTATGATCTTATTCGTACAAATGAATTAGAATGGATCGTACGATACAATCTAATTCATTCGTATGATCCATTCTAATTCAGTCGTACAATCCATTCTAATTCATTCATACGAACCATACAAATTCATTCGCACAATCCATTCTAATTCATTCGCATGATCAATTCTAATTCATTCGTATGATCCAATCTAATTCATTCGCACGATCCAATCTAATTCATTCGTACGATCCATTCTAATTCATTCGCACGATCAATTCTAAATCATTCATATGATCCATTCTAATTTATTCGCACGATCCATTCTAATTCATTCGTACGATCCATTCTAATTCATTCGCACGAATGTATCCATTCTAATTCATTCGTACGATCCATTCTAATTCATTCGTACGATCTATTCTAATTCAGTCGTACGATCGATTCTAATTCATTCGTATGATCTACGATCGATTCTAATAGATCGTGCGATTGTAATTCATTCTAATTCGTACGAATGAATTAGATTGGATCATACGAATGGATTCATTCGTACGAATTAGAATAGATCGTACGAATGAATTAGAATGGATACATTCGTGCGAATGAATTAGAATGGATCGTACGAATGAATTAGAATGGATCGTGCGAATGAATTAGAATGGATCATATGAATGAATTAGAATTGATCGTGCGAATGAATTAGAATGGATCGTGCGAATGAATTAGAATGGATCGTACGAATGAATTAGAATGGATTGTACGACTGAATTAGAATGGATCATACGAATGAATTAGATTGTATCGTACGCGCACGATCCATTCAAATTCATTCGTACGATCCATTCTATTTCATTCGTACGATCCGTTCTATTTCATTCGTACGATCTATTCTTACTCAATCGTACGATCCATTCTAATTCATTCGTACAATCCATTCTAATTCATTCGTACGATCCATTCTAATTCATTCGTACGATCCATTCTTACTCATTCGTACGATCCATTCTAATTCATTCGTACGATCCATTCTAATTTATTCGCACGAATGTATCCATTCTAATTCATTCGTACGATCTATTCTAATTCATTCACACGATCCATTCTAATTCATTCATACGATCCATTCTAATTCATTCGTACGATCCATTCTAATTCATTCGTACGATCTTATTCGTATGATCCAATCTAATGAATTCGTACGATCCATTCTAATTCATTCGCACGATCCATTAGAATGGTTCGTATGAATGAATTAGAATGGATTGTACGATCGTGCGAATGAATTAGATTGGATACATTCGTACGAATGAATTTAAATGAATTAGAATGGATCGTACGATACAATCTACGATATGAATTAGAATGGATCATATGAATGAATTAGAATGGATCGTGCGAATGAATTAGAATGAATCGTACGAATTAGAATCGATCGTACGACTGAATTAGAATAGATCGTACGAATGAATTAGAATGGATACATTCGTGCGAATGAATTAGAATGGATCGTACGAATGAATTAGAATGGATCGTGCGAATGAATTAGAATGGATCATATGAATGAGTTAGAATGGATCGTACGAATGAATTAGAATGGATCGTACGAATGAATTAGAATGGATCGTGTGAATGATTTAGAATGGATCGTACGAATGAATTAGAATGGATCGTACGAATGAACTAGATTGGATCGTGCGAATGAAATAGAATGGATCGTACGAATGAATTAGAATGGATCGTACGAATGAATTAGAATAGATCGTATGACTGAATTAGAATGGATCGTACGAATGAATGGATCGTACGAATGAATTAGATTGTATCGTATGAATGAATTAGAATGGATCGTGCGAATGAATTAGAATGGATCGTACGAATGAATTAGAATGGATCGTGCGAATGAATTAGAATGGATCGTGCGAATGAATTAGAATGGATCATATGAATTAGAATAAATTAGAATAGATCGTACGAATGAATTAGAATGGATCGTGCGAATGAATTAGAATAGATCGTACGAATGAATTAGAATGGATACATTCGTGCGAATGAATTAGAATGGATCGTACGAATGAATTAGAATGGATACATTCGTGCGAATGAATTACAATGGATCGTACGAATGAATTAGAATGGATCATATGAATGAATTAGAATGGATACATTCGTGCGAATGAATTAGAATGGATCGTACGAATGAATTAGAATGGATCGTGCGAATGAATTAGAATGGATACATTCGTGCGAATGAATTAGAATAGATCGTATGAATGAATTAGAATAGATACCTTCGTGCGATCCATTCTAATTCATTCGTACGATCAATTCTAATTCAATTTTACGATACATTCTAATTCATTCGTACGATACAATCTAATTCATTCGAACGATCCATTCTAATTCATTCGTGTGATCCATTCTAATTCATTCTAATTCATTCTAATGGATCGTGGTAATGAATTAGATTGTATCGTATGAATTAGAATTAATCGTTTGTATCAAACAAATTAGAATGAATGATTACAAATTCATTCGTAAGAATGAATTGTTAGGATTGATGTGTTCTAAGCTTGTAAAACTTTATGTTTTGGTCTAATAAAGATTGATAGTTATTAATATATGAGATGCATATAGGTGCGTAACATAGTTACGTGTTCTTTTGAGAACAGAGAGCCATGGTTATATGGTAGTCCACTGAGTTGAAGACTGAGTGGATTGGTCCCATATAACCTAAATAAGTTCGCAGCTATGATCAGGTTGGTCGCCTCATCATGTTAAGCTGTTGGCGATGACAGTTCATGGGATGTCTTCACCATGGTCATCACCAGGCACAGTGTCTGTGGCTGAACGGAACTAACACGGTGTACAGATCAGTGAGCAGACACTGGTACACTAAGCCGTGTTTCTGCTTAGGGTAAAACGGTCCTAAACCCTGAGGAACCACGACTGATGGACTAACCAGTTGCGTGGTGCTTTGGCGCACCAATGTGTGAGGGTCCATATGCAGTGATCCAAAACCACGGTGTACTGGGTTACCCGGCTGGCGTTGCATTAGCGTGTCACTCCTGCAGGCCATCCACACCCCTGATGGGAGGTGCGTTCCTTGGTGTGACTTACACTGTACCAAACCCAGGCCTGGTGGTCATCAGTTTGACTGTTGACCGGGTTCGATTACTCGACGGGGTAATCAGAGGTACGATGTATAGGTCAACCTGGAAGGAACCAAGTCATATGATCATTCGAGTCTGACGGTAGTCTTCACCGCTCGAAGTGAATCATGGCATCAAGTGGAGGGACAGCGGGTTTACTACTACTAAGCGGAGAGCAGGGGTATGATGGAGAACATAGTAAGTCTGGGTGAATTGGAGTGCAGCCTGCGTCGCACTCTGGGTGGCTACGCAGGTTAACTCGAGCTCAGAGGATCGATGGTACACTCGGGTAGTGTGTCGATCGAGCTTGAGTTGGAAGCCATGAACCCCGGTCCCTGATGGTTCCACCTTATCAACATTATGTACGGTTCTTGAACCGTCTCCTCAGAACACCATAAGCATGAGGAAGAAAGAAGTATACGCTCCGTGTGTGCTTGGCACTAGAGCACGGTAGATGCGTAACTACATACGAGTACTAAGGGTTGAGCCCGAGACTAGTGCAGAGTCGTATGTAGTAATCCCTAGCCATAAGTGAACTTCGCTGCATAGGTGCGATGCACCGGGGTATGTTGCGAGTTGACTAGTTGACTTTGCTAGAGGCACCCTCCGGTGGCCTCAGTTAATAGTAAGTAACTAGTAGATATCACTTAAGTAATGGCCGCTAGGTATCGCACGCTAGAAATGGTCAAAATGAGGCGTCGGGGCGTTTTGGTAAAAACCTCACTCTGCCGGACCTCACTGTTGGCCGATCCTAGTGGTGGGACACCTCACCAGGGCCGACCCTATGATGTAGGGATGAGAATCCCTCATCTATAGGGCCGGCCATATAGATAGGGATGGGGCGATAAATCGGTTAAGATCGAGCCCTAAAAAAGTGGGAAAACGGATAAATACGCGGAGAGATAAAAAGGAGATAATGGAGAGATAATGAGAGGGAGTTATTATCCCCTTGGATCCTTATCCAAGGGGGGATGGCCAGCCCTATAAATGGAGCTATGGGTGCGGGTCCCATGTGATGCAAAAATCCGAACCCCCTCCTCTCTCTAATCTCTCTAGTTCTCTCCCTAATCTCTCTCCGTTTCCCGCTTGCTACTTCGTCTTCCTCGCGTGGAGTTCTGAAGAAGGAGAAGGGTCATTCTTCGGAGGCACTCAGAGATCCGAGAGCGACGTTCCGTGCATCGTGTGAGATCGGGTGAACAAGAAGGTAACATCTCCATTCGTACCGTCGGCATCTTCGCGAATGATCTTCCGTCTCCATCGACAAAGAAGACAATTCTCCGCGGTTAAAAGATCCGTACGAAAGGTATGTGTAATCTAACATGTAGATCTAGCGAGCATTATGATTTGCATCCATGCTAGTTAATCATTACGCTAGATTGCCGTTAGGGGTTTTCGATTCTCGTGCATACACATGCACACATATATAGATTAGTTTCAATGAAAGTTTAAATCGTGTAACGTGCACCATGAACGGTCTTTCGACCGCCAAATCGTTTCCGCTGCGAGCCTCTGACCCGGATTAGATTCCAACAATTGGTATCAGAGCCGCATTAGTGGTGTGCGTTTCACGTTTTTTTATGAAACTAACATGTGTGCGCATGATGAATGCGTGAGATCATCGGGGTTCTTACGCTTAGATCATGCATATGTATAGATTGTGCTTGTTCTATTAATCATTCTTGTAGGGCGCCGCTATAAAAAATCTAGATCTATGATTTGTGCTTGCTACCGGGGGTCGGACCCCGAGATAGCAAATGTCTGGATTTGCTTTCTATGTGTGGATTTGTAATTGAGCCGTAGATTGGGCGAGTGATGGGGGTTGACCATCCTCGGTTTCCCATGGTTTTTTCCTAGGTGTGCTTTCTTTTCTTTCTAGGAAATTGTGTACGACCGAGCACTTGCTCGTAGCGTACTAGACTTTTTCGGTTACAGATCGAGAAGAAAGATGTGCCAAAGAAATCCACCATCGGGAGCGCAGCGGAACCCTGGAGGATGAAGACGATCCGGCAAAGTGTTCGCGAGCACGACGAAGAAGCCGGACCGAGGAACCTTGCAAAGAAAGCTAGAGGCCTGCGCTGTGCTAATTAGGTTCAGGGGTCGGACCCTGAACTTAATTCAGTTTTAATGGTTGCTTTCTTTAATTAGTTCTTTATGCTTCATATCGAACCCCGATGAGATAATATGATTATCAGTTTTCAGAGGGATGCCTTTCTCCTCCGGTCCAAGCGACTGTTTGAGGATAGGATCCCGCTAGATGACGCCTATTATTTAGTTGACTTTTGATGTTAGTGGGATCCCATCACATATGGTTATGCCACCATTAGGAGAGCACCCGACTAGTCGGGTGTGCCTATTTGGCCAGCATCGAAATCAAAGATGAGATGGAGATCCATTGAACATCAATTGTCAAATCTATAAGCGAGGCGCCATGACTAGTGGGAGTCCTTTCCAGTGAGTCTGACTCTAGGATTAGCTCCAGAGCATTAGCGTGATAACCAATTTTGCAAAGCATCGATACTCTTGGAATATGTAATGTGACCCTTGAATGGAGAAATCCACTTGAGGCAGGGACTATGATATTCCGAGAGTGATTAATGCTAGGCGAAGGGGTTGAACGCTAGTGGGAGCATGGTGTGACCAGGGTCCAGTATTTAGGAGGTCGCTACCTTTGCATTTGCATAAATTCATACTCGCAAAATAACCCTCAGAATTATAAGGGATGCAAGAGAGGACTTTTAAAAGATCCTCTGGCCTCCACGGCCAGTCATTTTGTGTTTGGGTGGGGATGCATAACTTCACAACCCCTAGGGTGGGAGCTGTGTGTTTCCATGCCAAATTACTTAATGACCTCCCTGTGGATATGGCGATTACGGGGCCAGGAGAGAAGGGCTTTTCATCCCACCCTAGTGGGGGCCGCATGAACTCCCGTGTCGTAATTACTTAGGCTCGTGGGTAAACATCCTAAGTACACGTGAGGTATTCGTTGCGAAGACAACGGTGATCACGTGGTACTGGCCGAAAGATAACCATGGTCCATCACAGCCCTTAGTTGGCAGATTTGGATAGGGTCAAGGAAAAGGCCCGTGTGAGCGGATTGACGCTGTATGATGCCCCCTAGGGCAGGTACAGTCGATTCCGAGATCTTACATACATGGTTAATTAATCCATGGTAATGACTTCGCTTGAGGGTAGCGTCGACATATGGATATAATTAGCTTGTTTTAAAAATCCATAAAATAAGTTTTTATGCATACTCATTATTCAATCTTTATTTTCAGATGACTAAGTTAGACCCCCTGTCCGCTATCCTAAATGACCACAAACTTACCGGTCCCAACTATGAGGACTGGAAGCGCAACCTGTATCTGGTCCTAAGGATTGGAAAACATATGTCAGCCCTTAATGACCCTGAGCCAGATTTGCCAGGACCCAATGCCACAGAGGCACAGTTAAAGGCATTTACTGACTGGAAGGAATCCAATGAGATATGTAAATGCTATATAATAGCATCCTTGCAAACAACTCTGCAGAAGCAAGTCGAGGAGATGCCCGACGCTTCTGACATGATGTTGTATTTGAAGGAGATGTTTGAAGGTCACAATCGCGTTACGCGATACCTTACCATCAAGAAACTCGTCGGCACTAAGATGTCCAATGGGACGCTGGTTCGGGAACACATGATGAAAATGTTTGGGTTCCAGAACGAACTAGCTACCATGGACATTGTGCTAGAAGGCGAGGTGATGACAGACATCTTCCTCTCGTCACTGTCTGGAGCCTTTGAAGGCTTTGTCACCAACTTTAATTTGAACAAGTTGGCTATGACAAATGCAGAGCTTCTGGGAGCTCTCCAGGCAGCTGAGGATGGCTTCAAGCAGAAGGGCGAAGCACTTCACGTGCAACGCAGATCCTTCAAGAAGCCTGGTAAACCTCAGGGCAAGAAACATAAAAGGAAACCTAAGTCACTGCCTGTGCAGGACTCTGCTGGAGCCTCTGGGTCTGGAGAATCAAAGAAACCGAGCACGAAGTGCTTCCGGTGTGGCCAGAAGGGTCATTGGAAGAAGGACTGCAAGAAGCCTCAGAATGCTGGTGAAGGTAATCTACAACTCTTAGTTGTTGAATCATTTCTTTCAAGTAATAGTACTTTTGCAAGTTGGATTGTGGATTCTGGATCCACTAACCATGCCTGTAACTCTCTTCAGGGGTTTCGGGAAAGCAGAAGATTGCTTGATGGAGAAGTGACCCTGAGCATGGGAACTGAGGCCGTGGCTACTGCTGAAGCTATTGGAGATGTTAATCTTAGTTTTTCGAATAATAAGACTTTGACACGTAGAGATGTCTTTTATGTACCGTCCTTGCGACGTAACTTAATTTCTGTTTCTTCTTTAGTTAATGAAGGTTATTCAGTTTATTTTGATGCTTCTGGTGTGTCGTTTAAACTGAATGGAACTTTTATAATAAGAGGAATGGTTCAGAATCATCTCTATGTTGTAAGTCCTAAATTTGAAAAGGATAACATAATAACTTCAGCATTTAATGTTAATTCATCTAAGCGTAAGAATCCTTCGGAAAATTTAACCCACCTGTGGCACTTACGACTTGGGTATATTGCCTTAGATAGGATCCATAGAATGGTGAAGGCCGAGCTTCTGGAAACAGATCCTACGGAGATCCTTCCCACCTGTGAATCCTGCCTGGAAGGCAAGATGACCAAGAGGTCCTTTAAAGGCAAAGGAGTAAGAGCTACTGAGGTGTTAGAGTTAATCCATTCGGATGTGTGTGGACCCATGAACGTCAAGGCGATAGGAGGCCATGAGTATTTCATCACATTCATTGATGATTACTCAAGATATGGTTACATTTACCTGATGCATCGGAAGTCGGAATCCTTTGACATGTTCAAAGAGTTCAGGGCTGAAGTAGAAAAACAGACAGGTAAATATATAAAAACCCTTCAATCAGATCGAGGAGGTGAATACCTATCTGACGAGTTCCTAGGGTATTTGGTGGAGCATGGGATAAAATCCCAGTTAACTGCTCCAGGTACCCCACAACAGAATGGAGTTTCCGAGAGAAGGAATCGAACCTTGTTGGACATGGTTCGTAGCATGATGAGTTACGCCAGTTTACCAATGACCTTTTGGGGATATGCCCTACAAACAGCAGTTTATATTCTGAATCATGTTCCGTCTAAGTCAGTGCCTCTGACCCCTAGAGAACTGTGGTCAAAGCGAAAGCCATTGATACAACATTTCAGAATATGGGGATGCCCTGCACATGTGCGAAGGGATAAGAGGGAATAGATGGAATCTAAAACCAGAGTATGCTTATTTGTAGGGTATTCCAAGGAGACCAAAGGTGGTCTATTTTATGATCCTGAGGAAAAGAAAGTGATCGTTTCTACGAACGCCTATTTCCTAGAACAGGATTATATTGTGGACCACAAACCTACTAGTAAGGTAGTTCTGGATGAACTGCTGGGTACTAGTTCAGATAGCGCATCCAAAAGCATAGTGGGAACTGACATTACAGATAATAATATACCAGATACTGTAGAACCTGTTAATCCTGTAACACCACCACCACCTCGTCGCAGTGGAAGAAACATCAGAGCTCCTGACAGATACTATGGAGAAACCTTATTGGTTGATCCAGAGGGTCAGGAGGATGACCCACTGAGCTACGATGAGGCAGTGGGAGCTTCTGACAGCTCTGACTGGCAAAAGGCTATGGAGGTAGAAATTGAATCAATGTCCCATAACGCAGTCTGGACTCTTGTTACACCATCATCCAATATTAAACCTATTGGGTGTAAGTGGGTGTATAAGAAGAAGAGAGGATCCGATGGTACAATAGAGACTTATAAAGCTAGATTAGTTGCCAAGGGTTACACCCAGAGAGAAGGGATCGACTTTGACGAAACCTTCTCGCCGGTAGCTATGATAAAGTCTATTCGGATCCTCCTATCCATTGCAGCCCATTATGACTGGGAGATCTGGCAAATGGATGTCAAGACAGCATTCCTTAATGGAAATTTGGAAGAAGATATTTATATGATTCAGCCACCAGGCTTTGAGTCAGAGGGTCAGGAACATCTAGTTTGCAAGTTGCAGAAGTCCATTTATGGACTAAAGCAAGCATCTAGAAGTTGGAACATCCGTTTTGATCAGGCAATCCAGTCATATGGATTTACTCAAAACGAGGATGAACCATGTGTATACAAGAGGACTGATAAGACCACAGTAGTATATTTGATACTTTACGTAGACGATATTCTGCTCATTGGAAATGATGTAGGAACATTGTCAACGGTAAAGGTCTGGTTGTCAACACAGTTCGATATGAAAGACCTAGGTGAAGCGAGTTATGTTTTGGGGATCAAGGTAACACGTGATCGCCAGAACAGGATTCTCTCGCTGTCACAGGCTGCGTATATAGATAAGGTTATGGCTAGATTTGACATGCAAAACTCCAAGAAGGGTTTTGTGCCATTTAGACATGGCATAAAACTGTCTAAGGATCAATGTCCTAAGATACCTGAGGAGAGAGCAGAAATGCAGAAGATACCTTATGCTTCGGCATTAGGTAGTCTAATGTATGCTATGCATTGTACAAGGCCTGATATCTGTTTCGCAGTAGGAATGATGGGTCGGTTTCAGTCGAATCCGGGTCCAGATCACTGGACAGCTGTGAAGTGTATACTCAAGTACCTTCGTAGAACAAGGGACTATGAGTTGGTTTACACTGGACAAGAACTGACGCCGATTGGATATACAGATTCTGACTTTATGTCAGATTTAGAATCCAGAAAGTCGACATCAGGTTTTGTGTTTGTGCTAGGAGGAGGAGCGGTTAGTTGGCAGAGTGTGAAGCAGAAATGCATCGCAGACTCTACCATAGAGGCTGAGTACGTTGCAGCGTGCGAGGCAGCCAAAGAGGCGGTATGGCTCAAGAAATTCCTTACGGATTTGGGATGTGTACCAGAGGCCCAGTTACCTATTGTGCTTTACTGCGACAATAGTGGGGCGGTAGCACAAGCTAAGGAGCCAAGACATCACCAAAAGGGGAAGCACATCGAGCGCAAGTTCCACTTGATTCGGCAGTTTCAAAAGCAAGGGCGAGTAGCGGTGACGCAGATTGCATCTACAGATAATGTTGCTAATCCTTTCACAAAGGCAATACCTACCAAGGCATTCGAGCGACATGTGGACGCGATGGGAGTCAAAATCGTTTTGCTTCGCTAGACCAAGTGGGAGATTGTTAGGATTGATGTGTTCTAAGCTTGTAAAACTTTATGTTTTGGTCTAATAAAGATTGATAGTTATTAATATATGAGATGCATATAGGTGCGTAACATAGTTACGTGTTCTTTTGAGAACAGAGAGCCATGGTTATATGGTAGTCCACTGAGTTGAAGACTGAGTGGATTGGTCCCATATAACCTAAATAAGTTCGCAGCTATGATCAGGTTGGTCGCCTCATCATGTTAAGCTGTTGGCGATGACAGTTCATGGGATGTCTTCACCATGGTCATCACCAGGCACAGTGTCTGTGGCTGAACGGAACTAACACGGTGTACAGATAGTGAGCAGACACTGGTACACTAAGCCGTGTTTCTGCTTAGGGTAAAACGGTCCTAAACCCTGAGGAACCACGACTGATGGACTAACCAGTTACGTGGTGCTTTGGCGCACCAATGTGTGAGGGTCCATATGCAGTGATCCAAAACCACAATGTACTGGGTTACCCGGCTAGCGTTGCATTAGCGTGTCACTCCTGCAGGCCATCCACACCCCTGATGGGAGGTGCTTTCCTTGGTATGACTTACACTGTACCAAACCCAGGCCTGGTGGTCATCAGTTTGACTGTTGACCGGGTTCGATTACTCGACGGGGTAATCAGAGGTACGATGTATAGGTCAACCTGGAAGGAACCAAGTCATATGATCATTCGAGTCTGACGGTAGTCTTTACCGCTCGAAGTGAATCATGGCATCAAGTGGAGGGACAGCGGGTTTACTACTACTAAGCGGAGAGCAGGGGTATGATGGAGAACATAGTAAGTCTGGGTGAATTGGAGTGCAGCCTGCGTCGCACTCTGGGTGGCTACGCAGGTTAACTCGAGCTCAGAGGATCGATGGTACACTCGGGTAGTGTGTCGATCGAGCTTGAGTTGGAAGCCATGAACCCCGGTCCCTGATGGTTCCACCTTATCAACATTATGTACGGTTCTTGAACCGTCTCCTCAGAATACCATAAGCATGAGGAAGAAAGAAGTATACGCTCCGTGTGTGCTTGGCACTAGAGCACGGTAGATGCGTAACTACATACGAGTACTAAGGGTTGAGCCCGAGACTAGTGCAGAGTCGTATGTAGTAATCCCTAGCCATAAGTGAACTTCGCTGCATAGGTGCGATGCACCGGGGTATGTTGCGAGTTGACTAGTTGACTTTGCTAGAGGCACCCTCCGGTGGCCTCAGTTAATAGTAAGTAACTAGTAGATATCACTTAAGTAATGGCCGCTAGGTATCGCACGCTAGAAATGGTCAAAATGAGGCGTCGGGGCATTTTGGTAAAAACCTCACTCTGCCGGACTTCACTGTTGGCCGATCCTAGTGGTGGGACACCTCACCAGGGCCGACCCTATGATGTAGGGATGAGAATCCCTCATCTATAGGGCCGGCCATATAGATAGGGATGGGGCGATAAATCGGTTAAGATCGAGCCCTAAAAAAGTGGGAAAACGGATAAATACGCGGAGAGATAAAAAGGAGATAATGGAGAGATAATGAGAGGGAGTTATTATCCCCTTGGATCCTTATCCAAGGGGGGATGGTCGGCCCTATAAATGGAGCTATGGGCGCCGGCCCCATGTGATGCAAAAATCCGAACCCCCTCCTCTCTCTAATCTCTCTAGTTCTCTCCCTAATCTCTCTCCGTTTCCCGCTTGCTACTTCGTCTTCCTCGCGTGGAGTTCTAAAGAAGGAGAAGGGTCGTTCTTCGGAGGCACTCAGAGATCCGAGAGCGACGTTCCGTGCATCGTGTGAGATCGGGTGAACAAGAAGGTAACATCTCCATTCGTACCGTCGGCATCTTCGCGAACGATCTTCCGTCTCCATCGACAAAGAAGACAATTCTCCGCGGTTAAAAGATCCGTACGAAAGGTATGTGTAATCTAACATGTAGATCTAGCGAGCATTATGATTTGCATCCATGCTAGTTAATCATTACGCTAGATTGTCGTTAGGGGTTTTCGATTCTCGTACATACACATGCACACATATGTAGATTAGTTTCAATGAAAGTTTAAATCATGTAACGTGCACCATGAACGGTCTTTCGACCGCCAAATCATTTCCGCTGCGAGCCTCTGACCCGGATTAGATTCCAACATGAATTCATTCTAAGATCCAATCTAATTCATTCGCACGAATGGATTGTGCGAATGAATTAGAATGGATCGTACGAATGCGATCCATTCTAATTCATTCGCACGATCCATTCTAATTCATTCGTACGATCCATTCTAATTCATTCGCACGATCCATTCTAATTCATTCGTACGATACAATCTAATTCATTCGTACGATCCATACTAATTCATTCGTACAATCCATTCTAATTCATTCGTACGATCCATTCTAATATATTCGCACGAATGTATCCATTCTACTTCATTTGTACGATCCATTCTAGTTCATTCGTACGATCCATTCTAATTCATTCACACGATCCATTCAAATTCATTCGTACGATCCATTCTATTTCATTCGTACGATCCATTCTAATTCATTCGTCTGATCCATTCTAATTCATTCTTACGATCCATTCTAATTCATTCTAATGGATTGTACGACTGAATTAGAATGGATCATACGAATGAATTAGATTGTATTATACAAATGAATTAGATTGTATCGTACGAATGAATTAGAATGGATCGTGCCAATGAATTAGAATGGATCGTACGAATGAATTAGAATGGATCGTATGAATGAATTAGAATGGATCGTACGAATGAATTAGAACAGATCGTACGAATGAATTAGAATGGATACATTCGTGCGAATGAATTAGAATAAATCGTACGAATGAATTAGAATGGATCGTGCGAATGAATTAGAATGGATCGTACGAATGAATAAGAATGGATCGTACGAATGAATTAGATTGGATCGTGCGAATGAAATAGAATGGATCGTACGAATGAATTAGAATGGATCATACGATTGAATTAGAATAGATCGTGCGAATGAATTTGAATGGATATATTCGTGCGAATGAATTAGAATGGATCGTACGAATGAATTAGAATGGATCGTGCGAATGAATTAGAATGGATCGTACGAATGAATTAGATTGTATCGTCCGAATGAATTAGAATGGATCGTGCGAATGAATTAGAATGGATCGTACGAATGAATTAGAATGGATCATACGAATGAATTAGATTGTATCGTACGAATGAATTAGAATGGATCGTGCGAATGAATTAGAATGGATTGTACGAATGAATTAGAATGGATCGTGCGAATGAATTAGAATAGATCGTGCGAATGAATTAGAATGGATCGTACGAATGAATTAGATTGGATCGTGCGAATGAATTAGATTGGATCATATGAATGAATTAGAATTGATCGTGCGAATGAATTAGAATGGATCGTGCAAATGAATTAGAATGGATCGTACGAATGAATTAGAATGGATTGTACGACTGAATTAGAATGGATCGTGCGAATGAATTAGAATGGATCGTGAGAATGAATTAGAATGGATCGTACGAATGAATTAGAATGGATCGAACGAATGAATTAGAATAGATCTTACGAATGAATTAGAATGGATACATTCGTGCGAATGAATTAGAATGGATCGTACGAATGAATTAGAATGGATCGTGTGAATGAATTAGATTGTATCGTACGAATGAATTAGATTGGATCGTGCGAATGAATTAGAATGGATCGTATGAATGAATTAGAATGGATCGTACGAATGAATTAGAATGGATCGTGCGAATGAATTAGAATGGATCGTGCGAATGAATTAGATTGTATCGTACGAATGAATTAGAATGGATCATACGAATGAACTAGAATGGATCGTACGAATGAAGTAGAATGGATACATTCGCACGATCCATTGTAATTCATTCGCACGAATGTATCCATTCTAATTCATTCGTACGATCCATTCTAATTCTAATTCATTCTAATTCATTCTTACGATCCATTCTAATTCATTCTAATTCATTCGCACGATCCAATCTAATTCATTCACACGATCCATTCTAATTCATTCGTACGATCCATTCTAATTCATTCGCACGAATGTATCCATTCTAATTCATTCGTACGATCTATTATAATTCATTCGTACGATCCATTCTAATTCATTCATACGATCCATTCTAATTCATTCGTACGATCCATTCTAATTCATTCGCACGATCCATTCTAATTCATTCGTACGATCCATTCTAATTCATTCGCACGATCCATTCTAATTCATTCGTACAATCCATTCTAATTCATTCGCACGAATGTATCCATTCTAATTCATTCGTTCGATCTATTCTAATTCATTCGCAAGATCCATTCTAATTCATTCATACGATCCATTCTAATTCATTCGTACGATCCATTCTAATTCATTCGCACGATCCATTCTAATTCGTTCGTACGATCCATTCTAATTCATTCGTACGATCCATTCTAATTCATTCGTACGATCCATTCTAATTCATTCGCACAATCTATTCTAATTCATTCGTACGATCCACTCTAATTCAGTCGTACAATCTATTCTAATTCATTCGTACGATCCATTCAAATTCATTCGCACGATCCATTCTAATTCATTCGCACGATCCATTCTAATTCATTCGCACGATCCATTCAAATTCAATTGTAAGATACATTCTAATTGATTCGCACGAATGTATCCATTCTAATTCATTCGTACGATCTATTCTAATGCATTCGTACGATCGATTCTAATTCATTCGTACGATCCATTCTAATTCATTCGCACGATCCAATCTAATTCATTCGTACGATCCATTCTAATTCATTCGTACGATCCATTCTAATTCATTCGCACGATCCATTCTAATTCATTCGTGCGATCCATTCTAATTCATTCGTACGATCAATTGTAATTTATTCGCACGATCCATTCTAATTCATTCATACATCCATTCTAATTCATTCATACGATCTATTCTAATTCATTCGCCCGATCCATTCTAATTCATTCGTACGATCCATTCTAATTCATTCGTACGATCCATTCTAATTCATTCGTACGATCCATTATAATTCATTCGTACGATCCATTCTAATTCATTCTAATTCATTCAAATTCATTCGTACGATCCATTCCAATTCATTCGCACGATCCATTCTAATTCATTCGCACGATCCATTCTAATTCATTCGTACGATCCATTCTAATTTATTCGCATGATCCATTCAAATTCATTCGTACGATCCATTCTAATTCATTCGTATGTATCAATTCTAATTCATTCGTACGATCTATTCTAATTCATTCGCACGATCCATTCTAATTCATTCATATGATCCATCCTAATTCATTCGTACGATCCATTCTAATTCATTCGTACGATCTATTCTAATTCATTCGCATGATCCATTCTAATTCATTCGTACGATCCATTCTAATTCATTCGTACGATCTATTCTAATTCATTCGTACGATCCATTCTAATTCATTCATACGATCCATTCTAATTCATTCGTACGATCCATTCTAATTCATTCGCACGATCCATTCTAATTCATTCGTACGATCCATTCTAATTCATTCGCACGATCCATTCTAATTCATTCGTACAATCCATTCTAATTCATTCGCACGAATGTATCCATTCTAATTCATTCGTTCGATCTATTCTAATTCATTCGCAAGATCCATTCTAATTCATTCATACGATCCATTCTAATTCATTCGTACGATCCATTCTAATTCATTCGCACGATCCATTCTAATTCGTTCGTACGATCCATTCTAATTCATTCGTACGATCCATTCTAATTCATTCGTACGATCTATTCTAATTCATTCGCACGATCTACTCTAATTCATTCATATGATCCATTCTAATTCCTTCGCATGATCCATTCTAATTCATTCGTACGATCCATTCTAATTCATTCGCACGAATGTATCTATTCTAATTCATTCGTACGATCTATTCTAATTCAGTCGTACGATCGATTCTAATTCATTCGTACGATCCATTCTAATTCATTCGTACGATCCAATCTAATTCATTCGTACGATCCATTCTAATTCATTCGTACGATCCATTCTAATTCATTCGCACGATCCATTCTAATTCATTCGTACAATCCATTCTAATTCATTCGCACGAATGTATCCATTCTAATTCATTCGTACGATCCATTCTAATTCATTCGTACGATCTATTCTAATTCAGTCGTACGATCGATTCTAATTCATTCGTACGATCCATTCTAATTCATTCGCACGATCCAATCTAATTCATTCGTACGATCCATTCTTACTCATTCGTACGATCCATTCTAATTCATTCGTACGATCTAATTCATTCGCACGATCCATTCTAATTCATTCTAATTGAATTCGTACGATCAATTAGAATAGATCGTACAAATGAATTAGAATGGATCGTATTCTAATTCATTCGCACGATCCATTCTAATTCATTCGTACGACCTATTCTAATTCATTCGTACGATCCATTCTAATTCATTCGCACGAATGTATCCATTCTAATTCATTCGTACGATCTATTCTAATTCAGTCGTACGATCGATTCTAATTCATTCATACGATCCATTCTAATTCATTCATACGATCTATTCTAATTCATTCTAATTCATTCGCACGATCCATTCTAATTCATTCGCACGATCAATTCTAATTCATTCATACGATCCATTCTAATTCATTCGCACGATCCATTCTAATTCATTCGTACGATCCATTCTAATTCATTCGCACGAATGTATCCATTCTAATTCATTCGTACGATCCATTCTAATTCATTCGCACGATCTATTCTAATTCATTCATACGATCCATTCTAATTCATTCATACAATCCATTCTAATTCTTTCGCACAAATGTATCCATTCTAATTCATTCGTACGATCCATTCTAATTCATTCGCACGATCCATTCTAATTCATTCGTACGATCCATTCTAATTCATTCGCACGAATGTATCCATTTTAATTCATTCGTACGATCTATTATAATTCATTCGCACGATCCATTCTAATTCATTCATACGATCCATTCTAATTCATTAGTACGATCCATTCAAATTCATTCGCACGATCCATTCTAATTCATTCGCACGATCCATTCTAATTCATTCGTACGATCCATTCTAGTTCATTCGCATGTTCGATTCTAATTCATTCACACGATCCATTCTAATTCATTCATACGATCCATTCTAATTCATTCGCACGATCCATTCTAATTCATTCGGACGATACAATCTAATTCATTCGTACGATCCATTCTTTCGTACGATCCATTCTAATTCATTCATACGATCTATTCTAATTCATTCGTACGATCCATTCTAATTCATTCGTACGATCCATTCTAATTCATTCGTACGATCCATTCTAATTCATTCGCACAATCCAATCTAATTCATTCGTACGATCCATTCTAATTCATTCGCACGATCCATTCTAATTCATTCGCACGATCCATTCTAATTCATTCGTACGATCCATTCTAATTCATTCGCACGAATGTATCCATTCTAATTCATTCGTACAATCTATTCTAATTCATTCGTACGATCCATTCTAATTCATTCGTACGATCCATTCTAATTCATTCGCACGATTCAATCTAATTCATTCGTACGATCAATTCTAATTCAATCGTGCGGTCCATTCTAATTTATTTGCATGATCCATTCTAATTCATTCGTACGATCCATTCTAATTCATTCGTATGTATCCATTCTAATTCATTCGTACGATCTATTCTAATTCATTCGCACGATCCATTCTAATTCATTCATACGATCCATTCTAATTCATTCGTACGATCCATTCTAATTCATTCGTACGATCTATTCTAATTCATTCGCATGATCCATTCTAATTCATTCATACGATCCATTCTAATTCATTCGCACGAATGTATCCATTCTAATTCATTCGTACGATCCATTCTAATTCATTCGTACAATCCATTCTAATTCATTCGTACGATCCATTCTAATTCATTCGTACGATCCATTCTAATTCATTCGTACGATCCATTCTAATTCATTTATTAGAATGGATCGTGCGAAGGAATTAGAATGGATACATTTGTGCGAATGAATTGAATGGATCGTACGAATGAATTAGAATGGATCGTGCAAATGAATTAGAATGGATCGTACGAATGAATTAGAATGGATCGTATTAATGAATTAGAATGGATCGTATGAATGAATTAGAATAGATCGTACGAATGAATTAGAATGGATACATTCGTGCGATCCATTCTAATTCATTCGTACGATCCATTCTAATTCATTTGTACGATACATTCTAATTCATTCGTACGATACAATCTAATTCATTCGTGTGATCCATTCTAATTCATTCGTGTGATCCATTCTAATTCATTCTAATTCATTCTAATGGATCGGGGTAATGAATTAGATTGTATCGTATGAATTAGAATTAATCGTTTGTATCATACAAATTAGAATGAATGATTACAAATTCATTCGTAAGAATGAATTCATTCTAAGATCCAATCTAATTCATTCGCACGAATGGATCGTGCGAATGAATTAGAATGGATCGTACGAATGAATTAGAATGGATACATTCGTGCGAATGAATTAGAATGGATTGTACGAATGAATTAGAATGGATCGTGCGAATGAATTCGAATGGATCGTACGAATGAATTAGAATGGATCGTACGAATGAATTAGATTGGATCGTGCGAATGAATTAGAATGGATCGTACGAATGAATTAGAATCGATCGTACGACTGAATTAGAATAGATCGTACGAATGAATTAGAATGGATACATTCGTGCGAATGAATTAGAATGGATCGTACGAATGAATTAGAATGGATCGTGCGAATGAATTAGAATGGATCATATGAATGAATTAGAATTGATCGTGCGAATGAATTAGAATGGATCGTGCGAATGAATTAGAATGGATCGTACGAATGAATTAGAATGGATTGTACGACTGAATTAGAATGGATCATACGAATGAATTAGATTGTATCGTACGAATGAATTAGAATGGATCGTGCGAATGAATTAGAATGGATAGTACGAATGAATTAGAATGGATCGTACGAATGAATTAGAATGGATCGTACGAATGAATTAGATTGTATCGTACGAATGAATTAGAATGGATCGTGCGAATGAATTAGAATGGATCGTACGAATGAATTAGAATGGATCGTGCGAATGAATTAGAATGGATCGTACGAATGAATTAGAATGGATCGTACGAATGAATTAGATTGGATCGTGCGAATGAATTAGAATGGATCATACGAATGAATTAGAATCGATCGTACGACTGAATTAGAATAGATCGTACGAATGAATTAGAATGGATACATTCGTGCGAATGAATTAGAATGGATCGTACGAATGAATTAGAATGGATCGTGCGAATGAATTAGAATGGATCGTGCGAATGAATTAGAATGGATCGTATGAATGAATTAGAATGGATCGTACGAATGAATTAGAATAGATTGTACGACTGAGTTAGAATGGATCATATGAATGAATTAGAATGGATACATTCGTGCGAATGAATTAGAATGGATCGTACGAATGAATTAGAATGGATCGTGCGAATGAATTAGAATGGATCGTATGAATGAATTAGAATGGAACGTACGAATGAATTAGAATAGATTGTACGACTGAATTAGAATGGATCATATGAATGAATTAGATTGTATCGTAGGAATGAATTAGAATGGATCGTGCGAATGAATTAGAATGGATCAAATGAATGAATTAGAACTAATCGTGCGAATGAATTAGAAAGGATCGTGCGAATGAATTAGAATGGATCGTACGAATGAATTAGAATGGATCGTACGAATGAATTAGATTGTATCGTACGAATGAATTAGAATGGATCGTACGAATGAATTAGAATGGATACATTCGTGCGAATGAATTAGAATGGATCGTACGAATGAGTAAGAATGGATCGTACGAATGAAATAGAATGGATCGTACGAATGAAATAGAATGGATCGTACGAATGAATTTGAATGGATCGCACGAATGAATTAGAATGGATCGTATAAATGAACTAGAATGGATCGTACGAATGAAGTAGAATGGATACATTCGTGCGAATGAATTAGAATGGATCGTACGAATGAATTAGAATGATCGTACGAATGAATTTGAATGGATCATATGAATGAATTAGAATGAATCGTACGAATGAGTTAGAATGGATTGTACGATTGAATTAGAATGGATCATACGAATGAATTAGATTGTATCGTACGAATGAATTAGAATGGATCATGCGAATGAATTAGAATGGATCGTACGAATGAATTAGAATGGATCGTATGAATGAATTAGAATGGATCGTGCGAATGAATTA